>OY741979.1:7326306-8550056 GCA_963555595.1 Tethea ocularis
ACATCTAAAGAAGTACAGGAAGAGATATCTAAGATCAAACTTCAGTTGGATCCAAGGTTGGAGAAGATTCTTCAAGGAGAGAACGGTAACTTTACGTACGCTTCTTTGCCATCAATGACGTTTAGCCATAAGATTAGCAGGGACCTGAAACAAGTGGAGTGCTTTAGGAGAAGCCTATGTCCAGCAATGAACTAAAAATGTCTGATGATTATGTAAATTTATCCATTATTTTAAAAAAATTGAAGCAAATATTCTGAGAAACAATAATACAAAATAAGTATTAGTCGAAGAATTTACTTTTAAAGAAGTTCCAAACAAATCAGTGGAATAGGAAACTTACAGGTTGTTTACCCAGCAAAAATCTCTACACTCCTATCCTGAAGAACATCCTAGGTTTGAAGCTAAATGAGAAACTTGTTTAATTAAAAAAAAGTATTGAGTTAGTGTAATTAAAAGAGTATATAGGCGAGGTACAAGCAAATAATCAAAAATCAAAATAAAAAGTAGCAATCATACAAATATCTTGAGTGATTCTGGAAAACAAGAAGTAGTAAAAGAAGAAGATTTTACTTTCAAAGAAGTAAAATGAGTGGAATAGCATTTGTAAGCAGTTATCGGTTGTCAACCCTGCAAAAATCTCTAATTTCAACCTTGCCTTCATAAATTCCTTGAGTCAAATCTGAATGAGAGAAGTTCAATAAACTACTGATAATAGATTACAAACCAAAACATGTTATTTCTTTTATCTACTTGTTTGTTATTATAAATTAAACCTCAGTTGGTTTAATTTGAATCAGAATTATCATTGTTACTATCACCTGCGTTTGACCACAATCTAACCATGGGTAGTGATGATGTGGCCGATAGTGGTAAGCACACAAAGCCTAGAAGGGAACTGGCTCCCAAGTGCAGCTGTCGGAACACACCGAAAGGTGCTTGGCGACAGATTTTCAACTTGAGACATTTCAACAATATATTTGACGTGAAACTTCATATATCATTATGATCTTCATATATTTTTAATTATCCTGTTGGGCGTCCTCACCACAGATTTCCCTTTACAGTGGACAATCGTGTGTCACATTATAACAAAATTTAATGTGGAAAAACTAGCTAGCTAGCCAGCTATCAGTGACCTCCGCTGTAGAGTAGATACAGTATTATGAGACAGCTATGGAAGCTACACGTCCACATGATTTTAAGAAAACTTTGTAAAACCGAGGTTTTACTAGTCTTGATTCAAACCCTTTCACGTAAAAGGGACATAGATAGGGTTTAAATTATAAAAAAAATGGCTTTATTACTTATCCACAGCATAAAGAGACCAGCCAAATTTCAGCTATCTAATTTGGACTGGACGTTGATGAAGTAGTCAATGAATGAAGACTTTTCTGATGATTGTTATCACGCGAACATTGCAGGATTGTACTATGGAAACTGAATAATGTATACTAATATTATATCTCTAGAATTAACACTTACCAGCCTGCTATTTGTTTATGGAATTTTCTTTTGCAGGATATCTGATGAGCTCAGACAATTCTTTCCAAACTACTTTAGTCAATTTACTTTATTTCTTAGATGCTGTTGTTATAATGTATGAAAGCAAGCTCGCATAAATCTATACATAAGATAAATAAAATAAACAATATTTTCAGATGCTGAAGTAGCTGATAAGCTGGTGGAGACCAAAGAAGAGCTGGCGCTAGACCAACCTGAGCATGAACCTTCATGGAAAATATTATGTAAGATTTTGTTTTAGTCTACAGAATATAATTTAATTTCTAATCTGGTAACATACCGATATTCTTGTCTGCTTGCTGCACTGACCTGCTTGACCACATCATCAGTTACCACTGTTAGATTGTGGTCACACGTGCTTTGTTTTTTTTTTAATATGTTCTGCTTTCTACTAATATTATAAATCCGAAAGTTTGTGTGTTTGGATGTATGTTTGTTACTCCTTCACGTAAAAACTACTGAACGGATTTGAAACCCTGAAATGTTAAGTTTTTTTTTGTTTAATTTCTCTCCAAGTATGTATGAAGTATCTATTATTTACTGCTTTACATGTAGGTCGTAAGAATCGGGCCTTAGCCTGCGCGGATCTCATACTCTGCCTGCCTACTGCCTGGCTTGCATTAAGTCCTGCGCAGGCCAGAGCCCAGCTGGCAAAAGCCACCTCGACTATTATAGGCCGACGCTGGGTATAAATAAATAAAATATATACTGAGACATTCGTCACATACCAAACTAATGAGCTTGTACTATGGACAACCAGATAACTGAGATACTACTTACACTACTTTTTATTTGTACATACTTATATAGATAACTAGCTGTCCCCCGCGATTTCACCCACGTTCCCGGGATAAAATGTAGCCTATATGTTATTCCAGGGTATCTATGCAAGTTTCATCCAAATCCGTTCAGTAGTTTTCACGTTTATAATGTTAGTAGGATTACACCCAGGCTCAGGACAAACAGACATGTGTTTGTATGCACACAAATGTTTGTCTTGTGGTGTCTTAACCAACTGCGCCAACTGGCTTGTCGAAAACAGACTAGCCCCATCAAAAAGAAAGTTCTTTATTACAGTGAAATCCACGTCATCAAAGCGAGCTCTATCAACGGTCCTCATCATCATGACAACATCAATAATGATGGGATCAATAGTGATGCAAGTGTACGCTGAACCCCTGTTTAAAGAGGTCCTGCCTTCGCTGGAGCCGAATCAGTGCGCTATATTCCTAGCCGTGGACTTCCTCATCGCCAGTGCAGTCTGTGTACTTGTGGTTGATAAGTTTGGGAGAAAGGTATGTTTGGTATACAGGCTATAGAAAGCTGAAAGGCAGAGGCGTAGTTCTGCTCGATTAAACTTTGCTGTAGGGATACTGAAGGTGATACGGAAACTAAGACCTAACGTAATCTGAATATATTAAGTTAAAATTCGAAAATTCTTTATCATCATCATATCAGCCGAAAGACGTCTACTGCTGGACAAAGGCCTCCCCCAAGGAAAATTCTTTATACAACTAGGATATTATTATATGTAACTAAGCCAAGGGGGCCCTTGAGCTTGGGGCCCCGCCTAGCTCTACTTACGGCAACTACGCCACTGCTGAAATTGCATTGAAGTATTCCTTGTCATAAGAAAATATTTAGAGTAAAGGCCTTTACTTGAGATTTATGCTAACCTTTTAATTGTAATAACTTCGTAATGGTAGTTTTGAGGCTCCTGTTTGTAGGATTATGATAATGATGTACGCTGTCCGGAATATTCGGCCTAACACACCCAACCAAAATCATCCTGTATCTATAGTTTTTATAACAAGCATACGGCCCGCCTGATGGTAAGCGGTTACGGCCTATGAATTTTGAATTTAATACATTTAAAAACACCGTATCACCCATTTTTTTTATACTACTAAGGTAGCAAACAAGCATACGGCCCACCTGATGGTAAGTGGTTACCGTAGCCTATGAATGCTTGCAACACCAGGGGTATCACTCGCGCGTTGCCGACCCTACAAAAATCCAACCTAATTTGTGAGTGTGTTCTCTTTTACAGTCTCTGTTAATAGTGAACTGCAGCATAGCGGGATTATGCACCCTCCTGCTGGGCACACAGTTGCAGTTCCACTGGGCTCCCTACTGGTTCACAGCAGCTCTTATATACATCTACAACTTCGTGTTCACAGTGGGATGTGGTACAATACCGTTCATCTTGGCTGCGGAGGTGTTCTTACCTGAGGTTGGTATTTTAAAGGACCTATATGTCGTGGCCAGGTAGAATTTATTCACTCCATGATGTGGCCGACCATTTCATGAAATAAATAAATATATATCCTGGGACATTCTTCACACACGGTTATCTGATCCCAAACTAAGCAGAGCTTGTACTATGGACAACCAGATAACTGATATACTACATATACTACTTTTTTTTTGTAAATACATACTTATATAGATAATTACACCCAGACTCAGGACAAACAAATGTTTGTCCTGGATGGGAATCGAACCCATGACCAGCGGCGTGAAAGGTGGTGTCTTAACCAACTGCGCCAACTGGCTTGTCTCAAATAGAAAATACCCGCTGCTCACATCATGATATGGTCTGACGAATAAACCACGTACCCTGACTCAAGTTGAAAATTTGTCGCCAAGCACCTACCGGTGTGCTTAAGCAAATGCACTTGCGAGCCAGTTGCCTTCTCGGCATTGTAACAGGTCGATAACACATTGGCAATACCAGCAGTAGCAGCAGTATCGGCAGTATCGCAAATGGCGATAGGCGACGGTAACCACTTACCATCAGGTGAACCGTCTGCCTGCATGTCAACACGTTAACTATAGGTACTACTTAAGGAAGTATACTCTCACACAACCCAGCCGAAGTATCGTCATCCGCAATGTTCCATGAAGCTAAACCTAGCAGTACGCCTAGCAGTATTGCTTTTATCAGATTCAGATTTTTTATTTACATTTCCTCATGGTATTTTCTTTTACAAGCCGGTTGGCTCAGTTGGTTAAGACACCACCTATCACGCCGCTGCTCATGGATTCGATTCCTATCCAAGACAAACATTTGTGTGCATGAACACGTCTGTTTGTCCTGTGTCTGGGTGTAATTATCTTTGTAAGTATGTATTTACAAAAAAAAAGTAGTTTAAGTAGTATATCAGTTATCTGGTCTCCATAGTACAAGCTTTGCTTACTTTGGGATCAGATAACCGTGTGTGAAGAATGTCCCAGGATATTGATTTATTATTTACTGAAAAGGCCTGACTTTTTTTAAAACTTTATTTCACTGTCAAGATTCTTACATTCTCTACTGAATCACGAAATAATCTCCAACTCTTCTTACTTAGGTCCGTGGCCTCTGCAACAGCACCGTGATGGCTTCCGTTTGGATCATGAACTTCATCACCTTGATTGTCTTCAATCCCCTCGTGGAACTCTTCGGATTGGGGCCAGTCTTCTACCTGTTCTCCCTCGTCTGCTTCCTAGGAGCTGCTTACAGTAAATTCTGCGTTCCTGAAACAAGAGGATTATCTGTTGACGCCATTCAGCTGCTGTTCTTAAAAGGGAGGCGTTAGAAGAATTATAGGAGTGGGGGCTATGAGTTTTGGACTAAGGTGCTGGATTTGTGATAGGAAAAACTTTTTAAAAAAATTCTTTATTTGATCCATGAAATATATAGATAATATAAATTCTAGTGTACTTAACTCTTAAAAAAAAATCTATTTTTTTTTGTGAAGTCAGAACGCTAATTTAAACTTTAAAATTAGGGTTATATTATTGTTAAAAATAAATTAAGTATATTAAAAGGACAAATAAAATACATACTACTAAAATATTTTTATAATTTGAGTGAAGATATTTTTTTTTTAAAACTTGAATATATGTTGTTGTAGACTGGGAAGGCCAATATGAACATGTTACCTACATGACGTCTACGTAAATTGGTCTGGAATAGATTATTGAAAACGATCAAACGAGACTGTGTCAGCGATTATTATGTAACTAATGTAGATAAAGCCTTATTTTAATGTTAACTATCTAGATATAGATACTTATTTGTTTGCATAGTTTTATTATAATCTGTAAATGTTACAATATTCATTTAGCCAGTAGGGTGTGATACCTACAATCCGGTGTTCGATAAAATACGTTTCTGACATTTATATTTATTGGCCTTATCAGAGAAACGGCTAAGGCCATAAGATCATTGGAGCGAGAGGATGGTGCGGGCGCCAAAGATGCAAGGAAACGCGCGCCCCTTTTGCCCCCCAATTTGTCTGTCACCGTATGATTGCGAAATTCGCTAGTTTACAATTCATCTCGCGAGATTGTAAACCGCGATAGTTACATAATATATCTATATTTGTTATACGAACATTAAATTGTGAACGAACCTGCACTTACCGACAGGGTTCCGATCATATCACTAATAAAATTGTGAACAGTCCCTGATTGGTCGATCTCTGAGTCATATAAAGTAAATGCACATTTAAGATCAAGTACGTCAAACAATGTTTTTTTTTAATAAACTATTTAAAACTTATAAAAACAGCTGTTTGTCAATCAATCAACACGCAAGGTTGTCCACTCGAGTATGATGCCAGTTCATAATTTAACGGTTTGAAATGGTTGGACCGTGATCTATCGAAAATTAACACCGCACATTGCAAGCAATATGGTAAAGTTTACAATGCATCGACAGTCTACAATCTCGCGAGATAGATCACAAACCAACGGCGTACTACCGCCCCCTATTGATTTCTACGACAAACAAAACAGTTGTAGGTTGGCGTATTTTCCCAGACACATATCTAGTTTCTATTTACAGTACATAGATTTCTGCTAAATGACATTATTCTTGTAATCATTACATCAGATTGTGTACACTGAGATTTGTAAAAATAAATATACATAATAATTAATTATAATACCACTGTATACGATATACAGGTTGTATCCGTTTAGTCATTTGTTTTGTCATGTATCTGAAGTGTCATAATAATATTTTCAGGTTATATTTATCCAAACTCAAAATGGAAACTGATTTAAAATATGAACGGCGAAATTTACAGTTAAACTTAACTTAAACTGAGAAGTCTCCGGCAAGAAACTCAGCAAGGCTTCTATCTTATGTGGATCTTTCTGTTGAATCAATGTAATTTCAGTTTTTTAATATTATATAAATTTCAATCAATTGTCACTTGGCCAGGGGGATGCAAGTGCAGAGAGAACCTACGACAGCCATTTAATCTTGTAGTGAGCCACCTTATATCAGGCCTTATTGTTTAGTTCATAATGTTTAAATTGTATTAAAAGTAAATTGTATTTTAAGTAGGTAAACATCCCTGAATTTTCAGCTACCCAACAAAACGGATTATTCAGTTGTTAGTGAATTTTATACCAGAAAATAAGAACATTTTTTAACAATCCGTGGTCTATTTCCAATTACTTATTCGAAAGAAAAAATAAAAATATTTCACTTGGATTTTATTAACAATGAATATTTTAAGTAACAACCTGTATATAAGGGGTCATACACACCAAGGGGGCAAACATAACACAGCATTAAATAGGGATTTAAAAAGTTGCGATGAGTTATTGTTATGATACTCCTATATTTAGAAACTTTGATACACATACAGTATAACATAAAAACACTGAAATACATATAAAAAAAAAATTAATCGTGTTGTAAATTAAACCTTGAGGGTAAAAAAATAACAACTTTGGTAAGCGTTTATAGCTTTTGAGAATGATCTTTCCGAAGAAGTTGAGGAAGCAAGTCCAGAAACCAAGAAAATAAAATAAAAATTATAATAATCGATTATAAAAATCGATTTTTCCATAATCAATTATTTTTACATCTCTAGAAAATAAGTCTAAACAGACAGACAATAAATTCTACAATCTTTTTCAAATACGGTACCCTAAAAGGTATATTATATAGAACTTTTATAGCAACACGTGAAGCGCGAAACTTCAAATCTTTTAATCGACATGTCAACAATCATACGTTTTACCCTAAAATTATATCATATAATCCACTCCAATAAAAACATAGTTAATGGTTGTTTACCAGACAAAGCTGTGACAATTACAAAAACACTTTTACTTTTAGTTATTATTATAAAACCATCAGACGTGTGCCTGATTTTGTGAAAATAATACGAAAAAAATACAAAAATGTCAAGTGATAAAATTACTATGAGAGGCTTCTTAGTGCAAGGGTTGGCCACTGTTTCCCGTTAGTATATATTTATTGTTGTTATTTTTACTGTGGCAGGCGTGTGTTTGACACAAAATAAACAAATAAGAAAATATTATAAGAACTTACTTAGTTTTTCCCGGCTATTACTGTTTTCAATATCCACATAGTATGAAACAATCGCTGTCTGTCTCTGTCTGTTTCTCCGATTGCTTCTTCTAAACCACGCAATGGATTTTGATAAGGTTTTCACAAATAAAAATAGAGATAAACGAGGAAGGTTTGCGTATAGAAATTGTACCCGTGCAAAGCTGGGGCGGGTCGCTAGTTCATCTAAATATATCAAAGGAAAGCGTGACTGATTCACTGACTGATCTATTAACGCACATCTCAAATTTGGCATACAAATAGCTGTAATGAAAGCCGTAGGCAACCACAAAGAAAGGATTTTTGAAACCTCTATCCCTAAGGGGGTAAAATAGGGTATCGCGGGTGGATCGTGGGTGATACCGTGGGGCGGAAAGCTAGTAATAATTATAAATTTAAAAGCAATTTTGTTAACCCTGAACTACAGTAAAATATCTTAAAAATATATATAAATATGAAGTACAAAAACAAAATTGGTTTAGCGTTGAATTCGCACTCTCTCTCATCGGTTTTTATAACTTTGCTATGATTAAACAAGCAGGCAATATTAGTTTATGTTCATTTTACGCGTGTGAACGTTGCTATGATGAAATGTATAGGCACGATAGAAAATCGTTTTTTTTATTATGTATACTGGTTGATAACCTCCTTTTTTTAAGTCGTTGAAAAACTGCCTAGCACCATATTTATAGCTTATATTTTTTTTTCTTTACAGTTGCCTACCTCACCTCTCTAACAGGATTCATATATGCGTGGCCATCTTATTCTGTGGCTAACTTCATGTCCAACGACACGGTGCTGTCCAAGCCAATGTCCACGCTAGAAATATCACTGTTGGGCAGTTTGACCAATGTTGGCGCTTTATTGCCAACACCTTTCTGTGGGTACGCCATAAATACTCTTGGAAGGAAGTACTCTGCTATGTTGTTTGGATTGCCTTTCGTGGTAAGTGGAATGATTATCTTGGCATTTTATTTTTGTACTTGCTGTCATTTTACGATAAAAATCTTTCTTTGAGTCCTTGAGAGCAGAGAGTCCTATTACCATTATATCAAATTGTGGGTAAAGCTAATCTAATATAGGGCATACTTTGCTTTGTTTGACACATGGACAGACAGACAACGAAGAGATCTTATTCAAGTGCCTTTTTTTCCTTTTGAAAAATTATATTAAACTATAAATAATGAGTACAATTTTTCGGATTTAAGTATTCTTTTATCTGTCGTTACCTTACTTTTTTCCTTGAATTTCATGATTCTAGGTAAACAGAATACCCTATATATGTAAAGGCACAGAGTAAATAATATAACCCTAAAGGGTTCTACTAGGTTCCTTTTTTCCTTACGTAGTACCAAATGATTGAATTACTCTTTTGTTGCAGTTAGCATGGCTCGTTATATCTCTTACAAATTATGTGCCCCTGGTAATCGCAGCTATATTCTTCGCTGGTATAGGAGCAGGTGGCCAGCCTGTCGCATCAGTATACATATCAGAAATCTCCCAGGACTCCATAAGAGGGGCATTGACATCTTCTGTAGTATCAGGATATTTCCTAGGACTCCTATTCTCATATATCCTAGGAGGATACTTGAGCCATTATCACATAGTGTATGTGCATTTAGCAATGTCAGTTCTGTATTTGGTAGTGCTGGTGTTTTTGAAGGAGTCTCCAGTTTATCTGATACAGCAGGGGAAAGAGGAGGTAAGGATGACTTTATGCTAGTTATGGTTTCCTAGTACTATTATAAATGCAACACGTATTTGTTGGTTTGTTCACTTTACACGCAGTAACGGATCGGTATGATTATCAGTTTCACTCGCGTTTCTGGGGGATAAAAAGTTGCCTATGTGTTAATCCAGGGTGTCAGCTATCTCCATACCAAATTTCATCAAAATTGGTCCAGCCCTATGACCATGAAGAAGTAACAAATATACTCACTCACAAACTTATGTTGTATTATTTGTTTATGTATTTCTCCTCAAAACTTTAGATTATTTTTTCCCAACATTCGATAGTCTAATTACAAAATTGTTTTGAAAATGTTAACATCAGAAAATAACAAACAATGTTCAAGAACATTAGTTAGTTTAATATTTTACTTTATTAGGATATTATTAAAATAATCTCATGTTTCGTCAGGAAGCTGCAAAGTCAGTAGCTTTTTACAGACAAGTGGATGTCCAGTCCAAAGAAGTTGAAGCAGAAATTATAAAAATCAAACAGCAATTGGATCCAAGATTGGAACTCGTGCTTCAAGCTGAAAAAGGTGATTTATTTCTAATGTCATTATTTGCATACATATGGGTTAGTGAGGCCCACGTTATCCCTTCTGGGCATGATTTTACATTGAGCTATTTTTTTACACTACTGCCGAAAGAAGGAGTATGTATGTTAGTTTCTATATTCCACTATAACTTTAAAATTCCTGAAAAGATTTGGTTAAAATTATAGGCTATATAATATATTGGGTATGGCCTATAATTTATACTTTTAAAGCAGGCATGTTTTTTAAATTTTTTGTATTAAAATTCCGACTTATTGAAATCCATGTTAGGTTCACAATGAACAAATTTCAATACGGAAGTCGTCTAATCAACAAAGTTATGGGTTATATTAACACCACTCTAAATGCAAGTAAATCCACGTGACACGCCTTCTGTTTGCGATCAAATCTACGTATCAATGAGACATAAAACATGTATTTATTTTAACATGACGTGCCTTATAGTCACAAGGTTTCCCACAGCATACAGTATTTAATAATTTGATGTAACATTTTATCATAATGTAAATAACATAACAATTGAAGGAACTTGTCTTCTTCGTTACACTGTCGTAAATTGTCTTAGATAACTCTAAATGACAGTTTTGTCCTATACTAGCTGTTCCGCGCGGTTTCACTCGCGTTCCCGGGATAAAAAGTAGCGTATAACCTTCGAAGATAATGTAGCTTTCTATTAGTGAAAGAATTTTTCGAATCGGACCAGTAACTCAGGAGAGTAGCGCGTTTAAAAAACTCTTCGTCCCTATATTAGTATAGATTTTTACCACTTATTTCTAGGAGTTTTAATGAAAATTTAAAAATTATTTTGTTCGATTATAAATTATACTTCAAAAAATTATTTTCAGATCCATCAGTGACCAAAGAACTACTAACTGAAAAACCTAAACAAGAAAAAGTGATTGAAACAAGATCAGAATGGCAGTTTTTGCGTAAGGATTATATATTTTTTATGCCCGTCTTATATCAAATCTTTTGGACTCAGCGTAATATCTACTTTTCTTTAATTCAACACTTCTATCCGTCACATCGTTATTAAACTTTCTAACTTTACTTCTTCTTTACTCATATCATCTGTCATCATCCAATCATCCTTCATCTCTTCTCCTTTTGGTCTTTCTCTTCCGATATCTCCATCTACTTTCATACTCACTCCCTGATTTCACTCCTTTCTCCAAGAAATGGATGGTGGATCTCCATCCATTTCTTTTTCGGTCTTCCTCTTCCGGTATATCTATCTTTTTTCATATTCATGACTCTTGCGTAAGTTAATCAGAAGTAAGTTACCTGAATCATAGATGAACTAATAACCTTAAATGTGTAAAAGAAAGCTTACCTAAAACAGTTCTTCAAGACTCCTCGAAATTTTATAGAACATGATATCTTTCTAGGAAAATCCCCATCATCAATAAGTGCCTTGATCATATGCCTAGTGGTCATGGGAATCAGCATCCTCATGGGGGCGATAGTGCTGCAGGTCTACGCGGAACCTTTGTTCAAGGAAGCAGTTCCTTCCATGGAGCCGAATCAGTGCGCCATCTTGTTAGCCGTTGATTTCCTGGTAGCCAGTTTGTTGTGTGCTGCTATGGTAGATAGGTTTGGGAGGAAGGTATGTTTTTTATGATATGAAATAAGAATTGGTATTAAAAAGCCCAAAGCTTAAACCCATTCTCTCTCCTCAGCCCCTGGTCATCATAACATCAATAGCATCAGGTTTCTGCACCCTCCTGCTGGGCACACAGCTGGAGTACCACTGGGCCCCTCACTGGTTCACAGCAGTGCTGATTTATGCGTACTGCTTCGCGTACAACTGTGGAGCTGCTGTCATACCATTTATTTTAGCTGCTGAGATGTTCTTGCCGGAGGTAAAGCTTCTTTATCCTATTGATTAGTCGATGAAACATCGATTTCTGAAATTTAGAGCACTTTAATTGCTCCAATGTTCTATGGTGATGCGAATGCCTATGAAGATGCAAAAGAAAACAAGGCAAATGCGGGTGGTTCCAAAGTTTTTTTTTGTTGAGTGAAACCGCTGGATGCAGGTCGCGCAAGACTGGCCATCGTGGAGATCCATTGGCGAGGCCTTTGTCCAGCAGTGGACGTCTTTCGGCTGACATGATGATGATGAAGGTTTAAAACATATCCGCCACTTTCTTACTTAATTTAACAGAAAGAGACAGAGCTATCTTAAAACAGAACTTGCTTTAAGGTTAAAGATCTGATGGCATCCTGACGAGTCAATCAAGCTGACTGCCTCGATCCAAAACGATTTATGAAATTTAAAAAGTAAGAGCTTGATAAATAGAAAATCTATTTTTCCAGGTACGAGGCCTCTGCAATAGCATTGTCACAGGTTGCATGTGGGTCATGAACTTCGTTACTCTCATGATCTTCACGCCACTAGTGGAGCAGTTAGGCCTAGGACCCATCTTCTATGGTTTCTCCATCGTTTGCTTCCTTGGAGCCATATATTGTTCCATATGGCTTCCAGAGACGAAGGGAATGTCAGCTGATGCTATTCAACTGCTGTTCCTGAAGAAAGATCAGAAGAGGAGCGATGTATGAAGAAGATAATGGAGAAGAATTAAGATTGTAATGAGAAATAAAGCGAAAGATTGTTTGTTATAATAATATTTTGTTGATTTTTAAATATTTGCGGCTGGACCTCTATAACTTTAAGCAAGTGTTGTTATATTAAATTATTCATTAATTTTTCTCTTTATTTCTTCTGTGGTTGATGAAGATCTAATTCCAGTTTCTAGAAGCCTGATAACGTAATGATAAAAGACAATAATTTATATCAAATTACCTGTCTAGATGCCTAATTAAAGTATCCCTTGAACCAACTGCCTCTCAATTGCAATTGCCGGAACATACCGGTAGGTGCTTGGCGACAGATTTTCAACATGAGGATGGTAGCCAGACGGGTACTAAAAATACCCTGCCACCGTACTATGTTTTCCTCACGATTTTTTCCCAAGCTCATTGTAGGATTCGAACCGAGCGGCATCCGACGTCACAGCTATCATCGCCTACATAAATGATGAAAACTTGTTTAATTTTGCAATCTATCTAATGTAAATAATGAAATAGTGGAAAAATCAGACACAGTTATAGTTGTGTGATAGATATATACTATCGTTTGCAAAAAACATGGATCGCAAAGTTTTGTTATTGGCATGTGGATTGTATATCTATCCATCGATATGTAACAATCTCAGATTGGTTTTTATCTTGGATAGGAGATACATTATTAATTTCGGCCGAATATTGTTAGTAATACGTGTAGTTAAATCAAAAAATAAATATCAAGGTATATTAACAGATTATCACAAATTGTGCATCCAGATAACTGATAAATTAATATAAAAAAACGATGTAGGTATATGTTTTCTCCGAGGCTGCCGATCGGCAAGGTCTTCATAAAAAGGTGTTATCAATTCACTTATGTTTTGTTTACGAACCGATTTAAATAATTATTTTTGCGATGGGTCCAGTATAGCTCTAAGGTACCATTTTAATTTTATTGTCTTTGAAGGAGTTTTTTTACTCTTTTTGTTAAAAGTTGATTATTGGATGACTAAGCGTTGGCGGAAAAAGTTCCCTGCTCACCGGTTTCTCGAGGTAGAGATAAAAAGTAGCCTATAACCGGGGACCAATGTAGCTTCCATTAGTAAAAGAATTTGTTGAATCGGATCAGTAACTCCGAAGATTAGCGCGTTCAAACAAACAGTACGCTACAGTAGTTAGTATAGATATAGTTCAAAATATTGAAGTATCTCCAGATTTAATTATATCCAGAGGTAATTATTTTATATCCAGACGTAGAGTATACCTTACTGTTATTTTTAATAAATTGTTGTCATAATCATGATCTCTAATGTGATAGGCTTATTTAGTTTAAAGTTGCGCTGTCTCGTTATAAGCCTATACTAAAAATAAGCTTGTAATAATTATATGGTAACAAATAAAGAGCAAAATAGGATACTATTATGGATATGCAAATAAAATCTAAATTCGTAGGTACTAGGAAAACATAATCTTGTGGGAACAAATTTTTTGTACGTGTCAAATAACCAGTTTGAAAATTGCATGTGAATCCAACGACATGACTATTCATTGCAATTTGCATTCTATATTGTTACTATAGGGTAGTTGACTGACTTATCAAATCAGCTACTTTTTAATAAATGTCACAACGATAGTTTATATGGAATTTTGTATGAAATATTACACTATGACGTCATAGTTTCACAGCATCAAATGATCAACTCTTTGTGGTTCTACTGGTAATTAAAAATCATAAAAAGCATTAAATGCACAACATATTTGATGTTTCCACGTGTTTTTGGCGTTTTATGCATTGGTTAGTGTTTGGTCATTTATTTTTGACACTGTCAACTACCCTAATGAGTCTTGATTAGCAAAACATAAATTGCATAATTAATGTGTAAAAAACTCAAAATCTCAGACATACCTTGTTTTTATTTTTTTACATTAATTTGTATGTGAATTTGATTATTTTGACCTTTTCATAAAGATTTTTAGCAATATATATGTCGTGATGATGCGTCGTGTGCGGGACAGTACTAGCAGTCTCCTAAACACCTTGATATGGAATTGTGAATGTCCGATTGTGCGCCATTGGAACACTTTACACATGGGGTCTAGGGTCGCGCTTTTAAATTTATCTTAGGTTAATTAACATTAAGTCAACTAACATAGTTTATAAGTAGATTGTTACTAACAAAATATGGATGTATCTAAAGTCCGAATTAAATGAATTATTATTATTTCATTTATTAAATACTTCATCTTGTAAATTATATTTTTAAATATAATCTATAAAAAAAATACATTTAAAAATATAAAAACAGAATCCAACCGGCATCGGGAACAGGGTCCTAGATACCGATGGTTAAGGCTTATTATTATTATTATATGTGTATGCAGAACCCAACATCTAGTTAAAATTGAAAGATAACTAGTTTGTAATATTCGTTATCTTTCTTACAATATTTGCAAACGGCTCTGCATATTCAAATTTCACTCCAACTTATTTGTTCTAAGTAATTATGGCTTTTATCAAAACATTTTGTGTTGCGATCCTGTCGTATATTATCATAGTATTTCATACTGTTACCTAAGATTCAATCGTATTACATAATTATAACAGACACATGTGTGAAACTTGGAATCATGGAGTGGGGCAAATTATTTCAAATACAAACTGCATTTTCATGTAAGATCAATAAGTTTATCTAAAATTACTCTAAGAAATGTGCTGTGTGGTGACGGCGACGAATATCACCACCCCATCTCATCCCGTAGGGGGCGTAGAAGTCATCCGAGGGAAGGTATTCCAGAGTACGGGCAGCAGCGTATCTCTGAGAACTATAACACCATACTGCGATCGCCAACCCGCCTGCCAAGCGTGACGATTATGGCGTATTCCCCCAAATGATTCAAGATCCTTGGGGGAGGCCTTTGTCCAGCAGTGGACGTCTTTCGGTTGACATGATAACTAAGAATAGGTTGTTTAGCTTCTGATCTCTTTGATTAGAATTTTGGTTTTAAACCTTTATTGTTGATGTACTTTGAAAGTTTAGGCTTATACCCTTTTCATGTATAGGTATAATAATTATGTATCTGTCCATTCTAAGCTTGTCATCTGTGTGCTTATCATCACATACTTTGAGGAGTTAGTGATAAAACTTAAGTAAATCAATAGCTTAATTAAGGTATGCATAATGAAGCTGTTCAGGACCCGTTTTGATGTGACAGGTGACCAAAGAGCTGGCGCTTACCTTCCGCAGCGTATTCGCCTGGCATTAATGTCACCAGCCTTTTTGGCGCATGCAGTCTATTATTTTTATATATTGTAATTTAATTTAAGTTTAGTTTTATTTAGTAGTACAAAATGTAAAACAAAACAAAGGTATCTTACCTTTGTATGTTTGTTACTTCCTCACGCTCAAACGACTGGACCAATTTTACTGAAATTTGGTATGGAGGTAGCCGACACCCTGGATTAATACATAGGCTACTTTTTATTCGGGTGAAACCGCGGGGTGGAAGCTAGTTTAAGTATAATCTCATCATAAGCATTTTTACAGGCTCGTTCGGCTCACTCGTCATGGGTCTATTGAACGTATGGCCATCATACACAGCAAGTCTTTTCACTTCTAATACTACCACACCATTGTCTGAACCCATGACAACAGCACAAGAATCTCTATTGGGTAGTCTTCCATCACTAGGGGCTATGCTTGGCACTGCTATTGCTGCACCAATTTTAAACAAATTGGGCAGACGGAATGGAGGTGTGGTTATATCATTGCCATATGTGGTAAGTTATTTTTTTTTAATTTTAGGCAAAAGTAAATTTGTGTTATGTCCTTCTAAATTATTGTCTAGAGATACAATAATTCTAAAGGTTGATTTTATCACATTTGATATATGTTTTAGAGTGTGCCAATTGGGTAAAAGATCCTGAAGAAGAAAATAAGAGATCGTCTATGTAAATTACTAAATATTAAGTTCGATTTATTCCGAGAGTAGAGGTAGAGTCAATTAAGACTTCTAACTTATCAGAGCCTAAACGAATGGATGAGTTTTGTATTTTTTTAGAGAATTGAACTTTAGTAAAATTATTAAAGCTATATCAATCAATACAAATAGACTAGTTGACAGTGTTAAAAATAAATGACCAAACACTAACTAATGCATAAAACATCTAAAATCATGCGGGAAAATCAAATATGTTGTATTTTTAATAACCAGTAGAACCACTCAGAGTAGATCATTTGATGTTGTGAACTATGACGCCATATTGTAGTCTTATACTACAAAATTCCATATCGTTTTGACATAAGTATTAAAAAGTAGCTGATTTGATATGTCAGGCCAAAAATTATTACTGTAAAATAAAATGCATCACAAACGTTCACAGTTTTAGATTAGCTAATAGTGTGGCTATATTCCAAGAAGATATTATTTTCCGTTGATATCATTCTCCTTTATGATTTTATGTTATACCATTTCAGTTATCATGGGCTATAATAGGAGTATCATCAACATCAACCATGATCCTCAGCGCGAGGTTCCTGAGTGGAATAGCAGCTGGTAGCTTTTTAATATTTGCACCGATCTTCATATCTGAAGTATCTGAAGATTCAATAAGAGGAGCTTTGGCTTCATGTAAGTTATTGCTTAAAATATTTATATATTTTCTTTATACTACTAAGGTAGTAAGCAAGCATACGGACCACCTGATGGTAAGTGCTTAGCGTCACCTATTGCCATTTGCAATACCAGAGGCATTGCCAATGTGTTGCCGACCTGTAACAATACCGAGAAGGCAACTGGCTCTCAAGCGCAATTGCCGGAACACACCAGTAAATGTGCCGGTAGGTGCTATGCGAAAAAATTTCAACTTGAGGGTGGTAGCCAGCCAGACGGGTACTACAAAGTATCCTACCACCGTGCTATAGTTTCCTCACGATGTTTTCTTTCACCGAAAGCTCAAGCTCATTGTAGGATTCGAAGCCATGATCTTCGTCGCGGCATCCGACGTCACTGCCACTGAGCTATCATCGCCTTAATAAACTAAGTTTCTAAACTCTACTTTTAGTGGATGATTATGTTGATTTTTCTATTAATCTCTTTCTATTTCCATTTAAATAGTTCTGCTTGTATTTGCTTTGGCTACTGTAGGTTTGTTCCCGATACCTTTGATATCTAAATAATTTCAAATTAGTTTTTGAGAACTCCAAGATGTAGGGAGTAAGCTGGTCTGACGTAATACAACAAAGTAATAACAAGGCTGAAGATGGAACTCGCTTACCTAGAAGAAGCCTTCACTATGCTTCTTTGAATATTATCAAGGTTGTATGATTCAGGAAACATGTGGACGAGAGTTTCACAGGTATTCACAAAAACGTAGGGTTGGAAACGGAAGTCTTGCTGTAAAATGAATTCAATGTTTTAAATGATGTTCGACGATTTGTCCTGTTATGTTTAATTATTGTAACTGTTCCACATTTTATGAAATTGGTTCAATATGCAAGTATATCTAGGAAGAAATATAAGATTAAATGGATATTAATCTTTTCTGAATATCGATCATCTTCGGCTGGAATCGGGTAGTGCAAGACCGGTCATCGTGGAGAACCTTTTGTCCAGCAATGGACTTCCGGTTGATATGATGATGGAATTAACTCCATTGTTCCATTTGTCAGTCTGTTGTTAGCTCCATACTTCAAATATTTCATTAGTTAACCTTTTCTCGTGATTATTTACATCGCGGTAATATAAACTAGCAGAGATAACAATCACTCCAACGTCTATGTTGATTTAAATCAAAGTTATACTGATAAACAGCTTATTAGATTTATTGTTAGACGACATGAAATAAAATTATATAATATTTACTTGCATATTTGTAAACAAAGAATGAAATATAGTAGTGACCTTGGTAGTGAAATACGTAATACAAGCTTTAAAAACTTAAATCAGCCACATAACCCAGAAGTAATATTAAGAAGTGATATTGAAACCATTAATCTCTCTCTCTCCTTTGTTTTTTTTTATAGCAACAATGATGTGTTACTGCGCCGGTACATTGCTCTCTTACATTCTGGGCTGGCTCCTGACCTACAGGACTATTATCTGGATCAACCTGATCTTCAGTGTTCTATGTACCCTTCTCATGATGCTGGTGACAGAGAGTCCAGTGTTTCTGCTAAGGGAGAAACGGGATGATGTAAGATTTGATTTTTTTTACTTTTGAATAGTTTCCAAGCATTTAATTTTTTGCATGAATATAGATAGATATTTTCAAAAACACATATATTTGTACATTATAATAGACTTGAGGTTTGTTACGAATCCGTCATAAAGGATGATGATGCGGGACAAGGTTGGAATAAGCTTGCCCAAAACAACGAATTTACTCTAGTCTTGAAGATCTCTTGGCCATTTTATCATTAAAGTGATAAAATGGACGGAAAGTAAAAACTGATTATTGAACCCTATTTAGTAGAGGGATGTTATGGTTTCTTTTTTGTTTAGTTTATTTAATTTACAGGCACAACTTCTTTCATATTTAAAATCATTCGTTATAGAGATGTCCTCAGCTAAACATACATTTCTATTCTTCTTCCTAGACGGACACTCTTGACAGAGTGGTCGTGGTTATGGTAGGTCTGGAGTGGCGGCTTTTGCAATGCCTCTCCATTTGGCCCTGTTGCAAGCATTGCGGGAACACTCGGTCATGGTGGAGTGTTGGTAGACATTATAAGCCACATATAAATTTCTATAGCCTTGAGCAACTCGTACTTGCTATCATCAATTTTAATGAAGTTGTCAAATTTCAGGATGCCCGAGCAGCTTTAGCTCACTACAGAGGTCTGCCAACATCATCAGTCGTACTGCTCGAAGAGTTATCAAGGATGAAGCAGCAGGTCACACCAGCAGTTGAACTGCTTTCTGTTTCAAGTGGTAAGAATGTCAAAAATCAAAATCAAAAACTCATTTATTCAGTTTAGGCCCTAATAATAAGGCACTTATGAACGTCAACAGTTACAATTTCACAATAGACTCTACTACCGGTTCGGAATACACTTGAACTGAGAAGAGTCCGGCAAGAAACAGAATTAAATTTCTAGAAAAGTATCAAAATTAGAAAAGTATCTACTGATAAAAGCGTAAATGTTCTGTGTTCGCAGTAATTAATGTGGGGTCTACCAAGTTTCGTGTTTTAAAGAGAAATACAATTTAACAAACACGTTGTTTCATGTATCACACACCATTATCAAATTGATATACATAATAATATTAATTTTTCATTAAGGAAGAGGAAGACCAGAAAAGAGATGGATGGATAGTATGATGTAATGTTGATAATAGTAAAATAGGAGTGAATGCCAATATGATGGATAGAATAAGGGTCAATGGCGAAAGAGTACATAAACTCAAATTAGTGAGAACAAGTTAGGCAAATAATCAATAAGTTCATTTTTCAGAACCAGAAACAAAAACTGAAGACACTGAAAAAGAGAAGTTAAACTCAGGAGAGAAAGAGAAACTAAATTATGAAGATGTTGAGCCAGAGAAATCAACGGCATTGTCTACATTAAAATTGTTATGTAAGTTCATTCAGTAAATGTAGTTATTCTTTTGGGGAACGTAAAAGTTTTCAGTTTGTTTTTCTATTGCTAAAAAGTTGCTGGATGCGGATAGCGCAAGTCCGACTAGCGTGGAGATCCTTGGGAGGCTTTTATCCAAGACGTCCACTCGTCTTTCCGCTGACATGATGATGATGATTGCTAAAAACTCAGATGATTGATCTCCTTAACTGCAATTGCAAAATAATAAATTTAAAATAATATATTTTTTGCAGTCATGTCACCAACGTCTTTCCGAGCCTTTATGGTGGTTTTCACAGTCATAGGAATGCAGGTAAACAACATTCTAAAGCCTAGTGCGTATATACCTAGTTGCAAGAGCAACGACTTCAAAACTAACAACAGACTGATAGAATTAATTACCAGATTCTACTCCAATTTTTCAGGTATGCATGGGAATGGTCCCAGTACAAGTGTTCGCGAAGACAGTATTCTCAAAGACTGATCCAAGTAGATCAGACTTATACACTGTGGTATTCGCGTTAGTGCTGCTCAGTGGGAGTCTGCTAACCACCATGATTGCTGATAAAGCTGGAAGAAGAGTAAGTTCTTTTAAATATGAACGCAAGCTGATTACAATCTTGCTCCGTTGATAGTAAGCAGAACCTTATTAGACTATTGAGATTTATATAGCTATCTTTAGCAACAATGAGGTCTTTGATTCTTAGCACCTTCTTTAAAGTACTAGAGACAATTTGAGGTTGGTCTTATTTGTTCTGGCTACGAAACCCTATCTTCTACCTTTGAGATAGTGACGTAGATGGTAAGTAAAATAACGCCAAATGCTGGTAACACTTACCAGGATTGGCATTAGGATGTTCTTCTTAGTTTCTGAGAATTTATGGACCCTATTGTTGGATATGAGACTATACTTAGGATTGAAGCTCTTGAGGCTTTAGAACACTCTACTGCTCCGGAGACAAAGGCTTGCCTTTAAAATTTATTGACAAGCAGGCAGGCGGTCCACCTGATGGTAAGTGTTTACCATCGCCTATCTGCCACCCTGTTACAATACCAAGAAGGCAATTGCCGGAACATACTAGTAGGTGCTTGGCAATAGATTTTCAGGGTGGTAGCCAGCCAGATCGGTACTACAAAGTACCCTACCACCGTGCTATGGTACTTGGTTAGTGGTTTTTTGCTGTGCCTTTTATATAATTTAGATTAAGGTTTTTTAACTTTCAGATACTGATAATAACATCATCAGCTTTGGTGGCGCTCTGCATGACTATACTCGGATTTCTGCTGCAGAGCAAGATCGCACCTGGATGGGTGACCGTAGTAATGATCATGATATTCTGCTTCTCGTTCATGTCTGGAGCTGGATCTGTGCCTTACGTGCTGCTGGCTGAAGTCTTCATTCCTGAGGTTTGTCTAAACTAGTCTCTACTAATAACTAGAGACCGGATTATATGCAACATAAAAAGCTTGATATATGCATGCAAATTTGCATAATAAATGCATATAAAATCTGCTTGAAAATTAGTTAAATATGCAATACCAAAAAATACGTGCTGAGTTTTAATATTTTGTCTTGACTTCTCTGAACGTTTTTGTGCATAAAATATTTTTCTCACGTACTTACTCGACAATATAAAACATTTCCGTCGTGTTGCAGGATTGTCAGTAGCGTCATTGATTTTTAGTGTATATGTGCGAAATTTTTGATACAGTTTTTATACTAATCAGTAGGGTAAACAATTGAAAAATATCACTACACAGTATAAAACAATTGTCCGGTAAGGTTGGTTCAGCCATCAAAGGCTTTAGTTCTTTCAAAAAAAAAGTATAAAACAAAGTCGCTTCCCGCTGTCTGTCCCTATGTATGCTCAGATCTTTAAAACTACGCAACGGATTTTGATGTTGTTTTAATAGATAGAGTGATTCAGGAGGAAGGTTTATATGTATAATACATGCATATTATAGTACAGAAAAGCCATGCGAAGCCGGGGCGGGTGGCTAGTAGTAAATATAGCGAAAATATACATAATTACTAGTAATAGTAGCTAGTTTAGTAAGGGACGGAGCAATTCACGAAGAACATCCATCTACATATTTTTTTCTTCACCAGGTCCAAAGTCTGGCCTCAATGCTGGTGATAGAGTGGATATGGTTCCTCAATTTCTTCATCATCGCAGTATTCCCATACATGAATGAGTTCTTGGGTACGCACGGTGCTTTCTACATCTTTGCTGTTGCTGGGATCACCAATGCTGTCATCAGCTATTTCATCGTACCCGAGACTAAAGGGTTATCTAATGAACAGATCCAAGAATTGTTAATAAAGAGAAGGAAATAATTTTGTTGATTAGTTTTAAGTATTTAATTTATGTTTAGTTTTATGTAAATTTTGTAATTTGACGTTCCTACTTCCTACTTCCTACTTCTTGCTTCCTACTAATATACATAACTAGCTGTTCCCCGCGGTTTCCCTCGCGTTCTCGGGATAAAAGTAGCCTATATCCTTCGGGGATAATGTAGCTTCCTATTAGTGAAAGAATTTTTCGAATCGGTCCAGTAACTCCGGAGATTAGCGCGTTCAAACAAACTATTCAGCTTTATTATAAGAATAGTTAAACGAATCCTATCCTATTCTTCCTACTAGAAAATCTTACTAATATTATAGAAGTGAAACTTTATTTGGATGTTTGTTACTTTATCACGCATAAACTACCTGAACGAATTTTGTCGAAACTTCAAACTTAGATAGCCAGTCAGCCGGCGCTGTCAAATAAAAACAAAAGGAAAATCAAAGAAAATCGTGAAAACCAACCCTTTTGCAGGCGAATCTTTTCTTTATTGACTTTAAAAACGTTATTATTATAATTCTTATATTTTCCTGTCAAGGTTGAAATTTAAATAACATTTAAAAATAATAAAAGCGTAACGGAAACTACTTGTTATAAACAAAAGCCATATGCCAACAAAATTGTTGGGCCAAATACGGAGAGCGACGCCTGACTGGATGGAACTTTTTTTACATTATGACCAAACAAGATTGTGTGTGAAATATGTAGCTGATCGTCGTTACATACTCATCAAAATAAAAAACATTTATAAAATTCACTTTTTAAATTCATAAGTTTGACTTTGAAATAAACACAGTTAGCTATTTTGTTTTCCTTGTTTACTTTTAATTGGACTAAGTTAAAGGAAAGCCGAAGATGTGACTAATTGGACGTAGTTAAGCAGAAAGGACTGAAACCACATAAAGTATCGTTTGAAGTACATTCGGCGAATGCATCTTGTGTGCTATGGGTTGGGTCGGGGTAGCGAAAAAAAAACAGTACCCGTGTACATTTTTAGGGTTTTCACTACATGATAGATTCGACCTTAAGAAGTCTGATGGAATACTTAACTCTATTTTGACCAAGGTGTGGTTTGAGTCCTTTTTGTTTAACTACGTCCAATTATAAGTTTGTTATTATTCTAGTAATAGTTATCTACTGACATGTTTTTGTAGGATGCCTTTAAGGAGGTAAATGGGACCAAGATATTTTACAAAACAAAATGAATTGTTTTACATCTATCTATAGTTTAGCCTTCATAAAAATTTTAATTATATTTCCCGCACTAAATTATTTTTCTTTCTATAAAATAAATATATTTTTTGTCAATAGTTTGTTAAACGGGAAGACTAACGGTAAGTGGTCATCGCTACTGTAAAAAAGTTTGTTATAAACTGACAATAACACATAATATAACACATAATAAGAGTTAAGATAAAAAACTCTGGATAAGAAGGAATCACTTACGTAAGTAATATTAAAATAGCATTTTTAAATATGCTATTTATTATGTACTTGAATTATGATCTTTTGTCCTGTGTGAATAAATATGAAACTTGAGTTTTGAGAAAATATTTACATACCTACGTAAGATTTTTCATATATAATAGCGATCACACGCGAATAGATGTAGGACATTCCTCTTATTATATAGAGATAAGTGTTATCATTATAGTACGTAAACAAATAACTACCCAATGCAAAGTAACCTCTATTACAAGGTAAAAGAGCTTATTCTTATGCAAATTCGTGTTTAATATCCTCTACGATCATTGTCCTACAAAACACCGGCATGTTTTAATATAACTTAAGTGAATGAATGGAGTTGATGAACGTTTCATATCAAAAGCGACCTTATAAACAGTTATATTGGGTCGATTATCAATGAGTGTATTTGATTTGTTTGGTATTTGAAATAAGAACGACTTAAGTCACGAATGATTACGCCTCTTGTTGTGGACAGTGATGTGAACAAAATAGCAGCTAGCAAGCCAGCGCTATTATAACAATATAAACTGCTATAACGATATATTTGTTATTTTTGGCATCGTTATTAAAAATTGCATTTACCACAGAATCGAAGTACAGACCTAACAAAAACTCTGTTCAGCTATGAAAATATACATTGAAATATCTCTTTTCTATGGCATAGCTTTGTCTGTTTTTGACGCAGCCCTTTCAAAGAATTGATAGCAGCTGACGACGATGTATAAAAATAACTGGGATGGAAATAAATCTCGAACCTATTGCGTGACAGTGAGTTTATTTAACCTTTTGGCTCGTTGTTTTTCATGTGTTGTCTTCTTTACTCAGTTATCTGATCTCAAACTAAACAAAATTTGTACTATGGTAACTAGATAACTGATATTATACTATAAATACACTATTTAAAAAAATACTTATATAAATAATTAATTACACCCAGACATACGGACTTGTTCACACAAATATTTATCCTGGTTGAGAATCAAACCCATTTGCAGCGTAATTAGTGGGAATTTTGAACAACCACGCCACTGTATTATTACTATAACGTTGAATTTGATCAAAGTTTGTTAGTAAATCGGATCTTTCCTGTACTGTTCTCAAGTGCATACCATTTGTTATTTTTAAGAAAAAAACAACGATCACCATTTTTATGCTATAAAAATAACAATTTTTTTAACAACAGTGTACAACACTATTTATAAATAGCAGTTTGTGAAACACTGAAACAGGACAGTCGTTTTACCGGCTGGTCACGGCCAATGCAGTTCTAAACCGACCGTCGTCGCGCAAAAGACAACTTTACATTGTATTTACGATTCATATCTACATAATTTAGCGTAGTTTTTGACAGTTCTATTTTGTTAGTGTACATTTTTGGAGTTATTTAGTGTTGCTGTTGTTATTTTGTAAGTATTTTTATTTTGTTAATAGTAGAAGTTGTCGTATGTAAATTAAGCTGTTCTTTATTTGAATTTAAATAAATTTATTATTTTTGGAGTTTTTTCTCATATGAATTGATAAACGAGTTATTTTGTGTACAGGTTAAAATAACATAATATTATGAACATAGTTATATAATTCATTTAAAAATTGCTTTCGTGTTACATAAAGTGTCTTGATCAGTTTTTGCACAAAAGAAAATAGTATCAAACCGATCGAACTATTTTACTAGTGATTTGAGTGAGTCTATATCTGTCTATCTGTTCGTCTATCACCAGGCTGTAGGTATCTCATGAAACGTGATAGTTAGACAGTTGGAAGTTTCAAAGATGTTGTATTTCTGTTCCCGCTATAACAATAAATAGGTACTAACAACAGAATAAAATAAATATTTAATGAGGCGATTTTTTTTATAATTTTAAGTAAATAGTTTTGAAGTTATTTAACAAACTAGGCGAAAATTGACCATACTCCCCACTTATCTCCGAAACTAGACTATTCCTACTGGACCAAAAATATTTGAAAAATATACAGAAAATAGTTACCTATAGATTATAGGAAAACCTATAAGAAGTCTATGGTATTTAGAGTGACATAGGTAATTAAGGAACCTTCGACATTAAATTTACATGTTGACCCCACGTATAGTTATAATTCATTATGATATGATAAACACGACATAATAAAAACACGATAAGAGTTACAATAACAGTTCGTTACTCCCACATAAGTGATATAATAGATAGACAACATTCTAAAGATTAGCGCCGTAGTAATAAATTAAAACGTACGTTAATTAACGTACTTTTTTTTTCTTTTTTTTTTCGTGGGGAAATCCTCATAGGATACCCAGCCGCCCCGGGGGGAGCAGTTAGGTTATGCCGGACTTGTACCGGCTAAAACCCCACGGTGGTCGCCATCTGCGCTGTAGAGGCGGGTTCTCGTACAGAACGCATACTCACTCCCCCTCCACGCGCGGCGTTAGATAGCCCGTCCCGGGGGAAGTATAATACCTCCCCTCAGCACCCTCACTGTGCTATCGAGCGATGGATCGTGACCTTGGGATCGCTTCTGGACGCACAGAGCCCCCGCGCCGGTTGCCCACGACCCCAAAGATCCGCATTTAGTCGCCTTTTACGACAGCGCAGGGGAACACCGTAGCTGTTATTCTAAGCCCCAGCTACAGGGCAGGAGGGCCGTGACGAGGCACAACCGCGCCACAACGGCGTCGTCTCCGGGCGGGATCGGTCCTCTCCCGATCCCGCTCAGCAGCCTCCTTCTGGACCATTACGGTCTCGCTACGTACCTACGCTAAGACGACTGAGTGGTGAACCTTATTCTGAAAAGCGCTTCTGCCCTTTTTTACGTTTTTACGTGTTACGCTTGCTTGATTTCATGTCATTTCATGACAGGCCTTCGTCTTGGCATTAGCCACTGAGAACTTTTTAGTACCTCTAAGGGCAAAAATTTAGTTTTTGTAGTAGGATTTTTTCACTAAAACTCAGGCGTGGTACTGTAGGACTAGTGAATATCTTGAACCTTGAACTCAAAAGATATCTACTTCGTATCTATCATTCATGATGATTGATTGTATAAAATCGATACTAGGTTTGATATATCGAAAAATATCGAAATTATATTTTGTTGTTATCAGTTGTGAGAAACTATGAGCCAGACGAAATAAAGTACCAGGATGTCAGAAAAGAGCGGAGTTCGTTTCGAAGAGGCTGAAAAGAAGAAAGGGGTTATTCTAACCTCCATAGCGGTAACCTGCGGGGCACTGGGATGGCTTGCTCGAGGTTCTACGACCATGTTGGGAGCTGTCACGCTCCTGGCGACGTATCTGATGACGGGTGACCGGTACCAGTGGATTTATATTTGGAAGAAGACACACGCGAGAGATTTCTTGTGAGTTTTTATGTTAACCTAGTAACATTTTATTATTTTTTAGATAATAGCTTCCGTCTCGCGGTTTCACCCGCTTTCCCGAGGGATTTTATGTTTTCCCGGGAAAAGTATGTGTTAATCTAGGTTATAAACTATCTGTGTTCCAAATTTAATCCAAATCCGTTCAGTAGTTTAACAAACGAAAGAAAGACAGACAGACAGAGTAACAAACATCCATCCATTCAATCATCCACACACTTTCACACACATCACAAACTTTCTTTTGATTGCAAGTAGATTTATGTTTAGTTTTAATTTATTTATTTATTGTCCGTATTGTAATTTAAAAAATAAATTTAATAGAGGGATCTATAGATTTAATTCTTCTGGTTTGACGCTACGACTAGTTTTTTTTTTTTAAAAGGCAAGGTTGACGACTTCTTATCAAGTTTATCGTTTTCTTGTTGTTTATGACAACAAAAATTATTACTATATACATATAAATATACAAAGATACTTAAATAAAATGTTTCCACAATATAACTTACGTATACAGGGATCAAATTGAATTTTAAAACTATTGAAGTAACTAATAGTTGGAAGTTTTAGCAGTGTAAACTACATACTTACGCTGTGTATACCTTCTCAGCATATCGAAGTTCTTGTGTGCAATTCAAACCCAGATCAATTACGTGGTCATGCTATATCATAATGTTATCAAAGGATCCAAAGGTCAGCGTGGTGTCGCATGTCCCGTACTTGTCGTCTATTCATCGTACCCTGGTACCTTGTGTTCAAAGTTCGCTATTCTTTCACTTTGTTTATTAACAATTGTGATATCTTGTTATCATTTTCTCCTATAGTTAGTAAAACATTTGGATTTTGTATTACTAGTTAGTACTTGGGTATTTGAAGTCATGTTCTATTTTGGTAATAAGTAAAACGTGCTTTGAATTCCAATTTCAAATCAGTAGATTGGAAACAAAGACAGCTGGTTTACAGCACAGAGGAAGTCTATAAGTTAGCAACAAAGTTCTAACGACTGCAGTTTTGGTTGGAGAGCGCACTGTAGTAAACCCTACCTCATAAGGTAACAACATTGGACTAGTTTCTGGTGGTGTATAGTAAAAAAATACTCTTAAAAAAACAGGGTTGCGTAGGCGCAACCTGGAGGGTTTTGTGGAATGGGCAGTTAAGAGGTCCCTTTTTTTGGTGCTTTTTACCTCATCGAGTAACAACTAGAGACCTAGCCTATTCGATAGAAGTCATCGAAAAACGTATAAAAAAAGTTGGTTGCCTCATCCTATCCTGGCACTTTCTGAAATCGGCCAGATTTTAGGGGGCTGAAAAATGACCGATTTTACCTCATCGAGTAACAAGATGCCACTAATGCCATTCGATAGCTTAGATAAGCCCGATGATAAAAATATAAGGTTGCGTGACCTCAGCCTGGAGGATTTCCTAGTCGGCCAGGTTTTATGTCGGATTTACGAAGACAAAATTTAAGGAAATCGTCTATAAAACAATGAATTTCACAAAATTTCAATGGTTTAACTGTATGAAAATGGCTATGATACATATTTGAGTTAATACAAAATCAGTCAAGTGTGTGTCGGACCACGCATTCCATAAAAATTCATATTTTACAGATTTTTGAAATCTTTAAAATGAGCGACCCTACCTCTTCGAGTTACAAGATTTCAATAATGCCATCCGATAGCTTAGATAACCCCGATTATAAAAATATAACGTTATCTTCACTCACCCAGAAGGATTTCCTAGTCGGTCAGGTTTTATGTCGGATTTACTATGGCAAAATATATGGAAGAAATGCAATTAAATTCACATTATTTCAATGGTTTAACTTAATGACGATTGTTTGATACTTATTTGAGTTCATACAAAATCGGTCAAGTGTGTGTCGGACTACGCATCCCATAAAATTTCATATTTTACAGATTTTTTAATGCTTTAAAATGAGCGACCCTACCCCTTCGAGTTACAAGATTTCAATAATGCCATCCGATAGCTTAGATAACCCCGATTATAAAAATATAACGTTATCTTCACTCACCCAGAAGGATTTCCTAGTCGGCCAGGTTTTATGTCGGATTTACTAAGGCAAAATATATGGAAGAAATGCAATTAAATTAATATTTTAATGACGATTGTTTTGATACTTATTTGAGTTTATAGAAATGCCGTCAAGTGTGTGTCGGACCACAATAATGCCATCCGATAGCTTAGATAACCCCGATTATAAAAACATAACGTTGTCTGCCCTCACCCTGAAGTATTTCCTAGTCGGCCAGGTTTTATGTCGGATTTACTATGGCAAAATATATGGAAGAAATGCAATTAAATTCACATTATTTCAATGGTTTAACTTAATGACAATTGTTTGATACTTATTTGAGTTTATAAAAATGCTGTCAAGTGTGAGATCACACCATGCATAGCAAGTTTTCATAGCAGATTGGTTACACCAAATAGTTTTAATCTAGAGTTCTTGTCCCAATGTATCTTATTATGGTACATTATATACATTTAAACTATTTTTCATCCAACCTGTGATGAACTTGCACATAAGTAATCAAGTTAAATTAAGCTGTATTATTATTAAAATAATATACTTATAGTTTGTGTTAATTAATTCAACTATTGTGATAAAGTCGAAGTATGATAATAGTACTATTTTCAGTTTCATCAATAGCCGCATCCAAGTTGAATCAGTGATGATGATTTTTCATGTTTATTCCGAGAATAACTAAATACAACTTTAAATATTATTAAATTTACAACGTTTAACTCTAGATGAGTTTTCTGGCTGAAAATAAACTTTTTCATTATCCGTCATATTCAATAAATATACTTCCAAAATCTTCGAAATATTGTAGATTGTAGAGTTTTCGACCAAGCATAGCATAGAGTTTAGTATTTTATCACAGTTTATTTACCCAATATAGTTTAAATTAAAGTACCTAAATTTACAAATTTGTCCAGTGAGATTGAAGCAGCCATCAGAGGCTATCAACTTTAGTCCTTTCCAAAAAAATGGCTTACAAAAGTTTATATCTAAATATCTTCTGACTGACTGATTTATTAAAGGAGAGCCTAAACCACTGGGGCAATAAACTTGCGGCTTTTTATTCGTAAAAAAGTTACCAATTTATTAATGATTAGTTAAAATTCCGTAGTCTTTATCTTTATCTTTGTAGGATATTTTGGATATTTATCTGACAAGTGACGTATGGTGATCGAAAGAGTGAGATGGAGGACACTATAAAATTGATTTAGTTAAACAGCGTTTATGAATAAGAGGGCTAAAGTTTATCTCCTATTCACTATGAACTTGAAGTTTGGTAAATTTTTTTTTATACCTAATGTCACCACAGTATGATAGATTAATTTCCTATCAAAATGTATGGGTTTTTTTTTCGATTTGTGACTTTTATAATACCATAACCTAACTTGGCCCCTTAGAGCCTTTTGTTCCTTCTCGGAGACAGGATTGATTAAGATAATATAAATTATTTGAAAAATCACCGATTTCTCGCAAACTGTAATTTTTTTTCAAATTCTGTAAATGCCGATAGCAATAACTTACAAAAATCGGACAAGTGCGAGTCTGAATCGCGCATCGAGAGTTCCTTAATTTCCTATGTTACTCTAAATATTTAGGTTTTTCTGTAATTAATAGTTAAAGAACTATTTTCTGTATTATTTTCAAAATTTTTGGTCCAGTGTTTCAGAGAGAAGTGGGGATTCACTTATTTTCTTAAATAACTTAAAAACTATTCGGTATAAATGGTTGTACATTGGCAATTTGCGTTAACTTAAAAATTCGTTTTTTTTACAGTTTAATGGCAATTAGACCTAAGTATTTGATATGCATTTCAACTTGATACCTCTAAGCGTTAATGAGGAAAAGGTTATAATTATTTTTAAAAAAATTATGACAAGTCATGTGATGTAACTTAAAATTTAAGGTTTTCGATTTTTTTTCTTTTTGTGCTATAAAATGTTGCTTCATGCCAAATTTCAAGATTCTAGGTCGATTGAAAGTATCCTTCAGGTTTTGATTCCCTTGCGAGTAGTTGCGAGTTTCAAAATATGCAGCTTAAATTGCTTTTTGATTGCGTTGACATAGAAGTTTTATTTTGTTACAGCTTTAAAGGTATAATAGACCTGAGTATTTGATATGAATTTAAAATTAATACCTCTACGCGTACATGAGGAAAGGGGTCGTAAGTTTAATATTATTAAAAATATTTTTATTATATAATGTAACAAAAAAATATGCTTTTCGCAATTTTTCCTTCTTTCAATTTGGGGCCGTTCAAATATTACGTAAGCAGATTTCTTACAATTATTTACCCCCCCCATCCCCCTTGCAGGAAAAGTAAGCAAAGCTCTTACCCCCTCCCCCATGCTTACGTAAACATTTTTCAATTAAAAATACGTATGCGTTTATATTTGCGGGAATCCCCGAAAATGCGTTTCTTAAGACTTTTTTTTCTTTAGTACCTACCTATGGGCTTTGAATATAGTCGCGCGCGCCAGATAAAAGAGCCGTATCGTTGAAGTCAGCATTGGTAGACGACAAGTATCAAATTAATTACAGCGCCATCCACTGGTAGGTACTTCAATACAGCATGGTAACCAACAACAGAGATTATTTCAGTATATAAATAATATAGGAACCTAGTAAATATAACTGAACAATGCGAGCTAATTCCAGAAGATGGCTATTATAGTGGGCTGAAAATGGCTAAATTAATATTGATGTCTGAATTAAATTAATAAATTAAAGTTTATGTCATCAAAATAATGGTTGGAGAGCGCACTGTAGTAAACCCTACCTCATAAGGTAACAACATTGGACTAGTTTCTGGTGGTGTATAGTAAAAAAATACTCTTAAAAAAACAGGGTTGCGTGGGCGCAACCTGGAGGGTTTTGTGGAATGGGCAGTTAAGAGGTCCCTTTTTTTGGTGCTTTTTACCTCATCGAGTAACAACTAGAGACCTAGCCTATTCGATAGAAGTCATCGAAAAACGTATAAAAAAAGTTGGTTGCCTCATCCTATCCTGGCACTTTCTGAAATCGGCCAGATTTTAGGGGGCTGAAAAATGACCGATTTTACCTCATCGAGTAACAAGATGCCACTAATGCCATTCGATAGCTTAGATAAGCCCGATGATAAAAATATAAGGTTGCGTGACCTCAGCCTGGAGGATTTCCTAGTCGGCCAGGTTTTATGTCGGATTTACGAAGACAAAATTTAAGGAAATCGTCTATAAAACAATGAATTTCACAAAATTTCAATGGTTTAACTGTATGAAAATGGCTATGATACATATTTGAGTTAATACAAAATCAGTCAAGTGTGTGTCGGACCACGCATTCCATAAAAATTCATATATTAGAAGCTCATATATTTCATAAGAAAAAGAAGATAATAAAAATATTTTTAATATATAATGTAACAAAAAAATATGCTTTTCGCAATTTTTCCTTCTTTCAATTTGGGGCCGTTCAAATATTACGTAAGCAGATTTCTTACAATTATTTACCCCCCCCATCCCCCTTGCAGGAAAAGTAAGCAAAGCTCTTACCCCCTCCCCCATGCTTACGTAAACATTTTTCAATTAAAAATACGTATGCGTTTATATTTGCGGGAATCCCCGAAAATGCGTTTCGTTTTCAAGCATAGACAATGTGAGGGTTGCCATTTGTGTAAAAAAGTAAATAACTACCGATGACGTAATCAACATCTAGACTCCCCTAACCCCCATGTCATCCAAAATAAGCAAAACAAAGACCCTACCCCCCATAGTGCTTACGTAATACTTGAACGGCCCCTTTCTTGATTAAAACTATGTTGTGTAAATTAGGTTTGGGTAAAAAAATATTGATACATGAACTCAAATACGTATCAAAACAATTATCATAGAGTTAAACCATTGCAATAATGTACATTTAGCCTTAGTAAAAACGAGTTAAAACCTGGCTAAATATGAAATTCTCCAAGCTGAGGGTAGGCGACCTTATATTTTTATTATCGGAGTAATCTAACTAAACTATCAAATGGTATTATTGACATCTTGTTACTCGAAGCAACGCTAAAATAATATAAATAAAATACTTTTAAATAAGCAACCCTACCTGAGTTCAAATATCTGTAAAATATGAATTTCTATGGGATGCGTGGTCCGACACACACTTGACGGCATTTCTATAAACTCAAATAAGTATCAAAACAATCGTCATTAAAATGTTAATTTAATTGCATTTCTTCCATATATTTTGCCTTAGTAAATCCGACATAAAACCTGGCCGACTAGGAAATCCTTCAGGGTGAGGGCAGATAATGTTATATTTTTATAATCGGGGTTATCTAAGCTATCGGATGGCATTATTGAAATCTTGTAACTCGAAGGGGTAGGGTCGCTCATTTTAAAGCATTAAAAAATCTGTAAAATATGAAATTTTATGGGATGCGTAGTCCGACACACACTTGACCGATTTTGTATGAACTCAAATAAGTATCAAACAATCGTCATTAAGTTAAACCTTTGAAATAATGTAAATTTAATTGCATTTCTTCCATATTTATTTTACATAGTAAATCCGACATTAAACCTGGCCGACTAGGAAATCCTTCAGGGTGAGGGCAGACAACGTTATGTTTTTATAATCGGGGTTATCTAAGCTATCGGATGGCATTATTGAAATCTTGTAACTCGAAGAGGTAGGGTCGCTCATTTTAAAGATTTCAAAAATCTGTAAAATATGAATTTTTATGGAATGCGTGGTCCGACACACACTTGACTGATTTTGTATTAACTCAAATATGTATCATAGCCATTTTCATACAGTTAAACCATTGAAATTTTGTGAAATTCATTGTTTTATAGACGATTTCCTTAAATTTTGTCTTCGTAAATCCGACATAAAACCTGGCCGACTAGGAAATCCTCCAGGCTGAGGTCACGCAACCTTATATTTTTATCATCGGGCTTATCTAAGCTATCGAATGGCATTAGTGGCATCTTGTTACTCGATGAGGTAAAATCGGTCATTTTTCAGCCCCCTAAAATCTGGCCGATTTCAGAAAGTGCCAGGATAGGATGAGGCAACCAACTTTTTTTATACGTTTTTCGATGACTTCTATCGAATAGGCTAGGTCTCTAGTTGTTACTCGATGAGGTAAAAAGCACCAAAAAAAGGGACCTCTTAACTGCCCATTCCACAAAACCCTCCAGGTTGCGCCCACGCAACCCTGTTTTTTTAAGAGTATTTTTTTACTATACACCACCAGAAACTAGTCCAATGTTGTTACCTTATGAGGTAGGGTTTACTACAGTGCGCTCTCCAACCATTTATGATGCTGTCCAAACGCAATTGAATTGACCTCAGAATCTGAGCTAATTAGCAGCTTCTCAGTGTCATTTATTGATCTTTCATTCTCAGTCTTCGAGATATGTTCTTAAAGTGTAGAATTGTTTGCTTAGTTAGGCCGTGTATTAAAAAATTCTCGGCATTTTATTAATATGCAAATAGAAATAATAAAAAAATAAGCAATAAGCATTAATCGTTTTGACTTTATAATACCGTTTGGAAGATCGTTTGCATATTGCAAGGATACCCAGAAAAGAACAATCGATTTCACATCCAAAAACAGACAAAAAACGAATTTCCCAGGCGTCTTCGAGTAATCGGGGAACATACAAAAAAAAAGATTCCGACGAATTGTTAACCTCCTACTTTTTGAAGTTGGTTAAAATAAAAATAATGCTCAAAACTACATCTAGGTATATTCTAATCGAATCCAATCTTCTCCACTTCACACGAATAACTGCTAACCATTCTCGTATGCCGGATGCCCCTGATAGATCCATTGAGCGACAAGGTGTCACCAATTGATTTGGACCTTGGCCTCTCCTGATGTCCTGGTCATTTGCTAAGCCGCCACGTCCTGTGTTCAGGTGTTGCTAGGTTTTAAATTCAATTGAATTTAGTGTCAGAAGATTTTGGTTTATTATCGTTCCTCATTGTCACTTGAATTATATACAATATATCTATTTTCATCTTCTTTTGGATATATTGACGGTAGTATTTTAATTTTATTAGCATTAGAAGGCTTGGTAAAGGTCAACATGAAATCCCCTGATATTGTGTATGTCCATAGGACACGAACGGTAGGTACCCGCTTTTCATGAAAAAGGTGGGTGAATTTACAAATGTCAACGAGTTTATATACGTCACCGTATGATAGTGAACTTTAGTTTACATTATGTCTCGTGAGATTGTAAACTGTCGTTATATTGTGATGTGTACCATACTGCTTACTATTAGTTTTCGATAGTTTTAAAAATAAACGATAGGTACATTTTGAGTTCAGAATAGACACTGTGTAACAGGACTAAAGACAGTAATAAGAGGTGTCAACCGCCTCACAGTTTATACTATGGTTTCAATTATTATTGAATGATTGGAGCGACTATACTAGAGATGTGCCGAGTTAGACTGACTCGAGTACTGACTCGAATACCTAGCAGGTACTGACGTACTCGAGTATATAAAATACTGTATTCGGATCCACAATATACATAATTATAAAGTTAAAAATTTCAATCGATAAATGTTATAGTTGATAGTTGTTAGCTTTAATATGCCATGCCATACATAATTACCAAAGGTTGATTATATTATGATTTAATTACTGATTATACAATAATCTGCTGTGATTATTTACATTGTACAAGGGTTCATACACGATTTGGGATGAAATATTAGAATTTGTCGTCAAAATCAAACTACAAAGTTCGATTCAAAAAGTACTCGAGTCCACTGAAGTATTTGAATACTCGTGCCAGTACTCAAATACCTGTCCCAGTCTTCAGACTCGAATCCTTTTTTTATCGAATACCAAAAATAGCCGACTCGGCACATCACTAGACTATACTCGTACGTTTAGGCAAGACGCGTCATGAATATTACATAACCTCCCTATGGCTTATGCGCGCCTAGTTCACGTCAAGTAAATTGATTGTGTAATAGACAAAGTGGCATGCATGCATGTCTTTGGTCATTTTTTTATTATTATTACTATGTTAGTTTAGGTCGAATCTTGTAAGGTCCGATGTTCACCGACTGGAAAACGGTCCGATAATATTTTATCTTACATAATAATATGTGTATTACTAATAAATATGTTTACCATGAATTTTCATAGGAAAATGTACGTCCCGATCATTTTCTAGTCAGTGAATTTTGAATCACTTCCGGGTGTTTAATTGACATTATTTGGTACACCTAATGTAAATCCGATGATGACAATAATTATGGTGTGATTAAGCTGGTGGTGCTGCTGGCTGATGGAGTTGAATAACAAAAAATATTATAATCTAGCTTGTTTCTAAATCTGTGGATCTAGCTAGATCCTTCACAGGACTTTACCGAAAATACGGTTTTCTCAAGTACGTAAAATTATTTTCATCTAAACTGAGTTCTGTGTGTTTAATATAAGTACCTCTCATGATTTGTTAGGCCAGGGAATTGCATTTAAATAATATTTAACTATATTCTTGCTACTTAGTACTTATTAGTTAGGTACATAGTGCTACTTCCTTTGAGGAATTCTAACAAACAATCAAAAACACGTTATTTTTTTGAAGGTTATGATTTGGTTCATATTTGTTAGAGTTATGTCCGAACATTCATAGCAAATACCATTCTGTGGCAGCATATAAATTGGTTTATTATCTAACCATTATCATAAATATAATGAGTCATACCTATGTAATGAATCGCGAGCAAATAACATCATTTTGATGTTTTTATTCTAAATTCCAGGGGTCTACGTGTTCTCCTAGTCACAATGTTCAAGATCTGGCTATGGGAAAAGCAAGGTAAAACTGTGGTTACTAGGTGGACAGAAGTGGCCAAGATGAGGCCGGATAAAAAGGCATTTGTTATGGGTGATAGAGCGCTGACGTTTCGTGAGGTATTTTTTATTATATTATGCTATGATATCCTAGTAGCTTCATAAAAAAGTACAAGGTTTTTTGTCAATTTGTAATTTTACTCTTTGCAGGGTGACGAATTCAGCAATCGCATTGCTTGGTATTTCAAACGACAAGGATTTAAAAGTGGGGAAGTCATAGCTCTCTTCATGGAGACTCAGCCTGAATACGTCTTTTTATGGCTAGGTTTGGCTAAAATGAGGGTTACTACAGCTCTGGTTAACACGAATCTGAGAGGATCTCAGCTGATACATTGCTTGAGGATTGCGGGCTGTAAAGCGGTCTTGTTTGGAGAAGAAATGGTTGATGGTGAGTTCCTTATATTTATTTGCTCCTGGTAGGTTAGAAATCGCATCAGTTATGCATTTTTTTTTATTTCAGCTATAAAAGAGATACAAAACGAAATTCGTGACATACCCCTATTTCAATTCAACTCGCCTGAGCGTGATGATGCCCTGGTACTTCAAGACACGGCACCACTAGCTGCAGAACTTAAGGAGATGTCTTCAGAACCTTTCACTGACGCCATCCAGTCGAAACCTAGGGATACACTTCTGTATATTTACACAAGTGGAACGACTGGGTTTCCTAAAGCTGCTATTATTACTAACATCAGGTGATAGCAGACTCCTACTATTTTTATTTTTTTGTTAAAAAATAATATAAGACGTACTTTTAGGTACTATGTTATTTGGTCTCATAACGTTTGGTTAATTATTAAATCTTGTGATGAAAGTAACTTGGTTCAAAGAATAATACAAATACTAAAAAAAAACTATTTTTGTTATTTGAACCACTATGAATTTACTTTGTTTTCTACTAGATACCTCCTCATACCACTAGGAGTGCATACGTCAGCAGGACTTACTGCCTCTGACGTGTTATACGACCCTCTGCCTCTGCATCATACGGCAGGAGGTGTTCTCGGAGCTGGACAAGCGCTGATTTTAGGCTGCACTGTTGTGTTAAGGAAAAAGTTCTCGGCATCAAATTACTGGAGCGATGCCGCGAAATATGAATGCACTGTAAGTTCCTTTTTAAAATGTAACGTAGTCAAAGGTAGCAAGCAAACACGCAAAGCACAGATAAGAAATAGTATTACTACAACATGCGAATAAATTCATCCATTTCAACTATTTCTTTTTTTTTTACAGGCAGCTCAATACATAGGAGAGATATGCCGGTACCTCCTTGCAGTACCTCCTGGTACTCATGACCGATCACATAAAGTCAATGTTATCATCGGCAATGGACTAAGGCCGCAGATTTGGGAGGAGTTTGTACAGAGGTTTGGTATTAAAAGAGTGCTGGAATTTTATGGAGCTACAGAAGGGAATAGTAACTTGGGTAAGTTATGATTGCCTGGTATAGATTAGGTAGTAGAAAAAAGATTTCACTAACCTGCTGGGGCATAATTGTTGACAGAAGAAGAAAAGGTGACCATTAAGTAAAGTCACGTTTAATTTTTTCAGTTAACTTGGATTCAAAAGTAGGAGCCATTGGATTCCTTAGCCGATTGGTGTCTTCAATCTATCCGCTAAGCCTAGTAAAGTAAGTTAAAATGACATTAGAACATACAAATATTCTAAACTAGCTTCCGCCCGCGGTTTCATTCGCGTTCCCGAGGGATCTTATTTTTTCCCGGGATAAAAAGTATCCTGTGTATTAATTCAAGTTATAAACTATCTGTGTTCTAAATTTCATCCAAATCCGTTCAGTAGTTTTTGCGTGAAAGAGTAACAAACATCCATCCATCCATACTTACAAACTTTCGCATTTATAATTAGTAGGATAAACCTTATACCACAGATTAAGAAATACTATTACCCCGCAGAAGGCTAGCTTTATAATAAAAACTGTGTACGAAACAAACGCCTATCTTAGGCTCTATCTCTTTTGAATGCGGGCCTCTCTATACGTACTATTTAATTTCTATACTGTTTCACGTTTTAGATGTGATGAAATCACTGGAGATATTCTAAGAGATAGCCATGGAAGATGTATAAACTGTGGTCCACATGAACCAGGTAAGTCATGAATTCTTCCTAAACAAACAAATAACTTGATTAGTTAAAACTAAACGCCGATTCTTAAAAAGAAGGATTAATAAGCGATTTAAGGTCTCTTTGAAGTTGTTTTTATTTAGTTAGCTTTGTGAATTCTATAATGAACTTCAGCTTTTGATGAAGGAAGGTACCTACCTACATTAGTAGGTACTTTGTAGTACCTGTCTGGATGCCAACCACCCTTAAGTTGAAAATCTGTCCTCAAGCACTTAATGTATTCTAGCAGTTACACTTTACGCCAGTCGTCTTCGAGACTTTGTAAAAGAATATCTTGACGCCCATTTATTTCTTTTTGTTCTCAGGATTACTTTTAGGTAAAATCGACGCTAAGAAAGCCATCCTAACCTTCGCTGGCTACGCAGACAAGACTGCATCAGAGAAGAAGATGGTTAGAAATGTCAGGGCCGAGGGAGACTGCTACTTCAATACTGGAGACATCATGGTGATGGACCACTTCGGATATTTCTACTTTAAAGATCGCACTGGAGACACGTTTAGGTAAGGCTTTCACTTTGGGGACAAATAAGAAAGTGGACGTTCTATTAGATAGTCAATGGTCTTTTCTGGAAAGAAACCATTGAACCATGAAGAATACCATTACTACATTTGCAAACAGGAGAGTCACAATTGTTATCAGCTTTTTAAAGTCTTTTTAGCTATGCTAAGAAAAACTCTTGATAGATAAAATAGTATTCTGCAATTCAATTTCTGCAGTGTATCTTGACCAACGAGAGAGAAAAACAGATGTTGGATTGAGAAGAACATCATCAGTAACAAGCTGAATTGTTAAAATTTATTAGTTTTATAAGACCGTAGGAAAAGATAACAGATTCAATAATACAATAAATCATGGTTTATAACCATGACATGATTCCCAATTTTACCCCTATTTTAGGGATTGAATGGCGCCCACATAGATTTTTATATTTCAAAAATATATTCTATGTATTCTGTGCCAAGTTTCAACCCGATTCGTCCAGTGGTTTGAAGTTGATAAATCAGTCAGTCAATCAGGACAATCAAATATGTGTATGAAAGACAAAAAGAATCTCATAAGAAATTATTTTACAGATGGCGCGGAGAAAACGTGTCAACAGCAGAAGTTGAAGGAGTGATCAGTTCTTTAGTTGGGTTAAAGGACACTGTCGTTTATGGTGTTACCGTAAGTAGTTAAAATAGGATTTTTTTATCGTATTTCTTAACAAAATATGAAAATACTGTAAAAAAGATTTCAAAAAGTGAAATTTAAATTAAAATCGGCCATGTAAAACGGAAGATATAAGCATTTAAACTACTAATTAGACAGCGATTAGACAGAGAGATCAGACATGTATGTGACGTCATATACTATGATGGCCATATAAACTCCATGCTAAATTCTGTTTTGCTAGAAAGAGATAGGAATTAAACTCTGATGGCTTATATCTCGGTTATTTTTATAGTTATCGGAAATATATTTTTTCCTACTGTTTCTTATATGAATGAGCTTTTATTAAAGCAAAAAAGCTTTTGAGCGAATAAAAGCTATGATTCACTGCTCTTATTTTCTGGTCATTGTTACAGATACCAAACATCGAAGGCAAAGCTGGCATGGCAGCAATCGCAGACCCGGAAAAGAAACTAGACCTAGCTCTACTAGCAAAAGGCTTGCGATCATCACTGCCAGCATACGCCAGGCCTATATTCCTTAGAATACTTCCAGAACCACCATTGACAGCTACCTTTAAGTTAAAGAAGAAAGAATTGATGGAACAGTCTTTTTATTTAAATTTGCACAATGATCCGATATATTTCTTAGAACAGAAGACTGGGGAGTTTGTTCCTCTTACTCAGAAAATTTATGATGATGTTGTACAGGGTAATATCAGGCTTTGATTTGAGGTGAATTAATAATAATGTGGCTGTGTTTGAAATATTGGATGTTTTCAAGAGACGATTTGCCAAAAATTATTGATTATAAAATTTTGAATTCCAGTGTAGAAAATGTGATAATTTCATTGAATTTTCATTATGGGCTTGCTGTTGACTTCAGAAAGGTCGATATCGAAGTCTAAGATAGAATACTCATGTACAGACGTAACTTATTCACTATGGCCTTGAAAATTTCTAGATTTACCTGCCATTTTGTGAATTCTGATATATTAAGGTAATGACATGATATTTAATAGCTTTTTTTAAATACAACATTCAATTTGAGCCTACTATTTTTGAACCAAGTTAGGAAAATACAAAATCAGAAAATAAAAGCTAAATCCAGTACGGTACAATGAATTTGTATAAAATGAGTGAGTATTTTATTAAAACCAAAATTACAATTAATTAGTAAATTCAGAAAATGAATTCCATACCATAATCGCATGAATACTTTTTGAAGTCCCCCGGATCAAGTAGTTCCTAGAAATGTATGTAAAAAGCCTAGCAGTTAACTGAAAAGACGATGATTAGCTTCCGCCCCGCGGTTTCACCCGCGTTCCCGAGGAATGTTATGTTTTCCCGGGATAAAAAGTAGCCTATGTTTACCAGGGTACGTTCTATCTATGTGCCAAGTTTCATCCAAATCTGTTTACTAGTTTTTACGTGAAAGAGTAACAAACATACATACATACATCCATCCTCTCAAACTTTCGCATTTATTATATTACTAGGATAAAAATAGTTTAATAAAGTATGTTGATATCTAAATGATTTTGTAGCTACATTTTGTATATATATATTTTTTTAAATGAATCTCATGGAAGTAAATATTACTTTTAGAATACTATAATAATTATGTAACATAATGAGCTTCATTTAGCAATTTTCATATAATGAAGTTCACCAATGTCATTCAAATCACAGATAAGTATTTAGTTCCAAAACTATAGTTTTTTTTAAAAACTTTATAATTATGTCGTTAAATTGTTGCCAAATCTGTATTTCTATTTTTTTTAGGGATTTTTCATAAATGAATACCATTTATCAGTTGTTTATAGGTTAATATTAATTTAAGGTTAAGAAAATGTGTGATATTTATATCGAAATGTTTAAATTAATTTGGTTTTATTTAATAAACCATTTGATAATGGATACTTTAGTTTTATTGACCTCAATCCAAATTAAATTTATATAAATGATCAAAATAATATAATAAATTTAAGTAATAGGTAAATCAGATGCAATAAGACAGTAAGAATGCATTTAAAACTTATTTTAATTTAAAACATACAAATTATTTACATTTACATCACTTGGAATGCTAAGTCTATAATATTGAATAAAAAAAACAGTAACTATGCGCAAGAGTTGATTTGAGGCTGAGGCAAGAAACAAGGGGTCTAAAACGGCCGTTCGAGCAAGATTGCTAGATGCAAATTCTTTAGTCTGTGTTCATAACTTGAATTTACAGCAGACCCTATATTTACAGTATTTTTGGTGAAAATGTTACTCATTTGAAGCATTTCCGAAAATTAAATTGCATGTAGCGATATTCCTAGAACGCCCATTTTAGGCACAGGAGGGCTAGATCGCCTCAAAAGTACCAAAGTAGTAAAATTTTTATTTATTATTTTGTTGAATGAAAGACAATCAATAAACACACATACAGAATATTTAACACATACTAGAATGAATTATCTTACGAAATATTACGTATGAAATACTTAAAATTTACTTTAGTACTATTTAATAATCTGTGACTCAATCCTAATTTTTGGCTTAATTCTCCCAATTTTTTTTTTTAATATTTAATATATTTTATAAAATATATTTTATTTATGTGTTAATGTGTATTAGTTTGTGCAAATTTAACTTAAAATACATGATATATACATACATACATACCTCGTAGAATAGTGATAATAATATGATCTATTAATTTTTTATCCAGTGAAAAGATTACTAATTTAGCCAGTAGGTAAGGATGTATGGATTGAGGAGCCAAATCTGGTTTTGGGATGAAACTATCACACATAATCAGTAGGCACTGAAAAAAAATATGTATAAAAAGTTTTGTCCGGTAAGGTTGTTGCAGCCGTTAGAGGCTAACAACTTTAGTCCTTTAAAAAAAAAAAGTATAAAAAGTTAAATCAATATAAAGTTGGCTCCTCAATCCTTATGTATGTACATGGTAAGGACACAAAATTTTGACATTTTAACATTTATAAATATTAAAATATTAATGATCTATACATATAAAACCTACCTACACGTAGGTAGGAAGGAATCAGTATTCTTGATGAAGAATATATTAAATTCAGATAAAAATCTGACTGATGACTGATATATTACATTACCTTTAAAATGCATAATTAAGGCTCAATTTATTGTGGCGAAATAGAAGGGCTATTATTTTTCCAGAGCAAAATTTTTCATTGCATTTTGAGCTTTATTTATTGTATGTCATACATACCTACTATATAATAATTAATAATTGTATTTCTTTTTTGAGCATACTTTAGCTATTTTTGTCTCATTATATATTTTTTACAATAAGCAATGGAGATATATTATATAGATAAAAACGTTTCACTAGCTACCTTTTCGCCACAATTTTGAGTACAAACTAAATGGCAAAATGCCAACCAAAGATGCTAAAGTATTATTGACTCACTTACTTGTTTTTCGTACACTCACATTATAAAAATACAACTGTTCTATTTTTACTTTTTGAGCGAATTTTAAAAATATTTTTTGGGTGATTTTCAATGATAATTATAAGGATGTGTTTCGGGTGACATGATGATGAAATGATTACAGATGATCTTGCATTATTACCGCTAAAAAAACACCGACTATTTAGAGATGCGAATGAGATAAATTAGCTTGCAGAAATATCAGATATCATTTTACTTATAAAATTATCGGATTTTTTATTTTTTTATTTCTACTAATACCATTAATTGACATTAATTTATTCTTGTCTTCATTGCAGTAAAGAGTTATTTTTAAATCACTTGCAGTGTTCTAGAAGATGGAAATATTCATAAATGACCCTGAAATCATAAAAAAATATTCAAACTATTCATGCAAAATACCAACTTTACACAAAATATTAGACTGAAGGATCCCCTTAAATCGCTGCAGATGTATTAAAAATAACCCTGTATGTATAAAGATGTCACAAAACTCAACGATAATCTGATACCGGGGGAGAGGCCAAGTTATACCAGTTCTGGGAAAAATAAGAAAAAAATACTTTTTTTTTCCAAAATGAAGTGTCAAAGTTAACTGACTATATTTTTGTAACTCAACATTTAAAAAAAACTATTATAGCTTTACTAAGTGACATAGAATTTCGTTCTTATTGTTCCCAGAACTGGTATAACTTGGCCCCTCGCCCGGTACCAGATTATCGTTTAGTTTTGTGACATCCTGTATACCAACACCCTTTTTATTATCCCAAACAAAACAAGCCAAATAAAGTATCTTAATTATTTATGATTATTTACTTATTGTATATTAAATAACTATTATGTAAATATTTTCCATTTGTAGTAATTTGTAAGTGGGGTCAAAATACAATGATTCTTTTACAAAACTAATGTTTTTTTTAATAAAATATACATGCCGTTTGTAATACTATTTTGTCATTTTTATTGAAGCTATATTTTGAAATGTATTGATAGTTTTTTTTAAACTTACACTAAACAGTAATAATTTGTTTTTTTTTAAAATCTACGTAAATAATTCACACACAATTAAAACTATCGAAATGGTTTTGAGTTTCGTAAATAAAAAAAATATCAAAGCGACACTCGAACATAGACTCACTTCAGACCATTGGCAACTTTTTATATTTTAATTTTAAACATGCTTCTAAAACTACATACATACGATAGAGAGAGACAAAGAGATTATACATACAGAGAAGCTACAATAAACATGTGAAACAGGAACATTTTATTGCAATATCTCCTAATTAAATTATTTCCCAATTTGGAAGGTTTTTAAAAAAATAACTGCACTCTTTTGGGGAGTCCTAAACAATAGGCGGACTACTATTTTTTTTAAACTTGAACCGTTTCATTAATACTGATATATTTTACAAAATATCTTTCACTTTGACTTTTTTGTATTAAAAAGTAATTTATTGGCATAAAAAATATCATACACAGTGTATTATTGAATCCATAGGCTATCCCGAACTTGTGTTTCAGGAGCTAATAGATTCTCTCACATTATAACAAATATAAAAAATTACTGTTCCGAATTTCTGTCAACACTCTTCATTATTTTTTCTCCGTAGTAACACCAAAAGCGGTCCGTCCAGGACCTCGTTGATTTCTTCCTGGGATTTTCCTTTTGTTTCCGGTAATACCAACAATATGTACAAGGCGCCCAGGAGTGTGATAGAGGCGCAGATGTAATATGTATTGTGGAGTCCGAGTGAGATAGCAATACTGCCGTAGTATCGCAGGAGAAGGAAACTGCTGAGCCACATCCAGGATATGAGCAGGCTTGATGCAAGACTGCGTACCTAGAACATAAAAGTGTGGTGATGATATGGCCGAGGGTGGTTTACAAATACGTCAATAAATGCGAATGGAATTCAACGAATTTTGTTGGTATGTTTCTGAAAGATTCATCTTATCAGCCGAAAGACGTCCATTGCTGGACAAAGACCTCCTCCAAGGAGGTCAATCGTCGGTCCACCTTGTGGGGAGCCTGCGTCATCTGGTTCGTGGTCGCCACTCGAGGAACTTTCTGACCCAACGGCCATCGGATGTGCCCGCTCTGAAAAATTATCTCTCACTATGTTCATTTCAAAAGAAAGAAAGTGCATAAAGAAGTTTGAAGTTCTACTACTGGTTGTCAATGATTTATGATAAAATTTGAGTTGATATCTAAGAAATACTTACATGAACTGGAAACAGCTCAGACATGAGCACATAAGGCACTGATCCCAATCCAATATTGTATAGGAAGAGTACAACCGACAGCAAAATAACAGGAGTCCACATCGCTTGGTCCTCATAATGACCAGTCATATTTTTTGCTATCCTTTCTGACCACATTTCTCCAAAGAAGCTATCATTCTCTACGCCAAGTCTATGCCATGGTTTTAAATCAATATCCATACTATTATTCAGTGATTCAGTTATTGCGTCGCTGATATTCGCTAAAACAGCTTTATCTTTAAAAGCATGAGAGGTTTGGTGCGGCCAGAGTCGGTAGGAGTACCAGGAGAGCATGTGTAGACGGGGGTCGCAGTAAACACCTAACAGTGCGAGGCAGACCGTTATGCCAGAGCAAGACCACATGAGTAACCCCTAGAACAAATAAGGAATTGTAGAATGATTAGCAAAATTGGTCTTGATGTTGGGATATTTGTTTTTTAAAGCTCTTCATCATTACATGCTTTCTGCCCCACGATTTCACCCGTTATATATTATTTTACCCCGATAGGAGATAATTTTTGGAAAATCCTTTCTTTGATAATGATAATGACATACATTTTGAAAACCCTTCCATAGTGGATCTGTACCGGACCAATCAGATCAGGAACCTGTGTTCAAAATAGTTTCTGGACCCTGCAGTTTGAGCTATACGTTGATCTGTTAGTCAGTCTAATTAAAATTTTATAAACAAGGAGTCAAACCATTCCTTCCCTAAAAACAGAGGATATATTGCTTACCTTTCTTCCAAGTTTGTCAACGGTAATTATAGCTACTGTGGCCCCAAACACCAAAGCTGTGCCGCATAAGATGGAACCAGCTTCTGACGCCTCCAGCAATGCTCGCGGTACACTCCTGTAGATGAAATGTAAGGACTTGTAAATTGAGGACGGAAAAATTAAGGATTATCTAAGTAATTAAAAATGTCGGTAGCAAAGAATTGAAAATAAAAATGAAAGAAAAAAACAAAATGAAAAAAACAAAAGAAAGGTTAAAAAATAATAGTTCGACATACCCCAATCATCGATATACCATGGGTATATCCTATGGGTATATATATTATATTACAAAGATATCAAAATAAAATAAAATATCAAACACAATAGATTTTGTAATACTGTGCAATGTAAAGAAGAATTACGATTCAGTTTTACTCTGAGGTGATATTTTATAACATGTCTTTTCATTGCTGCTTTCAATACATTGTGGTCAAATATCATGAAAGCCATAAGACGAATGTCACTTTGTGGTTTTTGTGTGCCCCACAACGCGCTATGGGCTTTTTTTTGCTTCATAACATGAATTGAAAAAAGTCACAACGCTTTATACGCCGTTTTGCTGGAACTGCTTTTAGTAGAGCACTGCGTCTTCCTTACAAAAGACTATATCCATCTCAACTCACCCATTATAAATGGTTAGGTTGTAAGCAGTAATGTTAAGGTGGGGCACGGCGTGAACGGAATGCTTGAGAACAGCCGCCGCAAAGCTGTTGAGTGCGCCCGCGCCGCTGCCTACCCCTGCGCACAGCACCACCAAGCACGAGAACAGAGCTCGCCGGGACCGACGGTGACGGACTGTAATAGAATAGAATAGAATATTCTTTATTGTACACCTTAAACAAGTGATGACGCTATATAATATGGGTACATATAATAAGAGTACAACACAGGCGGCCTTATCGCTTAAGCGATCTCTTCCAGGCAACCTTTGGGTGACAGGAAAATACAATAGTAGAGGCAGGTGTAGCATTCTATGAATTTTATAAATAAATTATATAAAATAATATATAGTGTAATAAATAATACTTATATGAATAAAAAAAATAAAAAATGATAATAATAAATAAATAAATACAAATATAATACAAAAAAATAAATAAATAAATAAAAAAAATAAAAAATATACCCATATAGATACAATATATTATAAAAATGATTAAAGAGAGAGATAGTAGGAAAATATTTGCGACTTAAAAGATTCAATAGTCTGAGCTTGTCTAATGGTCAGAGGAAGGGAGTTCCAAAGATGGACAGCTTGCACAGTGAAGGACTGACTGAATGTTTGGGAAGTGTGTACAGGAGTTTTGAGTTAAAATGTAAATAGTCTAAATATTATTGGTGATTTTGAATGGATATTAGATCAATACTGATGATAGTGATAAATCAATAATTCGAGGAACAAAATTTCAGGAGCCTTAATGTTACTATTACGCCGCTGGTCATGGGTTCGATTCCCATCCAGGAAAAACATTTGTGTGCATGAACATGTCTGTTTGTCATGTGTCTGGGTGTAATTATCTATATAAGTAGGTATTTACAAAAAAAAAGTAGTATATCAGTTATCTAGTTTCCATAGTACTAGCTCTGCTTTGTTTGGGATCAGATAACCGTAAGTGAAGAATATCCCAGGATATTATTATTACCAAGAAAATTTAAATTACCATCAATCTCTGGTAAATACTTTATTAAAGTTTGTAATAAATATATATCCTGGGACATTCTTCACACATGGATATGTGATCCCAACCTGAACTGAGCTATGGTCAGCCAAACACCTGATAATGCTACATTTTGTTTGTATAAAAGTCTAATCCATTTTATGATCACCAAATGCATAAAGGATTTCTTGTGAAGATAACTTTCTACAAATTTTGATATCAGATAACTGATGTTTATAGTAATGTATCGGGTTTATTCGCGCATAACTTATTATCAAAATATACCTAATTATGACTAACCTCGACGTTTCGATCAAGTTACATTGATCGTGGTCACGAGTGGACTGGTCAGATGACGGAATTCCATAAACAAACAGTTCAAAACCTACATTTAATATTTTTAGAATCAAAAACATTCAGAATTTAAATAAGCTCATTAAAACTGATAACATACAGAGTTCTCTACAAGCTGACTGCTCAGTCTTCTTGTCGGAGTTAGACTCAAGGCCACTACTCCTCTTCAGCATCGGCTGGAAGGTGTCCGAGCCCTGACGACGGATCTGTTCTCTTCTCCCACCGTAGAAATCTGACGTACGGATCCTGACTTCCTGCTGTTCTATCACATCAGTTAGATCCTGACGAAAATCTGAGCCGTCGAACCAGCAGATGATTTTTGCTGCATCCTGTAAAATTTTAATAATGAACGCTTTAAAATCTTCAACTAAGGACACGATCACATATAAAACTGTGCTCATCGCTTTTAGTACGCAAAAATATGTGTATGATAGAGAGAGGTAGAGAAGAGAATGAAATATTTTGACAGCATAACAAAAAATATAGCAGAATTAAAAATAATCTGGAAACAGTGTTACCAAAACAGCGGGTCACTGGGTCTTCTGGTTAATATAAGCCTCATGCTCATCATATATGTATACACTACTAGTTTAGCGAAATAAATGAATGAACATGATTGAATTCACGAACAAATAATTTAAAAAAACCTGAACTTGCGACAATAAAACAACAGCTAAAGAAACAGATGTAGAAGAATTTCTATCAACATCTTTTAAAATAAGAGTCCGTTATTTTAAAGAATGACATGAAAGATATTACCTGTACTCTTCCAATGCTGATGAGGAACGAAGGCGTCTCAGGCAGCCATAACAGTGATACCAGGAGAACAGTCGGGGGTACTGCCATTGATAATGATAGTGAATGAGCTGATAAAACACCTCCTGCTGCGTATGCGAACAGGATACCGCAACTGAAAATTATACATATAGATTTTGTTTTCAGTGAAATTTGATCATGTATGTTAGGTCTTAAGTCTTGGCTTGTAAGATCATCCTTCCAAACCTACACTATTCATGTTTTTCTTATGAGCTAGTTTTTTTAATCCAAAGAAGTTTCGATAGCTTTATACACTATGGAATGTTGGACCAAAAGTTGGTCATCCATTATTATGAGACTGGAATAAGTACTACTCCAAATTACTTATTTTCAAGATCACCTGACTAGGTGATCTAATTTTGAACTATAATATTAATTCAGTCTTAGGAGCACCAATGAAGATCAAAGCTGCTGAAGTTATTTCCGAGTTGGTGAAGTTAGTCTTCAAATAAGAATAATTATTGTATCACCTGCAAGCCAAAGCTGGTATAGCAGCCAGACCTCTCGTCCTGGGAGCGATCTCCGCACAATATAAAGGTGCTAAGGCCAAGGAGCCAGCACCTCCAGCACCTGCTGCTACCCTGGCCGCCCATATTCCTTTGGGACCACACCACGCTGCTAGCGACCAGCTTATCTACAAGTGGTATTAAAATGCAATTTAAAGGAATAAAAACCGGGCTTAAGAGGATCTAGAGGGCCTTGGATTTATCATCATATTAGCCGGAAGACGACCACTGCTGGATAAAAGCCTTCCTCAAGGATCTCCACAATGGCTATATGTCTTACGCTACCCGCATCCATCGGTTTCCCGCGACCCTCACGGTCCACCTTGTGGGGGGCCTACCCACGCTGAGTCTTCCGGTTCGTGGTCGCCACGAGATCCTTTCTGCCCCAGCGGCCGTCGGTTCTACGAGCGATGTGCCTACCCACTGCCACTTAAGGGGAAGGTTAGCTAAACAGTAAATATTTCTTGCCTTCTAAGTGATTTGATATAAAAGAAACTTACAATAAAACTGATGCTAATCGAGAAAGCACCAGCCCTCCGACCCTTAGCATCAGCAAGGACAGCGAAGAATGGTGCGGCTGGCAGCGCCACCAGGCAAGGCAGCGCTGCCAGCCAAGCGCCGCCAGTTAGTGCCTCGTTACCGAGCACGCCGGACACCCATCCCGTGCTGCAGCCGTGCGTGAAGCACGAAAGGTTATCTGGGTGGAGTAAAAATTAAATAAGTACTGGAAAATTATACTTATCTATAATCTGTGGGTGGAGTTTTCCTTTTGGCGCGCTTTTATTTAGTGTGTCTATGATATAACTAGCTGTTCCCCGCGGTTTCACGCGCGATCCACAGATAAATAGTACCCTTGTCAATTGTCCTCCTCAGAATACTATCGTAAGGATGAATAGAGAAGGCTTACTACAATATTAACGAGTATTTAAATGAAAAAAAGGCTTAGGTGTAGCGCTCGCTCTTACAGGATATATTTTATGTTAATTATGAACTTTATTTTGAAAAGTGTAATTGCTGTGTTTATTGCCGGCTCTTCTCAGTAAAAGCTGCCTTCCGAACCGTGCATTAGTCTGACAATTCATAAGTGCCTGTGAAGGTCTATTTAAATATAATATTTAATTATCTTATCATATTCAGAAACTGTAATCATTATTTATGAAAAGTAATCATCGTGAATGTGTAGTTTCTGTTCCGCGTAATATTAATGAAATTAAACAATTAATTGAGATTTGTACATGAAGCTCTTTTCACAATCCCATAGGAAATCTACCAAGTCACCTTTTACAAATTAGTGGAGTTAGCTTTAATTAATTTCAACCACGCTATGGTAATTTTATTTCCTACATTTAGCCTTTGTTTGAGTCATTACAAAATTGGTACCGACAGTAAACTAGTAATTTTAAAAGTAATCCGTAATCATTTTTTTATAAATTCACCGAAAAACTCATAATATAAAACCAAAAATTCTTCTAAACTAGTCTCCATAAGTACCAGGCAACCATAAAATAGTAAGTTACTCACATATAGCGGCGGAGATCACCCGGCGTACGGTGCCCCGCCATCGTTTAGACGCAGATCTCTCGAAACGGTTCCTGGAACAAGGAACGTGCAAGATTAGCCTATTTGCATGTTACAAGCTCCTTCGAGTTTATGACCTCCTTTGCTGCGGGCAACGTTATCGTATGAATTTAAAGGTCTGTTGGGGAAATTCGTATAATCTTCAGCTACATATGAATAAAACAAGCCAAGCAATCAGATATTTTACAAGAACAAGCATATTCCGCCTGATGGTAAGCGACTACCGTAACGTATGCTTGCTTGCAACACGAGGGATATCACTACACTAACGCGTTGCCAATCCTGCAAAAATCTCTTCACATCCTTCATGAAGAATTAATTTTTAGTAAAATCAGAACTGAGAGGGTGCACACTAGTGACGTTATCAAAAACAAAAACAAGGCATTTTCCGGAACAGCCGGATGTCCGTAACTACCGGACAAGACATGCAGTAAAGATAGACATGACACAGTACCGTGACCAAACCGGTGTCTGATAAAGTTTTCAAGTTGTTGCATTTTCAGTGTCTTACTTTGTGACAACTAAGGCCTCGCACACACGGCGCAACTTAAAGTCAAGTCCAAAGAAAAAGTCAAAAAATCTAGTTGAGCACTAAGGAAGGGTTTTATTTTATTATATTTGGAAAACAAACAACATTATATAAAAAATAATCATCATTGAAATTCGTTGAGCAAACCCGATCAGCCATTATCGAGTTAAGCGGTAACAAACATACTCACACTACTTCCGTGTTTATCTATACTAATATTATAAAGAGGAAAGATTTGTTTGTTTGTTTGTTTGTTTGTTTGTTTGTTTGTAATGAATAGGCTCCGAAACTACTGGACCGATTTCAAAAATTCTTTCACCTTTGGAAAGCTACATTATCCCCGAGTAACATAGGCTATATTATATTTAAAAAAAATTAGGGATCCTTACTAAAACTCCAATAATGTAACATAAGGTGTAAAAAAATGACCTGAAAAATTCCTTACGTCGCGTGCGCTGCGAAAACTATTGATGATAGAACAAAATCATTTACTACGACTTTGCAGAACTCATCATTATCTACAAAAAGTGTCGCGACAGCATATGTCTAAATATTATAGTTATGTCACAGTAAGCAGTTTTTTATTCTAAAATATTAATTTATATATGCCGCCTCTTGAAAAGGCTCTTCATTTGTACCTTGGTATTAATCCTCATCAAAATAAATTACTTTATATTCAAGACGGCTTTAATACCTTTTTATAACTTTTTGAATTATTCAATTCGGACATTTCATTCGGAAGATATCACGAGTTTAAAAATGCAAGTATTAGAAAAAAGTCGCGTGGTTGTCGCTCACCGCGCTCAGCTAGCCAGCATGCGATGTAGGCTCCATGTAAGCGTCACTGGGGTACGGGGCGGGGGGGGGGAGTCAATGATGTTTCAATAAAATCCGCTCAGCCGTTTTAAAATTAACACCAATTTGTGAGTTTTGGGGGTTTCTTTAAATTTATAATCCCTACTAATATTATAAATGCGAAAGAACTTTGTCTGTCTGTCTGATACGCTTTCCCGCTTAAACCTCGCAACCGATCGCGATGAAATTTGGCACGCAGATAGTATATGTTATGGAGAAGAACATAAGCTACTTTTTATCCCGGGAAATCATGAACCTCAGGAACGCGGGTGAAACCGCGGGGGGCAGCTAGTTATAAAATAATTAGGTAGTAGGAAGACGTATATGGGATAGAACCCATATAACTGCTATTTTTTTTGACAGTAGAAACTAATTCCTGAGAAGCAGTCAGTGCACTGCATTGGATAAGATAAAAAGTCATAATTTTATAACATCTTTTATTTTAGTACTTAACCACTTATCACTCATAAAATTCATATACCCAAGAATATAATACCCAAGTGTTTATGATACCTTCTATTTTAAAGTTCCAGTGAGGTCGGGCTAATTACCTATCTAAGTTTAAAGCGGGCGGACCGGACGTCGGCCGGACGTCTGACAGGCACCGTGAAATGGGTTCGTAACACACACGAGGTTATCGATGAAATTTTATTTTATGAAATAAGCGTTAAAGTATACCTCTATCTTTTCTTTTTTGTTTTTTATACAGTAGATTAGGTAGGCACTGGAGATCAAGTTTAGCGTTTCTTTGTATAATATAGCGAACCAAAAAACTCAAAAAAATACAATCACAACATTTCAAACTTTTTAGTTCATACCTTATTCTTAAACAATATTTTTTTTCTCTATAAGACCGGATAATAGTTTTAAAAAAAGCAAGCAAACCAAATTCAATTCACATAAATTGTTCAGTTTCCTCATAAATACAGTATCGTCAATTTCAAGTCAAGATTGTTTTCTGGATACTTTTCCCGCGGCAATACCCAAAGGACATCAACATGTTCCATCGATAAAATCACATCACTAATGTAAAAGTACGTGTTACCTTATACGTATTCTGTGGTATTATAGGTATATGGCGCCCAAAGTTAAGAATAAAGTTGTTTATGCCTGCAAAAACGTGAGTGGTGTCTCATAGATAAGCCGTTTCATTTTATGTGACCCTAGTATTTAATATTTTAAAGACTGGCTAGTCTCTCGACATGGCACGTCATGGTTTATTTATTAAAAAAGAAGATATTATATTTATTTGTGGCACAAATTATGTGCATTAGAGCACAGTGCACACAATTAAATTTACATAAAAATTATATAAAAAGTAAAGAAACAAAAAAGGAAACGCAGGCAATGAATTACTTCAAGCCAGCCACAAAACGGTTAGTTAGCAGTGTCATTTTTTATGTGGCCCTGGTACTTCATTTTATACACATTCTGTGAAAATTTCAACCTATTACCGTTCATGAGATAGCGATTGTTAAGGTCGAGCGAAAAATAATTAAATTAAATAATCAACTCCAAAGGGGGTAAAATAGGGGCTCGCGTGTGTAACCACGGGGGAAAGTTAGTCTTGAATAATAAAGCAGATTTTTTTCAACCCTAAACGATATCTACATACCCAGTGCCTACACCTAATAATTCAGTAAGTAAATAATGGTTACATACAATACAACACGCAAGCGTATTCTAGTACAATAAGAAAGCTAAATTGGGCTGCTTCATATAAAAGTTATGAACCTGCTGTTTGGTTTGTCCTAATTCCCATGGCTATAGGTCAACACGGTCTGATGCTACACCGATGTACATACCCGAGTACTCCAGTTCAAATCGATTTATTATCTGTACTTTTACATTTATAAAACTCAGATTAAATTAAAGAAAGACGCCGCGAAGAGCCAAGTATGCTAGTACTACTTTCTTCCTTAGGTACCTAATTATATTTCATTTAATTTGGTCTGCCAGTGACATTTACACGCAAGAAACAAAAAATATATTGGTCAAATGTATATAGTTTTTTAATGCAATCACCACATGCATAGAAAAATTTAACTGTTGATAGATAAAATAAATAATCTGTACATTGTACAAAATGAAGTCGCTTCCGCTGTCTGTTCGCTGAGATCTTTTAAACTCATCATCATGTCAGCCGAAAGACGTCCACTGCTGGACAAAGGCCTCCCCCAAGGATCTCCACAATGGCCGGTCTTGCGCTACCCGCATCCAGCGGTGTCCCGCAACCCTCACAAGATCATCGGTCCACCTCTTATGAGGCCCATCGTAAGCGACCACGTCTCTGCTCCATAAGTCATCACTGGCAACAACACTGGTCGAAGACTTTCGACTTGAGACACTGCGGTATTTGGGACGAGAAGATATTACGTAGCTTCCCGAACGCTGCCCAGCCGAGCTGGATTCGACGATTGACCTCTTTCTCGTTGGACCTACCTTAGTTGGATGGTCTGTCCTAGGTAGCTGTAGTCGTCTACAACTTCGAGTACAGAGTTTCCAACGTTTACTTGGAACGTCTTTTAAACTACTCAACGGATTTTAATGAAATTTTCAGCAATAGATAGAGTGATTCAAGACGAAGGGTTATATGTATAATACATGCATATTATAATACAGAAAAGCCGAGAAAAACCGGAGCGAGTCGCTAGTTAACAATAAGAACGTAAACCAAATACTTTTAACAAATTTTAACAATAATAAATGAGGACTTCAAAAATGCTTTTTTTAAACAATATAATATTATAAATGTATATGTGTGTTTTTACATTTATAGGTTTGTATTTTTTTCACAAAATAACGCAGCAACGGATCAACAGCAATTTAATGTAACATAGTAAATTAGTAATTAATAAAAAAAAAAACTTGTAACAAAATGTTATTTTTATATTTATTTTTCTCGGCTTTTTCCTATGTACTAATTATTTGATGGAGCCCTTTGTCTCTACTTTTTCTCAAGGTAACAGAGGAATAATATAATGAAATTTAATTTTCCACGCTGGGAATTGAATGTGACCCAATTTTGGGGTAATTCTCGACGATTAACTCGGTCTATCCCGAGCATGAGCTCGCAAAAGGATCTTAAAATAGAGATTTGTAACAATTTGCTATAGATTTAAATACTACTACACTACTATACTCAAATTAGTATAATTTTATGTCAACTCTCATAAAATAAGTCAACATGAAATGTAATGAAAAAACCTTTTAACGCTGGCAACATTTTTCATACCTAAATTTTAATTCAATAACTATCTCGTTACAGCGTTTTCCTTTTAAAAGTTGGCAGCACTGCCAACCCTAGTGCAAACCTAAGATAGATAGTCCTTGTGAGATTGTAACGGAACCTACTCTCATGATTTATGTGCCCCTGGTTTTAACTTAAAATATTTTGAAGATCTCATTTCATCATCACCATTGGGTAATATTCTTGGAAGTTGGAGATACGCCTATCGCCATTTGCCAATGTGTTGCCGACCTGTTACAATGCCAAGAAGGCAACTGGCTCTCAAGTGCAATTGCCGGAACACACCGGTAGGTGCTTGGCGACAGATTTTCAACTTGAGGCTGAAACTTGGTGATGGATGAACTATTTCATCATGAATTGTGCTGCAGGATTTTTTATTTGGATTATCAGTATAAGCTCGTTCAGCAAATTTTGTAAAGAGCATTCCAGCAAGTAATATAAATGTAGACAACTCGGGCATATAGATTGATGCTGGTTTTTCTTTGCTGTGTTTTATTTAAAGAAAACTCATAAACCATCAACCAAATCAACAAAATAAAAAATATAGGTATATATTAGCTTTCCGCCCCGCGATTTCAACTACGATCGCATATTTTATTATCTCCTTAGGACAACATTTTCGAAAACCTCTTCATTTGTAGAATCAGTGGTGGACTTCGATATTTTGTTTTGAAGTATGAGTGTGTATAGACAATTATTTTGCTTAGTTTGCTATCATAGAAACACAAAACTTTAACTTTTTAAACAAGCAAAGATGCAAAAGTCTCATAAATACAATTTAATTAAACATCATTCCGCTCGGAATTGCGTGGACTGCATGCATATGGGTTCAGGGCACGTTTCATATAAACATTCAAGCATAGAGTGGTGAGGTAGGGAGGTATAGGTACATTTTTATCGGTCAATACTGGCTTTCTTGAGTTCAAAATTGTGTTAGATTAGAGTTCCTACATCATTCGGTAATTCGGAAAATGAACTGCATTCAGTTCTTTTTAGATCCCCTGGTATCAGGCTACGGTTACTATTATAGACTACGGTAGCTTTTTACCATCAGATAGCCTGCTTGACAGCTTTAAAAAAAAACTAAAATACACTCCATAGAAGAAAGAAGAATTTTAGGCGATGTAAGCTCAGTGGTAGTGTTGTCGAATGCTGAGAAGAAGGTGGCGGGTACGAATCTTACAATGAGCTTGAGCTTTCGGGAAGGAAAACGTCCTACCGGTGTGTTCCGATAGCTGCACTTGAGAGCGTCCCTTCTAGGGTTTGTGTGCTTACCACCATCGACCACATCATCACTGACCACCACGGCTAAAATACAGGCCTAAGTATATACATAGTAAAAAAGAAACCCCCGAAACTCATTAGAAAATTGGTGATAATTTCCAAACAACTGAGCCGATTTTCTTGAACATAGCTAAGAACATTCTCGATTAAGACACCTTTCAAACAAAAAAAACTAAGTCAAAATCGGTCCATCCGTTCAGGAGTTATGAGGCCAAAGACAGACACACAAACAGACACGTCAAACTTATAACACCCCATCGTTTTTACATCGGGGGTTAAAAATGAATAAAAAATATATTTCGGTACCTTAACTTCTACAATAACAATGGTTAAAAATAAAATAGAACCAAACTATTAAAATAAAAAAATATTGTATATAACCTATAAATAGGTGTTATTAAGGTGCCTTCACACAGAGCTATCGATCCGTTCTATTATTTATTCATTAGAACCAGTGTCGTCATTTTAAACTTAGATAATTGTCCACTCGAGCTTTAATGTAGAAAGCTATTGTGTATCGATCGCGCTAAGAGCTTTAGCAATGTTTAAGAGCTGGGATGTTTTAGACTGTTTTAGAGTCTGTGGTCATGATCAGCGGTAGTTTAAGGATTAAAAAAGTCTTTATGAAGGTCGATACTTCTGACGTATACGGTTCAGAAGCATTCAGGACCGTATACGTCAGAAGTTCATCTCAGGAGTATACTCTTTTAAAAAAACATACCTACAGTTAAATTCAGAAGCTCCTCCTTTTTTGAAGTCGGTTGAAAGGAGTATGAGAGAATATTTCCTCAATTATAAAGTAAGCAAAAGTTTGAAAAGAATACTCAGCGCGTAACATATTCGCACTTTTCCGGTTTTTCGTCTTTCTAGAATAATGATTAAAAATCATCCTATATTTATCCTATTGGGCGTTGGCCAATAGCTAGTTAACTTTGTTTTTCCACATGAAATTTTCAAAATAAGTTCCCAGAAACAAAAGCGTTTAAATGCCGTCACAAGGAAGTCCACTATAAAGGGAAATCTATTAAAGCTGTATTAAATGGTGGCGACGCCCAACAGTGCACTCTTAAAATGTTAAATTGTCTGTTAGAGCGACGGTTTTGCTAGCAAAAGACAGTTTTGACAGACAATTTAACGATAACGTTGGATGGTGCAACCCACCCTAAAAGCTTCTATGTTAACTTACGAGTAAGTCATCTTTACGTCGACCAGCAGTAAGTAAGTGCATTACAGCTTAGTGCTTGCAAACTTGACTTAACTTAAGTGAAATGAAACTTAGATGGCCGAGTAGTAGTTTTAGAGATGTTCATCCGTTATTTATTTATAACTAGCGACCCGCCCCGGCTTCGTACGGCTTTTCTCGGCTTTTCTGTACTATAATATGTATGTATATATATCTATCTATTGCTGCATTAAAACCTGTTAAGTAGTTGAAAGGATCTAAGCGAACAGACAGCGGAAGCGCCTTCATTTTATACCGGAAGTTCCGATAGCTGCACTTGAGAGCAATTCCCATTAAGGCTGTGTTTACCACCATCGGCCACTGACCACGGTGAGATTGTGGTCAAACACAGGCCTATTATAGTAAAAAAAAACTTCCGTCGTTCTTATGTGCCTTACTTATAAACTTTTAATATTTTCTTCAAAATAAATCTCCACAAAAAGGATAACGCGACATCAATCATCATCATCACTGACGTACAATCCAATCGATCATTAGTTCTCATGTCACTTGGAGTTCGTATCCCAAATGTACTATATGGATGTGTGAATTTCTACATATTGCCCGGGCAATGATTGATAGTTGATATAGTTCGTTTACATTACAAGTAGTCCTTGGATCCATGAGCATATCTGCTGGATTAATGTGAACAAAAGAAATCATCAACATCTCTCCACTCGTGACCACGATCAATGCAACTTGATCGAAACGTCGAGGTTAGTCAAAATTATATTTTGATAATATTCTATGCGCGAATAGACCCGTTACATTACTATAAACATAAATCATCAACATATTCCTCCAAGGTATATTAGTAAGATTTTTATGAAATAGTCGTATATGTCAGTAATATACCTTGGAGGAATATGTTGATGATTTATTTTGTTATTAATCAGTAAATATACTAAAATTCTTGTCGCAAATAACATGTTGATGACCTATAACTGAGCTGCAATTAGCAAAAAACGTGATAAAATTTGAATATCGCGCTCCAACCGAAGGTATCCCCTTACATTTCCTTTCTTTCTTGGCACCAAAAAACACCTATGTATGTAAGTTTGGTACCAAAAAATCTATTAGTACATACGTGTTTTTAAAAGCAGCTAGTTGAAAATAATATAAAGTTCCTCAGTGAAGGTCACAGCATGACACTGAAAAGTTCCGGATCTCCGTCAAACAGCGCTAATATCTTTGTTGCCTCGAACAAAAAGGTTCCACACAAAGGCCATCTCCACTCCATACAGCTTCTATACTACAAAATACACCCACAAGTTACGTGTAGCTACAGTTGACAGTTCGGCGAGAGGCATAGCTTAAGAAAATCAGCTCTATCAGGCATTCGCGAGTTTTAGCTGAAAATATTTTGATTTTTTTTTTTTTATACTACTAAGGTAGCAAGCAAGCATACGGCCCACCTGATGGTAAGTGGTTACCGTCGCCTATTGCCATTTGCAATACCAGAGATATTGCCAATGTGTTGCTGACCTGTTACAATGCCGAGAAGACAAACTGGCTCTCAAGTGCAATTGCCGGAACACACCGGTAGGTGCTTGGCGACAAATTTTCAACATGAGGGTGGTAGCCAGCCAGGCGGGTACTACAAAGTACCCTACCACCTAAATTTGAACATTTTAGTTTTTTAACCCACAAACCAGCAATTAAAAATGGAGCTCTTTGTTTTTTAGGGTTCCGTACCCAAAGGATAAAACGGGGCCTATTACTAAGACTCCGCTTTCTGTCACCAGGCTGTATCTCACGAATCGTGATAGTTAGACAGTTGAAATTTTCACAGATGTATTTCTGTTGCTGCTATAACAACAACAATACTAAAAAACAAGGCTGTTTGTAATACAAATTCACTTTACAATAATTATTTAGTTGAAATTGAACTCGGAACATATCTGAAATATTTTTTTAAGAGCTTGGCTCTTGTCGGTGTAGCTTCATCCATTCTTCCGTGTTTTTTGCTGTACAACAAAAGACTATATTTATGCATAAGGGTAGTGTGTAGCTTGATCTGTGGCCGTGTGTACATTATAAAATCCTCGGGTACGGGTAAAACTGTGAGGCGGAAGCTAGTCATAAATATAGTCTTTTGTTGTACAGCAAAAAACACGGAAGAATGGATGAACCTACACCGACAAGAGCCAAGCTCTTAAATATAGAAGAAGTGTATTTAACACCGTCGTATTTTTTTAAAGGACTAAAATTCGTAGTCTCTGATGGCTTTCATCAACCACAAATATGTACCTATAATTTGCGGGGTTCGCTTGCCGCTCAGTCAGTCAGTCAGTCTGCCGCTAAATGTGTGCCTAATAAGGAAGCGCCCTTAATTTTAAAAATCTAAGTAGGATAATCATTTAATTAGGATAACAATACCTTTTTGCTTTCTGTTAACTACCGTGAGTTACAATATTATGAAGCTGGTAATAAGCTGTGGTAACATCTCCGACCAATAAAGCTGAGTTCATATCAAGTATTTTTTTCGGATCCGTCACGTATTTCACGAGACGTGGTATGAACCGAGCCTTAATATAAAATCGGAACGTTCTGAATACTAAGCAGTGTTCCATCTGTAGACGCCTTTATCGATAATAATAAATTTATAGGTAAAATTGATATAGGGGTTTACTTGAATTTTGTGAACCGGTAAATATTTACCGTATTTTTGAAATGTGTTTGCTCGGTAGTAGAATATCAGAATAGAATGGATTCCAACCTTGAAAAAGGAATTTATTATTTTAATAATAAAAATCACATTTTTGAAATTCGAACTGTTGTTTTCAGTTAATTAAATTATAGGCAGTGATAGAGATGTGGAATTTCGTGACAAAGGTCGCGGGTTCGAATCTTACAAGCTTGAGTTTTCAGTGGTAAAAAAAAAACAAAGTAATAAATAAATATCTTGGGACATTTTTCACACACGGTTAACTGATCCCAAACTAAGCAGAGTTTTACTATGGAAACCAGATGACTGATATACAACATATAATTTTTTTTGTAAATACATACTTATATAAATAACTAGCTGACCCCGCAGACGTTGTCCTGCCCTGAGAACAAAAATAAAACTGGGACCTACCTACCTATCCCTACCTACCTACCTCTACTTACCCCTACCTACCTTACCTAACTACCTACCCTGCCTACCCCTACCTATTCTAAGACCTTCTCCTGGTACTAAGCTGCCTCCCCACCAATTTTCAGCCAAATCAGTTCAGCCGTTCTTGAGTTATAAAATTACAACGAAAAGTGGCATTGTTTCTTATATGTATAGATTACACCCAGCCACAGATACAAATAACAAATAGATGTACAAAGATTTTTTTTTAAACGTCCACATGCACATTAATATTATTCAAACACAAATAGCCTCGACACTGGCTGAAAGCTTCCCCTGCCTCGGAGAATCTAAAATAGTACCTAACACTGCAATCAATACACTAGTTAAAAATAGTACCTACACGTATGTTCTAATCTAGAATAGAATCGAGTCGGATTAGAACTTGTGCTTTAAATCAGATCTGTCTTTTGTAACTATTTATTTATTTATTTTATATGGATATCCAACAAAGAATACACCTCACATTTAAAACAATACTACAGTGGCGTTTAAAGACCTAGTGCTTCTTCAATTACAGGACATCACAGAAAGCACATACAGATAACATTGCAAAAAAAGAAGAAAATATAAATACAATAATAACAAAAATAAATAATTACGATTCTAAATTATAATGAATTAAACGACAAATTGAGAAAATAAATAAAATAAAATAGAAATCACAGTCAAACAAACAAACAAGCAAGCAAGATATACATTAAATTATAGTTAAAACATTAATTTGAAGACTACTTATTACAATGAAAAGTTAAATATTATAATGATAATATCACTAAAGTTGCTTATGCTAGGTATATACATTATAGCATAACTATAACATTATAGCATGAACTCGTTCTGAAATTTTCTGCTAATGGAATAGTGCCGATTCTGTTGTTTACAAATTAAACTAATCTCCGTCACGTCACCTCTCCTTCATCATCATCATATCAGCCGAAAGACATCCATTGCTGGACAAAGGCCTCCCCCAAGGATCTCCACGATGGCCGGTCTTGTGCTACCCGCGTCCAGCGGCTTCCTGGGACCCTAACAAGATCGTCGGTCCACCTTGTGAGGTGAGATCGTCGGACCTGCTACGCTGCGCACCTCTCCTTCATATAAACATAAAAAACATAGCAACATTTTTAATACTGTCAGATTAGTCCATGTCGTAATTTGCGGGTAAATGGTCGTGACCAATAATAGATCGCGGATAAATTCACATTGAAATAAGTAATCGGACTAATCTGACAGGCCTAAAATATCTTTCATCTCTTTCTTATATTTTTTTGTTAGAAAGAGATAGTGAGATTAAATTTGTTTGGTTTGTAATCAACCGAATCGGGGCCAATGTCAAAAACAACGAAACATGTACGGTTTAAATTAAAAGCTTTTTATGATTCTTAGTTACCTATCAGTAGAACCACTATAAATAGTCTATGGCAAAAGAGTTAAGCCTATTCCTCTCTCAACCCGTTACATAGCCACAGAGAATATAACACCACCTGCCACAAGTACGTAAATAACACCCCATACCATCAGCACCCCACAGCCTTCCCTCCTCACGCAAGGGCCCTTCGTCACAAAAACAATAGCTGTCAGGATGGCATCTAAATTACGTTCCGAGCACACTTGACATGTGCTTGACAATTTCACCGTCGGCGGCGGTGATTGGCCATTTTGTGACAGTATCCACACGAAATATAGGTACATCTTTATGTATTTTTATTTCAGTTTTAATGAGGCCAAAATAACCATGAATTTCCCCGGCTGAGAGCCCTCTGCGCTCGCCGATTTGTCCGGGAAGGTTGTTGAAGCCTCAGAGGCTACCAACTTTAGTCCTTTAAAAAATTCGAATCAGATAATAATTAAGGGAATTCATATAATAAAATAATGATACTACATACCTACTAACCTACTATTATTATAAATGCGAAAGTGTCTGTGTATGGATGAATGTTTGTTACTCTTTCACGTAAAAACTACTGAACGGATTTGGATGAAACTTGGTACACACGGCCACAGATCAAGCTACACACTGCGGCACCTTATGCGGCGGTAACCGCGGGGCGGGAGCTAGATAAAATAATTATAAATGGACATAATGGAAGAAGAGTCACTTAATCAAGAGACTCTTCTTACGTTCTGTTCTTCTTCTATTCTTACATCATCTTAACTTGATGCTTATTTGACGATACCCTAAAAACGTAACGTCCTTGGCCGGGGCAATTAGGTACAGTATGACATAACTTAGATGAAGCATCGGCAAATCGTATATCTACACTTCAATTCTAATTTACACAACTAATAAAAATCATTCATTATCGCGCCATTCAACGTTCAACAAGATCATTTTCGCCGATCATTTTTAACACAATGAGTAATGTTGTAGGCGCACTCTTTCGGGAACGATCGATTTAACGAATTTTGCCGACGCTTTATCTAAGTTGTGTCATACTATACAGTACAAGTTGGGCATGTAATTTGCAAAGTTTTGTAATATTCGGGTTGCCCATCATTGATCTTTGCCCTGTCAAATATTCAGGGTTATTCAATGCATAATAATAATAATACTGGCTGTTTCTCGCGGTTTCACGTGTGTTCCTAGATTTTTAGGTTCCGTATATCAAAAAGAGAAACGGAACCCTTATAGGATCACTCGTGTGTGTGTCTGTCTGTCTGTCCGTTCGTTTATCACAGCCAATTTACTCCGAAATTATTGAACGGATTCAGTTGAAATTTGGTACCCATGTAAGTCGGTGACCCAAATGCTTGGCGACAGATTTTCAACATGAGAGTGGTAGCCAACCAGGCGGGTACTACAACGTACCTACCCTACCACCGTGCAAAGTTATTTTAAATTATCTACATGTTTAACCTATTATTTTATTATTAAAAATAGTTTATTGTTTTTAACCCCCGATGCAAAAACGACGGGGTGTTATAAGTTTGAAGTGTCTATCTCTGTGTGTGTGTGTCTGTCTGTGGCCTCATAGCTCCTGAACGAATGGACCGATTTTGATTTCGTTTTTTTTGTTTAAAAGGTGACTTAATCGAGAATAATCTTAGCTCAGCCGTTTGAAAATGATCACCAATTTTCTAATGAACCTCCAAGGGTTTCTTTAATTTTAGTTATGTTACAGTCTTTTCAATTGTTTCTTATTGTGAAAAGGCTTTGAAAAACAAATATAAGACTTCCTTATTCAACAACGGAACTCTAAAAAAGCCAACAGCAACTTAATACTTATAGTCCTATTTCCGGGAAGATTGGCCTTAATTTGATTAGTGAGCCAACAGGAAACGCAATAAAAGTCAAACAACTGCTCTGGAATTTATTTATATACCTACAGGGTTACATTTCAATGAGTAGCTGTGATTTCAGTACCTATATTAGGGAATATGCATGTGTTTTTTTTATCGCATTTCTTTCTTAAAAAAATGAAAATGTGTCAAAAAGTAAAATTAAAATCGACCACGGAAGATATAAGCATTTTAAACTACTAATTAGACAGCGATTAGACGGAGAGATCGGACATAAGATGTGCTATTTTGCTAGAAAGAGATAGGAATAAATCTTTGATGTATTTTTATAGTTATCCGATATTTTTTCTTACGGCTTCTTATACGAATCAGCTTTTATTAAAGCAAAAAAAATATCATGCACATTCCATATTATTGTGGTAAATCACGAAAAAAATTTCAAACTTCGGCCAGGCGGGTGGGTACTACAAAGTACCCTACCACCGTGCAAAGTTATTTTAAATTATCTACATGATTAATATTGTTTTGTACCTAATACATCTTGTTGGGAGTCTTTTATTTTCTACTTGTATAGGTATACAATGAAGTCGCTTCCGCTGTCTGTTTGCTTAGATCTTTTAAACTACAATTTTTTTGGATTTTAATGCAGTTTTCAGTAATTGATAGAGTGATTCAAGAGCAAGGTTTATATGTATAATACATACATATTATAGTACAGAAAAGCCGTGTGAAGCTGGGGCAGGTCGCTAGTGACATAGTATAAAATGAAGTCGCTTCCGCTGTCTGTTCGCTTAGATCTTTTAAACTACTCAACGGATTTTAATGAAATTTTCAGCAATAGATAGAGTGAAAAGCCGAAAAAAGCTGTGCAAAGCCGGGGCGGGTCGCTAGTAAAGAATAAATGACTATAATTAAACTTGCCTTTCTCGATAAAGAAATGAGTAATTCTTGTTATTCTTGCTATTATGAAACTCAGCTCGTTTCCAAACTTCACCGTCTGCCTTTTATCCTTATTTTAAACTGAGAAATAGCTTTTCACAATTAGGGTTGGCAGGTTGTCACATATTTGCAATTTTGATAATGGATGGATACTTTTAGAAGGCAAGTTTTCGAAATCTATGTTGAAATGAAAAACGAATCTCTGGAATCTCAAAAAAACAATCACCGTACTAGTCTGTCATTTACCTACTTACTATGAAATTGTATCGCTTTCGAATTTCTAATATGCTAGTTGTCCTGAAATAAACAGTAGTATAACCTTCGGGTATAATGTAGCTTCCTATTAGTGAAATATTTTTCCCAATCGGATCAGTAACTCCGGAGATTAGCGCGTTCAAACAAACAAACTCTTCAGCTTTATTATTAGTATAGATAGATAGATATAGATTTAAAAAAAATATGTTTGTAAGCAATAATTTATTATTATACATAATTGCTAACGTATTTTCAAAATTACTTATTAGAAATAGCAAAAAATACCGTGCACATTTTTTAGACGAATCGCGACCCTAAATTCAAATTCAAGTAGGGTACTTAATTAAATGCTACCGTTCTATTGATTTTTATTCTTTGATTAGCGACCCGCCCAGCTTCGCCCGGTTTTTCTCAGCTTTTCTGTACTATAATATGCATTGATTATACATATAGAAAGAAAGAAAGAACAAAGAAAATATATTTATTTGACGAACACAAAAAAGTATAAGAAAACAACAATAGGCTAGTTGACAGTGACAAATATAAATGACCAAACACTAACCAATGCATAAAACATCTAAAAAACACGTGGAAACATCAAATATGTTGCACATTTAAACATATATAAACCTTCCTCTTGAATCACTCTATCAATTAAAAAAAGCCGCATCAAATCCATTGCGTAGTTTTAAAGATCTAAGCATATATAGGGACAAACAGACGGGAAGCGACTTTATTTTATACTATGTAGTGATAGTGATGATAAAAATCCTGAGCATTTCTTAAAAAAATCTAAATTGAGTACACTTTGACCTCTTTTAATAAATGACGTCATAAAGAAAACCACAAGACGAGATTTATTGCGACTGAAAACACGTAGTAGGACGTGACGAGCAAACTGAACCAAAAACCCTTCTAAGCCCTTTTGACCTGACACAAATCACTATATTGTGTTTTAGAAGAAACATAGAGAGAGATAGAGCATAGCGCTCTTTCGCTCAAAGATTAGTTCGACTGGGATAAGGTTACCATCTCTAAAATCTGCTAACCAGGACAACATGTGTGAAAACCCCAAATTTTTGAGCTTTATACCCGGACATGTCATTTTTTTTAAAGTTACTAAGTAAAATAAATTATTGTTTAAATTGTTATAAATCAACATCTTATTTATTTTAGGGACCGACCGGTAAACTTTAAAACCCGGACTACAAACGAAACCCCGCCCGGACGGAACCCGGACGCTCTTTAAACTAGGACAAATCCGGGGAAATGGCAAACCTACTGGGAAAGCTTCACCTTACACTTCTGTAAGGTGAAGCTTTCCCAGTAGGGTAGGCCCTTAAGTTATTTGGCTGCGGGGAACTTAAGGGGATCACTAAGGCTAATAACCTTGACGATTTGTCTATACAACCAAGTATTCAGCTTAGGCGCCCTCAGAAGGGATTTAGAGGAGAGCGAGGGATAATGCTTCCCGATTATTAATTTTATTTATTAGGTACTTTTAGAATTATAAATTTAACCAATACAAATTGTCAAAAATCTAATTCCTTGTGTTGCCATTACGTCAAAAATTACCGATTTAGGCTAAAATTATAAGTGTTATCGTATTTTTGCAATTTAACGGGTTTATTAAGTGGATCCACAAAAAAGAAGCCTTGCTGAGTTTCTTGCGTCTTTTCAGTTTAAGTGTATTCCGAAAAGGTGGTAGAGTCTATCGTAAAAATTTAAACTATTGACATTCATAAGTGCCTATTAGGGCCTAAACTGAATAAATGAGTTTTGAGTTTGAGTTTGAAGTAGAAAAAGAAGAAACATTAATTTGAAATTAGCTCCATGACTACGAAACCCTAAAAGTTACTTACCTATACGACTTCTACATGGAGAACGAATGAAAAATAGTAAAAGCTTTTTCTAAACACATGAGTTGGCTCGGAACCAAACAGTGATTTGATCGAATCGTGCTTTAAATTGCCTTCGCTCGATTTGGAAGTACAATTAACTATTATTTATCTGTGGTACAACCTAATTTTAACCTACAACCAGTATGAATGAAGGTTGTGAACCTGTTTTACTAGTAACCCTTTTGCTAGCTTATCTGATACATATACCTACATATTTGTTAAGCTTTTTTCTTTCGCATTGAACAGAATGAGATAACTTGTTATGATACTGGATAAGCTATCAGGAACTTATTAACTAAAGAGTAAAAAAAAAAGAAACTACCTACTCTACTGGTCAATATGCCTCTATAGCTTTATTTAGACCAAGTTTGAGAAAAAAAAACAACAATTGTTTTTCTTTTCTGCATCATGCAACTAGTACATCAACCTACCAGGGCATTATAAAATACGACAGCCTTTTTATACAACAACACAAAACAAGACAAGTGATCTCTTCTCAATGTTAAAATAATTTTAGCAACCATTCAACTTCCTCATCGCTTAAGCCTCTTAGCTCCAGAGCATATCTGAGAGCCTGGTACTTGTCGTCACAAAAGACTCGAGTTTGCCAAAGGTCAAAATCGATTGACGCCATTTAATGCCATTTTCATTTGATTTTAAAATACCTTTATTAGTATTGGTAATTAGTACCTATGTCTAATCAAAAATGAGTTCAGTTTTAATCAAAGAATTATTCAATTTGGAACTTAGAACCTTACCACTAGTTCTATCTAAACAATTAAATCAAAATAAAGTAATTCCTGAACGCTGACTTTAGTACCAGCGTGAACGAGTACAAAAGTTAGTACTCGTAGATATATAGTAGATAAAATTAAATTCAGATCATAGAAATGTCGAAGGTTCAAATCTTTCAATGAAGAGATAAAGTCACTGTAGTTATGTTTATTGAGGTTCTAGTACCTAAGTACAATGTCCTAGCTACCGTGCTCAAGGCAAAATCTGATGCCAATTTCCTAACAAGGCACGTTTTTCATAACATTTCTACAAGATGATTTTGGAAGTACTTATTCAAAGTGATAATAGGGTAGTTGACTGACACATCAAATCAGCTACTTTTTAATAAATGTCAAAGCGATAGTTTATATGGAATTTTGTATGAAATATTACACTATGACGTCATAGTTTCACAGCATCAAATCATCTACTCTTAGTGGTTCCACTGGTAATAAAAATCATAAAAAGCATTAAATGTACAACATATATGATATTTCCACGTGTATTTAGATGTTTTATGCATTGGTTACTGTTTGGTCATTTATTTTTGACCCTATAGTAGGCCGAAAGGAATAATGGTCGACAACATTCCACATCAAAGGAAACACACCTTTACACCATTCGCCCGACCAATATATCCTGTTTGAAGCCTCCTTGAGAAACTCCGATATAAAACGGAATACAGTCCGTATTTCCGTGAAATATCTTCAATCTTGAACTGAAGCGCCCTGGGATATAAATTGAATTTTTGTTTGTTGAAAGATAACTTTTTAAAATGGAACCGACGCTTGGCAACAGTGCAAATTAATTTTACGACTGTAATAGGTAGGTACAGAGTAAAAACGCTCTGGAAAAATACTTTAAATTTATTGAGTTTTTAGGCTAATGATTTTGGGTTGGAGTAAGTATAGTCAGAATATTTATGTTGAGCAGGCCAATTTTATAATAATGGGTATGGAAAAGAGAATGCTCTTCGCTATGGAACAGAGAGACAGATGAGGCCCACTTTTAGTAAAAAGTACGGATTTATGTAATTAAAAAAAATTTTTCTATTAGATCTCAGAATGTATGTTAATGTCTCTTACAATAAAGAAAACCTCATCATTTTGTCATAAATATCATTCTAGTAAAATAATCCCCGTCTCTATTTGTCAAGTTTCTGTAAGTAATAAACATTTGTTTTGCTTTAGAAACAAAAACTCTTTACTCAAACACCCTTTGGCTATAATAAAATTTAATTTGCGACGGTTAATTTGCGATTGTTCACGTAATTAAGCTTAATCCTTCCGTCAGCGTTTCACGAGCTTTAAAACTAATTAACTAATTACATAAAACGCACGGTTGCCACTATCCATTCTAGGAACAAGTCGTTTTCATTAAGTAAAGGGCATTTTACATATAATTATTAAATGGCTGTTCTCATTAGAGACCCAGTCACGTAGAAATTTCGCGGTCAGCATAGCAGTTAGTAGGTACTCACTTATTGCGAATTAATGTTTTTTTTTCTAATAAGCTTGCGCCAAGCGCTTTTCAAACGCAAGCCGTTTGGCTTCAACTGAGAGGTGCGATGTTTAATCCATGATTGTTACATCCTTACTAAACTGTTTGTCGAGGCGCACTTTTAGTAAAAAATACTGTTATATGTCATTTAAAAATAAAACTAAGCCTTTTTAAAAAAAAGTAAGAAAACTATTCCCTTTCTATTAAATTTCAGAATGTATGTCAAGTAATTGGATGAACCAAATAAGATAAAAAAAAAAAAAAAAAAAAAAAAAAAAAAAAAAACATTCTTAGTTTAAATCCCTACAATTCATAAGCACGCTGTATTCCACACACTCACAAATAAAAACAAACAGCCTTTATAATCCGGTGTCGACAAAAAATGGAGTGGAAATATTAGTCGCACATAAAAGATTTTTCCTCTACAGCAACATGACAAGAACGAACTTTTTATTAGCTGTGGGTTTCTCACATAAATATAGTACCTTACTTATTACTTACATCAACTATTTTTTTTTAATCATACTATGATTTACAGATAATAAATTATTTATTACGTGGTCAAGTGTGATATGGTAAGCAGATGTATGTGGAGAGTAAGTACTAGGAAAGCATAACTCTGTTGGAGTTTCATTTATTTTTGTGAAAATCCAGGTTGCTAGACCTCCCCAAGTGTAGCTGCTAGGCTATGCGGGACTTTGTACCAGCTAAAACCCCACAGTGGGTGCTATCGAAATGGGTTCTTGTGCAGAACGCGTACCAGAACTTCATACACGCGAGGCGCTAGCCCTAATAAGCTCTTTGTGTTCCTACCTCAAACAGCTTTCACCCTAGTGTGGTCACGTATTAAGCGACCATCTCCTTGTCACTGTCAAACAAACTGTCGTTATTTACGTGACTAGAATACAGGGCTATTTTTGTGGGGTATTAGACCAATGGTGCAGATGGTGTACATAATTATCAATAATCCTACAAAATTGTAGGAGTGGGATTTCATAAGTTTTGAAAATTTTAAGCTAATCGTTTCCTGGTACTCTGGTACTCGCACTGAGAAACGTATTTATAAGGCGAGATAACTATTTAAATTTAAGCGTATTTAATGCAGTTGATATTTTTCTATTTTGTATGTATCTAAATATTTTAGTTTTGTTAACTATTAAAAAAAAATTTTTATTACCCTTTTAAGGGATACTTGATTATAAATTCACAAAGAAAATAGATGCCACAATCGATTTTTCGAAAATTATAGTTGTTAGAACATCGCTCTGTAATCAACCGATAGCGAATAATAAAGGGTTATATTTGCTATGCTATGTTATAATCTAGAAAGTAAAGTTATAATTCTATATAGTTATGGTTCTGTACCATAATTATAATATTAATTTATATTATAAATGCGAAAATTTGCGAGAAAATATGTTTGTTACTTCGTTACGCTCAAACGGCTAGATCAATTTTGATGAAATTTGGTATGGAGTTAGCTGACACCTTGGATTAACTCATAGGCTACTTTTTATCCCTCGGGAGAGCGGGTGAAACCGCGGGGCAGAAGCTAGTAATACATATTCTGTAAAAATGAGATATAGCCCGTTAGTAGACAAAGGGACTGACAGCGGAAGTTTAGTAAAATATAAACAAGTGTTTGAAAATAATTGCACACCAGTTCCATATTTGCGCAAACTCCTATTTAACACTATAACTACGGAATCCACTAATCATAATACGTGAGATTTTTTTTTAAAAGTTAGTCTAGTAAAATCTTGGTTTAAATATAGCCCCGTAAAAAAGGGTATCGCGTGTGAAACCACGGGGCGGAAAGCCAGTTTTTAAATAGAATCCTGCAACAGCACCACAATTCTTTTAAACATCATAATTGGTGATAAAACTTCAAATTTCCACCTCTGTCCTCAATTCCCTACATTACTCTGTGAGTTCCGCATCCAATTTAGATAGTTTTACGGCAAAGTTTTTATGTTTCAACACATTTTAGTCCCCTGTAACATCCCTAGTGGACTTTGTAACACAGAGGGAACCCTAACGATAAGTCTGAAATGGGTATTGTTCCACAGCGCTTTGTTTTTGCAGAATTTCTGCTTAAAAAGTTTTCAGACACAAGGCTTTAACATTGAAATATTATATCTATAAGAAACATCAAATTTCTGGGAACTTGTTTTTTTTACTACTAAGGCCCAATTGCACCAATATGTACGATATTTGTAGATACCCACGAGTTAATATATGTCAAATTGACTAATTTACCGCTTGGGTTAGTGCTAATCATTTGACCTATATTAAGTATATATCTGTTAAAAAAATATATATCTGAATTAAATATTAGTTATATAGTTTAAGATACTTTTTGCTATTCGACTTAGTCAGGCGCTTCAATCACTATCACTACATAGTATAAAACAAAGTCGCTTCCTGTCTGTCTGTCCCAATGTATGCTTAGATCTTTAAAACTACGCAACGGATTTTGATGCGGTTTTTTTAGTAGATAGAGTAATTCAAGAGGAAGGTTTATATGTATAATACATGCATAATATAGTAGAGAAAAGCTAAGAAAAGCCGGGCGAAGCCGGGGCGGGTCGCTAGTTTATAATAAAAGTGCCAGCGTCATTGTTATAGGTACCTTTGAGTTTCAAATTAAACGGATTACTGTGTGCGATATCAAATTCTCAATTTCATTTATATCCACAATATTACCTGGTTATATCCTCATAGTCACCTACATGGTCCTTCGAGCCGGATTATAATATTAAAATTATAAGCAACATACATAGAATTAGCTGATTTTTCAATAATTCCCCATTTAGGTTAAAATTGCATGTGATAGAATATTTTTTTTTTATTCAGGAATGTTTACTTCAATTTTCGTAGGACAATAATTAGACGAAAGAATTCTTCTAAAATACGCTATTTTTGCGACCATCTGTATAACGCCATGTTTCTCCAGCATTTACTACCGGTCCTTATATTATACAGTGTAAACCGATAAATCTGGCTGTAACCCTTCCCTAGGGATGCTTGCTAAGTTATTTATGTATACCCTAGAAAAGGGTTGAACCACAGCCGGAATCAGCTGAAGTCTATTAAAACGGGGTTTTTCAAAACATCATATTACTTATTTTACAATAAAAAATAAATCCCTTTCAATTCCATTTTCGTTTTGTTTTTCCTAAGATATATTTTTTTCGCTACGGTACTTAGAATTTTGCATTTTAATACTAGCGAACTACATTATGAAAATAAATTGATATATCTTGAGAAAACGGGAAAGAGTAGCATAGAATAAATGTAGTACATACTAAAGGATGCTTCTGTTGGCAATGACCGTAAAAATTAACTGTCCTAAAAAAAATACTTCAAATATCACCAAAAACGTATTTTAGCACATTAAGGTGTATATCTCAAAATTCTGAGTATCTAGAGCAATTCTGTAGCTAGATTTAGATTCAGCGTCACAAAATCCTCCAGAAAATATTTCTTACTCTGGCAATAAAAAAAACATTTAGTAAACTTGTGATCACTGGGTATTTAAGTGTCCAAACACAGGTCTATAGGACCTACAAAAACACAGTTTTTTTAAATTGATATAATATATTGTTATTACGTGCCCCAAAGCTGTTACAACTGGCCCCAAATACGGGTAAAGTGAAACACGCGTTTTCCTGATTAAATACTATTAACGATTTTTTAAGTGTTCATTAATAAAAATTAGGATGATACTTACTCTAACTTGAAAATTTGATTTTTACTGAATTACCTAATTTATGTAACAATTAAGATGGATAGATAACTTTTTGTTGTACAATTGGCGGTGTTATCGCTAAGAAGCGAACTTTTTTTTATATGTCAATAGGTTGACAAGCAGGCAGGCGGTCCACCTGATGGTAAGTGGTTACCGTCGCCTATCGCCATTTGCAATACAGGGTAATAGTCAATGTGATGCGGACCTGTTACAGTGCCGAGAAGGCAACTGGCTCTCAAGTGCAATTGCCGGAACACACCGGTAGGTGCTTGGCGACAGATTTTCAACATGATTATTTAAATAGTGTTAAGTGATATCTAATCGAAGTGTTTTTTTTTTGTAATTCTTGTGAGATTTTTTTTTCTCTAATATCTTAGAAAATACCACAGAATTAAAACAAGCTACCACATAGGTACCGGTATGACGAATACCCGTGCAAAGCCGGGGCGCATTACTAGTATTACCTATAGATGGAAAATTTGTAGGAAGTACCTATGATAACTGGATAATTAATGTCAAAATATGTTTGAATTAAAATAAATAAACAGAACGTTTTTGTAAAATATTTTTGTTTCGTAAATAAATTATATAAAGAAGTAGTATTGTAAACATAGATTGAAAAAGAGGAATTTTTCACGTAGTTTGAGGAAAATCCTGAAAAGCGAGTAACCGAGTTTCAAGTAGGTAAATAACTTATCTCATTAGAAGTAAATTTGTAAACATTCGGACATACAAATCATTACAGCGAATTCAGAAAAAAATAAACCTTATTTATTTAATCACCATAAAAATGCGTTGTCATTACACAAAATTAAGGTGAAATCACCAGAGACGCAGAAAATTGTAAGAATTCATCTTACGAAGACGTGACTGTACTGAATTCAATTTAGATTATAATTTGTCACCTTCATTTAAATTATGTGCCCCTGGTACATTGAATTCATTACGCGTAAGAAAGTTTTTGTTTTTAAGTGTTCTTAATTCAAATTTGAAAACCGTACATACCTGTGCATCCCCCGCGTGGTCCGTAATTGTGTTTGTGCGTCCTTTCACTTTCACGGTTGAGGGCAAACTGACGCCTGTTGGATTTGTGAGGGTGGTTTTAGAAGTGTATAGAGTTGTGCATGGTTTTTTTTTATTAGAAGTTAATTTATGTTATTCTGTGGTTTTGTTTTGAAATTGTAACTACATACATACAGACCGTTTATAGTTATTTTACCATGTTAACAAACTGTCGCCATGCACTTACCGGTGTGTTCTGAAAGCTGTAGGTACTTGAGCACCAGGTCCCTTCTAGGCTTTGTGTACTTACCACCATCAGCCACATCATCACTTACCGTGGTGAGATTGTGGTCAATCAAATACAGGCCTATACATAGAAAAAAATAAACATTTATTATTATTATTGATTGTAAAAGATTCCAATTACATTAAAATTTTATTTTTTTTATTTATTGATTTTTTACATAAATTAAGACAAACTGAAAATAATGTACAGGTCATTTGATTTGTCTTTGCATCATAAACAATTAAATATGCAATTGACATTTTATGCTCATAAATCCAATGGCTTAATCAAATCATATGCATACATATTCTCCAAAACGGTAAAATTATTATCCTACTCATATTATAAATGCGATAGTTTGTATGGATGAATGTTTGTTACACTTTCACGTAAAAACTACAAAACGGATTAGGATGAAACGTGGCACATAGATAGATCATACCCTGGACTAAAATAAAAGCTACTTTTTTCCCAGGAAAACATAAGAAACCTCGGGAACGCGGGTAAAACCACAGGGCGGAAGCTATAGTCCATAATATAACCTTCATTAAATTATCCCAGCTTCATATTACTGTTAGCTTCGCGTAACAGAATTAGACAGAGAACCTTTCTCTGTAATTAACATTGCAAGTTATGTAATATCATCTCTATGTAATTCCTCGTATAATTTAGTCTCAAATAGAAGCGTACGTGAGTGCTATCGGTTTCCCCGCGCGTCTGGCGCCCAGCAACAGTTTGCCTGTTATTGCCAGCGGAACAAAGTAATTTACCCGATAACCATCTATATTGTGGAAAATATAAATTATTGTCTCATTTATTTATGGTCAGGCTTGTGGCCGTAGGTGGTAAGTACATAAAGTCTTGCTCGCTTAACCCGCTCTAGATTGCTGCTACTGGAAGTAATGGAACACATTGGTAGCTGCCTACCAGTTTTTAACTTGTATGTACTGCAGCACCTTATGCGGTTGTAATAGGCGCTATTTTGCAACAAAAATGGGTAGCTTGATCTGTGGCCGTGTACTGGTTTAAAATAAGAGCAAAAATCTAAAACCTGGCCAAAACTAGGGACGCAAAAGGTTTTTAAACCTACTTTATTAAAAATGTTACTGTAGTCCTGCTCTTTGGTGAAGCCTTATTTTTATTATTTATTTTACGTTGTATCAATATATTTTTCTACTAAAAATGGGAAAGTTTTAAAAACATGGCAGCACCAATTGTTTCAGCGAAAAGCGTCTATTAGGCAACCAATATGAATTGTCATCACAACACAGGGTACTATCAGCTAAACGGTGTCCAATGTTCTTTGGTTGGATAATCTTGGATGCTGGGCGCTTTCACCTTCTATCGTTAGATTGGAGGAAAATCGCTTGTATTAAGTTGAAATAAGGGTTATAATGTTTGTAAATTGTATGAGTCGATCAATTGTAAGCGCCCCACATTGGTTTGATAGGTCTTTTTGCAAAGTTTTTGATTGACGTTCACAGATTATTGGATTCTTTTGTAATTTATTTTTCTGTAAAATCGATAGAAGGACAGACTTCTATTATTTTTCTCACAGGATTATGAGTCATCAAGAATCGCATGCAGGTTCAGAACAAATATGATTTTCTTTCAGGATCGAGAAGGTCTTTACCAGAAAAAGAGAACAGTTAATTTTTATTACTGGCATTTAAGCATGCGGTGCGCCTGATGGCAAGCAGGTTTACAGTAGCCTATAGAGCCAATCGATTATAAAAAAACACATCTTTGGTATCACATAAAATAGGTAGGTACTCTAATCTGACTGACTGTTTTAAAGTGTAGTTCATGTTCCATGGACTACCAGACGCAAATATCTGAGTAGCTTTAGTAAGTATATGAAAAACATTGTAAGTGGCTATTAAATTTGAAAAGTTCCCTCAATGCCATCACCAGATCCTGAGCTGATGACCATGGGACCACCTGTGAAGTACCTCATTGAAACAAAAAAGAATTTTCCAAATCGGTCCAGGCGTCATAATCAGGGTAAATACATAAAAAAAATAAGAGAAAGGTTATGACGAATTATTGTTAACCTCCTCCTTTTTGAAGTCGGTTAAAAACGATTTTAAATGAGTCTTTCTTGGTTTGCCTTCTAAGACGCAGCAATGTGATTTTTTGCATGTGGGAGAGTAATAAAAGCTACTTTTTATCGAAAGAATGCGGGTAACACCGGGGAAACAAGTAAGGTTAAATAACAGATGTATATTTCCATGTTATAACTGCTCTGTTGATCTTTTATCAACTAATTGCATGAAAATTAATTAACAAGGCTGGGTCGGCACTATATTGGATTACCACATTTACTACCTCGTTTTACAAGCGTACTTACTGTACTATGATTAGTTAGAGTATTGAGTATTTTTCCGTTATCAATTCGATTTACCTAGTAAAAAAACAATCATAAATTATCGAAATATTTCTTTTCGGTTACTTAAATTTTGTGTAGGTACCAGGGAAGCAGTAGCGCGTAAGAAATGGCGTGTCTAATTTCGAAACCATCTCTAGATAATAGTAGTCTTTGATCTAGTGAGAGGGCGAAGACACTCTTTCAGTCTTAATTTTTTGCAGGTACCAGGAATGCAGTGATACGCAAGAAGTGATAATGAATAATTAAAATAAGAGGGGGTACATACTGATACTATCACTTCATCGTAAAATTGAAATTTGGATTTTTCTTACTCTAAAACAAAATAATATAGGATGGATATAGGATAGGATTTTCATGAAAATTACGGATTTTATTTCAATTAAGTTTTGTAATACCGCAAACTGTCAATAAAATTACAAAACTCATCCCCTTAATTACTAGGGTAGCAACAACACTAGAGCAGTCGGTTTTGCCACAACACGCGTGACATACCAACCAAGATAGGCCTCGCTCTTCCGTCAAATGTACCAGGATATCATCGGCGTTTAGGAGAATTATGTCCTTTATATACTGCCATAATAAAGCAAGAGAGTGTTCTAGAATTAACAAACAGAGGGGGACCTGGAAAAAAAAAATTAATTGTATGTTTAGGAACATAACGCCTCCCTCATAGATTTAAAAAAAATAAGGCTTTCAGATACGTTTACCTAGTGTTGCCGGACAATCGATAGTATCGCAATACTATCGAGGGCCCCAAATCACTCGTAATATCGATTGTACTATCAATCTGGTTGCCTAATCGAAATATACACCAGGCTTGCATCACTACCAAACAGGTATCAACTGAAAACCCTTAACATTTTCATCGGTTATTGATATCGGATATTATACCTTACCTCTAAAAGAAAACAGATTAATTTACATCTTGTGCGTATTATATGTGGGAACAGGTTAACTTTCCTCAGTAGAACACAAACGCTTAGAAGGTACACAAGGTTTGATGTGTAGAATTTATCTTTCAGGATATTAGCTGAAAAAGACATGGCTTTTAGGTTATATACTAGCCTAATAAGAGCCTGAGTTATGGTGGAATAAAGACACCAAAGTAACCGACATAGCCCGAAGAATTGCCAAACTGAAGGGGCACATCACTCGTAGAACCGACGGCCGCTGGAACAGAAAGGTTCTCGAGTGGCGACCACGAACCGGAAGACGCAGGTAGCGCAAGACCGACAATCGTGGAGATCCTTGGGAAGGCCTATATCAGCAGTGAACGTCTTTCGGCTGATATTGTGATGATGATGAAAACAACTCACATACATAAGTACATGAAACCTGAAAAGATTACACTCCTTCTTTGGCAGTTGTGAAACAAATGAGTTTTGAATTTGATACAAACCTATTTATAGTTAAAAAAACGCATAATTAATAAACTCTGAGTACACATCATTTATTTAAGTACATAAATCGTATTTTATATGGTCTCTTAATCCTATTAGCTTGGGTACCGCATCACAGGGTCGTTGGATAACAAAGGATTAATTACGGGTAATATTGATTTATTGTACAATTTTGCTAGTACATTGGGTCTGTTTGTTTTAAGGCTTGCTATTCTGTTAAAGTTTCTATTAAAAGCCTTTGTATAGGCTTTTGAAGATAGACCCCTCAACTTTCTAAGGATTTGTCCCGGTCCACTTTTAAAAGTAAACTATATTTTACAATTTTTCTGAATATATAAAAGGAAAGCGTAACTGATTGACTGACTGATCTATTAAACTGCAGAGAGGAAGCTAGTTATGAGCCAATAAAAGTTTCGAGAAGTGAAATTTTACCTACTCGCTTTGTCGTTTCTATCACTAAACAACTTTATTTTTCTTCAGGTAGAAGCAACGTAGAAGGGACGTCGACTTACCATCGTACATTAAATGAAATTCATTAATTAATAGCGACAGTGCCAGAACTAAAGCCACTGTGCTTGTCATATCATTTTCACCTTAAATTATTTGCTTTGAATTTGTTGAAATCACATGTAAATACTTTGTAATTATGATACCATATGATATGACGACACCATGTCATTGATGTGTCAAAATTTTATACAGATTATAAAAGAAGAAATAAGGTTATGTTTTATGCAAAGAAGTTTTGCCATAAAACTGAATAGGGTAGTTTCCTGACATATAAAATCAGCTACTTTGAGTAGTGAGTGTGAATGTTGCTGGATATACAGGAAGGGGAAGACCGAAAATGAGATGGATGGATTGTGTGAAAGATGATACGAGTAAAAAAGGAGTGAATGCCGATATGACGGATAGAAGGGCTGAATGGAAGAACAGTACTTATTGCACCGACCACAAATGATTGGGAAATGTATATCTCGTCAGTTTGTTGCAATTCTATTGGTTAGTAATTAAACGATTGAACTATCGTGTATCGTTTTTCGGAGTAGGCCCTCTGTTTTCGACATACCATCGCCTGAAACTGAATAAATTATCTATATTACACAAAGCTTCGTATATGCAATAACAGCTCACTCCAATGCACCATAAAAACTTAAGTAAAACAAACACAATTTTGCATAAACTCCCATCCACCTTTACGACTCACGTGAAGCAATAAATTACAATCATAAACCTTATCAAACAATTTTCAAAAGTCGTTGAGATCTACAAGAGAAAATTACGCGTCACGAACTAATCAAAAATGCAAACAAAGAGATTAAAATGGTCATAGTAATAAGATATTTAAAGGGACACAAAAGACTTTTGGCAATTAATTTGATACTTCTTAAATTTGTGATTGGATTTGATGAGTTTGAATCGACCGATGATGAAGATTATTCACCAAGAGATAGTTACGCAAGAAGCAGAGATGATGATATAGCAATACAAATTAACGGAAGGATTCCTTTTCTAAGAGGTGGTGACAGCAGCGAAGATTTAAAAACACTGTTGGAAGAGAAATATAAGTTTATTAATGATGAAACGTCTACGCGTTTTAAAATTACACGTTCTGAACCTAAATATCCAGGTAAGCTCTGTTTTTGAAATACTTGGAAATAAATAATTAGAACCACTAAATCAATTTAAGGCGATGATAGCTCAGTGGTAGTGACGTTGGATGCCGAGACGAAGGTCCCGGGTTCCAATCCTACAATGAGCTTGAGCTTTCGGTGAAGGAAAACATCGTGAGGAAACCATAGCTCGGTGGTAGGGTAATTTGTAGTACCCGCCTGGCTGGCTACCACCCTCAAGTTGAAAATCTATGGCCAAGCACCTTTCGGTGTGTTCCGACAGCTGCACTTGAGAGCCAGTTCCTTTCTAGGCTTTGTGTGCTTACCATCATCGGCCACATCATCACTGACCATGGTAAGATTGTGGTCAAACACAGGCCTATACGTAGTAAAAAAAAAAAACCAGACAGTTGGTAGAATCAGTTGTATCTGTTTGAGCAGATTTTATTGAACTTAAATCAACTTATGAAATCATAATCATCATTATCGTGTCAGCCCAAAGACGTCCACTGCTGGATAAAGGCCAAAGAATTTTGAAATAAATGACTGTATTTCTGTATCTTGGTCAAGTTTTTAGCTTTGCAATAATCGCCGTCGTATCTTCAGGCGATCCTAAACAAAAGCAATTTCAGTATTATCCTAATGTTCGCGTTTGTTTTACCTTTTTTTTTTTACTATGTATTGGTCTGTGTTTGGCCACAATCTCACCGTGGTCAGTGATGATGTGGCCGATGATGGTAAGCACAAAACACAGCACAAAGCCTAGAAAGGAACTCTCACTCTCACTCTACTGAAATTCACATATGTGCCGTGGGGTACGCAGAGCAGTGATAAACCCTAAGACCATTGTGTACGCTTTGTTGTAAACTGTAATGTACAATTTGTATTGCAAATAAATAAATATGTAAAAGCTTTAGTTTTTAAGTAGATGTTTTACAAATACTAGCTTAAAAAAACACGAGCAACTAAAGAAGTATCAATCGTATGCTGGTGTACTAAAATCTGAAATAGGAATAACAAAAATCTCTGTTTTCTAAATCTTCTAGTCTTCGCGGACGCATCGAACGATCGTCACATCGCCTGGGAGTTTCGGTCATACGCCGTCCGAAGAATAGTCGGTGGTATGGAAAGCAGCATCAGCATATACCCTTACAACGTGGCGATATCCAGGAATGGGAAGCACTGGTGTGGAGGTTCCATCATTGATGAACAATGGGTGCTTACTGCTGGACATTGTATGGAGCAGTAAGTGAACATTTAGAGAAGTAGAGCCTTAGTTTTTTCGCTCGAAGAGTAAGGTTGCTAGAGCTCATCGGGGAAGCCAAAAGGGTCGGTAACGCGACAATATTAACTAATATCTTATGTATCAAGAATTCAGGAGCGAACTGAACTAATGTTTAGGTCAGGGGTTACCAATCTTTTTCAGCCCGCGGCGCTGTTACAAATTTAGTATTTTGTCACGGCGCCTTCCCTAGCTATTTGAAAAAGATACAGCCGAAAGAAATAGGTGCCTTAATAATAGTAGTTAGGTTAGGCAGATAGGGACAAAAATTAAAACATCTACAATATGAAATAGAGTTTTTTTTATTATAAAAGAATTAAAACAGAAAACAACAAGAAAGACTTTTCGATAATGATAGAGGATCGACTCACGCCGCTTCTCTTTACTTTCGGCGCACACTTTGGGAACCCCTGGTTTAGGTGATAAAAACAATGTTTGTTGCAGAGCAATAGATGGCGATAAAAGAAAATTGCAGCCATATATCGTCAGAGCTGGAAGTTCTTTCCATAACCGAGGGGGTTACCAGGCCAGGGTTAACAAGGTAATCATTATCTGTTCGCTTTCTGGCTCTCTAGCTGGCAGGGGGAATGTGAAATACACCCCAAAAGGGTCGTCAGTCCAGGCCTTACTGTGTGGGGGACACAGAATAAGAGCCTGAGTTATGGTGGAATAAAGAAACAAAAGTAACCGACATAGCCTGAAGAATTGCCAAACTAAAGTGGCAGCGGGTGGGGCACATCGCTCGTAGAATCGACAGCCGCTGGAGTAGAAAGGTTCTCGAGTGGCGACCGAGAACCGGAAGGTGCAGCGTAGGCAGGCCCCTCACAAGGTGGACCGACGATTTTGTGAAGGTCGCGGGAAACCGCTGGATGCGGGTAGCGTAAGACCGACCATAGTGGAGATTCTTGGGGGAGGCCTTTGTCCAGCAGTGGACGTCTTTCGGCAGACCTTTTAACCAATTACAGCTGCTCATCTCAGTTCCTCTTCCAGGTGTTCTTTCCTCGGCAGTACGCGGCAGGTAGCGCTGACTTCGACTACAGTCTCCTGCGTTTAGATCGGCCCATGCCAATAGGACGTAACATAGCTGTTCTGAACCTACCATCTAAGGAGTACGCGGTGAAGGAGAGCGATATACTCATAGTTACCGGCTGGGGTAGTACTGATGTGAGTAGACTGGCGACAATATCCGAGAAATGATGGTTCTAGATTAAGTTTTTCTCGGTATTCTTTGTTGAAAGAAATTTGTAAAAATATATTTTAAACTAGGTATGTGACGAGGAATAGTTTTCCTTTTATATAGGTACTAGCTGTTCCACGCGGTTTCTTTCGCGTTCCCGGGATAAAAAGTATCTTCGGGGATAATGTAGCTTCCTATTAGTGAAAGAATTTTTAAAATGGAACCATTAACTCCGGAGATTAGCGCGTTCAAACAAACAAACTCAGCTTCATTAGTAATAAAGATAAAGATATTTAGATTAGTATAACATGAATAATCCACGTACTAACTTCTTACATATATCAGGCATCCGGCTACGGTAGCATCCCGGACCGGATCCGCTTCGTGCCGGTGCCAGTGATGCGTATGGAGGAATGCCAGAAGTCCTATCGTTTCTACATCTCACCCAGGATGGTGTGTGCCGGGTACGCTACTGGAGGGAAAGACGCTTGCAATGTATGTACTTACGTACTATAGGCCTTCCTAGTTTGTCTATTACAGAGCACTGAGGTATATTACTACGTATAGAGAAGCTATCCTAAGCAAAGCTCATGCTCCATTTTGTTAATATTCGCTGCAGCGCTGAAACAATACCTAGTCATCTAACTATATTCTATTCTATTCTATTCAGACAGTTTAAACACGTAGCACTAAAACGCTTTTAAGGTGTTTTTTCGCGATCAAAAAGTCGTAAGCGGCATGATAACCATGGCGTTTACTCGTTTGTGAAGTGCGGCCGGATGGCTGAACGGAACACAGTGGTTTTAGTGGGGTCTTCTCTATACGTTGTAATTTACCTCAGTGTTACAGAGCTATATTTTTTAACACGACTATCCATTTTTTTATTATGTATAGGCCGGTGTTTGACCACAACCTCACCGAGGTCAGTGATGATGTGCCCGATGGTGGTAAGCACACAAAGCTTAGAGTGGACTGGCTCTCAAGTACAGCTGTCGGAACACACTGAAAGGTCCTTGGCGACAGACTTGACAGCAGCCAGCCAGACGGGTACTTTACAAAGTGCTATGGTTTCCTCACGATGTTCTATTCACCGAAAGCTCAAGATCATTGTAGGATTCGAACCCGGGACCGTCGTCTCTACTAGGAAAGTTGTAATCTAAAGAGTCCTCATTCTAGCACGACTCTGGTGGCCCAGCAGTTCGAGACGGCGTGCTCCTCGGCATTGTATCCTTCGGAGGCAAGCAATGCGGAGACCCCAGCTCCCCTGGTGTTTACAGTCGCGTGTCCGAAGCTACTGACTGGGTCGAAGAGATCATTACGTCAAACGAGGCCAAGGACTGTCCTGAACTCATACCGAAGATTCAGAAGGCTCGGTTGAGGGAAAGAGAGTTGCAGAGGTAGGAAATAATGATCCTAAGACATTCTGTATATAGGTACATACGGATAACTGATTCTAAAACAAGAGGTTGTAATATGGAAAGTAATAACTGATCTAAGTATTCTAATAAATAATTATATCATGCACTTAAATGTTTGTCATAATATGGGAGTCGAACCCACGTATGTGGCGTGATAGGTCAAGCCTGGTGTTATTTATTATTTTACGCAAGCTTTCTTCTGTCGGGTGTCGTGAGATACCTCATAATAATTAGTATGGATTTAGTTTAATTTAGCGTATAGCGCCATCTAGAAAATTTTACGGTAAACTTGAATGAAAGTGCAATACGTAAAACAACATTTTATGTTAATGTATTTAGGGCTAGGTAAATGCATGCAAGGAAGTAGGTAAGTATTATGTGATGAAATAAACTTTTTCCAGATTCAAAGCCAGAGTAGAAGACAAGAAAAATAAAATAAAAAATTGGCTTCGCGACACTCTGAAGTCACCTTCGTTCATAGAACTTGCAAAGAAAAAGTTAAATGAAGCGGGATTCCACACAAGACGGACCTTAGTTGACAGATTCAATTCAAGCACTATCGATGATAAGACACTGGACGAAATAAACTTTTCTAACTTGATAAATGAAAGAATAATTGAAGGCGATGATGGCGCTAACGAGTCGGAGAAGTTATTAAGGACCCTAGCCCTCCAGGAAGTCATGTTGACGAGTAGCAATGAAATATCTTTCTTAGAAAACAGAGCTAATACTAGAGAAGAAAGCGTTGAGGCTTTCTTGGCCTATATCGATTAAAATTGTTATTTATAAATAAATTATTACGTAAAACTTTACTTTCATTATAGCGACATCTATGTTTAATGTACGTAACCTAATCTTTCATTTGTATTTTATTTTTATCCTTCAAATTAATTATTATAATGTTAAATTATTAAATTAATTTCGGTCCAACATATACAAATTAATTAATTAAAATATTATTTAGAATACTGCATTAAAAGTAGTGCGAATAATTATCTCAAGCTATCTTAGCTTCATAACAGTAGAGGTCACTATAAATTTAATGCTACTATTCCGCACTAGATGGCAGTGTTTTACATTAATAATCCACGTACTAATACAAACTTCTTGCGAATAATTACGGTAAAATAAATAATAACGAAAAACTAATTACATATTTTTTTAGAACTCAGTTTTATTTTAAAATAATAAATTACATAAAGTAGGTAAAATAATCAAAACGTAAAAATAACTCACGGATCGCATCGCATTCCATAAAACGTGAATAACTTTACTTTGGAAGTAGGAATGATGACGTAGAAAGCCTTCTTTATAAAAGAGTCTACCTACATTGCATATAGATCTAACTAGCCGTTACTTACAATCTAGATCTACTAATAATAAAACTGAAGAATTTGTTTGTATGTTAATGGTCCGATTCGAAAAATACTTTCACTAATAGGAAGCTATATTATCCCCGGAGGTTATAGGCTACATTTTATCCCGGGAACGTGGGTGAAGCCGCGGGGAACAGCTAGTTTAAAATATAGCCTAGCCTATATTATATAGGGTACTCTCTTAAAAGGAGACCGTTTCGGAGATTAGCCCGGAGTCCGGACAAATAGACAGACTAACAATATCAGGTAAAGAAAATGCCTTTCTTCGAAATCACAAATAGCCAATTTTATTTGTATGTAAAGATTTAAAATTGTATTGTTACTTACTAACAGGAAAAACGACGTGTTATCCAATATGAACAAGTAAGAACTAAGACGTAAAATAAACAATAAAATACTTTTGCGTGAAATGGAGCAAAGCGATTCCACAATAGTTTTTGAAAAACCCAATTGTATTATATAAGGTCATTTTTGATGGATAGATTTATGCAATATGTTTAAAAATGTGATGCTGAATTTGGTGTTGTAGTTTTCTCAGTTTATGTAATTTCCGATCGGGTTTAGTCTATTTGTTACTTCTGACGTTCATAATAAGTGCCTTCTCAGAGCCATGAGTTTTTAATTTGTCTTTTTCTTAACAAGTGCTTTATTCCATTAAAATTTCTAGTTAATGAAATCGATTTAAAAGTGTTTGGTATTTTTTTTAGTAAAATAAAAGAAAATTGTTTTATAATACTTTTACAATAACAAAGTTAGAATGAATTTAGTATGTTATCTCAAACTCAAAACTCATTTATTCAGTTTAGGCCCTGTTAACGCACTTAAGAGTTACAATTATTACAATAGACTCTACCACCGGCTCCACACATACACTTAAACTGAGAAGACTCCGGCAAGAAACTCAGCTTCTTTTCGATTCTAACTCCATGTTAAAAATACTTATAAACAAAAGAACCAGTTTTAGAAAAAAATAAAAAAATGTGTAAGTCTCGTAAAAAATGAATTTTGATTATATACCACATTAAAATTTGTATAATAACTCCAAATCAAGCCATTCTTCCATCTTGCATAAGTTCGTCCGTAACGAAATAATCACTGGGGAAGTAAATTAGACATTATGTAACCCAAGATTGCTCTCATTTTTGTACTTACGACGAGCATTCAATTCTTTCAGAATAATTTTGTTATACGATTTTTTTTAAATATTGGTAGTACCTTAGTATATAAACCACAGAGAAAATAATATACGTATTAACACAGACTATTAATAAAACATTTTATATTTTCTTTAAAAATATTTAGAATACTACAAAGATTGACCTTTGACTCGGAGTTTTTTTTTACCCAGTTTCAAAATACAACGAATGTTAGTACCAGGATATCAGAAGCGTATAGGTAGTAGAAACTCATTTTTTCTATTTTTTGTTGTTGTAGCCAAGAGAGGTTGTTAGAATTAAAACAGCAATCTAACGGTTTATGAAATAACGTTATATTCTTTGACAATGAAAGTAGCTGATAAATACAATAACAATAGTATTTTACCTTATGAGGAAGGGTGTTCAAGTCTATGCTTGCCTAGTAGATGACTCAGAAGTTATGTAAATTTCGATTTGTTTTTATTTTATTTCGGTCAACATTATGCAACTGGGTGAAACACAATGACTATTGCCCCTGTTTAGTACATTTTAACAGCGAAACTTAAAAAAATAGGAAAATATTTAAATAGACAATGTTACAATTTGCAGCAGATGCTGAAAATGTATTCACATTTTTTTTAATACGTTTAGACGTGTATTTGACCACAATCTCACCGTCAGTGATGATGTGGTCAAAAGAAAAAAGAATTACTCTCAAGTATAAAGTTGCCTGGTTGGCTACCACACTCAAGATGGAAATCTGTCGCCAAGCACGGTTTGTTCCGGAAACTGCACTCGAGAGGTAGTTTTCTTGTAGGCATTGTGGTCCTTTGGTAACCATGCTTGCCATGGTAAGAATGTGGTAAAAAACGTTCTCAAATTAATGTATTTTTTAATTTTTATGATTATAAATATCAATGTATTTGTTTAACTACCTACTAAGGTAGCATAAACACTCCCAGACTAATGGTAAACGGTCACTTAGTGTCATTAATAAATGGAATTCAGTTTATAATACAACTCCTAATATGGGAATAAAATATGTTATACCTATTATATTTAATACTACATATTAAAATTGTATGTACTTAAGTTTATTTTCCATGAAAAGCTAAGCGATAATAGATTTTTTTAAGAAGTCGACAAACAATCATACCGCTGATTTGGTAAGCGGTTACCATAGCCTATACCAGGGGCGCATATGCGTTATAGAGCCTTCCCCTATATCTGATGAGCTCTGGTAACCGTACTCAGGAACACAATCATTCAGATTTTTCGCTACAATATTCTGTAAGGTCCTACTTCCCTAGTCAAGCTGCACTCTTCAAATTAATTAAATATTTAAAAGGAAAAGACTGACTGACAGACTTTGATACTTCTTCACGCTCAAACGGCTAGACCAATTTTGATGGAATTTAGTATGGAGGTAGCTGACACCCAGGATTGACATAGGCTAATTTTTATTCCTCAGGAACATAAGATCCTAAGGGAGCGTGGGACGGAGGCATGTCTCAAATAAAATAAGTTCTTACGCTTTTGATTTATAGTGTAGCACAAGATTATCCTGCCTTCATAGCAGCGTGATACTTACATAAAATTATAAGAAAAAATGCCTATGGATGAGTTATGATATCCTAGTAACAATGTACTTATTTTTATTGAACATAATAATCTTTGCTACTATTTTATCGCCTCGCGGTTTCACCCGCGACCACTTATAGTACCTAGATGTTTACTTCAAACCGGGTGAAAGCTTTGAGGATTATTTGAATAAATAAATATCCTGGGACATTCTTCACACACGGTTATCTGATCCCAAACTAAGCAGAGCTTGTACTATGGAAACCAGATAACTGATATACTACATATACTACTTTTTTTTTTTTGTAAATACATACTTATATAGATAATTACACCCAGACACAGGACAAACAGACATGTTCATGCACACACATGTTTGTCCTGGATGGGCATCGAACCCACGACCTGCGGCGCAATAGGTGGCGTCTTAACCAACTGCGCCAACTGGCCCGTAAATTGAGTATTATTCATACACTTCGAAAAGATACCAAAATTGACAACCATAAAAAATGCCATAAGTACTAAGTTTCTTGCTGGAGTTTTCATAGTTCAGAACCAGTGATAGAGTCCAAGGCCTGAATAGAAGGCATATGTGTGGAGAGAGACTAGGCTACTTTTTATCCCGGTGAAAATAAGGGCGTCTAATTTGTAACTTTCTTCCATTAAAAATACAGGAATATAACATCCTACTTTATAAAATAATGTGCCCTACATGCACACATATTACGGCGCTTTATCGCATGCAATAATTCTATATTCTATAAATAAATTATTTATAACGAATTAATTATAACAAATAGTTAATGATAGAAAAAATGCCGCGGCTTATGTGTATACGCATTATCTACGCACACACCAACATAAATGTGTACATTGTAGGAGACCACACACATCGATGGTGCATGTGTGTGTGGCCCTATGTTGCAATCCCTTAAATAGGTCGCGCCCAGACACTAATAGAAAGAGGCAGGGCCGATGTTAGGTGTGGACTATGGGCAATATTTTTTTTGGTGGTCTAGTAATAGTTTCTTACCAAAATAACTTTCAAATATTTTCATGTAGGTCCCTATAGTACTTTAAAAATAGACTATAAACTGTACCCTAAACTGAGGGCGTTTTTTTGTCATTTAATATAGGTATCAAAGAACTGTTACATATTTGACAGTATGTATGTGTACTGCAACATTTAAAAAAAACATGAAATTCAAATATGTAAGTATTATATGTATATGAATCATGGCTTAATTATTTATTCTGACGAAGTACATTTTCTGTAATAGTCAATTCGCAATAGTCAATCCCACTTCTTGCCATAGTAATTGCCCTATTAATATACCCCAATCCGGCCCTGGTATAAAACTTAAAAAGATTGTTTGCATCTTTTAGTTACAATTTTTAGGTCACATGCCCTTATGTGTGTGTGTGTGTGTGATATCTCTATCTCACACAAATGAAATAGTAGCTGAATTTTATATCGATACAGTCCTAACAAGTGCTTCGTTGAAAGATATATTTTATTGCTGCGACTTTCAGACAGCGTGCGTTAATTATGAAAGGAATTCTGATTACGTATGTGTTCTATAAAAATAAAGATGCCTTATTATGTCAGTATACAGACTTGTAGGCATGTGATGTTAAGTGCTTCTACCATCGGCATCGTCACCAGTATCAGTAGATCACATTTGAGGCCTCCATAGGCATTATATTGCTTCTGTCTGCCTGTTTTTTACGTTCGAGCTGTATTTTATGTTGTGTGTGAATTTGTGTGTTCAATAAATGCTTATCTATCTATCTAGATATTCAATATTTTGTCGACCTTTTTACAATGTAAAACAGACGGCAACGGGCATTCTGGAAAATAATATTTTATATTTATTCATTTCATCTTCAAGTTCTTTTCCAACTTATCTGATAGATATCTGTTATTGTAGGTAATCTTTATGAAATTAATTGAAGGATTGTGTTTGTTAGGATACCAAACGGATAAATTAAAATCAACTTATCTACATGTACAATTTATATCTAGAGGTAACATTTGTAATTTTTTTGTTCGGATGTAGGAAGTAATTTCTGGAGTTACATGTCAAAATTCCATCACTAATAGGAAGGAAGCTACATTATCTCCAATTGCTATAGGCTTCTTTTTATCCCAGGAATGCGGGTGAAAACGCGGTAAACAGCTAGTTTTTTTGTAAGTTGCTAAGTCTTGATGCGCCTTCGGCCACATAATCACTAACCATGGAGAGATTATGGCTAAACATAGAAATAGAAAAAGTTTATTCAGCTTAAAACATTTCCCACTCAGCATAATGTCAGGCCTATAAATAGTAAACGAAAAAGCGTTTCTCCACAGTCAAGACCACCTACTCATCACCACGACCCTCACTCGCACATTGTATCTGGTGCACTGGACACTCCAAGGTCACTCACAATAGAGGTCGAGGGTCAGTGTGTCTTACAATTGTATTGACCAACTAATTTTCTATCTATTTATTGTATGTAAATAGTTGTGCGTCTGGTGTCTAAATTAATCACTAACTTCGCAGTTTATTTTTTAATTATACGATGAGTTGCCCTTTGTCTTTTTTTTACAATAAATGGGCTTGTATTTTGCTGCAGGCTCAATTTATAGGAGCAATGACAAGGCTGAAAATCCAGATAATTTCTATTTATTCTGGCTTTTAAAAGTCGTAAAAAAAATAAGGGATAGTAAAAGTGTGCAAAAAAGGGTAAAGATGTACTTGAGTGTTTGTTTACGTTTATTTACAGCATCATATTTCATCATGATGTAGATAGCTTTATTTCTATATAATCAAAAGTAAGCCAAAAGTAGGTACACAAAAACAAAAAAACTTACAATAAAAAAAAAACAGCCCAAATCTTTCAGAACTCAACAATAAAAAAACCCTACATACAGTTCATTATTTAATACCTTTTATCAACTGTATATGGTAGTGGGAAATACCATACCCCTACTCTATGGAAGCGTGGGCCTGACTGACACACTTTCGCTTCGAGCGAATCATGCTGCCATCGCGGTATAAAATTTGAATAGCATCTACAACTTGTGCTGTGCTACACTAAAATAATTTATGTTATTGGTAAAGCCTTGGCAAAAAATTGTGGGCGATTTTTCGTGTCCTAAGTACGACCCTGTGATTTTTTTGCAAAAGAGTTCAAACTTTAATAATCAGTGATAATAATTTATTTTCAGTAGAACTCTCTGCCCCGATTATTAATAATTTTATAAAAAGTATTTTTCTGACATGAAATCGTTAATGCATATTTATTAATTTACTTAATCGATCTATATTATTTTTATTTTCCAGAACACGAGTATAGAACATTGTATTGTGTTTAATAAGTCTTATCTTATGGAAGGCGGAAAATCACCAAAACGCAGGTCAACCAAATGGCAAAGTAAGAGAAGTTAAAAAATAAAATTATTAATAATAATAATTTCAATCTGAAACATTATTACAATTTATTATAATTTACCAGGCTATCAGCAATGCGCAGTAGGTAAATCTTCGATGATATTAGACTGGCATGGCATGGCGGTGCACAAAGCAGTCGCGGCCTCAGCTCGGCGCTCGCGAAAGTGAGAGTGGGCTCGCTTGTTGCGTAATGCCATTTGGCTTATGACGCCCTAGTACTCGGTGCTGTTGCCTACTTTCAAGTTCTGCTGAGTTTTCGTCTAGGATATGTTAATTTAATAACTTCTACACTAGGAGTGGCCTACATGCGGGCAGAGAAATAAAATAAAAAAAATGTTAATTTTTGTTGAGGCACAAATTAAGAATTAATGTAACCGTAGTAGTTGAGGCTGGCTTTAAGAAGCACTGACAGTCTTGAGAGTGACTGCTGAAAACACTAGAATGTTTAAAAAATACCGTACACAAATACACACAGTGATAAATTAATATTTTTTTATGAATACGTTATAGGAAAAGTAAAGGTACGTCACTGAATCGATTTCAAATGAGATCTAAATTTCCTAGTGGTGCTACGACCTCAATAAAATCATTTTGAATTCCAAACGTCTTGCATGTATGATAACCTAGTATATTATGTTCAGTGCATAACTGAAATACTTCTTTTATGTACCGGATCTTCTTTCTGTCTGTCTGCCCTCCGACCGGATATATTTGGATCCGCTATTTGTATGATGAAATTAACTGTTGTTGTTCTCAGTAACTGTGAATCAGAAGAAGCATGGAATTTCTCAATATTTTCCCCACACAGTAGGCTCTCTTCATTTTATGTTGTTTCAGTAATTAACGAATTTATTTTAGTATTCTTTCTAGTATTCATATTTTTTTTTATACGTCTGTGACGTCGCTGACTATAACGACGAAAATTTTCAAACATATCGTGGAATAATCATTGAGGAAAATCTAGAAGTAAATACTAACACTATGTGATATCTGTATGTGAGAACAGAATGATGCGTATAAGAGCTTAGAGGTAGAGACGAAGTTTGCGGGTTCGAATCCTACAATGAGCTTGAGCTTCCGGTGAAGGAAAAATTCGAAGTAAATAGAGTTCCAGCAGCCGGTAGTTTCTTCATTTTTGACCCTGATAAGGCACTTATGAACGTCACATACATAGAACTGATTCTACCACCAGGCTACACTATACCCGGACAGAGAAGACTGTGGCAAAATAAAAAAACTTCATGTTTTCATACTAAATGTTATTCAACAATAAATAATTCTATTAAAGGTGCAACAATATATTGTTTGAGTTGAGTCATAATGTTAACGTGAGTTTCTCTTGGGAACATAAACATGTGTTAGTAACATTCAATCTCATTCAAATTATTTAAATAAAAGGAAGACGTGACTGATCTATCAACATAAAGCATTTTTTTTTTAATTCAAGCCTTATATAAAATAAATTGCGGGTGAAACCGCGTGGTAGAAAGATGTGTTTTAAAATTCCATAGACAAGCTTAAAAATAGCAGTGACCTTGCGGAAATCCATTACAAGTTATACAAAAGACAAATATTAAGTAACTACTTCCGCTGGATCTCTTTCTCTGTTGAGTCCCTCCCACACAAGAAAACTCATCAGGAAATTGACAGAGAAGGAGATCCAGCGGAACTAGTAGCTAAATATTGTCTTTCAACAAATTTACAAACTACATAATAAAAAAAATCCTCGAGGCGTGTGCAGCTGCCGATTAACGGCAAGGTTCCCAGAAGGCTGGCAGCGTTCCCTCTTTGGATAGCTAGGCCAAGGCGTTGGCGGAAAAAGCTCCCCACCCGCCGATCCCCTGTTACCTCCATTAGTTTCGAAGATAATGTTGGAGAAAATCGGTGAACCTCGGACCCCCAAGGACCCATCATTGTCTTTTATGTAATAGGTTTATCCTAGAAATAAGCGCTTCAGTCCAATTGCGTTTCAATTTGCCTAGGATAAATGTACGCTGGGGTCGCTGGGCTTTTGTATTAACAGTTTTTATTATTTTAATTTTGAAAATAAAAAATAAACTTAGAGCCAGCACCATCCCCACAGGATGTATGGTGGTGCCACCACCACTGCGGCGTCTGGTACGGCACGGTGACTGGGTTACGAGTGCGGGTTGCGTCATGAAACCACTTTCTGCTGTCGCTCGCCTACTTACCCACTCATTGAGACCACGGCTCGGCTTGCATTGGTCGTTGACAGATAAATTAAATAATAAATAAATATCCTGGGACATTCTTCACACACGGTTATCTAATCAGAAACTAGAAATCAGATAACTGATATACTACTTCTTTTTGTAAATCTAATACCTTTAAACGAGCAATTCTTGTATCATCATCATATCAGCCGAAAGACGTCCACTGCTGGACAAAGGCCTCCCCCAAGGACCTCCACAATTCTTGTATATATATATTATATATATAATCTGAATCTCGGAAACGGCTTCAACGATTTTCATGAAATTTAGTATGCAGGGGATTTCGGAGGCGATAAATTGATCTAGCTAGGTTTCATTTCCAAAAAACACGATTTACCAAAAAAAATACCGAGTAAAGCTCGGTCATCCAGGTACTACATACTTATATAGTTAATTGCACCCAGACTCAGGATAAACAGACATGTTCATGCACACAAATTTTTGGCCTGGATGGGAATCGAACCTCGACCTTCGGAGCGACCAACTGCGCCAACAAACCTGTCGAATCGGGCACTAACTGTGCCCTACGCTTTCATATGGACTTTTCACTCTGCGGTTTTACTTATCAGCCCGTATTTTACCTAAACTTATGAAGCTCAAATTTTACGCACTTTTATGAGGAATTATATGATGGTGTAAACGAGTTATTGAGTGGAGACCACGCAGGCAAGCGAAGTGTGGAGCGCCTCCCGCATGGACCAATGACCTGCGAACCTGGCAAGATGTGGCTGTTGAGAAAGGGCTATGTCCAGCTGTTGACGTCTAAGGCTGCTGATGAAAAATATAATCAAAGTAAATAAAAGTTTATATATAGTTTGTATATTTGTTGTAAATAATTGTAAATATTGTATATTTTTTTATTTGATTTTGTTTTCATATCTTGAATATATTTTTCAGGTGTTCTCAAAATATTTTAATTGACAAAAAAAATGAAATCACGAACTAAGGCGAATGTCGTGTCTAAAGTGCAAACGAGGGCTTGAAGATACCGCTGTTCGCGATTTTATTCTTGAATGACCTGTGAATTTTCCTTTCAACATTTAAATGCCTCAAACGTATCGTTAAAAATCGCAATAGCCAATTTTGTATACATGTAACAAAACAACCAATTCACGCTCGCGCTACTACATTGCGCCGGCGCAGCATTGCATCACACCGCGCAAGCCGCTCACCGCACCCCCCACCTAGTAGAGGGGATGTCTGTTACTAGGACTACAGTATACCTAGATAATATAACAATAATAATATCCTGGGACATTCTTCACACACGGCGAGCTAAACTAAATCATATTACTTTTTTTTTGTTATTCGATTGATGATTGAACAAAAACTGTAATTAGGTATATAGATTCAAAAGAATGAAACCTTGCTGAGTTTCTTGCCGGAGTCTTCTCAGTTCCGAATCGGTGGTAGAGTCTATTGTAAAAATTTAAACTGTCGACGTTCATAAACTTATCAGGGCCTAAACTGAAATGAGTTTTGAGTTTTTTTTTGATGATTTAACGAATCTAATTTTAAAAACTATATATTGAACCTAAATATCGAAAGTAATTGACTACAATGACGTCATATTATAATGTGACATAGTATAAAAAATATACGCATAAGCAAATAGTAGTGAAGTCAGCAAAAATTGGTAATTGGGTATTATAGGTCATAGGATACTTTTGTGATAAAACACACTGAATAATAAGTTGAAGACCATTAGTTTCAATTGTTCCGTACCTAAAAAGGAAAAATTAAACCCTTATAGGATAACTTGGTTGTACATATGTTTGTTCGTGTGTCAAAACCTTTTTTTTTCATGAACGCGTAGGGGCATCAAGTTGAAATTAATATTAAATACTTACTAATTTTAGTTCAAAGTCTCTTGAATCTGCAAAAAAATCAAGTTTCTATGTAAACGCATTAAAAAAATACGACCATTTATTTCTCATATTTCAAAACTACAAGTAAACCAAAACCTACAGGGTACCTCTGGTTTTTTACTATGTATAGGCCTGTGTTTGACCACAATCTCAACAAAACCGTAGTCAGTGATGATGTGGCCGATGATGGTAAGCACACAAAGCCTAGAAGGGAACTAGATCTCAATGCAGCTGTCGGAACACACCGGAGGGTGCGATCATGAAATTTTGCAAGAAGCAAGGTCTTGTAGCACAAATTTATTTATTTATTTTTCCAGGCAACTTATATACCCAGCATAATCATAATACCCAGCATAAACTAAATTTAAAATTCATAATGCCTTTATGAAATTGTACGCCTATAGTTACCGACATTACAGTTTACTAAGCCCTAAAGGCTAACAAGCTCGAGGAAAGCTGATGGTAAGTGGTTAACGACGCCTATAGACGTTAGCAATATCAAAGGCATCGCCATTGTGTTGCCGACCTGTTACCATATCTAAGGGGTTACTGGCTCTCAAGTCTAACTGTCGGAACACGCCGGTAGGTGGTGACAGAGGCTTGGTGACAAATATTCAACTTGAGGGTGTGACGTATCACTTGGCTACTTGTGTTGGCGTATGGGCACATCGCTCGGAGAACCGACGGCCGCTGGGGCAGAAAGGTTCTCGACGCAGCGTTGGTAGGCCCCCCACAAGGTAGACCGACGACCTTGTGAGGGTCCCGGAAAACCACGAGATTCGAAGGAAAACTATAACCCTCGCGCTGGGTTTTAGTCAGACAATCTGTCCATAAAAAAATACCTGTATAAACAAACGATAAATGGAATTCATTTGTAATGAAAATAGGTAGATACTTTTATTTCTTGGGAATTTACTATCATAAAAAACTGTAGAATAACAAAAATATCTTGTTATCACCTACTATTTTTTCATCATCTATCAAGTGTCGATTGTCCACGTATAGTTCCCGTGTCACATCTCGATGTTTGTAATCGATTGCGTTAATCGACTCGATTGCCTGATAACGAGTTCGTGATGATACGGTTTTAGAAGAGATAGGCTGTCACGTGGGGTCTGATCACATGTCTCTAAAAAACGTGAAAAAAAGCAAACTTAAATAGGTATAAACAAAAAATATTTTGACGATATAAATACAAACAAAATATTTTTCTTAAAAAAAATTTAAATTATACAACGCTCAAAAAATATGCAAATGATAAATGTTATATGCAAAAATATAGCAAAACATTGTTTTTAGTTTTCATAAAAAATCTGAAAATGTCTTCATTCACTTCATAAATAAATAATCGTCCCCTTACTAAATAAATAACCAAAACCCAAAGTTAAAACTTTGTAAAAACACATACTTTTTAATTAAGATCAGTGCGTCACCAAAACGAGAGCACACCGCCCAACGTGACAGGGTAAACATCTCATTAACACCCCGCGCCAATACAGCAGCGCACAAAACTTTTACTAGCGAACTTTCAGTGCTAACTTCAGCAGAGCGCTTCCTTCCGGCCAACCTTGTATCCTCGACGAAGCGGGCGCGCCGCGTCAGTACGCGCCAGACCGTCGACGCGCTCGCACGCGCGCCTCGTCCGCACTCGCCCATTAACACGTGACAGTCGCGAACGTACGTACCCACACGGAACACACTTGGATTGACAGAAGGTGTATGTGCTTAAGTGACGGCGTCTCAGTGCTTTGAAGTGGAGGCTCGGGCCACCGGCGCCGCTGGGCCCGTGATAGGCCCGAGCGGCGGTATGGAATCCCCGCAAATGTACGACGCGGCGGCAGCGCCACCGCCGCCACCGCAACCAGACTTGAAGAAGGTAGTGGAAGACAAACGACAGACTTTCCCGCCGCCAGACCTAGACGAGCTCAATGGACAGGAGATCAGCTTGGATTTACAACACCTCATCGAGGACCAGTTCCGGGGAGAGGAGACGATGGCTCTATTCCAGGAGATATTGCCCGGAGGGAGGTCCCCGCAGCAGAGATCGTTCACGAGGACGACCTTGGCTTACATGCCCCAGCCCGTGCATTCCGGGGCATCGTATGCTCCTGTGCAATCAAATTCGGGACACGAACAAGCGCCACCAATTAAAGAGGAGCCTCCAGAGCCTCATGATTTCCGGAGATCAGTTCAATGTGCACAATATACAGGTCAATATAACCCTCAGCCTCCGGTCGGAGTCAGTGGCCCTTACGGGGGAGGTTTCACCCCTCTACCGCCTCTGGGCGCACCTTTACTACCACCTCTATTAAAACACAAGCCGGCACCACCGCGACGCTCCTCATCAGGCAAAGTTCTAGATAAAGGCACAGATGAATACAGACGAAGGCGCGAGAGGAATAATATTGCTGTCAGAAAATCTCGTGAAAAGGCTAAGGTGCGTTCTAGAGAAGTCGAGGAAAAGGTGAAAACTCTATTGAGAGAGAAGGACGCGTTGCTAAAGAGGCTGGAAGCGGTATCTGGGGAGTTAAGCTTGCACAAACAGATGTACGTTCATCTGATGAATATGAATCTCCCGGAGATCACCGAACTTTGCCGATCGATGCTGCAAATAGGAGCACCTCATGCGCAGGATCATACGCTCTGACCATGGGTGAGTGTGTGTATCATGTCAAATGCATTTAAACTATTATTACCTATGTACTCCACTTGCCTACCGTGTGTTGTGCCCGATAAAATTATGTTTATGTGTGCGCATGGAAAGTCGTAAATCAAACGGTGTAAAGAAAAAAAGGGTTTTGTGTTTTTACTGTTGTGTTGCGCAATTTGTTTATTTGTGCTTGTGTCGTTATTATTTACAAAATATTTTCTTTACAATTTTAGAATTATGTCACTTATCTATCTTAGATATGTCTCTCTTGTATTGGGTTAAGTTTTTTCTTATGATTAATCGTCATAATCGTAATTACATTTTCAGTGAATACTATAATTATAGTAATTTAATGGAAAGTTGTGACGTTATGATCCTTAACTTAATCGGCGTTAATTAAGCTTTAATTAATTACGTTCTTAGTCACGTGGTTCGATATCAGATGTTTAACATTATTAAATTAAATAATTTATTGTAATCGCTATTGGAGTCATACACGTGATTTTTAATAACAATAAAACGTGTGCTTAGATTTTTATCAATAACTAAACTTATAACAGTTTCTGCAAAGGGCACGTAATTTTTATGTTCCAGAATAATAGATTCCTATATTATCTAATTTAAAAAAAAACTTATCACTATCATTTTTTTTATCTCAAAAAGGTTGTCATTTAATTTAAATACATTAATTAGATTTAATTTTAAATTACAATAATTAGATTGAAAATTTAATTAGTAAATTAACGAATTCATATCAATTTGGATATCTTATCTGGCATATTTAAATTTATGCAATTTCTTAATTTGCAACGTTATTTCTTTAACTTTTTATTGCTATACGTGGTCAATATCCTTTATATTTTTTTAGGATAAATTGACATTGTTACCTTTGTAAAAAATAGAAAGTGTCAATCTCCAATCACATCATAGACCTTATAAGGAGCTATGGTGCTCTGACGTGACCAAAACCACGCATGGTTATGAAGCCAGCTAATCCGACTTCCATCTGTATGACAATAGCATAGAGTACATTATATCGTGCCTGTCGCGTTACGGTGCTGTCACTTTCAAAAATGATACGTATTTTGAAGCACTTTTGATTGTTTTCTAAATAAATAAGGACGTAACTGCTTTTTCATGGTCATTATTTGAAGTAGCACACTTATGCAAATTTTCTGGGTTTGATAACATTGCAATTAGTTTCATTAAAAAGGCGATTTACAAGTATGAATACGTGATATAGATAATACAAGACTTTACTTTAGGTGACACAGATTCCATAAATTGATATTTTAGCGATATTAAAAATATCTCAGTGAAATATAGATGTCACGGATATTATCGAATATTTTAATCGATTACCACTGAAAATATCAAGTGACATGTCAAAATACTAAAATAAATCTAGTAAGTAAAATGTCGGGACTTTTTGGCGGGAGCTTGCGAAGTGACGTTGCGTTTTCGTTTTATTTTCATAAAATCGTGTATTTTGAGTTTTATTGAATATTATCGGTGGTATTTTGTCCAATAAAGATCAATATAAGTGCACCAGTGAAGTGAAATGAAATGATTACGTGTATAGTGGCTTTTCAAGTTGTCTCAAGAAGTCCATGAAAAGTTTTTGTAGAACTGCTACCATTGTACTAAAACTTAACTAAACTGACTGACTATGACTCGAAGAAGATTTAACATGACTTGAACTTTGAAACTTGACTTTATATTTTGATTTTATACATGAAGAATATAAAAATACCTACATTGCTCAACTTGACACTGGCAAAATACACGAAGTGTGATGCCAAAAATAATAAAAAAAGTAAAATGTCAAAAGTGGTATTATTAAGGGTATTTCGACCCAGTGGTGATAGAATCGATTATTTGTGACATTAAATATGTAAAGTTACGCAAAGGGCAAAGGGGCATGATGGCAATTCTAATATCATTATTGTAGGTTGTAGCGCTAATCCCCGAAGGTATAGGCTACTTTTTATCCCGTGAACGCGAGTAAAACCACGGGGAATAGCTAGTAATACATATGTACAAGTATTTTATTTGGGTGTGCAATATGTTGAATAAATAAATATTTATGATAATTATTTTTGCAATAAGCTGTTGATTTCTCTAATAAATAAATAAACAAATGTTCAATCTCAGTTTGATCTAGAAAAAGTGAACGCTTAAGAATGTTTTTTTTATAATAAAGAAAAGATTTTGCTAAATTCAACTCTAAAACTGCGGGATTTTACAGTTTATATTGCAAAAATATATTATTGTTGCATCACTATTTTTATATTGTTATAACATTTTTCATCGATAATATAAATAATTGGTTGATAAAGACACAAAAATTTATGTTCGATTCTGTAACCTTCGTTAAATCATGTACTCCTGGTAATTTGTTCAGTTAATTTTCTCTGGGAGCGCTTCTTATTTTAAAGTCATGTCAGTTTTATTCAACAACTTTAAGTGGATTTTATTTGAATAATAAAAAAAAATAAGTTGAAATAACGAATATGGCTAGTTTATGCGAGATGTCATAAATATTTATAATTTTTTTTTTTAATTTTCTTGGTGTTTCCTTCACAAAAGCAAAACGATACGTATTATAACTGTTTTAAAAGGAGTCTCTTTAATACCGGATCGAGAATTCAGTATTCAAATTCGTTTGTGCAAAATGATGTCTGCTTGCAACTTTCGTTTTCACCGTATATTTTTGCTGAGCTAAACTCTACCTTACCGTTTATGTCATTGGTTAGTTTATCGGTTGTCGTCAAACGAATTTTCGCCTCTCGTGACCTACTTAATGGCTTCCGTCGGTTTGACTTGTTGATTTTAACTATTTTATGTTTGTAGTGTGCGCTTTTGGGACAATAGAGTACTGAATATTTAAGGACTTTTTTTTTAGAAATTTCCAAATATGAAAGACTCTTTTCCATTTAAGTTGAGAAATTCATTTGCATTTGAAATCGTGAATATATTTATCATTTAATTTGTGATGCAGAAGGCGAAAAACCGGATACAATTAAAACGTCCCAAAACAAATTATGTCTAGGCTATTTCTAGTTGATGCGAATTCGGTATATGATGATAAATTATAGCAAAATGGCGTAAATAATACAACTACGGCCAGTGGGAGGATGTGGGTAGATAAGATACATAGATTACCGACTATATAAGAACTTAAAATCATTTTAGGATAAGCTTATATAGTAATTTATATTTATAAGGCGTGAAAGTGACATGGACGAGTTATATAATCGTTCAAATGAATATTATTTAGATTATTGTGTATTTAGTAATAAAATAAAAAAAATGGTACCTATTTAAGAAAAGGAAGCGAAGTTTTTGGTTTATGTTTTGATTTTATCACAATGCCACATAATTGTGTTAAATGGATTTATTTTTTAGTCATCTCTTTCTTCCGTACAAGGAAGTTCATAAGTCAGATAGAGTCTTCCAAAGTTTTAACTAATAGTAGCTTCTTTATAAAACTACAAGCTTCCGTCCCGCGGTTTTACCCACGTTTCCTATTACTATGCAAAATAAGACGTCAGTTCATTACTTTGTGAAAAAACGACAAAAATAGGAAGGAGAAAAATATTTGTAGAGATACTGCTATATTTATTTAATTAACTACATATTTTTACATAGTTTTTTAAAGTCACTTTACTTATAATAGCTTATAAAGAAGCTGTAAGAAGCATCCATAATGTTGCTAATGTGCTTAGACGGCAGGTACCACTTACCATCAGGTGGAAGGTTTGCCAGCTTGTTAACCTTGACATTGCTTGAAAATCAACACATATTTCTAATTTTCTTTAGGCCTGTTCTTAATTACCTTTTAGTTAGTAACACTTTCGCTTAAGTGACAGTTTTGGCAGTAACGTGACGTAGGTTATGTGAAGACCGGTTTTGCTAAGACGTATAGGTATTTGTCATAATAATAATAGTTCGCAGAATAGTTATGATATGTTGGCTAAAATAAATATATCTCTAATTATTTAAGCATAATTATTCTGTCGTCTGTCGTTTAGTGTAATAGTTTTTTTTTTATGGACAGCAGGATAAGACTAATCCTGCTGTCCAAAAAAACTAAGTCGATTAAATAAATCAAAATTCCAGCTAATTTGATATAAAACATACTTTTATATATTTTTACAACTTCAAAACTATTTGAATTAATATATAATAAAATATTAATAATATTATCTTAAATTTTATTTCATAAAAGCATTTTCAGATGTGACTTTTTGAGACGTAAGAGATTAAAAGAAAATATATAATTGCGGGGCTCTGGTAGTAGGAATACTGCAAGTTTGATAAGTCAACAAATTCAGTTTAAATTTTATAGTCATGTTTGATAAATGATAAAGGATTCATTATTTCCTTCAACATCGTATAAATTATAATAAAAATCCTTCCCACAATGCTTCATCGACTGATAAGATGTCCCTGTTTAATCGGTCAAATAAAATATTAATAATACTTTTAGTATCATCAATTTGTAATTAAAAGTTATTACAAAAAAAAAAATACTGCCGTAACAAAAAGTGAATTAATAAAAAGGTCAAATTTCAAAATAATACATTCTTGATATTTTGACAGTTACGATACAATAACTTCTATCACTTCTAAATCTTGTCAACCATTTAAAAGTTAATAAAAAAATGGTCTAACATCCATTACATACAACCCTGAAAATTAAATTCCGTGTGACGTCATTATAGTAATCCGATTCGATTTTAACCATTATAATTTTATACCTGTGAATTAGCTAAACAAATTGAATCGACAGCGGATTTAAATTTTATATGTAAATAGTCTACCTACACTACGTGAATCAACGAAATATAGGTACTTAATGTAACCAAACGACTATTATAGTACCCTGGTCTTGTGTGCGTGAGTGTACGTGCGAGTGTGCGTGTGCGCTTACGCCTCCGGTTCACTTTCACTTTTTTCGTTAATATGCCTTTTGTGTTTTTTTCGACGGAAAGTATCATGTAGAATGAAGCTAGTTTATTTATTTAGAAGCATTTTTTTATGAAAACTATTATTAACTATTAATATTATAATAAAATCATGTGATAATAAAAATAACACCTAAATACAACATGAAAGGTGTTCCTTATATGGTAGTTACTGAAGATTTTTTTTTATACTTCTAAAGTAGCAAATAAACATACGGCCTACCTGATAGGAAGCGGTTATCGTAGTCTATAGACGCTTGCAACACCTTCATGGGGTATCATTCGTGCGTTGCCGACCCCGTAAAAATCTTTTCACGCCCTTCTTGAAGAACTCCATGCTGTACTTGAGAAAACCACGGCGGGCAGATCATTCCACAATTTGAGCGTCCGCGTTAGGAATTAGATGAAAATGCAAATAAATATCAATATTTATTTTATATTAAACGATTTTAGTTGAATGTTTAAACCTTTTAAGAATCCTAATCATTTCTGAAGTCACAAAATTAAACATGTAAAACAATTATTTCGCAATAATAAGTACAATCTATAAAAAGCCCAACCTCTCTCTGGGAAGCCAACAAAATTACCCGAAGTTAAAAGTTCGGGGCGCTCGGTGAAAACAATTCGCTGTTTTATATTTCATAACCAGTCTGTAACATTTTAATTGAGCAATATTTTACTTCCTTGTAAACTGTTGTATCAAAAATATATCCAGAAATCTTAAGAAATCATGTTTTTTTTATAAAGATTAGGTAGGTATGTCTGTTTCATATATCTCGACATATAATAATATATGTATATTATAACTAATATTGATGATTTTTCTTCATTTTATGGTGCTTTTTTGAGCGTATATTTTATCTTAAACATTTTGCTAACATGCATGAAATTTCATTCCTTAGAAAGCTACAAATAATAACAGTTTTTTTTTGGCGAAGCAGGCTAAATTTTCACTCGCAAATCAAAGCAATTAATTGATCGATTAATTAACTTTAAATTATTGTTAATTCGACTAGAATCCACTGTGCATCCGTTAGTGACTTACAAAACACTTGAAGTGTGGTGATGGAGGCTCGCGGTGCCAGACAGCGCGCGCACCGTTTCGCAACCACTATGTGTGTCAAATACGCCTTATGTCATGACGGAGAATGTGCTAGTGTTTTGTTTTTTATTTATTTGTTTATTTTATTATTGCGTGTTGAGGTTTTGTTTAATATTCACGCTAGTTGAGTTTAGTATAGCTAATTACATATATGTTTTTTCTTGTAATTTTCTTGGATTTAAAATAAGTTATTATATTTCTTTTGTAACTACATTGAATATTTTATGAATTCTGTTCTTTAGTTTTATTGGTTTAAATTATAGTGTTTCTTCCAAATACTAGATAGATACTAATTTTATATCTAACTATAATAATTAGCTAAAGATATATAATAAAAATAAAGTATTTACATTTTTTTTAGTTTAATTAATTGTATTGCTCAGTATTGCATAACGTTTACTAGAGTGATGAGCCAAAGGAGCAGGGCGGCCATGTTGGAAAGTTTTCGGCAACGCGTCCGGGGAAATCAGTGACGAGCTGATACCTGTCGGCCTTTGTTCACTTTTCTAGTGAAACTGAAATTAATAAAATTATATTTTTTTGACTAATTATATAATTTATGGCATTTCGTACTTGATACAAAACATATTTATTCAGATAAACCATGTCAATTTGACTCTACCATCGGTCCGCAACAAACTTATGGAGACTTAAGCAAGAAACTTAGCAAGATTTTTATTTGTCTTTCTTTTTTGCTTCATATATACCTACATTTTTTTGGTACGTTCACATAATCCCTATAAACTATATAAAAAGTTTTATATTAAAATAATTATTAATTGCCAGAATCGGATCGCCATCGTCATCCACGCTCTACCATTAGTTATTGCGGTATAATGACATACTTCCTTTTAATCACCTTAATTCTCCTATATTCAATTCATCACCATGTTCATGAGGTTTTAAACATAACTTTTTTATCCATAAAAGTATTGTGATTAATTAGGAAAAAATCAAAATACAAAAAGCCGGAAGAATTTGCTTAAGAAATTAAGAACATACAAATAACAAGCTCCAAACATGTAGGATCTTTTGCTATTTTTTTTTGTAGGCAAATAATCACGTTCCATTCACAACTAATTATAATTCGTTCATTTGAATCATTATTTGATAAGCCATACAGGAAGAACTGACATATCAAATAGACCTTGTATTTTACATGACATGGTCAACGTATCATAAATCGTAAGTTCATTTATAGATGCTTCTTTTTGTTAATTAGATTTACAATAGTTTTAATTAATGAATATTTGGTCAGAGATGGAATTTATAAGCACGATAGTTGTTTTTTTTTTGTTTTTTTCTTTTAAATCTGTTATCAAGCACCTACAAGTATCATGTGTTCCATCTGCACTTGACCTGTGACTACAACCCAACTGAATTACGAAGTAACAAATAGACACAATAATTCAAAACATTTTATTAATTTACAAATTGGTTAATGTCTTATCAGTTACGTGACCTTGAGAAGCGGTTAAAATTAGTAAGTACAGTATCAACTGAGGTTATTGACTTGAATACCTATTTATTTTGTTTCAAAAGCGTGAATTCATCTTGAAACGGTGTTCACATACTAGGGTAACAGAGAGTTTAAACTACAAATCGTGAGTGCAATAGATTAGAATATGTACATTTTCCAACAAGCTATGTACGCCTAGTACACCACATGAACGCAAAAGTAATTCTTTATGAGTAAAATTTTAAAAATACAATCTGTGTGGATTTTACAATTAATGTAACAACGAAAATTATTTACAAGTAAAATAATTTACGTCGAAGGAATGGAATAATATTCGCGTACATTACGAAACATCTCGAATAAACTCGAAAGTTTGGAAAGAAGTCTTTAAAAAACAGCGGCACGTTGAGGACAACAATTGCCTTAGGAAATGTTGGTACGACCACGTTGGAGCAGACGAGGTTTTTCTTAAAAACAATAAAACCCACATGAAAAATACAGCTCGACCACGTGGGTACCTTAGCAAAACATTTTTACTTCTCTTTGTCAAGTTTTATTTCCGTATAAAGTTACGATAAAAAGAATTTTGGTAGAAATAGAAATATTGCTTAATTATGTTTCGTTTATGTGTTTTTTATTTTTATTTATTTTATTTGTTTGTGTTATGTAATCATTTTACCAGCTAGAATAGGGAATTGGTGATCATCTCACATGAGCATGTATAGTGATTATGATACAAAGTGGAATGTGTCCATTGAAGCAAAGGGAATAAAATACCTATGAAATTAAGTTATCGACACTGCATTGAACAGTCGAAGCTCTCGAGTGGAATATCTCAGTTTGTACCTTCGAGATGGATTGAAGGAAGTGAATGAAGTATATTATAGTTTCTTTCTATGACGTCATATTGAAAATAATAGGTAATCATCTGTGTTTTTCTGACATCAAAATATACTTAGTTATCCAAATAATAAGACAGATTAGAACTATTCTAGGTAGGACCATCGAGAAGAACTCATTGTCCACAGATTCGTGTCTACAGTTTATGTGCTCCTAGTACTTCTGATTGGAAATACTAATATTTCATGATAATTTCGTTTGCTGCGTAACAAAATAATGACTTCGCTTACTACTTACTGATCCCCTGGTAAACTACTACTAAACTGGTACTTTGCAGAAATAATAAAATTTATTTTAGAACTAAAGAAGTGCAAAACTAATTTGAATGTCAGGTGAGAGACAATTAGTACAGAAAAGGTCAAAATAAAAGAAACTCAAACTCAAAACATATTTATTTAGTTTAGGCCATAATAAGGCAGTTGAACGTCGATAGTTACAATTATTACAATAGACTCTACTACTGGTTCGGACCAAAATAATAAAAAAAAAAATTATTGAAGCAATACGAGAAATAGACAAAAGACCACACACACGAAGTAGAAAATGAAGACCACATCAATTGATGACACAACTGGCTATTGAATAAAAAAAAGTTTTCAACAAAGCTGAGTGCGTACTCAATAGTAGGTACTCAAAGTGCAGTATTTAGGGCACGCAATGATAACAATGACATACATCCGTTATCAAATCGCTAAACAAACAAACAAACATAATCTATAGATGGATAGTTCGATTGAGACGATTCCATGGGACTATTTTATGTGAATTAAAAAATGTATGTTCTATTGACCCGATTCTCATATAATAATTTATGAAAAAGAAAATCAGATTACAAAATAGTTTAGTATTTCTGTAGATTTTACTTTTAGTATTTCTGAGTTTGAACTATTTTTTTTCATATTAAAAAAAACATAGGTACTTAGTTCATTTGAAAAAAAAAAAAATTATCACCTCGAACTTTGGGAATATTTATGGAAAAAAAAAAAACTTTTTCCAATATATTTTTTTTCCAAAGAAGAGAATTCTTAAGTTTAAGGATTGTCCAAATAAGACATCCATGCCTTATTAACAACGTGCATGCCAACACATGGATAATTGTGAAAAATAAGTTTAAATAATAAAAAAAAAAGTTTTTTTTAACCTAATTTAATTTTAGCTTAGTTTAGATTAGACATTTACTTGTAAATAAAATTGAACTGCCTTTAAAAATATCTGTGAAAATTGAAGTCATTGAAGATGACACACCCTTTTTAAACCATTATCTCAGGAATCGATAAAAGAAAAATATCTTATAACTGCGTTTCATAGACTTTTTATCAAAGAACCGACATTCCACGAGATATTACTAATAGGTATTTATCTTTTAGTATTATTTATCATGTTCATAGCTGTCAAAAGAGAGGAACAGAAAAGCGAAAATAAAACTGTGCATGAAAAGAGGTACCTGCTGACTAAACTCCGATAAGTTTATATACTCCTAGTACTTTTTTTTAATAGATGTACTAGTCGTAGCAAAATTAAATCTAACGTAAAACATTATCGAATTTAAAAAAAGGAGGTACAGGCTCCATTTCTTTTAATTTTTTTTTAATATAAAAAAAAGTAAGGTAAGGAATGACAAGAAATAGTGACATACAACTTCTACAAGACAAGTAGATTTTAAAGTTTTGTTTGTGTGAAAAAATATTGTAAAGAATAAAAAACAAGCAGCCTTTAACAGCTACTTTTTCATGTTTTTTACAATTTCCTTCAATTACTCATATTTATTATCTGAATGAGCAGCGTTTACTCATCCGATAATTATATGACTGCTATTGATTCATACAATCCTAGTACTTACAAAATACGGTAGCGTTTTTATATCATTATTTTATCACTGTGAAAAATGTTTACATTATTTATAATAAAATATTTAGAAAGTAGGGTTCTGATAATTGAAATTACAAATTACGGTCAGAATTTGTAAAGATTCTATAGAATTTAAAATAATGAGAATTATATAAAATAAAGACCATCCAATAATACGCATCGCACCGTTCACGCCAAAGAGTACTTTTAATATACGGAAAACGCGTTCTATGACTTTTCACGCGTCACAAAACGACAAAGTTGCGCTCGCGCCGGCAACGAACGCACTTTCACTGCACGCTCGTGTGCGTGAGCTACCGTAGTGGGCGTGACCATGTTTTTTATTAATTTGGCCCACATTTGGGAGCGCATTACGTCATCGCGTGCATCGCACTTGCATTGATCTGGTTGTAGCGTCACGCGAATATGCGACCAATGTCACTATTGTATGTAACCTAATGTAATGTCAAGTAATAATGTTATGTTCTCTTTATTTACATTTTACTTTTAATACTCTTGATTTTTGTCTGAAAGTAAAATGCCTATCCACTAGAAAATTATAATGGGCCTTTGGACCTTTATACTAAATTAATGTAAAAAAAATGTTTTTGTTAGTTATCTACTTAGTCATTTATTTATTTACAATACATAAAAACTAATCTACTTGCCACCTAAAATAAAAATAAAATACTTAAAAATATAAAATTAAATAAAAGTTACATAATGTATAAATAAAAAACTTAGCCTAACAGTACTAAGAAAGCTGGCGGCCTCAATGTAATTCACAATATTGTCTGCGAGTCTTATTCTTTGGGCTAAGTAACCACCAGCTCTGGGATCCCGCGGTAGCTCACTGACCCCAGGGTCCTAGAGTTTCAATCCCAAATGGTTTAAATATACACGTACTTAATATTCCGCTATATTATATAGTTATATGTAAAAAAAAATTTTTATACATATTTTTTTTTCATATAAAACACAAATATATTTTAAATGAAGGTCAAACAAAATGCACATGGCACGAACAAGCATCTACTTTGGATAGAGAAGAGTCATAAAAAAATCACAGTATGCTGGGTTCAACGACCCCTAGGTCGGCACCCGAAACGCTTTGGGCAATGCACTCATGCGCATAGCCCTATTCAGGGCTGTCACTATACAACAATAAAAAAAATACATGAATTTCTTCATCACGACACAATTAGATTTCCCTTAGATATTTTTTTTTGTTCGTTCTTTACTTTTTGAAATATTTGTAGCTGTTTGCATAAGGAGTAGGTATATTTAAGATTTTCAAATCTATCCGAATATTTTGATCACAAAATAACTTAACAAATAACTTGAGTAATGTAGGGCTCCAAAAATATTTGGTTTCCTTCTAAAGTGTTTTGTTTTTTTTTTCTTTAAATAACATTTGTATCACTAAGGTCAAAGTGAACATGGAAATAAAAGTTAACCAAGTAAAAAAGTGTTAACCAAGCTATATACATATAATATAAAAAAAATATGTAAAGGGCTGCGGCTAGTCTTCTGTATTTGGTTGTTTTAAATAAATAAATAAATGAAGAATTAACTTCTTTATAATGATAGTTTATCTTCCTTCTATTTTATACAAATATATAAACTACGAAAAATGTTCTCGTAAGATCATCAATTACTGCCAACAGAACTATTTAGTTGTATTATTTTATCAATTTTAAATGTAATTTGATAACCCTGGGTCCTCGCTCTATGCCCGGGGCCGAGATCATGATAAGGTGGAAAAAACAACTTTACTATGATTATTTTAGATGGACTTTCTCTTTTACGTACTATAACGTGCAATATAATTTTATTGAATAAATATAAATTACTTTTGAGTAATCAAATATATCAAATTTTCATGGAAAAATCCTTTTTTACATCCCATAGATTATAATAAAATTTAAAGGGAACTTTTTATTTAATCTTTGGATACGTATAGGAAAAAAATCCATTAGAAAAATAAACTTTGCAGATTTGTAATCTATAGTAATAATAAAGCTGAAGAGTTTTTTTGTTTGTTTGTTTGAACGAGCTAATCTCCACTCCTACAAGCTACATTCTTCCCGAAGGTTACAGGCTACTTATTATCCCGGGAACGCGAGTGAAACCGTGGAGAACAGCTAGTATATATACTTTCGAGGATATATTAACTTACTTAGATATTTTGGAATGAAAAGTATTCTCCTCTTGTTTATTATTTATTATACAAAACAATTTTATTGAAATATATAAAAAAAAAACGTGCCTGACTGTCTGATCTATCAACGATACACAGATACATACACAGATAGCTGTTATGACGTCGGCATCCGCTAAGAAAGGCTTTTTTTTTTTAAATTCAACCTCTATTCCTCTAAGCTAATTCTGATATATTGTTTGAGAATAGTGTATGAAGTGTGATAAAGTAATTTTAGTTGATCCAGCAACCACGACAGAAGACGTCATTAAAAACATTTATTTCTTTAAAAAAGTAATTATTAAGCGACCTTTTTGAGGGTATAATTAAAAGAAATAAACATTTCTATTTTTATTGCAACAATTGCAATGCAGCAAAATTCCCACATATATACAGGCTGTATACAATAATTAGATTATTTTATTGACATTTCACACGTCCCACTTTCTACTAACATTCAACTTTAACCGTCAAAAAATTATTATAGTGATGTAACACTGTCAGTGGGACATTGGGTCTGTGGGTCTATTACGCAAGGTGATTTTGGCGTTGCATAACCTGTGAAAGTCGGTCGGCAAGCTTCCGCGGTTGTGATGCAACGTCTCTCAAGTGTTCTGACACCGTTCGGACGATGAAATCTTTTTTTGTGTGCATGGAGTATAATTTCTGCGGACACGGCTCTGATTGACAATGCTTTTGAGGTTCTTTTTTTGAGAGATGTTGTAGGTCGAGTTTAAACTGTTTGACAGTATCACTCTTTATGTCTCTTTTTCTGGTATAATTGTCGTATGTAGATTGTCGAATGTGACTTTAAATCGCAAGAAATTTTCTTCTACTTAATTGTTTGCTCTTGTCAGAGCAGTCGTGGTCATTTCTGATACTTGTTTCATAGCCCTGTCATGTTATGAAATGTGTCTCTTACTGTAACTGCTCAATCAGTATTTTCTTTGTAAGGCATAATCTGATCAGTCCAGCGCACAGAAGTTCAGCTATTCAGCCTAGTTCTGTCGCAAAATACTTATTAGTATTCTAATGCTGTACTACTTTAATGCTGATCGCAACTCTTGAGGTCTCTTTTTTAGACCCTTTGCTCTGCCAGCATACATATAGAACTTATTTCTCAAATAGCTACTAAATACATTTATAAAAGGAAATAAGATTGCCAGATATTGAAATAACAGATATTGAACTCGTATTTTCTGTTTTGTCTTTTTCTATGTTTTTAATTTATTTTTCTTTTGTTACAGATGGTGTAAAAAATGGAGTAATGAAGCCCTATGTGTGATAAAAGTACATTGACTAAACTTAACGAGTGACACCTCTTCTATGTAAGTTTAGTTAGCGAAATTATTACTTTGTGATTTTTACTACTTTTACATTTACATAAATATACACGGATAGTTTAGATTTTAAGCTGGTTTATTGTTTGGAGAATAAATATATGTCACTACAAATATATATATTACAGGTATATAAAATACATAAAGCTTAAAGATAAATCATTGACATAATTATGTGTCAATCTATAATATTATATATGAAGTAATTAAACAGGAACATGATGTAGGTAGCTAAAATTAAGTTCCTGTCAATACTTGAAATATTTTTGTGCATGTGTAAAAAACTTTGAAATATATTTTTGATTTTTCTAACATATAATTCATATATTTACAACAAAATACAATCTACATATAAAATATATATGATTTTTCATAAATAAATATTTTGTTGTGACATATTTTTTAATCTTATGATTACCTATCACCTGCTAAAGTTCAAGCCGTAAAGAAGTGATCTCAAACGTAACGGCATGGACTTTAAGCTGATCACTGCCATTGTTGTCTCGAAAATGTTCTCTAAAAATATAAAAATAGAGTCTACGTTTATTTGAAAAGGCTGTACATATTATTTTTCTTTTCTATCATCAAAAAATCGTTATATAAGTTCCTAATTTTCATATATCATTCGATTTTCAAAAATCATGTCTATTACGACGTTTTTTACAAAGGTGTTGTCTCGGATACTTTGCCTTACAACTTGACTGAGAATATAATATTGAATTATGATAGTTATCCATATAAATTGAAACGTCATAAAGTCCAATAAACCATTTTCATAACGATGTAAATATTATTTATAGGCGATGATATCATTTTATTTCAGTTTAAAAAATTATTAGAAAAAAAACATTTTCGATTCATACTTTTATATCAATGGAAAATAAAACAAAGCTAAAACTACCTACATAGAACGAAGACTAAGTTTTCATTCGTTTTTGGATTAAGATTATACTATTTTAGTTAATATTGTAAAATATATGATTAATGTATGATTCGTGGTGTAACTATTTTGTAAATTGGTTGTATATAGTTTTGGATCAGTAATTAATCGAATGTTTTAGACCTAAATGACGCTATTTTAACACGTTTCTTCATAACTCCTTGAGCTTACTTAAATGAAGGGTAAGGAATGGTTTAAGAAAAAACGTTGTATTTTTATTTGATTCTTAAATTATTTCTTAACGTTATCCTTTTTCTAAGATTCTTTAACTTTTTTCTTTTTATATAATAAAAATGAAACTTGTAAATATTTTTTGTTTGTTTTAAATTTAACGCTAAGCGAGTAAGCTTACTATTATGGTGTATCTATCATTAATTATTTTTTAATTTTTGTTGATTTCTAAAAATTTTTATTCCTATAAAAGTACCTTTTATTGAATACTTGTTAGAAATGTTCTTGTGTAATGTTTTTAAAAAAATAATGTATGATAAAATCATTAAATTGAGGTGGAGCTGCAAGATTGGAAGTACAAGGAGTAATTTATATGAAGGTTTATTAAAAAATACTTATTGATGCAAATTTGTTTATGCTACTTAATTGTGTTTAAGGGAGCTAGCTACAAGCACGGGTTCTAGGCTGCTTATACAGACGTATTTTTTTTAAATTAAAATATATATACGCATAATAACTTTGAGTGGTAACCCTAACGTCACATACGACTTATGATATCGATTTATTTAATACAATTTTGTTAGGGTTGACAATCATCGTGAAACGGGTCTCGAAATATATAGTTACCAGATGGAATCCTACAATGTAATAATGACTATAATCTTAAGATAAAGGTTTCTACACACATACATATTTTTGTATATTTATAAGTAATATAAAACAATGTATTTTTATGAAACTAGAAAAATGTATTTTTCATAAATATGAATTAATGTTTAAACGTAAAAAAAACGTAAAATATATTTATACAGTGTGTAGAAACTATAAGATACTATACATAAATAGTAAAACATAATAAACTTCACTCCGTCCCGTTTTTACCTGCGTTTTATTATTTTTTTTGTGTATAAAACATTAATATTAAAGAAAAACAAACACAGTATAAGTGTAGTGTAAAATAAATGTTTTATATAATATTGATGTCTGAGTATAATTAAATTAAACTTAATAATTATTATCTTAATGTTTGTTTTGGCAAAATTCAGTCACATAAAATGTAAAAATATTATATATATAGAGATATAATAACGTACCTACATAATTATTCATTTCGAAAAAGGAGATCTAGGGCCAAGAATAATCTGCACAAGATTATTTTTCTATCGTTTTTATAAAATATATTTATTAGAAAAAATATCACTCTATATATTTTGTAATAAAGTTTACAAAAATATATTTATTCTTAAAATATTTACAAAAAAATACTTACGATAAATTTAAAAATGTTATTCGACTTTAAAACTGTTGAATTAAGAAAGAAAATAAAATAAGATAATTGTAAAACAACGTTGTTTATTGAAATAAAATTAAAAAAAACCTCACCGATAGAAAAAGTATCGCGTGTGAAAAGTTTTCACCAAGTTTTTAATAGTTTATCTGAGGGCCTTTAAGATTGATTAAATTTTCTCTATTGGCGATATTTTATAATGTTGATTTTTATCTATAAATAACATTTGTTTTTTTTTTTCTTTATACATCGTCCAGATGGTGCTACGAGATCAAATCTTTTTATGTTTCTGAGCCAAAGACTTTTATGTTTTTCCCTTTTTTTAATAATAATAATAATTATTATCAATAAATGTATAATACAGGTTGTTTATTAAAAGTAATAATAACCTGTATTATACTTGGTTATTATTGTTTTTATATAATATTTATTATGTTTGCTTCATATAAATTCTGTTTTCAATGTTTATGAGGCCTCGGAAATTTTTCTGACAATAATGTAAGTGGTAAGCGGTTAGAGAGCCGAGCAATTTGTTTGTTCTAGGTGCAATTAAATTTAATATATACCTATTTAATAGAACATTTTTGTTTCCTTTATATGCCTTACACATTTTTTTTAACCAGATTAATAAAATCAGCCAGACCAGGTACTGCTAATAGGGTAGTTGACTGACGTATCAAATCAGCTACTTTTTAATAAATGTCAAAACGATAGTTTATATGGAATATTGTATGAATTATTACACTATGACGTCATAGTTTCACAGCATCAAATCGTCTACTCTTAGTGGTTCCACTGGTAATTAAAAATCATAAAAAGCATTAAATGTACAACATATTTGATATTTCCACGTGTTTTTAGATATTTTATGCATTGGTTAGTGTTTGGTAACTTATTTTTGACAGTGTCAGTCAACTACCCTATTAGCAGAAATAATCATAGTAAGCCTTCTTTTCTTACAAAAATATTATATAGGTTTGAATATTGCATAGGCAAGAAGTTTTTTAGGTACATCCGGTGCCAATTTCATATTTGTTCCAACTTCCCGAATATTTGAACAAACTATTGCGTTAAAAATATAATTATCGATTGATGTTTTTTTTTTTTTTTATATTTTATTAATAAATCAGCCTATATATGGAGGAAGAAATTTTAGGATTTCGCTAACTAAGGGATGGTCTGTGCCTTCAGATTCACTAGCGTCCATAGACTACGGTAACCACTTACCATCAGGCGGGCCGTCTGCTTGTTAGCCGACTCGTTGTAAAAAAAACAGTAAATATTGGTTCAAACATTTGTCCCAACTATGACCTGGCGACAGCCACTCGATTGGCAGAGACATCAAACCCGAAATAATTTTGCCTCCCTGTTTACCTTGACTGACATTTTGGTGTATCTGGGACCGTATGATTCGACAGGTTATTAAAATGCTGACTGTTCATAGTGGCTAAAATAATGTCACCAATAGCTCTTAGGGATTACTGTTTTCCTGGTAGTTTTTGGTGAGAGGGTGTCGGTGTCACTTGTGATCGCATTTTATTATGATTTAGATGTATGAGGTACCCTAACAAATGTTTAACCATAATTTTTACCATAGTCAATTATGTAACCAATAACTCTTAGGGGTTACTGTTTTCCTGGTAGTTTTTTGTTTTATTATGATTTCGATGTATGAGGTACCCCAACAAGTTTCACTATAATTTTAAAGAATACATAGTCGAGATTCAAATACTGACACCAAGCGGAGATAGACACAGTGTAGGAATTGCTTGACAATAAATATATCATTATCTTGAACTAAATCGTACAATTATTAGAAAAGCGTCAAATAAAATTGGGACAGGTGTTAATGCATTTAATAAAATAACAAGCTGATTCATTGGAACTGCCAAGTGCCAAGTTAACAATAATTTGATACATAACAGCTTGAAAGTGTCTTGTTTAAAATTAAATTAAATTACGTATCAAGAATAAAAACAATAGTAAATAACAGTAGGTCACTAAGAAAACATAAGACATGGAAGTAGAAGATCCCGGAAATGGAACAGAATGTCCTCGTAATTAAGTTATTAATCGCCAATAAATTATCGCGGGTAGAACAATGGTTTCTGATAATTCTTCCTACCACAATCACGCAATCGTATTATAATTCTAGATTTGACGTTAATTAATAATGGCAGAAATACTGTAAAGACCTTGTATACCTATTCCTGAACATTCTTAGTCACCATGGGGAAGTTTATCTTCCATTTTATGATATCCTACTTTGGTTTTCAGAGAATATACTTTTCAGCCTAGATTCAAAGACGATGCATGCATCCTGCAGTTGATGCGTTCCTGGTACTTTTCAGTCAAAGTTCACTAACCACTCGGGTTGAAATTAGGCATTACTGATTAGAATATAGACAGAAACTTTATGATTTTTGAAACTTCCATTCAAAAGGGGTAAAATAGGGGATTGCGGTTGAAACATTGTGAGGATTCTGTAGGTCTTCTTCTATGCTTTACCTTTATGCCCTTATGTGTTCTTGTTTCGTCAAGTAACGGCGTAGGAATTTGAAGTGACAAAGAATCGTACAGCTAAAACAACATGTTTTTAATATTCCATCAACTTTTTTTTGGTAAAATGGTGTCATCATGGTGTTTTCCTTCCTATGTAATTATGAATTACTTTTCAGGCGTGCATCGAATGGAATCTCCTTTGAATAGAATTGAACCCCCTGCACTTGAAGAAGAACATCGATACATCCGATCAAAAGTACTAGGAGAACATAAACTCTGTGAGGTGCGGGTGAGGGACGCACAGGGCTGGCCCACAAACGCATCCCACTTTAGAATTTGGGCCGATATAAATACGCACTGCACTTGCACTGGTCAGTAGGGTTAGCAATAACACTGTTTAAAGTAAAATCTCCTAAAAAACTTAAATGTGTTTTGAAAGTATGATAAGGTAACATAACATTATAGTTATAGTGATGATTTTGATTTCCCAATTTTTATAAATAATTGTAATAATTTGGAGGCGCTGAAAAAACAAGTATGCTCATACTTCTATCTTAATTATGATGGTAAAATTATAAAAAAATGATTTTTTTTATAAATGCGTATATAATTATAGCAAGGCTAGTAATTGACTATGGAAATATTAAATATTGCTAAAATCACCGATGAAACTTTTTTATTTTCCTTTATTAAGTTAAATGTTTTTCAATTTCTCCTTGTAGCAACCCTAGTGAATTCGGTTTCGCCGGACGTTACATATGCGGTAACCGGGACGGGCCGAGTGATCGTAATATCCACATAAAACATACAGAAAACTAATTTCAATATGATCAATCACCTTTCTAATTTTCTATTTCCCTGGTACCATAAATTATAAAAACATTAAGGTATTTCGTTATTATCATCATGTGGAGGTAAGAAATCTTTTATTCATTCTCTTTTTACACCACGAAGTAGGAGATCGAATCAGAAATGATGAGATCTGCAGGCGAACCAAAGTAACCGACATAGCCCGAAGATTTGCCAAACTGAAGTGGCAGTGTGCGGGGCACATCGCTCGTATCCGAAGGCCGTTGGGGTAGAAAGGTTTTCGAGTGGCCACCACGAAGTGGAAGACCCCTACAAGGTGGACAGACGGTCTTGTGAGGGACGCGAGAAACCGCTGGATGCGGGTAGCGCAAGACCATCGAGGAGATCCTTGGGGGAGGCATTTGTCCAGCAGTGGACGTCTTTCAGCTGATATGTTGGTAAGCGGTTACCATAGCTTGTAGACCCTTCCCTGGGCATTGATATCACTACGCAGTACCCTGCCTTCTTCTCTTGGAGTTTTAGTGACTTACACTCTCTTGGAACTTATGAAATTCTGTAACTATCAGTCCTTCATGACCTTATTTCGACTTGAGTAAAAAGCAAATTCAGAAAGCAAATTCGAAGTTACTGAATGCAATGGATTATGATGCCAGCCTTCAACCGGGAAGAACCAGCAAGAAAAACAGCAAAGTAAATATTTTTAGAGAGGTACACAATATATAGGCATTATTTTTATTTCACATGCTATCAAACCCCAACTGATATAAATGCGAAAGTAACTCTGTCTGTCTGTTATCTTTTCACTCCTTAACCGGAGAATGACATAGGGTACCTACGCGTTTGAAACCGCGGGCTGGTATTATAAATGCGTTTTTCTTCGTGACTCAATTTGAACAGAAAACTGCTGCTTCTCCCGTTTTTTCAGGGTAAGTAGGACAAGAAGAAAAAGACGGTACTGAAACTCGTATTAATAAATAAAAAAAAATGTATGGTCTTCATCTATCCTACTTAATATTATAAATGCGAATGATTGTGTATGAATTTTTGTTGGTCTTTCACGTAAAAACTACTGAACGGATTTGGATGAAACATGGAATAACATATAGGCTTTTTATCCCGGGAAAACATGAAATACTTCTGGAACGCGGTGTGGAAGCTAGCACTAATAATAAAAGTAAGTAGTTTTGTTTGAACGCGCTAATCTCCGGAGTTACAGGTCGGATTCGAAAAATTCTTTCACTAATATGAAGCTACATTATCCCCGAAGATTATAGGCTAATTTTTATCCCGAGAACGCGAGTGAAATCGCGGGGAACAGGTAGTAAAATATGTAGTTAACTCTTTCATTCAAAACCAAATTCTGCCGACAGATTATTAACCAATATCCAAATAGTTTTCATCGCAGTTTCCCGCTAACCGCGCGATGTCCTATTTAACCGAGCCAGTTAAAAATAACCGGTTACATTCCCGCCAGAGCTGCATTGCTTTTGCCAAACATTTAACCCTGATAGGTTTAGTTTTGGGTCCCGTACATGTAATTTATATTACAAAAATATTTTTTGGTTATAATCTAATAAACCTGCTACTTTGTATTTTTAACACCCGACGCAAAAACGACGGGGTGTTATAAGTTTGACGTGTCTGTCTGTGTGTGTGTGGCCGCATAGCTCCTAAATGGAAGGCCCGTTTTTGATTTAGTTCTGTTTGTTTGAAAGGTGACTTAATCGAGAGTGCATTACCTATGTTTCAAGAAAATCGCCGTTTGAATATTATCACCAAATGGTGCCGATTCTGTTGTTTACGAACTTAACTAATATTAGACAAGTCACCTCTCTTTCATTTTAACCTTATTGAAAAAAGACAGAACATTTTTAATGCTGTCAGTTTACTCCATACCGTCGTAATGTACGGGTACCAATAAAGATCGCGCTTAAATTCACGTTGAAATGTGTGATCGGATTAAACTGACAGGACTAAAATATCTTGCATCCCTTTCTTATATTTACTATTAGAAAGAGATTAGTGAGATTAAATTTATTTTAGTTCGTAAACAACAGAATCGGCACCATTGTCTAGTGAGTTTCGGGGGTTTCTTAAAAAAAAAATTTTAGCCATTGTTATTGCACGACTGTTCAAAGGAGGAGTGTAATATTTTCAGGGTTCATGTATGTATGTGAGTTTATTTATTTCAATATAACTTTTATATGCCTGAACAGATTTTAGATGATGGAGTATCGTTGGAATCCTTACATCATTCTGAGATAATATTTTTTTTTTAGATACAGGGGGCTGCAAGTGCAGAGAGAAGCTACTACAACCATGTATTCTTCTATGTAATGAGCCACCTTATAGTAGGCCTTGTCGACCAATCTGTGTACTTAATTATTCTATTGATTTGAAACATTACAAGTTTATAATACTTATTTTAGATTATAAAACATTGATTTGGTACCATTCAAACTCAAAACTCACTTTAGGGCCTGATAAGGCACTTATGAATGTCGATAGTTACAATTATTACAATAGACTCTTCCACCATTGAGCTGATTTGGTGATAAAACGGGAAGGTAGGCATTGGGTTTCCTAGCTTTGCTTGTTTATGATTATATATGATTTTCAGGGTCTGATGATGAAATAGGACGCCAGATGGAGTTCATTGCTCCCAAAACCGTGTTTTGTACACAGTAAGGTATTAAGGGATATTTGCTGCAGTTAGAAACAAGATGATAAAAACAATTTGGTGTTGTTTTTAGTTCATAAAATGTTGATATGACAATTGTAATTCGATAGAAACAATAAAATTCTGCAATAAATCCATAACAATATGTACTACTTTTATTATTCACCTTACATGTCACAGTTAATTCTACTCGGTAGTAACTCAACACGTAGCTAACATTGAAAATTAACTGACTGACTAAAGTATCAGAAAAATATTACGATAAATGAAATAAAATAATATAAGGTTATAATCCTGTTCAAGTATAATCCAGAATTTCTATCAAATAATTAATTTAGACCTCTTTTAATATGTAAGTATCACTTTTGTGAGAAAATAGACAACTGACTGTTTAGTAGCACGCACATTGGAAATCTTGAAGTTGGAAAACAAATTACGATTGAAACGTCGTATACACTTATGAGTTTTTGCATTCGATAGAGCTTTAAAATGTATACTGGACTGCCGTAAGAAAGTGATTAAGTAGGAAAGTTAACATTACCTTTACAAAAAATATTTTATTTGGGAAGTAGTATAGTATACCTACTATTTAGTTCTAAAAATGTGTAATGGCTCAGAAGTCCCGGCGTCAATCAGATCTGTAGGCGTATTATCAACTTTAATAGCGTTTCAACTTGACCTAAATTGGTTTGTTTTTCTGTCAAATGTCACTATTGTCTTTGACTTTAAAACGATTTAGTTCAGGCTGATTTGGATAAAAGCAATAAGAGTTGGTATTACGGCTCCTGAGCGTAAGAAAAAAGTAGGCTTACTGTATTAATTCTATATTTACTGTGACTACTACGAATAAATTGCAATTTGATATCGCTCGTGTTATAATAATTTATTTGTATTCAGCATTTATTTTTTCATTATATAATTTAGAATGAATGAAATTATCATTAAAATAGCTTAATGCCCCGCGGTTTCACTCGCTAAGAATCCACGGCTCATATTATAGAATGAGAATCAAAAGTTATATTGTGTAGAGTGTTAATCAGAAATAAATTTTAACCCCTTCAATTACGGTTTAAGTTAAGCAATTCTAGTAAAACGCAGGTTTTATATATATCCGTCACTTTCTAACGTCACATAACTGAAAGAGCTATCTAAAAACTGGAGTTTTACAAGACTTGCTCACATAATAAGACCCTTTCTTAAGATTCAGTTCAAAAGTTGAGGTCAAACGTATTTTTTCAGTTAGACCTTGAAGACGTATCCGTTTAGACGAACACTACCACGTTCAAGCACGTAGTGTAAAAAGCACTTTATAATGCAAAAAGTATTTTCAGTTTTGGTAATTACGTATGTTATGTGCTGCCCTTTTAACATAAATAATACGTAATACCACTAATACTAAGGTTCATAGTGAAATCTACTTCCAAATGCAATATAATCGACAATAACAAACCAATTAAAAAAAAAACACGCAGCAAATATTTTCAGAAAGTTGTGTCTAACAAAAAAAATCACAATATTATGTTCTACGCCTACACCCAACTTTAAAACTACAAAAACACACATAAATTAAAGTTTATGCATAGAACGCACACATACAAACGCTATCAAAGAAAGAAAACATTAAAAAACATACGCACACATTTAAATATTTTACACAGAAACGTAAACTGGGAAGTTTACACATTTTTTTTAAGAGAAACCATTTTCTAATTAAAAAAAAACTTATTTTCATTCATTACTTTTAACATTATCAGACCTTAAAGTACTAGGAAATCATGAAAAAACCTAGAAAAACTATTAACCAGTAGTCGCACACAAGTAAGCTGTTTACTCCAAAAAACACTCACACATACAAAAATTCCACGTAAATGAATGCATGTGAATGCAGTGCTGTAATATACTTCCAACGCGCACGCACACATGCATATATAATTACATCGTTGTGTGTGTAAGTGGGTCACAGAGATAGGCGAGACACGTGTTGGAGGGCTGGGCCTTTATTCGTGTGCTATTCGGAAGAGGAATTTTGGTGATCAATAAAAAAGTATTTATTTCATAGAACTGATAATAATCGCAAAATATCTATTATTTATAATTTAGTGAAAAGGATATCTTTATTTACAACAACAAACAAAATAATAGACTTAAAACTAGATTAAAGTTAAACTAAAATATTTATACTTATTATACTGAGTCACTATATAACAAGTCGCGTTGAAATCCCCAGCTGCAAGCAGGGTTCTCAAAAAAAGTCGACTTCTAGAAATACAACTTGACAAAAATTGCAAATCTTATGAGTTCTCCGAAAAATACATTTCCGCATCGACTTTGTATTACAAAAGATAATATAGTTTCCCACAGAGAACATATTTTAAGGTTTCACTAGTAAAAAAAGCAGATACAGAACTTCCGCATTTTCGGAAACAGAAACAGAAGTCTGTTGCAACACTCATTTTGATACGGTTTTCTCTAATAAAAAGAGCGATAAATGAGGAAGAATAAATTGTGTATGATGATATTTATGTCAAGAAAACTATTAGTAAAATGCACCCGTGCGAAGCCGGGGCAGGTCGCTTGTAATTAATACTATTTGGCAAGGTGAAAAATAAATTCCAGCATTGCCCTTCGAGCACACTAACAAAGTCCCAGGCGCGGACGCATCGCGGATGATAGCGGGGAATGGAGAGCGTTCACCCGCGTGCCCCCCTCCTCTACAAACCCCTCCCACCTCTACCACTGGGACGGGAACAATTGGTTTCCATACACCTGGATGGATAGCATCTAAATTTAATGCACATTTCCATAAACCAGTATAGTTTTTCAAACTGACACATTTTAGGAGATGTTTAGTTTAGTTTTAGTGAAAATTACTGGAGTTTTATAATATTTAAAAGCCAATCGGAGTGTAGAACCAATCAATTATGCTACAGGCGATAGAGATGGGCGATGATACATTATCTTTACGTAAAAATAACCCAGCCAAAAACACTTTCAAGTAAAATGTTGCCAAGACGAGACCATATAGCTCGCAATGTCAAAAAGTTTTCAGATCTCATGTAGAGCCAAGCTTCTAACTCTACAAGCCCTAACTTCACAAACTCTACACCTTAGCCAAAATGCTATGGTGATTGGGTTATTTTTAATTAACCTTATAGTGCTTCAGGGGCTGCAGTACTCATGAATATAATGAAATATACCTTTCTAGGCTTTGTGTGCTTTCAGGAACATCATCACTGACCACGGTAAGATTGTGGTCAAATACAGGCCTACACATAGTAAAAAAGGCCTATACTTTCACGCACAACACGAAGGAACCTGTGGTGTAGCATTCTAAAACTATGCCTAAAATACTTCATTCAAAACTTGTTTTTTATCTGTGTAGTCCTAGAGCTAGTAAGTGAAAGTTTGTAATGTATTGAAGCTAGAGTCCTCCCACTTACAAAAATGCTCTAAATCGCTTTCGACCGTATATGGACTCTATTGTCTCATATACCTACTCAGGTACTTTTGTTTTCAATGATTGATCTTTTCTAAGTGAAATGTAACAATTTGACAATTGACATGTTGTTGGTTCGATGTCTGTTTGTTTGGTGTCTGGGTGTAAATCTATATCTACCCTATTAATAAAGCTGAAGAGTTTGTTTGTTTGAACGCGCTATTCTCTGGATTTATTGATCCGATTTGAAAAATTGTTTCACTAATAGGAAGCTACATTATCCCCGAAGGTTACAGGCTACTTTTTATTCCGAAAATTTGAGTGAAACCGCGGGGAACAGCTAGTTAAATAACTATAAAAACATAATTTGTAGGAGCAGTTTTTATAATGCTTTGCTTGGTTTGGGATCAGATTGATGCTTAAAGAAAATCTTTTTTTTTTATACTACTAAGGTAGCAAGCAAGCATACGGCCCACCTGATGGTAAGTGGTTACCGTCGCCTATCGCCATTTGCAATACCAGAGATATTGCCAGTTGCTGGCCTGTTACAATGCCGAGAAGGCGAACTGGCTCTCAAGTGCAATTGCCGGAACACACCGGTAGGTGCTTGGCGACAAATTTTCAACTTGAGGGTGGTATAGCCAGCCAGGCGGGTACTACAAAGTACCCTACCACCGTGCTATGGTTTCCTCACGATGTTTTCCTTCACCGAAAGCTCAAGCTCATTGTAGGATTCGAACCCACGACCTCCACGACGTCACTACCACTGAGCTATCATGAGTAATCTGTGGATATTAAAGATAAGAAAAGCTTTTTTTTCTATTTAGAAAGGAAGGTCTATTATGTAGGCCCAGTGCGTGTTGGTTATTTTATTTTAAATCATAAACTAATCTAAATTAAAGCAAGTTTATGTCAAGTAGAAAAACACCGCCACGAAAATGGTTTTTTACCTATAGATGCCTATAGTAGACTTTTCAAAAATGTTTAAAAAAGCCTCTTGCAACCTAAGCGCCGTACTCGCAGTGCTTTTGGTGATCTCTACTTCAATATAAAATTAAACCATCACCATAGTAATTTATACTTATAAAATTTGCATAATGGAACCCGAGAGATATCAGAGTTATCATTCAAATAAATGCAATACAAAAATTATACACAACTTCTATGCTATTATAATTATTTAACTATTCCTTTTTTTTTCATGTTTTTTTCACATCGAATTCAATACAGCACAAACAAAATTAACGATTTCCCTAAAAAAACATCGAAAATCAATATTTTTTTTAAACGTAACACTTGACCGGAGTACCAGGCTAACAGAAAACGAAGGTGTGCAGTGGAAAGCGGCGTGAAGGCCGACGGGTACGGCATAGCGCCGAATTTCACTGCGGCCAACGCCCTCTGGCTACCTTCTTGAATTCTGTAAGGCACTGTAAGCTATGCCTTTGTTTTTATTTAACCCTAGTACTTCTTTTTGATTGCTAATAGGGAAAGTTTTATGTTACTCGAACATAAATCATTATTTATTCACCTGAAACTTTCATTTTAACCTATCCTTTTTAAAAAAAAAATAACTAAACCAAAGACAATATTGCAAATTTTTGTCATAACCATTAATTTTTATGATAAAAAATAGAAAAAAAAAAACAAAGAAAAAGAAATACAGGCCGTTAAGATTACTATTTAATTACCACGATAGAAAATATCTCAAGACCCGCACTTGACCAATTATTCAAATTGCATAACAAAGTAATTAAGTATCTATGCATGCGTTTGCGCCGCATTTAATTATAGCACTGTTACACAATGACTGTCACCTAGTGACACAGTAAAATGTATCACTTCCACAAATTTTATCATAACCATTGATCTCTGATTATGCAACATGTATTATATAATTACTTCTCACGGTGGTAAACTTCACACGATAATAATTTTGTTAATTACACAGCACTTAAAGAACTAGTGGCCAACAGTTTATGATCGAATATCAAGAGAAAAAGCTTGCTGAATAAACACAAAAGTTATAGTAGAGAAATACATCACTAGTTATTTTTTAATTTCAAAAAATTACGTTTTACTGGGGTATTTTTTCATACGACATCTAAAAAACTTTTCACTATACCTACTTATTGTACCTTAGAAGTACTAAGCATCTATAAGACTACGGTAACCGCTTACCATCAGGCTGTCTGTGTTTGTTACCTTAGCAATATTTAGCTCTGTGGTAATATAAGAATGCTTTTTCACTTAAATAAAATAATCTCACATGAATAAAAATACTGAAAGAAGCCTACAGACGGTAGGATTATTTCAATTTTTTTTTGCGAGGAATTACTATGTACGGTATGTTCTAATTTTGTGTGGCCTAATATTTTGTTGGACCACTATTTTATTGCAGATTTGTGATGATATGACCTAGAGAAGATCTCTGATTTGTTACGGAATATTTTAGAAACTACAACTATAAAATATTTAAATATGGCAAAAATACAGTTATGTGAGTATATAATTCATTGCAATTGATAACTTAATACCTAGTATGTATTTTTTACTATATTTTACACAGCGCCAGTAATAATAAGCTTAAATAATAATAAAAATATAACAATAAAGTCATTGTCTGTTGACATAATGAATAAATATCAGCATAAAAAATCAGGCGATGAAATATTGATCTAAAAAAATCAGCACAAAACATTTACTATATCCGCAAATTAAAACCGCCACGAACCGGTTTGGTGGTAGTGGGAAATGGCGGCAAAAGGGGGGAACAAAGGCTTTGGCTGCAACCTACATAACTCCCCCCTTTTGATCTTTAAGATTGTTTATGTAGCGTAGATGCGATAATAGGTAGAAATACAAGTATTTTGTCTCTTGGAAGACTTTTCATAACTTATTTATGTTTTTTATTTTTTGAAGTAATTTTTTATTTTTTTTACGATTCGTATTTGAAATCATAATTTTATAGGGTCTATTATAATTATAATGAAACGTTGTTTCGTAATACATTTCTTAATCAATTATTTTTCATGTTTTATCTCTTTCATTTTATTATATTGCTATTATAATAATATAGATAAAGATTGTTACGTTACAGCGATAATGCACGAATTATATTGTAAATGTGCAATAGTAAAAGTTTTTTTATCATACTAATAACGACTCCATGGTTTTACTTTAGTCAAGTTTTTTGTCCTATAATCTCGGTATATTAGAGAACGCCAAATTAGTTTCTAAAGATTTTAGCACCATTGTCTGTTTTGTGATTGGTACAATACTTAATTATGAAATCAATGAAATAAAATATTAAAAAAAGTTTTTACAGTACTGGACATCTTTTGGTATTGAATATGTATGACTAGCTTTCCGCCTTGCGGTTTCATCTGCAGTCTGCTATTTTACCCCCTTAGGGTTTGAATTTTCAATAATCCTTTCTTAGGCATCCCTACGATAAAATAGCTGCCAATAAATGTATGCCAATTTTTTTTTATATAATTATATAGATACACGACACTACCAAAGACCTGTCGCTTCTACACATCTCCACATTATTCTATATGGTGTCGCAAGCGCAGCCTCATCTCGTCTCGCTCTAAGCCGTTTCTTATGCAACCTTTCTCTCTTGCGCAACAGCTTGACCGACATTTTGCCGTTTTGCGGGGGAACTTATGTAATTAACTTATTTATGTGACCACCCTGTGTATCGGGGCGTGGACTAGAAAATAATCAAATATTTTAAATTAAAAAGTAAGTCCAATTCCGGTATTTTTTTTCTACATTTAGGTACCATATTTAATTTAGGAACGCCATCATTTTTAAGTGATAGTAAAATTATCCTTCTTTATTAAGTATACATTAAATTGAAGAGCTATTCGTTTTTTCAATAAATAATATTTATTAAAAGTAGGTACGCTAATTTAAGTTGCATGAAAGAAAAAGAAAAAAATGTATTTTTTTTAAGCATTCATTAAATATTTGAAAATTATTTAGAATTAAACATAGTTCTGGACCAAAATGATCTAACATTCTTAACAAATCCAGGATGCCTGTGATCAGATTCTTGAAAGTTTAAGTTATGCCATGACTCACAACTTAACTAACGACATAGTTACATAACTACATGGAATTAATAGTAAAATTCTCTATTATGAGTTACTGGCCTTTGTCGGCAACATATACCATTTAATTTTGCGGTACTAAGTTAGATCCCTGAGATAAACCTTTATTTATGACTATGGTAGCTTTGATCACTTAAAAGGTTTCAAAATCAAAATCAAAAACTCATTTATTCAATTTAGGCCCTGGTAAGGCACTTATGAACGTCAATAGTTACAAACATTACAATAGACTCTACCACCGGTTCGGAATACACTTGAACTGAGAAGACTCCGGCAAGAAACTCAGCAAGGCTAAATTTTTTTTTGTGGTTCTTTTTTAAATTTATGTAATTACAGTTCCTGTTCCAAATATACATAAAGTTCATACAATTGTCACTTGGCCAGGGGGCCGCAAGTGCAGAGAGAAGCTACTACAACCATGTATTCTTGTCTTCAACGTAATGAGCCACCTTATAGTAGGCCTTGTCGATTAATTTCTGTTTAACATACTGTTTGAATTTATTGTACGACATCTTAGTTACTTCATATGGGATTTTATTATAAAAACGAATGCAGTTTAGAAGAACTACCACGCGACGGGTTTTAAGGTTCGATTCCCACCCAAGACAAACATCAGTCAGTTTTTCCGAGATCCGCAGGCGATCCAATATAACCGAAATAACCCGAAGAATTACCAAACTTCAGTGGCAGTGAGCGGGGCACATCGCTCGTAGAACGACGGCCGCTGGGGCAGAAGGGTTCTCGAGTGGGGACCACGAACCGGAAGACGCAGCGCGCGCCCCCCACTAGGTGGACCGACGATCTTGTGAGGATCGCGGGAAACCACTGGATGCGGGTAGCGCAAGAACGGCCATCGTGGAGATCCTTGGGAGAGGCCTTTGTCCAGCAGTGGACGTTTTTTAGCTGACATGATGATGATAATGAATTATCTATGTACCTAAGTTTATATATATTTACAAGTTGTATTGGAATATTAAATCAGTTATTTGGTTTCAATAGTACAAACTCTGCTTAGTTTGGGATCAGATAACCGTGTATGAAGAATATCCCTGGATATTTATTTATTTAGTAGTAATCAGGGGATATAACCCCGTGTCTGACTGATCGATGGAGCAAATTAAACAATTTTTTTTTAAGTAATTTTATTGCTTTTTAAGAAATGCTACGGAATAAGTATTCGTTCAACTTAATTCGATTACATTGATCGGTGACATGTAGTATAAATTGGACGAAGGTGATCAAATGCTTACAACAACATTAGTCAGCAACATCTAGTATAAGTACCTAATAGGCTAGTGGACAGTGTCAAAAATAAATGACTAAACACTAACCAATACATAAAACATCTAAAACACGTGGAAACATCAAATATGTTGTACATCTAATGCTTTCTATAATTTTTAATTACCAGTGGAACCACTAAGAGGAGATCATTTGATGCTGTGAAACTATGACGTCATAGTGACAGTATTTCATACAAAATTCCATATAAACTATTGTTTTGACATTTATTAAAAAGATGCTGATTTGATTTGCAACTACCCTATTCACGTTAGATGTCTAAGAGTTTATCGATTTTCTCATAACATCGATGTGTCGATGTTATCGAAGACTTAACATCGATGTTTTCCCGCTAAACATCGATGTTTATTCAACAACGATAAACCCTAAATATACCAAACATCTAATTAAGGATCTCAAATCGGTGTCAAGGCTGAATATTGATACGAAAGCAAATGGGATGATATCCGGAATCCGGCTCGCTCGGATATCGCGAGACTGATGACACGGGTGTGTGTCACACCGTTATGTAACCTGTTGCTGGCTGTATTTTAAGGTAGACATGTAAAAAAATATTACATGAATTAATTGTTATTTTATATTGTAGGTTTCAATATAATATTTAGTTTCTTCTATAGGCTAGCTCCGTAGGTGCGGTGTGTAATTGATAAAAATATTTCAAATTCTATTTTATTTCGAAGTAATAAATTACATAATAATAAAGCAGCCTTTTAGTTATCTAATACCTATTTCGTAACAGTTTATTTTTTTTGTTTATGATAACTATTTTCCGCGGTTTGAATTATATTTTCAGGGTCTATCCATGACGAATCTGCTTGTTTTGGTTCCATACTATTTATTTTGTTAGCCACAAACCCGCGGCAAGCCTGATGGTAAGCTATAATCATAGTAAAGCAAATGGGATGATATCCGGAATCCTATTTAATTTAATACAATGACTAAAAAGAAATAAAAAGATTTTACTTCTTACTATATTTGTAATTAAATAAACTTTAATTAAGGTTTTATTTTAAAATTTCATATATTTTCCGTTTTTTTTGCAACCCAGTGTAATCTGTTTTTTTTGTTGTAAATTTTATGTTCAGAAGAGTCGTGAAGAGGTTACAAACAACGCTGCTAAAGCACTAAAAATATTAGTAGGGAAGTTAATTTCTTTTCATCGACTTATCGATACGTGCAGGTTACATGTCGGTGGTAATGTAGTTAATTTATAACGGGTTTTTTCTGACTCACCCTTAGCGAGTGTAAGTGGGACATGCGTTTTCCGTGTATCTTAAAAAATATATTGCGTGACACCATTTTGAACTTAATACGATGTTAATACGTCATATTATTACGTATTTATATAAATACTTCGGTTGATTCACAAAAATGTATTGGTAGTTTACAGGATGCTCTCCGCGAATGACTCCTTAGTAAACTGATGGGGAAAAGTGAGAAAGAGAGTTATTAAAAAAAACCAATAACTTTTTTTAAAAGTAAAAAAAACTATTCCCTTTCTGTTAGATAAACTATTTGGATGGGCCAATAAATAAGAGAAAAAATAATTCTTAGTTTTAAAAAGGGAGATAGTTAGTAATGAAAAAAAATTAATACCTATTTATCCTCATATATTCTCTTACTACTGTTTTTAGACTGTTTTGGTACAAACTTTTTTTCTACTTCGTTAGTAAATTTTTCCGCTTACATTCTACAAAAACTAGGTCCGAATAAATATTCCAAACAAAGGCTGTAGTCATTTTGGTTTCATAACGTCCCAAACGAACACTCGTCATAAGCTTCTGAATCTCTCTTAGCGGAACACCCTGTACTCATTTATAAAACGTCACAATACCCAATTTCAAAAGAAACCAAAAACATCTTTAAGCGCAAGAACAAAGAACTTTAATTTATTTGGAAACCGTATCATCACTTTCGACTTTTGTCACGTGGAAAGTTTAGTGCGACATAGTCCCATATCATTATAAAATTACAGAGGAAATTCAACTCTAAGTTGAGCGCATTTCAATGCAGTTTACTACGGTAATTATGTAGTAGAAGAAGCAATGTAAAAGTAAATATGTTGCCCTACAGCGGAAAGTGAAAGTGTGTTAGTGCTAGCTGGCGTAGTGGGGGTGGTGCGCAGGAGTTTGTTTCGGACGGAATTTAAATGCGGATTTAGGTGTTTGATGATCCACGGCACGTACAAACAGACAGTCAGTCATATTTAGACAATATTTTGGTCATGCTCCGATGAAAGCAGCGATTATACTTCCAAAAACGTGCTATTACAATTCATGTAATTTGTCTGTACTAGAACAAAAATGTTTTTGTTACATGATTTGAATGGGCAATCCCTTTTTGACTCAAATAAGGGCCATTTTATGTTATTTATTCAGGTACATACGTAAATAAAATTTAATTATTAGTACATTACGCTGTTGCACATATGTATTATCATTATACAAGCTAGCTGTTCCCCGCGGTTTTACTCGCGTTCCTGGGATAAAAAGTAGCCTATAACCTTCGGGGACAATGTAACTTCCTATTAGTGAAAATTTTTTTCAAATAGGACCAGTAACTCCGGAGATTAGCACGTTCAAACAAACTCTTAAACAAACAAACAAACAATCTCTTCAGCTTTATTATTACTATAGATGACGGAGAGTTTTTAGGACGGATCCGGAATGTAGGCACTGGAACTCCATATTCATTATTTTTAATACCTATTCGAATATATTCCTCTTATTGGCATCTTGAGATGTATTTTGCCCATAAATTGCTTTAAGGTCTGCTCACGATGAAATTAGAGGATAGGTGGAGTGCAGTGCTTTCAAAAGCGTGTTTTTTAAACTATAATTTATTATTATGGCTATAGTCTTGTGTCTGACCACAATCACATAATAGGTGATGATGTAACCTAGGACATAACTGGTAACAAGTTCAGCTTACATAGGCTTACGATGGGCTTCATAACAAGGCTCACCCAAAGAGCAATGGAGAGGGCTATGCTCGGAGTTTTCCTGCGAGATCGAATCCCCCTGCCCTGTTGCCAATGTACTCTTTTTCCATTCAGCCCTTCTATCCGTCATATCGGCATTTACTCCTTTCTCACTCATATCATCTTTAACACAATCCATCCATCTTTTTCGGCTTTCCCCTTCCTGTATATCCAGCAACTTTCTCATAACTCTTTTAGTCTTTACTCATAACTCTTTTAGTCACATTGGTTTCATCCCTTCTCATAACGTCCATAAAACAATATGTTTTTTATGGACGTGCTTGAAATTGAATTTAGGCCATCTCTACGTTCCAACTCAAAAATCATTTATTCAGTCCGGATAAGGCTCTTCATCTTCGAACATCGGAAGTTACAATTTACTCTAACGCGCGAGTACTGCGCGAGTGATACCTCTGGTCTATAGGCTACTACGGTAACCGCTTACCATCAGATGGTGGGCATTGATAAGGCATTTCTTTCGTGGGAATTTATGTAATTGCGATTTATTTATTCGTCTTGTCACTTATTAGCCAAAACCAAAACAAACCACGCCATTATGCAATTAATTTACATTCGAGTATAAATCAAATTGTAAGAGTACCTTTAAATATTCTATTTGCTTAAAACCACTTTGATATAATCCGCCAATGGTCAGCGTAGTGGTATTATGCAAATGTATTTAAATGTATGATAATGTATGGGAGGAAAGTAAAATTTAATGGAATCTGTTTGGATGAACACTGAGTATGTTTCTTGATATTTCCCTAGGGGTTATATGTTGTTCAAGTAACCCTATGCAACTCTATAGGGTCACTTGAAGGGGTAGTCAAAATTTATAGGTAAATCTCGCCTTTGCTATACTTTTCAAAGCATACTGCCCGCCTGATGTTAAGCGGTTACCGTGGACTCTTATACAAAGATAATGATGGGTAAGCTACCCCAAAGATGATTAGGAGACTGAACCCAAGTTTATGATGAGGAAAGCAAAGAAAACCAAACAAAAATTACATATTGTAATCAGTCACAAAACAATGTACCAGGGTAGCATAATTTGACAGAAGTACTTGTAGTAATAAATTCTATAATAATTACTTCGCCTCTGGGAACTATCCCACGAGATCGGTCTTATTCAGTTCAGGTGATTGTGTATTACAAACAAATAGATTTCCACTTAATAAACTCTATTTCAATGTGGTAGAGCTTATTATTGCTCATTACTAAAGCGTTCCGTTATTACCTATATCAAATATTGTATGCAGTTTGTTTACTAATATGATTACATACTTAGATTTGATAATAATTAATTTATGAGAAAAGTAGAAGTGACTGATTTTGAAACTTGTACGTTATCCTAATCTTGGTACGGGTTCTTCGGAACATTTTCCGGGATTCGAACCCACGACCAGTGTTTATTAATGACTTCTAGCTACATAACTAATTAGTATGTAAACTCAGGTCAAGGATTACAAAAAAACTTTATAATAAGGCATTTTTGTCTCAATAAAGAAGTAGGCATCCTTAAAGAACTGCTTTCCTGGTACTTTAAAGTATAAGAAATAATATAATTTCTTAGTTTATCATCGACTGTACGTACATAATTCAATTTATTAATATCATGCTAAATGATCTGATTAAAATGTCCTGGGACATTTAGATGATTGATTTTCCATGATAGATGATTGATACCAGATTGCTACACCAGCGGTGTTACTCGCGTTTTGCTGCGAATATCTCCTTACGCCCTTCTTGAATAACCCCATACCTATTAATTAAGTTCGATGTTATTATGTTTTCGAGAAATCAACGACAATACAGACCGACACGCAGGTTGCTAATAATAGTACAATAAAGTAATTATACTGAGTCACACAGGAGCTAGGAAGGGCATTGTTGTCAATGATTTTAGGGTTCCTTATTGAATACAGTTAGAATAGTTTTTTTTTTAATGTAACATAAATAAAAGTGTTTCATATTAATACTCTTTATTTTATAAAGTTATCACGCTGCATAAATGGCGAAAATTACTATGGCTTCTTTATGTCTGTTTGATTGTTACCTTTTCACTAATAAACTTCTGTAGGTACTGATCTGTAGAAACACAGTCTACTTCTTACTGTTTTAATCTGTTATATTTTATTTTTAACCTAAATGGAAAAAATAACAAAACAACTAAAATCGATAAAAGCATGAAAAACAATATGAACATAAACTAGCCACATTAATTTACTTGCAAGATAACACTATCACGTAAATAAATAGTATTCTACGGAACCATCATATCACCTTACGTATTTGCTTGACAATAATAAGGACTAAGCAATCAATGACAGTCATGAAATCAATGACGCTAACTCGCTAAGCGATGACTCGTAATCAGCCATTATAAATCAGCTTACATTTATTTCATAAATAGTGTATAAGCACATGATCTGCTTGCATTCATCGGACCCTAGTAGGTAATATCTCAGTAGTAGTGACGCCGTGACTAAAGATGTGGGTTTAAGGGGAAACGTTCGGTTGGAGCGCGAAATTCAAATTTTATCACGTTTTTTGCTACTGACATATACGACTATTACATGAAAATGTTACTAATATACCTTGGAGGAATATGTTGATGATTTCTTTTGTTATTAATCAGTAAATATACTACCATTCTTGTCGCAAATAACATGTTGATAACTTACGACCTATAACTGAGCTGCAATTAGCCAAAAACTTGATAAAATTTGAATTTCGCGCTCCAACCGAAGGTATACCCTTAAATCCTACAATGAGCTTGAGCTTTCAGTGAAGAAAACGTAAATAAACCATAACACTGTGGTAGAGTATTTTGTAGTGCTCGCCTGGCTGGCTACAATTCTTGAATTGAAAGTTCATCGCCAAGCACCTACCGGCGTGTTTCATCTAGATTAAATAACTAGTTCTCTTCTAGGCTTCGACTTTCGACTACTTAGGGTGGGTGCACCATCCAACGTTATCGTTAAATTGTCTGTCAGAGCAACGGTGATCAAGATTTTCCAATAGAATAAATTATGAGATATCAAACCTATGAAAAGGAACACTTTACTTTTTTTTACTGAATAAAACTAGTTAAAAAAAATTAAGAAATGTCTCTGGCAACCAGCAACCGGTCAGTAACCTAAACCCTTAAAGGTCGGAAGAATGTGAAAGTGCATTAAAATGATCGATGTACCAGGACCACATCACTTTCAAGCTGTATTGATTATGGAGATGTTACATACATTACAGAAAAAATGATACAATATTACAGAGCTAGACAGACTTTTCCAGATATATACATAATAAACATGTCTTTGTGTCTTAAAATTTGTTATTTGGGTATGAACCTCATGCTGTTCTCCCTTGGGAACAACCACTTCCTGAGAGGCCTCACAGTGGGAGACCATTTTGGTTTTAATGTGTGAGGAGACCTTTCGATGGCGATAGATGGGATGGTACGAGATAGCTGTGGACATCAAGTCAAATAGATCCTCAGAATACTGTCCGTTGTAAAAGCGGTAGAGCACACATAAGGACGCAGTCTTTTAAACTAAGGGGAACCATAATAAAAAAGAAACAGTAAAATATTTTTTATGACAATGAGGAATAATAACAAAAAAATCTAATTAGTCCGTCAGTTAGATTATCAAAAAATATTGGATACGTATTTTTTATTTTATCAAATCAATAAGAAATTACAATGATAAGTCCCATCAAAGTGCAGGTGTGGAGGCTTGGCACGTCATCGTACAACTACTTTTTAGTACACTTTTTGCAGACCGGAAAATTTTAACGCATTGTATCTTCGTTATTTTTTGTTTTCGGATCAAAATAAAAAATACGTATCCAATATTTTTTGATAATCTAACTGACAGAATAATTAGGTTTTTTTGTTATTATTTCTCATTATACAGGAGGATGATAAATAATTCTTCAAAATTTCAAGAGCCTGAACTTTACCATTACCATGTTATGACAATTAGAAGTTCGTAAATATCTGGTAAAAGCCTCAGACAGAAATTTACTCAGAAATGTAGAAAAGGAGCGGGAGAGCTATTTTAGCACTCGAGTAATATTCAGTTAGACTTACATTTAGATGTATCTGATTTATGTATGGAAATTAAACACTGAAAATAAAAATATTTTTTTTCTAATCCAAAATATTTTTATTCTTCGATACTCTTTCGGTCTACTATACCCAACCAATCATCCTGTATCTATATAGAAAAAAATAATTGAAAAGTAAACCATTTCCCCGCCGCATCTCACCTACGATAGTAAACCTTAAACCTTTTTTTTAAAGAAATGCTCCAAGGCATTGCACTCTCCGTCCCCCGAGTGCGCGGGCGGGATGCGCAAGCGCCGGAGCATTCCACTATCGCTTTCCGAGCTTTCTTCCGCCTAGCAGCCTTGGAAATTTTGGCACAGCGGCGTAGGTGGAGACTTCAAATATTATGGTATTTATTTTCTTTCTTAGCTAGGAATTTCTTAGTTTCAGAGCAGACAACGTATTTATGATTAGGAGAAAGTCACTTAAAGTTTGAGATTATTTTCATGTCAAGATTTTCCAACAAAAAAAACAGCAGAGGTTTGTATAATAATATTATTAAAAAAAAACGCTAATTTTATTGCCATAATTGATAATATTGTATAATAAATGAATAATCTAACATTAGACTACTATTACTAAAAAAATATGTTTTGTACGTAAAATTATCACAGGATAATTATTTATTGTATTTAATGATTATATCATTGATCCAGTTTTTGACATTCATTTGTCATCCAGTTTTTGGACATCTTTTAGCTGACATGACAATGATGATTGATCTAGTTGCCATATACCCAAATAACATACCCAAAATGGCGACTCCATTCACCCCTATCCCGCCCAGAGTGAATGAACTAAATAAGCGAGATGCCCAAAACTCATACTTTCACCGAGGTCGAAGACCCTCTGAGGCCCTTGGCCCTAGGACGATGCACTTATCTGCAGCATAGACAAAAACCCATAACACTTACTATGGTGTTTTGTGACTGAGAGGTCGTTGTTACCTTTCATTAGAAGGTTAAGATTTTCTTTGTATTACCTACCCATGCTTTAAGGGTAAGTACTCACACATAGGAATAATAGGGAATATACATGTCTTTTTTTGCTTTCATAAAAGCTCATTCATATATTTTAAGGCGATGATAGCTCAGTGGTAGTGGCGTCGAATGCCGAGAGGTCCCGGGTTCGAATCCTACAATGAGCTTGAGCTTTCGGTGAAGGAAAACATCGTGAGTAAACCATAGTATGGTGGTAGGGTACTTTGTAGTACCCGTCTGGCTAGCTACCACCCTCAAGTTGAAAATCTGTCGCCAAGCACCTTTCGGTTTGTTACGACAGCTGCGCTTGAGAGCCAGTTCCTTTCTAGGCTTTGTATGTGCACCACCACCGGCCACATCATCATCAAAGATTTATTCCTATCTCTTTCTAGCAAAACAGAATTTAGCATGCAGTTTATATGGCCATCATCGTATTATGACGTCACATCTTATGTCCGATCTCTGTCTAATTAGTAGTTTAAAATATATCTTCCGTGTTTCTTGGCCGATTTTATTTTGACATAATTTTTTACGGTATTTTCATATTTTAAGAAATGCGATAAGAAAATTCATGCATATTCCCTAATAAGGGAAATGGTGAAATAAATTAAAGGTATTTCTACAAATAATCTAGGCACTGGGGCCTCTTTTTCACTATAATACATGATAGTAGTAATACGGGAAAAAGATGTTGTACCTAATTACGAAGATATTGCACCAATCATAAGGTTACAATTTAAAAAAAAATATATTGTGAACTAACTAGACATAGAGTATCAAATTTTTCAAATAACCATATCTATATTTATACCAATAATAAAGCTGAAGAGTTTGTTTGTTTGCGCTAATCTCCGGAGTTACTGGTCCGAAGGTTATAGGCTACTTTTTATCCCGGGAACGAGAGTGAAACTGCGGGGAACAGCTAGTACTAATAATAAAGCTGAAGAGTCTACATTATTTCCGAAGCTTATAAGGTTACTTTTTATCCCGGGAAAGCGAGTAAAACCGCGTAAACAGCAAGTTATTTATATATTTTTTTAATTTGGGTTAAGTAAACATACCTAGATTGTATATTCTATTGAATTCCCGAGGGATCTTATGTTTTCCCGGGATATAAAGTAGCCTATGTGTTAATCCAGGTTATAAACTATCTGTGTTTCAAATCCATTCAGTAGTTTTTGCGTGATAGAGTAACAAACATCCATCCATACTCACAAACTTATGCATTTATAATATTAATTGGATTCTCAATAATGTAAATAATTCGTTAATAAATGATTTATTTTTATTTACGACTTTTTAAGTTCTTCACACAATATGTCTTTCTTACAAAAACGCCATCTACAAATCTGTCAGTTTGAGACGAGGTTCACCTCAAACTAGTGTATGTACCGCGGCATTTGATCACCAAAACTGCATAGACCGGTGTCAACGCACCGGTCGTTGTACGCACATGTACACCCGCAGGACATTGTAACATTTGTATCATCTCATTTAGACTTATAATGAGGAATAACAACAAAAAAAAACTAATTAGTCCGTCAGTTAGATTATCAAAAAATATTGAATACGTATTTTTTATTTTGATCAGAAAACAAAAAATAACGAAGATACAGTGCGTTAAAATTTTCCGGTCTGCAAGTGTACTAAAAAGTAGTTATACGATGACGTCACAAGCCCCAATCCTGCACTTTGATGGGACTTATCATTGTAATTTCTTATTGATTTGATTAAATAAAAAATACGTATCCAATATTTTTTGATAATCTAACTGACGGACTAATTAGATTTTTTTGTTGTTATTCCTCATTATAACAGTTTTATTTTATTATAATTGTATATTAATAAAATATATGTAATAAATAACATATAGGGATAACATAATAAACAAGGTGTTAATTACATTTATATATTTTTAAAAACCTTCCTCTAGGAACCTAAGAGGTTTTTATATATCTTTGAAAAGCGTTTAATATCTATACTATGATTCTCGAGTTATGAGAATACTAATAGACCCTACTAACGGACAAATTAACCTACATACAAATTCATGAACACAAGTGCGGGTGAAACCGCAGGGCGAAAGCTAGTACATTATTAATGTTTTGATTATAACTTTATTTGAATATCAAAAAAAGTGGAACTGAGATTTATTACTGTGCAATACTCGCCTGATGGTAAGCGGTTACCGTAGCCTATGGACGCTAGCGACACCCTGGACAGAGACCATATACTAATCCGCGCCCCGGTTACCACTCGCACGTTGCTGACCCTTCCCCCTACCCCGATGAGCTCTGGCGACCTTACTAACGCGCAGGAACACAACCAGGTTATTTGGCTGCGGTATTCTGTAAGGTGGTACTTCCCCAGTCAAGCTGCTCTTCAAGCAAAAAATCGCTATGCTCTACCTCTCTTAAATTTCTACCTTCTTTTTATAGACTCGCGGTTTGAGCATTCAGACAATTAATGTCTCCTCATATTTTATCACATAATAAAAATACATATTTGAAGGTGCAACTCAATCCATGAACTCCAGCCAGTGTACAGCTAGCACGTGCAAGGCCGCTCGGGTCGTCGACTCCTGCGCAGCCTCCGTTGCACCGCGACACTAGCGGCAAACGGACTACAAACAATTATCTATCAGGAACTAAAGTTATTACCTAAAAAACCTAGAACTATTTAACGACGTTACATATTTCAAAATCTATGTTGAGTTCATGATCATAATTTTTTAAGAGCTTGCCTCTTGTTGGTGTAGCTTCTTCCATTCTTCCACATAGTTATGCTACCTGCACTTCCTTATACGGGCGATGATAGCTCAGTGGTAGTGACGTCGGGGCTTCAAATCCTACAATGAGCTTAAGGTGGAGGCGTCGGTTGGAGCGCGAAATTCAAATTTTATCACGTTTTTTGCAAATTACAGCTCAGTTATAGGTCGTATGTTATCAAGATGTTATTTGCGAGAAGAATGGAAGTATATTTACTGATTAATAACAAAAGAAATCATCAATATATTCTTCCAAGGTATATTAGTAACATTTTCATGAAATAGTCGTATATGTCAGTCTACGTTGTATACCTTGGAGGAATATGTTGATGATTTCTTTTGTTATTAATCAGTAAATATACTTCCATTCTTCTCGCAAATAACATCTTGATAACATACGACCTATAACTGAGCTGCAATTTACAAAAAACGTGATAAAATTTGAATTTCGCGCTCCAACCGAACGTTTACCCTTAAGGAAAAACATCGTGAGGAAACCATAGCACGGTAGTAGAGTACTTTGTAGTACCTTCAAGATGAAAAATTTGTCAACAAGCACCTACCGGTGTGTCCCGGCGATTGCACTTGAGATCCAGTTGCCTTCTTCGTATTGGTTTTGCAGATATTGTTAGGCGACGGTAACTACTTACCATCAGGTGAGCCGTATGCTTGCTTGATGCCTTAGTAGTATAAAAAAATTACAGCAATATTATGAAATTTGACACATTCGAAAATGCTGAAATTGAGTTATTATATTTTAACCAAAACTATTGGAATAGGGTGCTGTAAATTCATGAAATGAAATTGTCTCTAGTCAAATGCCAACCCTTTTTAGATCCCCAGAAAGCTAGTTACGTCAATAGAGGAAGTTAGTCCGCGTAAGGGTACCATAGCCACGTCTGGCTAGCACCTTCAGGTACTTAAAAAAAAATCATCACATCCTTGAATCGTAGCTGCATAGAATATTTTTTTTTATTATGTATAAGGCCTATGTTTGACCATAATCTCACTGTGGTCGGTGATGATGTCGCCGATGGCGGTAAGCACACAAAGCCTAGAAGGGAACTGGCTCTAAAGTGCAGCTGACGGAACACACCGGAAGGTGTTTGGCGACAGATTTTTAACTTGAGGGTGGTAGCCAGCCATGCGGATACTACAAAGTACCTACCACCGTGCAATGTTTTCCTTCACCGAAAGCTCAAGCTCATTGTAGGATTCGAACCCGTGACGTTCGTCTCGGTATTATCAGTCCATAGAATACGAAAAACCAACGGCCCGGCTGATGGTAAGTGGTTACCGTAGACGCTTACAACACCCGGGGGCACAGATTATTTTATTACCCGAACCTTTCTTACTACCAGGAAAACATAATTAAGCTGGTAACAAATACGATCTAAGATTCTAAAATGGAATCTTACAAGTAAATTATAAAAGTGAATGAACTATATGTAGTGTCAGCATTTAATGCCGAAATCAGCAAAATACCTTCCGACCGGACAATGGAGTCGAACAATGACGGCTTTCTCAGAAACTATTGTGTTTAATTAATTTTGTAGTGTTAAAGAATGTTTTCTTTATAAATTAGTCATCGTATGCCACCAGGGCTGCAGTTCATGCAGGTGGTAAGTCTCACGAAGTTTCTACGAGATATTTAATTTGAAAACAAAATAGAGCCTAACATTGTGAAAACTTTATGTTACGAAGATTTTAAAATAATGAAAAAATATGTACCTACCTATAAGATACAAAAGATAAGATAAGATTATTTATACAAAAAATAATATCAAAAATTAAGCATACTAGAAGTTACATATTTAAAAAAGAAAGCGTGTCTGACTGATCAACGCATAGCTCACACTGGGCGAATAGGGTGATATTTGCCATTCAGATAGCTATTGACGTAGGCTAAGAAAGGATTTTTGAATATTCAACCCCTAAGGGGTAAAAAAATTGGTACCTATAACCGCACACGTTGAGATTGTGGTTAAAAAAGTAAAACCATAGACCAAATCATTACTTTCAAACAATTACCTATGAGATAAATACCTAATAGATTTCTAGTCGAACAAAATTAACCTCCAGAATGAAAGTTAAAACTAATAAAATTGATCCACCACGGTACGATATAAATATCTTTTTTTTTCTCAAAATATATATAAGTTATTTAAATAAATAAATTTGATAGATCTATAGATAGAATGGCTATAAAAATGTCTGGCTTATTGCTACAGGGTGTTACATAATCACCAGCTAACTGGCAACTGGGCAAGTAGACCGGAACGTTTGTGTATACAGCGCGATAACTTTTGTCGTATTTATACATAAGTTTTACTAAAATATTTTCTAGATTTTTTCTGTGTTTTTTTTTTATATTAGGTACTTAAGAATTTGGGAATAATTAGTCTAATTACTATTGCTATTAGGTACAGTATTTAAGGCATTTCGGTTTTGCCTGCTTGGCCAGAAAATCATAATTATTATCATGATGAGAGCAACACAACCAACATATTTAAATTTGCCGAATTTAAATAAAGCGCAGTTATAACACCATAAAAACAGCAACCTATAGCTGTTTATCTCAAAATTGCAACCAGTTTTACGCAATCCGTGCAAAATGAGAAGAATCAAGGCGTTGTAATAGCTTCCTAGTCGCTTATGTCACTGTGGCCCACATTGCGAAAAAAGTGCATCGTTTTGGGTTACTTCTTTCGATATCTGCGCGCCTGGTACTTTGAATGCGCTTCAGTAGATAATTTATTTATTAAAAAACATGCAGTTTTGAAACTTGTTTTTGGTCGTCTATAAAAATGTAGACGAGTTTGTTTATGCCCCAAAAACATAGACTAGGTTCGAATTTTACCCGTCGCAAGCAGAGTCTTTAGTTCACCCTTTGTACCTATAAAGGTAGGCTTTACCAAAATGAAACTACAGTTAAGAAAAGTCGAAATTCGTCATCGAAATTCATTATATCAAATTATATTGACCATATCGCCATCGACATATTCTCTGGTTTCGTTTTCATCATTATCAGCCTTTCTGAGTCCAAATACTAGACATAGGGCTCTCTCAAAGCGCACCAATCCATGGTTACAAAGCTTAGAAGGCGACTTTCAAGTGCCAAATTCGGCAAACTTCGGTAGGAAATTATAGATCTTCAATTTGAGCATGGTATTTTCAGCTAGCCTGCAACTGCATTACCTACTCATGATTATCAGTGCAAAATCCTGTGATATTGATTATTACAAAAGGAATAATTTCACACAATATTTTTCCAGGTGTACTGTCCGATACGGCATCGCAGGGCGCTATCCTGCACACACGTTTTCAGGGCACTGACATCACAATCGGTTATTTGCAAGTTGGTAATATTAATAAGTAGGCATTGTAGGTATATACCTACGTATATAAGTACATACATGATAGATAACAGAACATAATAATTACCTTTTTTATTAATAAAGAATTTTAGATGACATCAGACGCTGAGAGAGGTGGAATTCTTTCAATCAAAGGCTTGACTGGATAATAAGTTGGTACTTGGATACCGCAGCCAAATAATTCCTGCACGTGAGCTCCAGAGCTCATCAGGGAGAGATAACGCATAAGACCCTAGGCGCAGAATACTACGAAGACCCTAGTATGTAGCCCTGTGTTGTGGCAAGGTACGATAACCGCATACCATCAAGCGGACCGTATGCAGGGCTTGATAGTTTTCAGCACTATAGTTATTTACTCTGTACTACTGCTACAGTCCAACTATATTTATTCCTAATTAAACTAATTTAAAAGTATACCAAAAGAAAAAGTTTAAATTGAATGACATACAAATTTATTTTGTGATTTATAGCAATCGTAACTTTTGACGTTGGTATAACATTTATTTTTAAATTACATTGGAAACAGTCACATTTTTGGTGAGGTGGCCTGTTAGAGGTTCGTACCCGACACGTCGGGCTACCCAGTTGAACATTTATCGCTAAATACAGATTTATAGATGCATTTGAGAGCCAGTTCCTAAGGCAGGTGGTTAGGACTAACATTGTAATCAGTAACATAACAATTCCTATAAATTTTCAGGATATAAATGAATTAGGTGCCGAAAAAATACCGTCGTCAGAAAATCTTGCAAGTTAAAGTAGTAGGTAATATTTTCTATTACTCACGAAAAATACATTTTCCAGGATGAGAATTCCTTTACAAATTAATTTTATTACCCGACTACGGTGAAGCAAAAAGGAGGGCTATGCTTTTGATCGGTACGTATGTTCATATCGTTGGAAGCGTCTTGATCGTCCTCTGGTTATAGGCTATGTGACGTCACAATAAATTGAATATGGCGCCCTCTAGAGCAGATATAGTTGTTGGGTTTTAGTTTTTTAATATTTGTTCTTTATTACATTAACAGTTTATGTATGTTTAAAACAGATTTAAATATTTTCAGTTCCTTGCTCTATATTTGTATTCATGTCAAGAAAATCATTTCTTTCATATTTACCTATTACTTTCTTTATTGCATTCTTATGACATGAAAATTTAGTCGGCTAGAGTTAGTTAAGTTTTGCATATCTTTGAGATAGTTATTGCTTATGTAATTAGCTTCACGATGAACTTGAATTTTCTAGGCTTTGGGTGCTTAACACCTTCGGCCACAGTAAAAAAAAGTATTGAATACATTATTACTACTAAAATTGTATACATAAAGTAGGTAGGTAAGGTTTATTAACCCCTGCTGAGTAATGTTAAGTGTATGATGCATTTTTTTATCAGGCGTTGCATTTTTATCGTCCAGTGATCTTGATGCGCAGTTTTTATTTCTAAAAACACATTGATAAGAATACCTACTGTGTTTTGAACAAATATTATATAAATGCACTTTATTTATTTATTAGAAACACAGTGTTTAATACAGTCACGAACAAATATGTTCGCATAGACAGTTCAGTTCAGCAATAATATCTGGAGGCCAATTCTCGCGCGGGTCTCAAGAAATCTCACCAAAATGTCATCTTTCGACATCGAAATCTCTACTGCTCCGGACCATTCGTTGCATCTCGAACGAAAGGGATTTCGACATTTCTCTAGCGTGACATCCCGAGAATACGAAAAATTGATTTTATTAGAGATTCGCCATTTTGTTTCAACATATCTCGAATTAGAGATGATCTCTACCCGCGCGAGAATTGGCCTCCTGATTCATTCATTAATTTCTGCTCCTAAATCAGCAAAAATATTGTGATCATTTGTGGAAGACTTATATAAGTTAGCAGTAGGTATAATTAATTATCTGAGGAGACATACGACGCCAAAATAATATAGGACATCGAATCGGGTTCAAAACGATGTGATACCATTTTACCATAGTAACATTTTCATGAAATAGTCGTATATGTCAGTAATATACCTTGGAGGAATATGTTGATGATATCTTTTGTTATTAATCAGTAAATATACTACCATTCTTCTCGCAAATAACATGTGATGACTAACAACTTATAACTCAGCTGCAATTTGCAAAAAACGTGATAAAATTTGAATTTCGCACTCCAACAGAACGTTTACCCTTAAGTATTAAGATGGGTACTACTTGGTACTACCATAGAATAAATAATATACTACGTACTACTGTACAAATATATTTTGATGAGACCTTTATACGAAGAAAGTTTTTAATGACATCAACACATTCCTGAGTACGCGTACAAACCTAGAAAAACAATAATGTTACAATAAATAACAATATGGGAACACTAATCAGACTATAAATTTGAAAAAGATAATCAGGGTATCATATAAAATAAATATATACCTAGTGCCATCTATCTTTGAATAGCTGAACTAATGAAACTTTTGTATTTATTAATGTGCTCAAGTGTTGTAACTCACTTCCGTAGTATATCTATTCGACGCTAGATGCCACTGTAATTCAAGTATTTTGTTTTTTATAAATAGAAATTATTTTTTTAACTTATACATGCTTATACGCAGTAAGTAATAATTGACAAGTTTTAAAAAGCTCTTCATTGATAAATTTAGCGTGACCATCCAGCATGGTAGTATAAAACGGATGCTGTTACATACATGCTTTCGCTGAGATGCAATTTGGGTCACTATTTATTTTAAATAATTATATTTCCCTGTAATAGCTTCATTTATATTGGAAAAGAAATACTTACTATTAACAATTTACATTTTTTTCCAAAATATCATAAACTAAAAAGTATGTTTCCGCCCGGGATCGAACCGGGGACCTTCTGCGTGTTAGGCAGATGTGATAACCGCTACACCACGGAAACTGATGTAAACTGATGTGAAATTATGAAAATTAAAACTTCAATAGAAATTATAATATCAATATTAACATCAATTGGCCTCATAAATCATTTAGGTACCATGATGTGAAACGATTGACCATCAGTAGTTATATTGTAGTCTTGTACTACTTGTATAATTTTCAGTAAATTTCAATAATTGGCTATTTCTGGTGTTAAGGTATTTAATGTGTTGATTTTTTTTTTTTTTTTAAACGAATAAAGTTGGTAGCCTCTGATGGCTGCTCCAACCTTACCGGACAATCGGCGAACGCAGAGAGCTCTCAGCCGGGTAACATTTAGGTAACCACGCCTGAGCACCCCCGAGTGGGGATTAATGTGTTGAGGATTATTCATAATAATTATTTTTCGTTATTCTTGCTTCAAAATCAAAGTTTAGATAACCTACCTTATTTATGCGGTACCTACTTACAATCATTGTGACGTCACGGCGTGTCGGTGTGCTAACAGCACCTGCGCTCGCGCATACTAATCACAGCAACTTGTTTCTGATGACAGTTTGATCAATTGACGCGACCGTAACTCATTTGAGATCGTGTGAGGAATACTTGAAAGTCTACCTACTTACTTTATAATGAGAATTTATTTTGTGGACATGTTTTTTTATGCGATGCTTCTAGTTCGGGTTGGGGGCCTTAATCAAAAAATATGAAACGAACGTGGCAGTGCAACGTTCGGCGCAGACACCCAGTAACATCGGAACGTCGCATCGGTGTCTGTCAACCTTGTGAAATTAAGCCAAAGTACCAGGACCTCATGACCTAAGAAGACTTCACGATCGTTATTAGAATAAATATTTTTTTATATACGTGAAGTGAACCATTTATTTACTTTTGTATAGTCAAATTATCGGATTTCAAATAAAGAACACATGCGTTCACGTTTTTGGGGAAACCCACATTAGTAGAAAAAGCGTTTAATTATTTAGTAATAGGTAATAGGGTAGTTGACAGTGTCAAAAATAAATGACCAAACACTAACCAATGCATGAAACATCTAAAAACACGTGGTGATATCAAATATGTTGTACATTTAATGCTTTTTATGATTTTTAATTACCAGTGGAACCACTAAGAGTAGATGATTTGATACTGTGAAACTATGACGTCATAATGTAATATTTCATACAAAATTCCTTATAAACTATCGTTTTGACATTTATTAAAAAGTTGCTGATTTGATGTGTCAGTCAACTACCCTATTATATTGGGCTGACTTATCCATGGGTCTGTCGTCGGTCGGTCCAATGTTCATATTCCCATTATGATGAACCCGGCACACAATGTACGACAAGGTCCCAATTACATGCAATTTATTGATGATTAACTAATCGATGGGCAGGCGGAACAATTTGCAGTTGCATTCCGCGTTGTTGAATGTCATGACAACTTGGGGGACGTTCATCATCAAATTGTCTACTGCCTAGTACTGCCGCAACAGCATTTTACAGCGAGACTTACCAGGACGTTAGACATTCTAGGAGGTATTCCCACTCCGCGGTTCCCCACTCAAGAATCTCTCTTCGTGGAATGTAGTCTACTGATCGATCTATAAAAGTAAATACCATTTTTAATGGAAATATATTATGTTGTACGGTATGGTAGTCTATTTGCACAGGTGTATTTAAATTTGTACTGTAAACGACATAAAGTAGATGGCGATTAAATCGTTGTCAATCTTCATTCAATGCTGCGCTCCTGATACAGTTAAAGCGATGTACAGGCTAAACATTATTATAACATTATTCGAGTTTTTAGAAATAGTGAAGTCATCAGGGCTGAGTGCTGACGTCACTTCCTTCATTCTCAAGACATTCTTGAAACACTTTTAATTTTGTAAGGCTACTTTATGAAAATATTATATTATCCAATGTATTTAAGCAATAAGTAGAGATAATACCTACTCACAGGATTATTCTTAATCGGTCCGCTCTCGAAGACGTTAAAATACATATATATTATTTATTTAGTATTTATATTATATATTAGTAACCTAATTATATTTAAACTAAATCATATTTACATATTTAGATATTTAATTGCCTAAACAAATCATAATGTTTGCTGTTTTAATTCCAAGAGAGCTCATTAATAATGTACCTATATACCTAACATCTAAAAATGCTAAGAAAATTAATCAAAATATGTATAATAGCTTTTCATAAATCAACATACAAAATTAGTAACTTTTTAATTTATAATATAAAAGGTTTATCTTTTTGACATGGGTCTTTGTGGGTTGGGATTTTGACCTTGCAGTATTTTTATAACTTTACGTTTAAAAGATTTCTAAAGTGCTCTCGCGAAATTTGGCATACGTAAAGATACGCAATTTGTGATTTTGCAAATAAATCGTTTATTTATGCTAAGCCTAAGCGTCCTCGCATAGCTTTTGTACGTCCTTCACTTCTTCAAGAGAAATTGCGCAGACCATAAGTAGGTACTGCGTATATTATTTTAAAAAATGCTGATCCTTAAGTATGTAAACAAAATGAGGAAGTCGATTTTAACCTACTTACTAAATATTGGCAAGAGATCACGTGGTCGGTCTCCGACTAGATGGTTAGACGTCATAAAGTCCACCACGACCTAATGTTCCCGCAATGCTTGAAATAGAGCCAAACGGAGATGCATTGCTAAAGATACCACTCAAGATTCGACTTACCATAACCACGACCACTCTGTCAAATGTGGGTTGTACCAACGCCCGCGTGCCAGGCAAAGTTGGGCTGTTGTACATAACAAAAAGTACCAGGAGAGCATGACTAGTGAAGCTGTGAATTGACACATATCGCAGAAGTCGGGCGTTAGTTCGTGTAACGCATGATCAGAGACCTCGCACGCTCCGCCGCGCTTGCGTCAACAAGAATATAATATAATATTTGCCCTATACAAATTAGTACTTAAAATTATTGTTTGTGTTGGAATGGAGGATTAATGAAATAGGTAGGTATGAAGTATTTGATGGTCAAAACAAGGTTTGAAGTTTACGTATGGTACATACTTAATTTACGTCGGACCAAGTCGGTGGGTATAGGTACCTACTACAACATAATTATCTATATACTAACAATAAAGCTGAAGAGTTTGTTTGTTTGAACTCGCTAATCTCTGGAGTTATAGTCCGATTCGATTCTTTCAGTAATATGAAGCTATATTATCCCTGAAGGTTATAGGCTACTTTTTATCCTGTGAACGCGAGTGAAGCCGCGGGGAACAGCTAGTCTATTATATGGCAGATTAAGATGGTCTATAATTTATATGGATTTCTATCCAAAATGTCTTTAAATCACATCAGCTAGTACTAGGATTCCAGAAGATTTAAAGCGGTATAAATAAAGTGCAAGCAATGCAAAAGTTCACATAGTGTATTGATTTTATTGACCCAGTTGGTTGGTGAGGTCGACAAGTCAATGGAATAAAAATATGATTCAAGGAAAATAATAATCTCAGTTGTTACCTTTATATTGGCCGTGTGTGAAGAATGTCCTAGCTAGGATACAGCTTACCGCCCCGCGGTTTCACACGCGATCCCCTATTTTACCTCCATAGGGATTGAGTTTTCAAAAATTATTTCTTAGCGTATGCCCGATCCATCCAGTGGTTTGAACTGTGCGTTGATAGATCAGTCAGTAAATCAGTCACGCTTTCCTTTTTTTTGTATCACAATTTCTCATTGAATTACATTTTAGAAAAAAGCAAATATCAAAAACGCAACTGTGCGATAGGAAAAAGTTTTTTTTATCATAATTCCATATTACATTTAAATATATTAATTGTTTACAGTATTGTTCGAGAGAATTTGGCGAATTTTGTTTTTTGAAAACAAACATGGCGCCATAAAATCTAGTATAGTAGGTAGGTTACCCACAGTAATAATCGCGCAATAAGGATGAATCAAAGGATATATTATTATCATTAATCAAAATCGGTTCAGCCGTTTACGAGGAACTACGCCGCAGTCGGATACAAATCTTAGGGTCGCGGTTTCAAATCCTACTATGAGCTTCAGCTTTCGGTGAAGGAAAACATCGTGAGGAAACCATAACACGGTGGTAGGGTACCTACTACCCTACCCCTCAAGTCTGTCGCCAAGCACCTACCAGCAGCACCGACGTTAGGGTAGGGCCCGGCAGGGCGATCGCCCAGGGCGCCAGATGTAAAGGGGCCCACCTTTATTTCCGGTCGCTCATGAGCGAGTCCTGCTATCTCGAGTCTAAATATATAAATAAATTCTCAAGTCTCAAGATAAAATGGCAATAATGGCTTAAAATCCCTTTTGTTGGCGGGAGAAGGGGGGGGGGGGGGGGGTTATCACATCTCGCCCAGGGTGCTGGTAGAGCTAAAACCGGCACTGCCTACCAGTATGTTCCGACAGCTGCACTTAAGAGCCAGTTCCTTAGGCTTTGTGTACTTACCATCATCGGCCACATTACTGACCACGTTGAGATTGTGGTCAAACATGCGTAGTAAAAAAAAAAGATAACCCATAAAAATCACAGTGATAAACCGACCGATACAAACAAATTATGTCTCTATCAGTAGATTATATCACATTTCAAATGATAAAATTGTTATTCCCTTCTTATTTCTAATGCTATCTTATCTAACGTAAAATGTTACTGATAAATAACGTTCTGCGATTTGCCGCTGTATTCTGAAAAACAATGTTTTTTTTTATTGCGCAGTTTATGATGCCTTCGCATGATGGTCTAATGACCTGGTGATATGTCTCTAGGAGACATTACATTCTCTTTAACTCCCGACAAAAAAGATATAAGCTTTATTTTTGTTTATTAGACACTAGCTGTTCCGCGCGGTTTCACTCGCGTTCCCGGGATAAAAAGTAGCCTATAACCTTCGGGAATAATGTAGCTTCCTATTAGTGAAAGAATTGTTCGAATCGGTTCAGTAGTTTCGGAGCCTATTCAATGCAAACAAACAAACAAACAATCAAATCTTTCCTCTTTATAATGTTATTATTAGTATAGACAAACAACATTCAACATATTATTATACATTATAGCTGTCCCCCGCGTTTTCACCCGCTTTCCCGAGGTATCTCATCTTTTTCCGGGATAAAAAGTAGCCTATATATGTTATTCCAGGGTATGATCTATCTATGTGCCATGTTTCATCTAAAACCGTTCAGTGGTGCATGAACATGTCTGTTTGTCCTGTGTCTGGGTGTAATTCTATTTAAGTATGTATTTACAAAAAAAAACTTATATGTAGTATATCAGTTATCTGGTTTCCATAGTACAAGCTCAGCTTAGTTTGGGATCAGAACCGTGTGTGAACAATGTTCCAGGATATTTGAGCTTTCGGTGAAGGAAAACATCGTGAGGAAACCATAGCACGGTGGTAGGGTACTTTGTAGTACCCGCCTGGCTGGCTACCACCCTCAAGTTGAAAATCTGTCGCCAAGCACCTTTCGGTGCAGATGTACTTGAGAGCCAGTTCCTTTCTAGGCTTTGTGTGCTTACCACCATCGGCCACATCATCACTGACCACGGTGAGATTGTGGTCAAACACAGGCCTATACATGGTTTAAATTTTTTTTTTTTTTTTTTAATTAGGTAAGTCACACGAACGTTATTACCTATAGCATAATATTTTGTCTGTTACAACTAGTAGCAAGATAAGGTAAATTAGAGTAATTCAGTTATTTCTTATGTTGTCCTGTTACCTATTTAGAATCTCACGATCTTCTACGATCCCTCTTGCAGCCATTACCAATTGTCTCAGCCGAGACGTACTAAATTATAGTCAAACATCCGGATTTGTTTGTTTGTTCCTGCTTGTTAGCCGAGAAATTTATATACGTACGTATTTAAGAGTCAAATTGAGTTTGAATTGAATGGATTCGTTTAGCTTTATAAATATGTGGTAACTTTTCTGAGACTATTGCTCTCCTAGTACTCTCTCACGGGTATAAAGGTGGCTCGATACACTTGCCAGTCAAATCTACTAGAGGTAATAAGTTCACAAAATAAATAACATACAATCTTTACTAATAAATACTGAAGAGTTTGTTTGTTTGTTTGAACGCGCTAATCTCCAGAGTTACTGGTCTTCAAAAATTCTTTCACTAACAGGAAGCTACATTATTCCCGAAGGTTATAGACTACTTTTTATACTGGAAACGCGAGTGAAACCGCGGAGAACAGCTAGTGTAAGATAAAACATTCCACAATTTAAATTGTTTTCGATCTAACATTTTGATCGCTCACATTTACTCTTTGAGTAGATTCAATATCTTCATAATATTTTTTGTGTGTGTATTTTTTGCCTCCACTGACACAAATTGAAAAATTGGTATGCTGATTACCGTATCTTGACGTCATAATATAGAATTTGGAATCTCACAATCGTGAATATTTGTTGAGTGAATCAATTACAACCAATTATCATAATTATCTTTAAAATAAAATTATGACGGGTAATTAATAAGATTTTATTTATTTTATTACTGTCATTTTTTTTACTTTAGGGCAGGCAGGATGACTTTGCACGTTTACGGGATTTATATACTTTCCCATCTCTTTTCTTAAATAAAGTTTGTACCAGGAATACAGAAACGGAATGTAGTGGATGATTTAGCCATACCGTTGAACTCTGTCAGTCAATGTTCCACATTCTGAAGTGGCTTCTATCTAGTGTTATTATTTTATTTATTACGTAATCGCTTGAGTAGTTCAAATATTATGTTCAATATTTTTAATCTATCTATATCTATCTATACTAATAATAAAGCTGAAGAGTTTGTTTGTTTGTTTGTTTGTTTGTTTGTTTGTTTGAACGCGCTAATCTCTGGATCTGCCAGTGGGATATGGAAAAACCTTTTTGCAATTGAAAGCCCATTTATTAAGGAAGGTTATAGGCTATAGAACATCACGCTACGACCCTCAGGAGCTGAGCAATGATAAAAAGAACGTTAAGCGGGAGCATGTATAGCATGGGTGAGCGATGCGACGCGGTTGTCAATGGATGACAGCGGTCGCCTAGGTAACAGTTTTTTGTTATTTTTAACTGTCATCAAGACGAGGTTATCAATTCGTCGGAATCTTTTTTTATGTATGTTCCTCGATTACTCGAAGATGCCTGACCCGATTTGGAAACTATACATACAGGTGGTCACATGGTCACCAAGTCAGGGTCTGATGATGGGATCTTGAAGAAATCGAGGGAACTCTTCAAATTTTATAGGCACTAACAATGTTTTTCATATATTTTCTAAAACTATTCAGATATTTGCGTCTGGTAGTCGTCACATGTTGCTGAGCTGATGATGGAAGGTACAACTCCTTAACGGGTAGGAGTTAGGGGATAAATCTTTAAATATTATAGGAACGATGATGGAAAGTACAACGCTAATATGCTTATCCTAGGTCAGTGACCTTGAGAGTCATTGATTACACATAAGAAACTAAAAAATGAAAAATAAAATACTTTTAACAAAAAAAAACCACAAAGGCACTAATAAGTATAAAATAACTATGTAAGAACTCTAATCTGATAGTTTTGAAGTCAACGAAATTAGCCATCGCTGTTGCATCATCAGATATTTATTGCTGCTACACTATTGACAGGTAGTAGGACGGCTCATTTCACTTCTAACAGACCCTTACGGTATTTCTTGAAAAAGACAGCGTACGCTCTATACGTAAAAATTGACCATTGGGCAAGGTTTTACAAGATGCGAACCTAATAATATGGGATGAGTGCACATGACTCATAGAGCTCATCTAGAGGCTTTAGATAGAACTCTCAGAATTATAAAATGCACAAATAGCCATGGGTGGAATAACTTTGATGTTTTCTGGTGATATCAGATAAACGTTGCCTGTTAGGGAAACTAGAGCAGATATTATTAAATCTTGCTTTAAATCTTCCTCATTATGAAAGTCTGTTGAATTATTGAAACTGTATACCAAAATGAGGAGTCACTTGGGTAGAGGAAGCACAGATTTCCCAATAAAGCTCTATTTAATCAGGGATGGGAAAGTACCTGAATCAGATAAAAAAATTGCTATTGACAAAGACCTTGGTAAAATCGTGACCAACATTGAAGACCTGATCTGTAGAGTATATCCGGATATAGTCAATATCGACCAAAAAAAAACATTAATGGATGTGTGAGAGGGCAATTTAATTTAATAAGCTGCCAGAAATATAAGCGTTGACGCCATCAACGACAAAATAATGGCTAAACTACCAGCCGACAGCGTAGTTTTCGAATCGGACCAGTAACTCCGGAGATTCGCGCGTTCAAACAAACAAACAAACTTTTAAGCTTTATTATTTTATGCTAAATAGCTTTCCACCCGCGATGCCACCCGCGATCAGTCAGTCAATTAACCAACTTCAAGCGGAGGTTATCAATTCGTTGAAATCTTTTTTTTTGTATGTTCCCCGAATACTCGAACGCCTGGACCGATTAGAAAAATTATTTTTTGTTTGAAAGGATATACTTCACAAGTAGTCCCATGGTCACCAAGTCAGGATCTGATGATAGGATCCTAGACAAATCGAGGGAACTCTTCAAATTTTATAGGCACTTACAATGTTTTTCATAAACTTTTCAGCTTTAATATAGAATGCTAAATAGCTTTCCACCCGCGATATCACACGCGATATCACCCGCGATCAGTCAGTCAGTCAGTCAGTCAATTAACCAACTTCAAGCGGAGGTTATCAAATCGTCGGAATCATTTTTTTTTGTATGTTCCCCGAATACTCGAACGCCTGGACCGATTTGGAAAAATATTTTTTGTTTGAAAGGGTATACTTCACAAGTAGTCCCATGGTCACCAAGTCAGGATCTGATGATAGGATCCTGGACAAATCGAGGGAACTCTTTAAATTTTATAGGCACTTACAATGTTTTTCATCATACTTTCTAAAGCTATTCAGATATTTGCGTCTGGTAGTCATCATCTTATGTTGCTGAGCTGATGATGGACGGTATAACTCCTTAATGGTTAGGAGTTAGGAGATAATTCTTTAAATGTTATAGGAACGATGATGGAAACTACAACGCTAATATGCTTATCCTAGGTCAGTGACCTTGAGAGTCATTGATTACACATAATAAATTCAAAATTGAAAAATAAAAAACTTTTAACAAAAAATAGAACCGCCTTCAAAGGCACTAAAAAGCAGAAAATAACTATTTAGGAACTCTAATATGATAGTTTTGAAGTAAGCGAAATAAATCTGCGGTACCATGATATCGGTTCTAATTTTTGTTAAAAGTTTTATATATTTAGATTGGCTATTGGACGCTGATCAGTGTTATTATCACCATCGGTATCAGCGTAGGCATCAAAGTGACCATAAGAAAGATCTTGGGAAAAACGTAACCTTTTGATGGTCTTCTGTACCAAATTTGGCATACTGGTTTCCATTTCGACATACTTCAAATACAAATGGGTATATTTGACCGGCTGCAACTAACTCGCAGAAATGTAGAGTGTTGTAACATCTAATTTATACTTTTCTTTTGTCCCATGATTGTTGCCAAGACGGTCATGAGACATAACAGCAAATTCATCCCAATTGTTCGTCATATGCATTGCATTGCACCAAGCTTTTATGTGAGTTCAAAAGCAGTATTGATATCAACTTCGATGCAAATCACCACCAAAATAACTTTCTACCCTTTTTTAACCCCGATAGGCGATGAGTTTCAATAAAATACAAAACACGTCTTCCATCAATTATCTTAAAGAATGTTTATGCAAAATTTGAAGTAGATTGGACCAAGGAATCACGTTGTTCCATACAAACTTTGTCTCAGTTTTTCAACCCCTAAGGATTTCGGAAGATCCTTTCTTATAGGATGCCTACTTCATACGAAGAACACACCCTCTAAATTTCAGGTCTCTACGATCAGCGGTTTAGGCTATGCGTTGATCCGTCAGACAGTCATTCAGGACAATGCATGTTAAATAGATATTAGACCACCAAATGTATGTAATGGTACCAGACTTCAAGTAAAATTTCTAGATTTCTGTCATAGTAGCGATTGGTTTTGACTGAGCCAGCAGTTGGGCAAACAGTACTGATACCTCGCATTCCGATGATACCCACAGATTTACCATATAGATTTAAACGAATAGGTACAATTTCCTGTGAAATTACCTACCTATCGTCTGAAGTCAATATAAATAAAGCACAAGGAAAAACTTTTAAGCATGTTGGAATATATTTAAGAGAAAACTGTTTTTCCCATGGACAATTATTATGTTGCCTTATCTAGATCAGGTTGCATAGGCTACTTTTTATTTGGAAACGCGGGTGGAACCGCGGGGGACAGCTAGTACTAATAATAAAGCTGAAGAGTTTGTTTGTTTGTTTGTTTGTTTGTTTGTTTGAACGCGCTAATCTCTGGATCTGCCAGTGGGATATGGAAAAACCTTTTTGCAATTGAAAGCCCATTTATTAAGGAAGGTTATAGGCTATAGAACATCACGCTACGACCCTCAGGAGCTGAGCAATGATAAAAAGAACGTTAAGCGGGAGCATGTATAGCATGGGTGAGCGATGCGACGCGGTTGTCAATGGATGACAGCGGTCGCCTAGGGAACAGTTTTTTGTTATTTTTAACTGTCATCAAGACGAGGTTATCAATTCGTCGAAATCTTTTTTTATGTATGATCCTCGATTACTCGAAGATGCCTGACCCGATTTGGAAACTATACATACAGGTGGTCACATGGTCACCAAGTCAGGGTCTGATGATGGGATCTTGAAGAAATCGAGGGAACTCTTCAAATTTTATAGGCACTAACAATGTTTTTCATATATTTTCTAAAACTATTCAGATATTTGCGTCTGGTAGTCGTCACATGTTGCTGAGCTGATGATGGAAGGTACAACTCCTTAACGGGTAGGAGTTAGGGGATAAATCTTTAAATATTATAGGAACGATGATGGAAAGTACAACGCTAATATGGTTATCCTAGGTCAGTGACCTTGAGAGTCATTGATTACACATAAGAAACTAAAAAATGAAAAATAAAATACTTTTAACAAAAAAAAAACACAAAGGCACTAATAAGTATAAAATAACTATGTAAGAACTCTAATCTGATAGTTTTGAAGTCAACGAAATTAGCCATTGCTGCTGCATCATCAGATATTTATTGCTGCTACATTATTGACAGGTAGAAGGACGGCTCATTTCACTTCTAAACAGACCCTTACGGTATTTCTTGAAAAAGACAGCGTACACTCTATACGTAAAAATGGACAATTGGGCAAGGTTTTACAAGATGCAAACCTAATAATATGGGATGAGTGCACATGACTCATAGAGCTCATCTAGAGGCTTTAGATAGAACTCTCAGAATTATAAAATGCACAAATAGCCATGGTTGGAATAACTTTGATGTTTTCTGGTGATTTCAGATAAACGTTGCCTGTTAGGGAAACTAGAGCAGATATTATTAAATCTTGCTTAAAATCTTCCTCATTATGAAAGTCTGTTGAATTATTGAAACTGTATACCAAAATGAGGAGTCACTTGGGTAGAGGAAGCACAGATTTCCCAATAAAGCTCCATTTAATCGGGGATGGGAAAGTACCTGAATCAGATAAAAAAATAGCTATTGACAAAGGCCTTGGTAAAATCGTGACCAACATTGAAGACCTGATCTGTAGAGTATATCCGGATATAGCCAATATCGACCAAAAAAAACATTAATGGCTGTGTGAGAGGGCAATTTAATTTAATTAGCTGCCAGAAATATAAGCGTTGACGCCATCAACGACAAAATAATGGCTAAACTACCAGCCGACAGCGTAGTTTTCGAATCGGACCAGTAACTCCGGAGATTCGCGCGTTCAAACAAACAAACAAACTTTTCAGCTTTATTATTTAATGCTAAATAGCTTTCCACCCACGATGCCACCCGCGATCAGTCAGTCAATTAACCAACTTCAAGCGGAGGTTATCAATTCGTCGGAATCATTTTTTTTGTATGTTCCCCGAATAGTCGAACGCCTGGACCGATATGGAAAAATATTTTTTGTTTGAAAGGGTTTACTTCACAAGTAGTCCCATGGTCACCAAGTCAGGATCTGATGATAGGATCCTGGACAAATCGAGGGAACTCTTTAAATGTTATAGGCACTTACAATGTTTTTCATCATACTTTCTAAAGCTATTCAGATATTTGCGGCTGGTAGTCAACATTTTATGTTGCTGAGCTGATGATAGAAAGTACAACTCCTTAATGGTTAGGAGTTAGGGGATAATTATTTAAATGTTATAGGAACGATGACGGAAACTACAACGCTAATATGCTTATCCTAGGTCAGTGACCTTGAGAGTCATTGATTACACATAAAACATTCAAAATTGAAAAATAAAATACTTTTAACAAAAAATAGAACCGCCTTCAAAGACACTAAAAAGCAGAAAATAACTATTTAGGAACTCTAATATGATAGTTTTGAAGTAAGCGAAATAAATCTGCGGTACCATGATATCGGTTCAAATTTTTGTTAAAAGTTTTATATATTTAGATTGGCTATTGGACGCTGATCAGTGTTATTATCACCATCGGCATCAGCGTAGGCATCAACCATAAGAAAGATCTTGGGAAAAACGTAACCTTTTGATGGGTTGGTCTTCTGTACCAAATTTGGCATACTGGTTTCCATTTCGATATACTTCAAATACAAATGGGTATATTTGACCGGCTGCAACTAACTCGCAGAAATGTAGAGTGTTGTAACATCTAATTTATACTTTTCTTTTGTCCCATGATTGTTGCCAAGACGGTCATGAGACATAACAGCAAATTCATCCCAATTGTTCGTCATATGCATTGCATTGCACCAAGCTTTTATGTGAGTTCAAAAGCAGTATTGATATCAACTTCGATGCAAATCACCCCCACAAATAACTTTCTACCCTTTTTTAACCCCGATAGGCGATGAGTTTCAATAAAATACAAAACACGTGTTCCATCAATTATCTTAAAGAATGTTTATGCAAAATTTGAAGTAGATTGGACCAAGGAATCACGTTGTTTCATACAAACTTTGTCCCAGTTTTTCAACCCCTAAGGATTTCGGAAGATCCTTTCTTATAGGATGCCTACTTCATACGAAGAACACACCCTCTAAATTTCAGGTCTCTACGATCAGCGGTTTAGGCTATGCGTTGATCCGTCAGACAGTCATTCAGGACAATGTATGTTAAATAGATATTAGACCACCAAATTTATGTAATGGTACCAGACTTCAAGTAAAATTTCTAGATTTCTGTCATAGTAGCGATTGGTTTTGACTGAGCCAGCAGTTGGGCAAACAGTACTGATACCTCGCATTCCGATGATACCCACAGATTTACCATATAGATTTAAACGAATAGGTACAATTTCCTGTGAAATTACCTACCTATCGTCTGAAGTCAATATAAATAAAGCACAAGGACAAACTTTTAAGCATGTTGGAATATATTTAAGAGAAAACTGTTTTTCCCATGGACAATTATTATGTTGCCTTATCTAGATCAGGTTGCATAGGCTACTTTTTATTTGGAAACGCGGGTGGAACCGCGGGGGACAGCTAGTAGCAAATAAAATCCATGGTGGACTGGATCAAGTGGAGTACCTACTTGAGAATAACCGTATAGACATCATGTATAGATAAAGATTTTCTTCTTCATTTCAAATTTGTATTCGAGAGAAATACCAGGGTGACAGAACTTATAAGGGATGGGATTGAGTAATATGAAGATCCTACAAATTATGGGGTTCTTCAAAAAAGTCAATCAGGCAGACCATTCAACCTGATGGAATATGGTACCACGGGCATTACCTTCAAATTAGTGAAGTAATGAGTCGTCAAAATTACAATCTTGTTTTCAGTACGTGAAAATATGTTTCAGATTACCGATGTTGATAAGTGTAACTGGGTGTTATTTTATTAAAATCGCGTTTTTTCAGAGAAGACGCCTTATAGGAATTTTGGAGGGTATATTAGCCCGAATTCTCGGATACGGTACATAATAACTATGTACAGTCCTAATCCTACAAAATGTCAGAATCCTGCCTGAGTTATCATTACCAAGATAAAATAAATAAATTACGAAGTTATGACAATTTTGCGTAAATATCTGGTAAAAGCCAACTTGCAATCAGAAATGATAATAATTTTAGTAGGCTTACTTACCAGGACTTCATAATCACCTGCCGCTTATCCTACAGATGACTTACGTCGTGACATTTGATGTCCTGACATCGCTTCATAATTGGGCTATTTTGTGGGCAAGCGCAAATAGCTAATGTAAATAAAAACAGTTTTTAGACCAACTAATCTACGAGCTTCGTTCGATGGCCTAATTATAGGCAACTTATTTTAGATAGGCCTAATTTTATATCAGAGAACTGATAGGTACGTCTTTATTTTTTACAAAATATTTTACCTTTATGAAGATAGTTGGTTCGTCTGTTTCTATCCCATATTTTGATACATCGCGAGTAAATAAATCCTTATAAAAATTATTTAGTAAGTAAATCGAAATTAAAAATATTTAGTAAATAAATCCAAAATAAAAATATTTAGTAAATAAATCCTTTAAGTTACCTTACGTTGACCTAGAATCATGACGTTTGGCAAGAAGCAAGGGTTCTCAGCCCAGATAACCAATGATATGGATATAAGAATATGGAAGAATAAATAGTACCCTATATCCTTCTGGATATAGGGTACTATTTATTCAGATGCACGGGTGAATCCGCGGGGAACAGCTAGTTTATCTATCCAGATATATAGATTTTAAGGCGATGATAGCTCAGTGGTAGTAACGTCGGATGCCGCGACAAAGTTCGTGGGTTCGAATCCTACAATGAGCTTGAGCTTTCGGTGAAGGAAAACAATGAGGAACCTACCACTGTGCTATGGTTGCACGGTGGTAGGGGACTTTGTAGTACCCGTCTGGCTGGCTACCACCCTCAAGTTGAAAATCTGTCACCTACCGGTGTGTTCCGGCAATTGCACTTGAGAGCCAGTTGCCTTCTTGGCGACGGTAACCACTTTTTTTTTATATCAGAAAGTTGACAAGCAGGCAGGCGGCCCACCTGATGGTAAGTGGTTACCGTCGCCTATCGCCATTTGCAATACCAGAGGTATTGCCAATGTGTTGCCGACCTGTTACAATGCCGAGAAGGAAATTACTGGCTCTCAAGTGCAAGCCGGAGCACACCGGTAGGTGCTTGGCGACAGATTTTCAACTTGAGGGTGGTAGCCAGCCAGACGGGTACTACAAAGTACCCTACCACCGTGCTATGGTTTCCTCACGATGTTTTCCTTCACCGAAAGCTCAAGCTCATTGTAGGATTCGAACCCACGACCTTCGTCGCGGCATCCGACGTCACTACCACTGAGCTATCATCGCCTCAAAAGTTACCACTTACCATCAAGTTGACCGCCTGCCTGCTTGTCAACCTTCTGACATAAAAAAAAAAGATATAAAATAAATGCTGTTCGTTGGTAAGCGCATCACTAACAGCTGAACCGTTAAATAATAGTATAGCTGGTGATAATGAGCAAATGAATTTCTGAAACATGGCATACTTCCCTATTTACTTATATCAATTATTGGATATAATCATTGATCAATCAATTGTCAGTCCAATCTGTTTTCGTAGTAGAACTGACGTAGATTAGCGTATTGACGCAATGATTTGTCCAAACGTTGGCATATATCCAAGCACGTACTCGTATGTTTCTCGTTGAAAATAACAATGGTTTAAAGTTTATTCACATATCGCAGATCCATGTTTAGATTTATTTGGATGACAAATACGTGTTTGGACAATGAGGAATAAAAACAAAAAAAATCTAATTAGTCTGTCAGTTAGATTATCAAAAAATATTGGATACGTATTTTTTATTTTATCAAATCAATAAGAAATTACAAAGATAAGTCCCATCAAAGTGCAGGATTGGGGCTTGTGACGTCATCGTACAACTACTTTTTAGTACACTTTTTGCAGACCGGAAAATTTTAACGCACTGTATCTTCGTTATTTTTTGTTTTCGGATCAAAATAAAAAATACGTATCCAATATTTTTTGATAATCTAACTCAAATCAAATCAAATCAAAAACTCATTTATTCAGTTTAGGCCCTAATAAGGCACTTATGAACGTCAACAGTTACAGTTTTACAATAGACTCTACTACCGGTTCGGAGTACACTTGAACTGAGAAGACTCCGGCAAGAAACTCAGCAAGGCGTTTTTTTTTTGGTGGATCTTTTTTTTTAAATTTATGTAGGTAATTACAGTTTTTGTCTTAAATATACATAAACTTCATACAATTATCACTTGGCCAGGGGGCTGCAAGTGCAGAGAGAAGCTACTACAACCATGTATTCTTGTCTTCTATGTAATGAGCCACCTTATAGTAGGCCTTGTCGATCAACTTATGTTTAACATGCTCTTTGAATTTATTATAAGACATCTTAGTTACTTCATATGGGATTTTATTATAAAAGCGAATGCAGTTCCCGAGAAAAGACTTATTGACTTTCGCTAGCCTGAATCTAGGTGTAACAATTTTATCTTTGTTTCTAGTATTTAGGTTATGGCGGCTACTGTTTGTGTCAAATAGATTTAAATTTTTACGGACAAACATAATATTTTCAAAAACGTATAGCGACGGTAAGGTTAATATGTCAAATTCCTTAAACCGATTTCGTAAGGATTCGCGAGGACCCAAGCAATAGATTGCACGAATGGCCCGTTTCTGCAAGATAAAGATAGATTCCAATTCTGCAGCAGAGCCCCATAGTAGAAGACTGTAGGACATTATACTATGGAAATACGCAAAGTAAACCAATCTAGCTGTAGCCACATCTGTTATATTTCTAATTTGTGTAAATAATTGTTGGCGACTGCACAGATAAGATGTTACAAGATCTAGTGCCACTCCACGAACGCCATAGTGTTGAAGTTTTAAAACTAGGGTGTGATGATCTACGCAATCAAATGCCTTGGAAAGATCACAAAATACGCCAACCGCATCTTGAGAGTTCTCCCAAGCATCGAAAATATGCTTCAAAAGTTTAGCTCCAGCGTCAGTCGTAGACCGCCCTTTTGTAAAACCAAACTGGTGTTCATGTAAAATTTGGTTATTGTTGAAATGTGCTAACAATTGATTCAGCATTATTTTCTCGAAGATTTTGCTTAGCGCTGGGAGAACTGAGATAGGTCTATAATCGGAAGGATTATTTTTGCTACCGGATTTAAAAATGGGAACGATTTTACTCTGTTTCATCAAATCAGGGAATGAACCTTTATCAATACATTGATTAAAAATACCTGCTAAGATAGGTGCAATACTAGTAATAATTGAGCCGATGACTTTAACTGATAAACCCCATAAGTCTTCTGTGTTTTTCAAATTTAAAGACTTGAAAGCGCTTAAAATCTCTCTAGCATCAATGAAATTAAACAAAAAATTTGGAATATGTTTGGTAAAACTATTTGTAAGCAGACACTCCGCTTTCACTGGGGACGATGCAAGATACTTCGTAGCTTCAGTAGGAATCGTTGAAAAATAAGATTCGAAAGCCGAAGCCACTTCGTATTTATCTGAGATAAGTTTATCATTAATTTTAAGTGTGAATGTTACATCTTCCTTTTTATTTTTACCAGTCTCCGTATTTATGACTTTCCAGACAGTTTTGATTTTATTAGTTGAATTACTAACTTTATTGGCAATGAACATAGCTTTTGCTTTATTGCAGACTATTTTGAATATCTTTGAATAATTCCTAACATATGTATGAAATTCTTCATTATTTGTATACGATTTTTTATGATAAAGTTCATACATGTTGTCCCTGCTCACCTTTAACCCTTTAGTTGCCCAGTCACAGAATTTTATTTTATTATTTACCATAGTAGATTTAACTGGGCAACATTTATTAAATCCATTACAAATTGCTGTAAATAACGTTTTATATGTATTGTTTGGATCGTCGGATTCAAATGAAGTGTTACTGAGTTTCAATTCTAATTGATTATTAAATTTCTCTAACTTGGTTTTAGTTGTTGTTCTAAATGTTCTATGTACAGGTGAAGTTTGACACTTAAAAGGCAATTTAACAACTTGAGCCAAGTGATCCGAGCGAATACCATTAATTAATGTCTTTTCCAGAACACTCTCATTTGTTATAATGTTATCAATACAAGTAGAAGATGTGGCTGTTACCCGAGTTGGTTCACTAAACAAAAGATCCATATTAAAAGATTTAAAAAGAGAAATAAAATTGTTTCTTTCAGATGAAGTAACAAGAATGTCAATGTTGAAATCACCACAAACTATTAATGACTTTTTAGACTTGAACAGTTTACTAAGAGTAACTTCTATTATAGAATAAAACAATGAAAAGTCAGAAGCCGGTGGTCTGTAAACACATACGATAATGGAGCTTTCAATCTCTGCACATGCTACCTCACATACGCGCTCCACAGAATGACTACATATATCTGTACGATTCTTGAATTTAATATTATTATTTAATAAAATAATGGATCCACCACCGTTGGCAGACACTCTGTTGAACGCACTGGCGACTGTGAAATTGTTAATATTAAATAGCATCATATCAGCCTTTAACCAAGTTTCGGTAAAGCATAAAATATCAACTTTAATTTTATCTAATAATAGTTCAATATCATAAATTTTGCCAGAGAAGCGATTAATGTTCTGATGCAATAGTATTATATTATGTCTAGGCTTCTCTTTTGTCGAAATTAAATGTTTAAAGAGTTAATCACAATATTATTAGTATTACTAGATAATACTGCTTTGTCACTTAGCCTACTGTTTGTTATATTTACTATAATCATATCAATATTATAGGCTATCAATGTAGCAATCAGGATTTTTGATTTTCTAGGCAAGCTTACCAAATCCTGAGTCACTTTAAGTCCACTAATAAACTTATTAGTGTCAAAAAATAAAAATAAATCATCATAAAATGTCAAATTATGTAAACAATTATTTAAGAACATTATATAGTTATTTTGTTGTTCAGTATAATCAACTGAATAGGGGAAAGCACACAAAATTACTTTCAGTACCCCTAACTTTTGTAGGGACTCATAACTATTATATAGGTCCTTCCTATGTACACCTAACCCGTGTCCCACCAAGATAACAACTGTGGTATACTTGTCAAATTTCATATTAGTTAAGCTCTTAATAATTTGTATGTATGAAGCACCTGGCATACAATAATTAACAACTGGTTGTTTGGAATGATTATTAATAAATGAACCTAAGTTTACTCCTATTTTATCAGAAAAAACAACAGTTTTATATTTATTTTGAAGTGAGCTATCCATATTATTACTCACACACTGCTCAGATCGTCCAACTTCAGTTAATACTGGCACCGACTCACCAACAGACACATGCATACAGCCACAAGTATGGTTGTTAGTGAGAGACTCAAACCTGTCCTCATTGTACTTACACATGTCTACTAAATGAGTCGCCGCCAATATGTGCTCTTTTATTTCCTGTTGGGATTTCTCATACTTGATGAGCAAATCTTTTAAGCACAGCTCTTTATATTGTAAGTCAGAGAGCAACCGCTGTGTGTCAGTATCATACATGTCTAAACTATTTTTTAACTTGATATTACATTTGTTTAATTTTTTTATAAGATTACAATGTTTGCTTTTTTGTAGAACTGCATTACGGTAAGAATTTTTCTTATTTACTATACTCTTTGACTTTTTGATGAATCTATTCAGTTTTAAATACTTTTTAATCTTATTATGACTTGTCATTACATGATTAGATTGATCACAGATTGAGTCTGTTAAATCAATAGTTAGAGTGGCCGATGGGACAGACAGCTGACATGAATCACTCCCTACCAGTTCATCATACAGGCTTAAGGTGTTGTTGACCTGATGATTGCTTAGGTCTAGATTTAGCTGGCTTATTTGGCTGTGAGCTTGACTTAAGCTGCCCTCAAGCTCAGAGATACGAGTAAGCGCTTTTTCATATGTGTCACTACAGGCGCTGAAAGATGTTACAATCTCCTGAAGCTGGTTTCTCTGTTCAAGGATGTCCGCACAGCTGTTGTGCAGATCTGCCAACTCACTCTTTAATTTACTATTGTGCATTAAAATATTTTTAAATTCCTCTTCACTGTCCTCGCGTTCAAGATTTAATTTGTCACAGAGGTTCTGGGAGGCTTTGAGTTCATGTAGGGCCTTCCTGAGCTTGTCCTCCATGTCGCGAGCAGTGGCCTTGCGTGTCAGCATGTTAGACATGAATCCACAGACCCTGCAACACAAACACAGAGAAGCTGAACAGTGAAAGAGGTAGTAAGTTTATTATTAAGAAAGTACCTGCCTATTTATTGACCTATGAAAGGATATATTGAATTGAAGCCTTTAGTGTGGACTATTATCAATGTGTTGATGTATCAGAGTGTATTATGAGTTTAAGTATACATTCAATAGAAAGAAAGAAAGAAAGAGAACTAGGAAGTATATTATGGAAGATAAACAAGTATAATATGAGAGATTTTTTACTTTTGTAAACAAGAAAATATGACTGTGATATGTGTAACTGTTAGTTTATGATATCTAACCTTTGAGTACCTATGCTGTACAGTATTTTGTGTATAATTACTGTCTGTGACTTTTGTAATTGTCTACAACTATGTTTCCACTTATTGTCAAACAGGAAGAGACTTACGGCGCCAATGAGTGTATGGTAAGAAGCTCACGTCATAAGTATGAGCAGTGTATAGTGTCTGTGCAGTTTTAATATTGAAAATAATTATTATACTTATCAATTTAAACAAATTACTCCCCAGGTTTTTGGCGATGATTTTTAAATTTTATCCGTTTGATTGACAGCTCCTTTTCAATGATTTATTTCTGGATTTATACAGTGCTGATATGAAAACCAACACTTCACACGATATATTGATTTATATTTTATATTATGAGTTAGATAATTCGGTAAAATTACAATTTATAATATTTAAAATTAAATTAAATTTATTAGAGGAAATTTTTGACAACCAGGTAATTTGGGTTGCCAACTGACGGACTAATTAGATTTTTTTGTTGTTATTCCTCATTATTTGGATTACAAATTGCAGTGATTTAGAATACGGCCCACGGTTTTACTGATACCACAGAATACTTAATAGTACAACTGATACCGAGATAAAAAAGTAGACAGTCACTTTTTGGACCATCAATTTCTACCTATCCGTTGAATCATTTTATGAAATAAGGACAAACTTTTGCAACTATTCCGACTGCGGTTTCACCGTCGTTCCCGGGATAAGAAGTAGCCTAGGTATCTTTCTCATTAATATTAGGTATATTATTAATGAAAATTATTATAAGTATTATTACCTGACCCTCGTGGTTTCGCTCTCAAGATATATTTTTTACAGTAATATCCGAATTATTTATAGGTGCCTACAAATAATTAAGCTGAAGAGTTTGTTTGTTTGAATGCGCTAATCTCCGGGTTTACTGGTCCGATTTGAAAATTTCTTTCCCTAATAGGAAGCTACATTATCCCCGAAGGTTATAGGCTACTTTTTATCCCGGGAAAGCGAGCCTCAGGGGCTCCAGAATCATGAGTTGAATCTATGGTATCAGTTTTCGGTACGGTGTCTCTTACAGCAAACTAGCTTCCGCTCCACGGTTTCTCCCGCGTTCCCGAGGTATCTTATGTTTTCTCGAGATAAAAAGTAGCCTATAAGTTATTCCAGGGTATGACCTATCTATGTGTCAAGTTTCATCCAAATCCGTTCAGTAGTTTTTAAGTGATCGAGTAACAAACATTCATCACCAACATTCGCATTTTTAATATTAGTAAGTTACCTACTAAGATATTTTCTGATGATAGAATGTTACCTATGCCAAAATATATTTTTATTTTCACAACAGTTGTTCAAAAAAAAACTTATAGTAAAGAAAGCCAGTGTGAAACTTGTATTTAGATAAGATGAACTTCCGTTGTCCTAGTGTACGCACCTTCATAGCATTAGTTATGATTTCCACGTGCACTACTAATGGTTTTTTAACTCACTCGGTTCTCACTTTTAACTGTCCGGCTTGTGTGAGTTATCGGATAGTAGAAAGTAATTTCTTTGGTTTTGTGTGTTTAGGACTTATCACCGTATTTTGTGACAAACGTATTTTTTTCGTTTGATTAAATATACGTTTTGGTATTATTATTTGGCTTACATACATAGCTATAATGAGTTTGCTGGGATTACCCACAATATAACTATTTTTAGGAAAATAATATACTATGTGATTCGTCGGAAGTAATTATATGATTTCAACTTTCAATAATTATAAAAATACCCAATAAAATTCTGAATAACAATTTTGATTTTTTGTAATAAATGTTATTTTTACCCGTGATATTATTTTGTTTATTGATGAAAAATATCTGTATTACTACAAATACTATAACAAAAATCCACCTTTTAGTTTTTCTATTGATAATTCTCCCCCATTTCAATAAATAAATAAATAAATTTCGAACTTCCATTTCCATAGCTGCTTATTCAAATATATTGTTTTGGATTTCTGAGTAAGTAGCAGGTACATACTATTTACTAATTAAATGAAAATACTACTTTTTTTCTTCTACTCAATTGTGTCATATCTTAAAACCTTTTTTTATAATTTTCACATTTTCATTTAAAACTCACGTAATTCACACGCGAGGCTGCCGTGACTTTCTTAAAAATAGTACCGAGAGTATAGTAAGTTATCGATATAACGCTGCTAAATGAAAATCAACGTGTGATTTCATGTCTTTATACGTATCGTACGACAGTTTTCAATGGTCGTATAACATTCCTTTTAGAACACGAGGGGAATCGGTTTGTTTAGTATGTTGTTGACAGTTACAAAGACGGACGTACATGTTGTATGTAGACTTATTTATATATTTGTGATATTATGTACGTGAATGACTTGTGTTTTTATTTTTAAAGTTTTGTTTTGTTAAGAGTGTAAATGAAAAATTATATTAAAGTGGAATTTCATTATTGAAATTCATACAAAATCAATATGTAATAATACAAAATAATAACGAAAGTGTTACAAATCTAATTAATGTAAATAAATACTAAAAGAACTGTCAATTTTTTTTTAAATCAAAAGCAAAAAAAAAACAGCAGTATTTTATCAAAACCAGCCCAATTTAAGACCCTTCTATAATTAAAATAATAAATTTACAAAAAATTAAAATCATTGAAATGACACTGACGGTACAGTCAGCGACGTGCGATGTTTTTACTAAAGTTGGTGCGGAGATGACGTGATGACGTCCTGGACGAGGGAGCTGGACGAGGCTGCGGTGCTGGCCACCAGGACTGGATACTGGCATGTCCTGCTTTTCTACCTGCTGTGTGGACTGGCTGCTATACCGACATCGTTTTTAGTTTTTTCTCAGGTAAATAATCAATACAATGATGAGTACTTACGTCTCACAAAGTAAAGTAGGTATTTTACTGTAGTAAATAATTCATAGTAAATAATTAATATGGGACCTTCTTGGAGCTACACCGAACACAACGCAAATCAGTTCATAAACAAAAAAGTTATAGGTACCTACGTGAACAAACATACCTACTACCGAATTAAGAACCTCCTCCTTTTTTTTGAAGGAGGTTAAAAACCGTGTGTTGTCAAGCGCCAGGAGGTCTAAAAAGATCGCTCGACGAATATTACTAGATGCAATTAATTTCTCAAAATAGTAGATTAGATTACTCGTATAATGCAATTTAAAAAAAAATATAGAAAATAAAATAAGTTGACATTGTTATAACTACATAAAAAAAAAACTTTATTTCGTCTCATCATCATCTCCCTGTCTTGTCTATCATTTGTGGTCGGCGCAATTACTCTCTTTCCATTCAGCCCTTGTATCCGTAATATTGGCATTTTAATTAGGCGCTGATATCTCAGTGGTAGTGACGTCGGATGCCACGCGCGACGAAAGTCGTGGGTTCGAATCCTACAATGAGCTTGAGCTTTCGGTGAAGGAAAACATCGTGAGGAAACCATAGCACGGTGGTAGCGTACTTTGTAGTACCCGTCTGGCTGGCTACCTCCCTCAAGCTGAAAATTTGTCGCCAAGCACCTACCGGTGAGTTCCGGCAATTGCACTTGAGAGCCAGTTGCCTTCTTGGTATTGTAACAGGTCGGCAACACATTTGTAATACCTCTGGTATTGCAAATGGCGATAGGCAACGGTAACCACTTACCATCAGGTGGTCGTATGCTTGCTTGCTACTTTCAGTTTGTCTGTGATGGTCGCAACATTGTAACTACCTCTATAACCTTAGGATAGGTTATGTAATCCTAGTATTAGACTGTACCATAATGATCATTGGACGGTGCCTTTCACTCAACCAAATACCTGATTATAACTCACTAGCTGTTCCCCGTAGTTTCACTCGCGTTCCCGGGATAAAAAGTAGCCTATAACCTTCGGGGATAATGTAGCTTCCTATCAGTGAAATATTTTTTGAAATCGGTTCTGTAGTTTCGGAGCCTATTCAATGCAAACAAACAAACAAAACATCAAATCTTTTACTCTTTATAGTATTAGTATAGATTACTATAGACTAGCTGTTCCTCGTGGCTTAACTCGCGTTCCCGGGATAAAAAGTAGCCTATAACCTTCGTGGATAATCTAGTTTCCTATTAGTGAAAGAATTTTTCAAATCGGTTGAGTAGTTTCGGAGCCTATTCAATGCAAACAAACAAACAAAAAATCAAATCTTTCCTCTTTATAATATTAGTATACATGAATTATTTTTAGGTATTACGAGTGTAGTAGGTACATCCGTTGAGCAAAAACTGGTCAAGTACTAGTTTCAATTGCATACCGAGATTTCGATACCCAAATAAAATTATAGTGAGATACTATTTGTGGCTTTGTTAGTGGCATAAATTCTATTGAAGTATTTATTGTACGAATATCAAACATTTGGCTATTTAACCTCTGATTTATCCTTCCTCCTACTAGAATAAACACTAGTAATAAAGAGCATTAATCATTTTAAATGATAGAGGTAGATACTATTTATTTGTTTTTATTCCAAGATTTAGCTTTATTATACAAACTACATATAATAAAATTCCTCGAAGCGGCTGCTGCCGATCAACGGCAAGGTTCCCAGAAGGCTGACAGCGTATCCTCTTTGGATGGCCAAGCTAACTAGTCAGTCAGGCTAATTAGTTTTGAAGTTAATGTTCGAGAAAATCGGCGAGACTCGCACTCACAATGACCTATTTATTTTATCCTATTCTTTATACGACCTGTCTGGTGGTTACCGTAGGATATAGACCAGCCAGGCTATTGTGTATCTTTTGGTGGTAATCGTAATGGACACCATTATTAATTTCATGCAATGACGCGCTACAAAGAAGACAATTTTGTGGGCGTGGTGAGCCCTCATTGGATGAGTTTCAATAATGACGTTCATTTTTTTTTTTTGAAAGGACTAAAGTTGGCCTCTGATGGCTGCTCCAACCTTACCGGACAATCGGCGAGCGCAGAGAGCTCTCAGCCGGGTAACATTTAGGTAACCACGCCTGAGGGCACCCCCGAGTGGGGTACCAACCTCGGTTCAGGGCGTTAGCGGGGAGACGTTCATTACGATAACCACCAATGATTTGCGGTAGAGCCTCCTGGCTATCCTATCACTCAAGTGCAGGATTTAGCTGCGGTATTCTCTAAGCACCAAACACCTTCCGGTGTGTTCCGAAAACTGCACTTGAGAACACTGCATCTGCAGGCCAGTATTACAAATGTAAAAGGCTTGTTTGTAATGATACAATCTTGAATAGCTCGAAATAGGAGTACTGTAGCTTGGACCGACCAGTAATCTACGGAGTCCCTCAGGGTAGGACTTAGAGCCCATTTTTTTTCTTATGTATATTGATGAACTCACTCACTTAGATCTTCATCAGGGTTCTTGATCCTGCTCAGTCAAGTTTCGATGCAATCAACCAGTGAATACAATAATATACTGAACAACACAATATATGGCCATCACATTTCGCTAATCTAGAACTGAGTGATGATTCGCAGTTGCTCAAAAATGCTTCATACTGTCAATATAAGTCACTAAAACGTTCCAACTTTACTTGATGTCATACGCAAATTTATCTAGGAGTTAATATGGCCGTCATATACTATGTCCGATCTCTCTGTCTAATTAGTAGTTTAAAATGCTTATATCTTCCGTGATCATCATTGGCCGAATTTAATTTTAATTTCACTTATTGACATCTTTTTTTACGGTATTTTCATATTTTGTTAAGAAATGTGATAAAAACAGTTTTTACCTACCCAGTACTATAAAATCTTGACCAAGATGCACTCTACCTCTTGGAGGGTGTTACATAAGCCACGAGTACTTCCTAACAAGCTGCTGTAATGTATTATGAAGACTACACGCTTTCCATTCAATCTAGTGTTATTCAAATTATGAACTGATTGCATTCTTCATTGATGAGAGCATCTTTGCGACAAAACCTTTTGTAGTTTACTGCGTTTGTAGTTTGTAGTTGGCATTTCCTAGCAGTTTAGTTTGGAAATGAATTTTAACCGTAAAATTTTTCGCTAGTTATTTAAGGGGGAACGTTCGGTTGGAGCGCGAAATTCAAATTTTATCACGTTTTTTGCAAATTGCAGCTCAGTTATAGGTTGTATGTTATCAAGATGTTATTTGCGAGAAGAATGGAAGTATATTTAATGATTAATAACAAAAGAAATCATCAATATATTCTTCCAAGGTATATTAGTAACATTTTCATGAAATAGTCGTATATGTCAGTCATATACCTTGGAGGAATATGTTGATCATTTCTTTTGTTAATAATCAGTAAATATACTTCCATTCTTCTCGCAAATAACATATTGATAACATACAACCTATAACTGAGCTGCAATTTGCAAAAAACGTGAAAATTTTGAATTTGAATTTCGCGCTCCAACCGAACGTTTACCCTTAAGTGTCTATGCTCATTGAATACCTTTCAAGAGTAGTTACTGACGAGAATATGCATATCTAATACCTTTCAACGAGCAATTCTTGTAATATATAATGTGGTGTATATGTCACCAGAAATGTATGAAATATAGGAATTGTATACAATTCCTGTGTAGATACCTATTTAGGAAATGTATGGATTTCCTAGGAAATGTATACAATGACGGACTAGATACTTTTCCGTTAACATATATATTATAATGTCGTAATTTTCATAAAATTTTGTACGTATGCAGAGGGTTTCGGGGGCAATAAATCGATCTAGCTAGGTTTCATTTTTAGAAAACGTTGTTTAAAAAAAAAAAGAGCAAAGCTCGGTCATCCAGGTATAGTATGACACAACTTAGATGTAGCATCGGCAAATCGTTTTCGTACACTTCACTTCCGATTTACACAATTAATAAAAATCATTCACTATCGCGTCATTCAACGTTCAACAAGATCATTTTCGCCGATCATTTTTTAACTCATGAGTAATGTTGTAGGTGCACTCTTTTCGGGAACGATCGATTTTACGAATTTTGCCGATGCTTCATCTACGTTGTGTCATACTATACTCTAACTTTAAACGAGCAATTCTTTTATATAGGTAGGTTCAATATACATTTATTTCGTGTATCTCGGAAACGGATTTAACTATTTGGACGAAATTTTTTATTCTGATAAGATTTAGCTTTTTATGTTTATCTATATACATAGGCGTATTTATTGATAAAAACGTGATTTCCAGAAAAAAATCTCCGTGGGAAACTGGGGTACCTATTTATTAATGATTGTCGACATTGGTGCTGATTTTGTTTAAAAAAAAGCTAACAAAAACTTCACATTAAACTTTAAAAGTACCCCTGGTATTTAAAATGGAACTTCAAAACTGAAAAAAACTATTTTCTTAATTTTTGACCGCTACGTACTTACGCAAATGTCAATGTGCGTAATTACGCTTGTAGTTTACAAGGGGCTCCAAAACTCTCCAAAAATAAAAGTCAGTTTTAATAAAATATATACCGACAATTTTTGTGCCAATAGGATAGTTGACACTGTCAAAAATAAATGACCAAGCATTAACCAATGCATAAAACATCTAAAAACACGTGGAAATAACCAATATGTCGTACATTTAATGTTTTTTATGATTTTTAATTACCAGTGGAACCACTAAGAGTAGATGATTTGATGCTGTGAAACTATAACGTCATAGTGTAATATTTCATACAAAATTCCATATAAACTATTGTTTTGACATTTATTAAAAAGTAGCTCATTTGATAAGTCTGTCAACTACCCTATTATGTTGATGATCGTCGATCAATGTAGTAGTATTAGAGCATATCGTGCGGCCTCTTACCAGGGCCTCATGAGTGTAAAGAAATATTTTTGATCTTCATTGGATTCTCCCTAGCTCTTTTTTAAGAATTCTTCATCCGAATATAATTGAGCTATTTTTTTTTATACTGCTAAGGTAGCAAGCAAGCATACGGCCCACCTGATGGTAAGTGGTTACCGTCGCCTATCGCCATTTGCAATACCAGAGATATTGCTAATGTGTTGCTGACCTGTTACAATAACGAGAAGGCAAACTGGCTCTCAAGTGCAATTGCCGGAACACACCGGTAGATGCTTGGCGACAAATTTTCAACTTGAGGGTGGTAGCCAGCCAGGCGGGTACTACAAAGTACCCTACCACCGTGCTATGGTTTCCTCACGATCCCATTCAGTGATTAGGTAGGATATTGGAGTTTCCACACGTCTATGTAAAATTCTCTGAAAAATAGATAGGCCTCTAATCAAGACTGGTTATTTCCAGGCTAAATAATCATAATTTAAACATTCTCAGTAATGTCATGCAAGGCATTAGTAATCTTTTTAGGTTTTTGTATTCGATATTCAATAATTACCATTAGGAATCGATAATGCGAAGCTTTTTTTGCAATAACATTTTAATATGCATATTATCAAAATAAGCAAAAGAAATTTGATACCTTTTGTATAAGATATTAATTAAAGTATTCTGTTTCACATGATTTATAGTGTTTTTCAAGTATAAACAAAAACTGTTAAGTTCGACTTTTAAAGAACATTTCTGATTTTTAATTTTAAAAGTTCATTGAATATAATAACTTAATAAATAATGTATTACCTAGCTTTCCGCCCCGCGGTTTCACCCGCGATCCCCTATTTTAACTCCCTAGCTAGGTACAAGTATGACACAACTTAGATGTAGCATCGGCAAATCGTTTTCGTACACTTCACTTCCGATTTACACAACTAATAAAAATCATTTGGGCCAGTTGGCGCAGTTGTCCTATTGCGCCGCAGGTCGTGGGTTCGATTCCCATCAGGACAAACATTTGTGTGCTGTTTGTGCTGAGTCTGGGTGTAATTATCTATATAAGTATGTATTTCCAAAAAAAAAGTAGTATATGTATGTAGTATATCAGTTATCTGGTTTCCATAGTACAAGCTCTGCTTAGTTTGGGATCAGATAACCGTGTGTGAAAAAATATCCCAGGATATTTATTTATTTATCATTCAAGTATCGCGCCATTCAACGTTCAACAAGATCATTTTTTAACACATGAGTAATGTTGATGATTACGAATTTTGCCGATGCTTCATCTAAGTTGTGTCATAGGTACTGTATGCCAAATTTCTACACGACCCGTCCAGTGGTTTGGGCTTTGCGTTGATAGATCAGTCAGTCAGTCAAACAGTCAAGCTTTCTTTTAGGTTATTATCTAGCTGTCCCCAGCGGTTTCACTCGCGTTCCTTAGATAAAAAGTAGCCTATGTTGGCGAGGAAGGTAGGAGACAATTCATGAGTATTGAGGACAAGCCTTCGTGCTCTCTCTTAGTCAATGCTATTTGCTTATAGGCTTTCTCCCTTCCAAAAATAACTCCCCAGTAGCCTAATCCAGTTTCTCTCATTTCCAGGTCTTCACAAACGCCACTCCAGAGCACTGGTGCGCACCACCACCAGAACTGAACACCTTAGACTTACCAGAAGAACTGCTTCGTAACCTAACGGTACCAGGAGAGCATGGGGTGTTTGAAAATTGTCGAGGATTTGACGTGGACCCACACACTTTGCATCATGTCCTTAGTGAATACGTTGAGGAAAGGTAAGATTGTTTTTTAGATTAGCGTGAGTTTTACCACTATGGAATAAGGGTGAAATTGGAATTACCTACGCCTGCGCCTGTGCGAAATTCGATTGTTGGATTGTCATTAGTTCAAAAACAATATTCATAGATACATCCATGCTGCATAACTACATTACTTCTAAGTCATTTTAGTGCGTGTAACGTTAATTCGAAAAACGTTGTATCGAAGAACTTTATACTTAAAGTATACAGGATGTTTTTTTTAAGTTGGCGTGGTAGACCATATCCTAGTTTTAAGAATAGCGAAAAAGGCTGAAAGGAGTCTCGGGGCCGACTTAAAAATTTTCCTTGCCGGGAATCGAACTCATTGACGCGTTCCCGGGATAATAAGTAGCCTTTGGGAATAATGTAGCTTCCTATTTATGTACCAGTAACTCCAGAGATTAGCGCGTGCAAACAAACAAACAAATTCTTCAGTTTTATTATTAGTATAGATATTACACACGATTTTTAAGATTCTTTTGTTTAGTTTTTCCATTGTTCATCGCTATATCGATCTTTTTGAAACAATTGTTTCAAACCTCCTCATAGATCATTAATATATTTTAAGTACCCGAATCTAATTGTAGAAAATATATCCATGAAATTCTGTAAAATGACACAATGATTGAAACAGTTTTTAGGGTTCAGTCATCATGTCATCCGAAAGACGTCCACTGCTGGACAAAGGCCTCCCCCAAGGATCTTGAATCATTTGAGGGGATATGCCATAATCGTCACGCTTGGCAGGCGGGTTGGCGATCGCAGTATGGTGTTATAGTTCTCAGAGATACGCTGCTGCCCGTACTCTGGTATACCTTCCCTCGGACGACTTCTACGTCCCCCACGGGATGAGATGGGGTGGTGATATTCGTCGCCGTCACCACACAGCAAGGGGGTTCAGTACCTACCCAGAATTTAAGTCTTCAACACGTAGTCGTGCACTCTTGTCAGTGGTCGTGGTTTAATTGGTACATTAGACAGTTGAAATTGTCACAGATTATGTATTTCTGTTGCCGCTATTACAACCGATACTAAAAAATATAATAAAACAAGTATTTAAGTAGTCCGCGTAAGGGTGTCGTAGCCACCTCTGGCTGCACCTTCCACCGAAAAAAAAAAAAAGAGGCTCCCATACAATAAACTGACAGTGATTTTTTTGCCGTTTTTTATAGATATTGGTATGGAACCCTTTGTGCGCGAGTCCAACTCGCACTTAGCCGGTTTTTTATGTTTCTTATCACTAGCGAAGCTTTGTTTTCATTTAGGTGACCGCGGCTAATTAGAACAATTAATATTAATCGTTTGACGCTTATATTTCGTCCAACACGCATGTGGTGGAACCTTGAAACGGTATTGTAAAAAAAAGTTACTTGTTTTTTGTCCCAATTCAATCCTGTTGTGAAGAGTGCAACAAAAAGTGTACGACCGGTTAATATTAAAAAAAATTGCCAATGTACCAAGTATTTTGTTATTTTTTTGGGATGCCACGTGTGTCGATGCCTTAGCACCGTCTCATCTTCCAGAAACAATAAATAAGGCTGCTGCCATGTCAGCAGAGAACCTCAAGCGGCGCAAATATTGTAGTTTAGATTCGAGCTACATTTTTGAGCCGTTTGGGGTCGAAACTCTGGGTCCGTGAAGGCCGAGTGGCCACCATCTTTTTAAAGAAATATCAAAACTCCTGATCGAAATCTCGTGACCAAAATGCTGGCTTAAACTTAGGTCAGAGAATCAGCTAGTATTCTGGGAACGATGCCTTCTGATAGCGACTTTTACATTTAGTTTAGTCCTTCTTAAACTTGAATTTAAATTAGTTTATTTTCACTAAACTTCATCGAAAATCTAAATAAATAAAAAGAAAAGGTGACTAACTGATTGATCTATCAACGCACATCTATCTACAAACCATTGGTTGGATTGAGCTGAACTTTGGCATACAGCTAGTATGACGTAGGCATCCGCTAAGAAAAGATTTCCAAAATTCAATAGGGGATTTAAACCGGGTGGAAAGGTAGTAATATAATATTAGAGGGTGATTAAAAAGTCACATGTATAAAAGTCTTTGGAATTGGGTCTAAATCATAAATAATTTCTTTCATTTTTAGGTCAGAATTTATTCGTGAAGACGGTGCATTAAGAGTTGTGAAGACTCGTCGCCTGGTGCCATCAGCCGATGAGAAGCAACGTGAGATACAAGTAAGGAGTTCATTTGCTTGTCATTCCACTCTGTCGGCATAAACTATTACTACGATAACATGGCGCGCCCTTCCAAATTACTATTTCAATGTGTGTAGTCACATCCCTACGAAAGAGTTTGTATGTAGTTGTATTTGTCCAGTAGCAGGCCGTCTTCAGTATCTCACTTATTACCAGATTTGTTGGTCAACTAATCATAATTAGCCGACCGCCCAACACAACGGACGTGTCATTGTCTCAGTTCTGTTGCCGATCGGCTCAGTTTATAGAATGCTGGCAGCGTTTCCTTTTTCGTTAGCTGAATTAATACGCTAGCCGCTAGTTTCCGAAGGCCTCAACTAATTTTACCAATAAAATACGAGCGAAACAGCGGGCTTCGGACCCTCACTTCATCAACATCACTGCTGGACATGGGCCTTTCCTTACAGGTGCTACATCTTCTGGTCCTCCGCTTTCCGCACTTCCCTTAGCTACTTGATCATCATCATCATCATCTTATCAGCAAAAAGACGTCCACTGCTGAACAAAGGTCCCTCAAGGATCTCCACAATTACCGATACTTTTAGTATTTTAATGATTTTGCAGATAGCTCGAGTGAAGGAGGCTGTTCTGGCTGTGAGGAGCGAAGAAGCTACAGCCTGCTCACACGGCTGGAGATTCAACACTGAGCATTATAAGAATTCTCTAGTAACCGATGTAAGTTCCGATGATAGCTCTATAGATAGTGTCGTCGTATGATCTTCAGTTTTTGGTGAAGGGAATCCATAGGTAGGACGATGGACACAAGCCTATCCGTAATTAAAAAAAAAGATGAAAGTATCATGTCTTGTTAGTGTTTAGATGAAAACTCGTTATATAGGTATATATTTTTTATACTTCTAAAGGTAGGCTTCCGAGGCTCGCGGCCGACGACTGACGCGCGCGGCTGACGTGCGCGTCTGTCGCCTCGGCCGCGACCCACGGACTTGTACCTTTGTAAACAAGCATACCTGATGGTAAGTGGTCACCGTAGCCTATGACACTTGCAAAACCAGGGGTATCACTCGCGCGTTGCCTACCCTGCAAAAATCTCTTCACCCCCTTCTAGAAGAACCCCATGCTGTAGTCTCTTGGGAAAACCACGGCGGGGAGCTCATTCTACAACTTAAGCGTCCGTGACATGAAGGTCCTTTGGAACCGCACAGTACGAGACCATTTAGGTTCCAGTGTGTGAGGATGTTTATCCTAAAAGCTGTCCATTATAGAGTTATTCCTACCTAGATGGCTACTACCAGCGATCACCTTGGCTTTATAAGCAAGATTATTCAATGCATTCCAGAATTTTGTTCCTTTAGTATCCTTAGAATCGATTCTAATGGGTGTAACAACATCTCTTAAATTTTAAAATAAAAACTATTTTCCAGTTCTCTTTGGTCTGCGATCAAGAATGGCTACCAAGGTTAAGCAATACCCTCTTCTGGGTTGGCTCAATATTTGGAAACATCTTCTTTGGATGGATGTCTGACAGGTAATTACATTTTTTCTTCTGTATCTTTCTTTATTCTGAGTAGTAAAAAATACTATAATATTATCAATCAACAAGCAATGATGTAGTCTTAACGTGGCCAGAAGCAAAGTCATTAGTTGAATTCAAGCCCTTAAGGAAGTCAAAACTACTGAAATTGCCATCGGCTTTTAAGTCAGCCTACGTCAATAAAATATAGGTATAATTAAATGCGTAAGGCAATTTCTTCAATTTCGAAAGCTTTAGTATCAAATAAGCATACAACCCAACTAATGATAATAGAACTTCTGTGGGTTTTTATTTTTAAATAAAGTAATTCAATTGGTGCTTAAAAAACACATTCCTCGAATCGCAGGTTAGCTCATCTCTGGTGAATACTCAGCCTTACCGTGGCATATAGACGCTTGTAACACAAGTGGTATCACTTCTGATTTGATCCGTTGCTGATCTTGCAAAAATCTCTTTAAGCCCTTCTGTAATCAAAGAACCCTGTGAATACCCAGTATCTTAAAAACAAATACATTTCTTGAAGCTTTACCAATGATTTTTTATTTTTCAGATACGGCCGTCGTCCAACAATCCTACTGATGATCCTTCTGGAAGTACCACTTGCTATTGCTTCATCTTTCCCTACATCATATTGGACATACACAGCTCTGAGGGTGGCCGGTGGGCTGTTCTTTCCAGCACTGTATCAGCTGCCTTTTATATTGGCTCTAGAGCTTATGCCTCCGGGAAGTCGAAATCATACCGGTAGGGAATATTTATTTATAATAATGTTACTGGACCTGTTAAATTGTAATATAAATTTTACCAGCAAAAAAGTTTCTTACCTATGGCGTTCCACAGGGTGTCTAGTGACTTTGAACCTCATCTATTCCTAATTTATATTAATGATCTATGTAAGTTATCTCTTACAAACTCTAAAATTATAACCTTTGCTGATGACGCAGAGAGAAATGTTGCTAAACGCTTACTATAATATATTCCGGGAGCTGCCCATGTGAGCTAGTTCGTTAGGCTTTGTGTGCTTACCACTATCTGCCATAATATCATAATTTACCATAATGAGATTGTGGTAAAGCATAGGGCACACACAGTGAAAGAAACTATAAAAAAATCGGTTATTTTATGTAGAAATTCTTGATTTTTTTCAGGCATAGTAGTCGGGATGCTGTTTGCCGCTGGAATGTGCTTGCTATCACTGCTGGCATATGCTTTACGAGACTGGTTCTATTTGTCACTGGCTACAAGTTTGCCCTTCATTTTATTATATGGGTAAGTCTTAGATATTTTCTTGTCATCAATATAGATTTTTAAAAATATTAGTTATATTAATATAAACAAATGCCAATCATCTAAAAAATATTATAATTATAGGAAATTATGACGCTTTTTATTTCATATTTACAATAAAAAATGTACAAAATACAATCTAGACAAAAAAATCCTCGAGATAACCGCTGCTACCAATCGTCAGCATGTTTTCCAACAGATTAAAATTGTTTCCTCATTGGATGCCTAAGCTAATGTGTTAGTGGAAAAAGCTCATCGGCAAAGGATCTCTTAAGCTCTAGATTAGTTTTAAAGATAAAAAAAAAATTATTAGGCCATTCACCGATAGGTGAATCGCACTAAAAATATATTTGTAAAAAAGAATCTAATTAAAAGTGTTATATTTAAAGGTACTACTGGCTAATACCAGAATCACCACGATGGCTGGTAGGAAGGGGACGAATAGCTGATGCAGAGAAAGTTTTCAGAAATCTTGCCAAAAAGAACGGTATTGAACTGTCGCGAGGGTTTTTACTGGAGTTGCATGTGAGTAATATTATTGCAAAATAAAATTTTAACACTATGATGACGCAGAGATTGAATTTGTGCGTCTAGAAGCAGATAATTTTGTGTTTCCTTGGGACAAACAGTGTCCTATATTATGCAGTGTAAGATCTACTCGTACGTATGTTCCTAGTTTTAGTCGAATATATATTAAGCCGTGACAGAGCTGAGTAGTATCAAACACACAATATACACAAACATTAGCATTTATAATGATCATCATCATATCAGCCGAAAGACGTCCACTGCTGGACAAAGGCCTCCTCCAAGGATTTATAATGATATTAAAATATAAAATACAAAATTTATTTCAGAAAAAAAATAAACTACAAGACGCTGAAGCAGAAGTATTGTTAAGCAGTATCAATGGTCATGTCCCTGGATTTCCAGATGTAGATAAAGATGAATATATAGATAGACGAATAAGTAACATGCTCACATTCAAACCAGATCTGACTAAAATATCCGAAATAGATGAATCAAATAAAGCTGAGAGCTTGGAAAGAATAATAGCTTTAGAAGTAGCCGAAATAGTAAATAAGAAATCAAAGATAAAAGTTGATGATCAAGAAGTAAAGGATGTTGAAATGGAAGAAACTCAGTTAGGTTCTGAATCACAACAGAAATCGACACAAACTGAGCACTCCAAATCACCAGCTAATACTTTAAGAAGAAAATCACTACAGCTAGTTAATAAAATCTTTGTACATGATGAAGATGTTGATAAAGTGGAAAATAAGAAGATGGACGATCAGAATTCTGAAGGAGATTGTAAAGCTTCTCCGTTAGACGTATTCAGATATCCAAATTTAAGAAAGAAATTCTTTATACTCACGTTTGATTGGGTAGCGCTTGGTGTTGTTTATAATAGTTTAAGTTATAATACGTCTAATTTAGGAGTGGATGATTATTTGGCGTTTTTTATAGGTTCGTATCACTTTATTTACAACCGTATAATTATTAGAGTAGAGGACTTCGACATATTCCCAGCATATAGAAGACTCGCTTCCGCCTAGCGGTTTCACTCGCGTTCCCGTAGTATCTTATATTTTCCCGGGTTAAAATGTAAACTTTATGTTATTCAAGGGTATGATCTATCTATGTGCTAAGTTTCATCCAACAAACATACATACACACAATTTTTCGCATTTATAATATTAGTAGGATAGTAGGATTTTGTTTTTCATCAGTCCAAGCTGAGATTCATATATTCACCTTTTATTTCCTTTAGGTCCCTTCAGCTAATTTTCTCACCTCACCGGCTAAGTGGGTGACGTGATCCTGCAAAGATGTTCTAGGCTAGCTAGACTAGTAAATATAAATGGTCTCAATGGAAAAAAAAACTATAATTTAACTGAAATTTTCATCGACGGCGAGGACCGCCGCGACGTCCCACTCAGTCTAGTCCCGTTCAAGCGGCCCGAGCTGCCATTAGTAATCCGACCGCCCCCAATTAGTCGTTACTCGTACAAAGTCCTCCCCCTCCCCCGGTAACGCCCTGAGCCGAGGTTCGTACCCCATTCGGGGGTGCCCTCAGGCGTTGTTACCTAAATATTACCCGGCTGAGAGCCCTCTGCGCTCGCCGATTTGTCTGGTAAGGTTGTTGCAGCCATCTGAGGCTACCAACTTTAGTCCTTTCAAAAAAAAAAATGAAATTTTCCTGTTATTTGGTATTATAACATTTGTTTCTTTTATTATTTTTTTTTACATTATATTTTTAGGTGGAGCAGTAGAAATCCCATCGTACTTCTTAGCTTGGCGTTGTATGGAGCGCTTTGGTCGTCGTTGGGTGCTGTGCATCTTCATGTGTGTCGGTGGACTCGCCTGTCTTAGCTGTGTTCTTGTCCCTGAAGGTCTGTAACTTACCTTTTCACTAGTTAAGTTGCAAGCTTATCGATTTTTTTTTATATACTACTAAAGTAGCAAGCAAGTATACGGCCCACCTGTTGCAAGTGGTTACCGTTGCAATACCAGAGATATTGCCAATGTGTTGCTGACCTGTTACAATACCGAGAAGGCAAGCTGGCTCTCAAGTTGCCAATTGCCGGAACACACCGGTGGGTGCTTGGCGACAATTTTTCAACTTGAGGGTGGTAGCCAGCCAGACGGGTACTACAAAGTACCCTACCACTGTGCTATGGTTTCCTCGTGACGTTTTCCTTCACTGAAAGCTCAAGCTCATTGTAGGTTTCGAACCCACGACCTTCGTCGCGGCATCCGACGTCACTACCACTGAGCTATCATCGCCTTAAAATCCATTCTGTTATTGTTCACTAACTAATAATTAATCTCACTATATCTCTTTCTAACATACCCAACACCCATGCCTATGAAAGGTATAAAATAAATTTAGTTATGCCAAATTAGTCCGATTGCTTTTTTCAACGTCAATTTAGGCGCCCTCTTTATTGGTAACGACTATTTTCCCTACATAAACTAATTTCACAGATTTAAATATCTCATAACGTTTTTCAATAAAATTTTGTTCGTAGACAACATTTACTGTCTAATTATTTCTAGCTTTTACATGCACTTTTTATTTGATTTTCATGTTTCTAGATTGGCCTTGGATAACGGTATCCCTAGCGATGCTAGGCAGGCTTTGTGCTGCAGCATCATTCGCAGTGTTCTATGTTCTGATCGGGGAACTGCTGCCAACAGTTCTAAGAGCTCAAGCGATGGGAGCTGCCTCATTTATAGCTGGTTTGGGATTACTAGCATGCCCTTATATTGTGCATTTGGTAAGTAAAGACAATTTAAAAATAAAAATTCAACAATATTCTGTGAATTAGGAGAACTGACTCTTTTTAGCAAAAGCAACCTTCTTTCTGAGCATAATGCGTGCCTTACAATTTATAAATGGCTACCTATCTGAGAGACAAGTTGGCGTAGTTGGTTAAGAATCACGCTGCAGATCTTCCAGTCAAATATTTGTTTGAATGCCGTGAACATGTCTGTTAGTCCTGAATCTGTATGTATCAGTAATCTGGTTTCCATAATACAGGGTGGGCCAATAATTTTTGCAAATAGCAACACTAAATTTCTCGAATACCGTTGGAAGGAGGGGTGCGCGGGTGGCGGGAAACTATGCGTCGCTACATGCAATTTTAGTTTATGCATTCAACGTAAGTTATTGGCTGACACAATGCTGGAGCAATTCTCTAGCCTGGAGAATGTATTCTTTACGGACGAGGCCCACTTTCACATCAACGGGCACGTGAATAAGCACAATTGTCGATATTGGAGCAGGGAAAACCCTCGCCTTAAACACCAAAAGCCACTTCATTCACCTAAAACGACAGTATGGGCTGCCATATCAGCAAAGGGCATAATTGGTCCGTATTTCTTTGAAAATAATCAAGGAGATAATGTAACTGTGAATTCAGCGGAATATGTCAAGATGTTGCGAGAGTTTTTGACGCCGCAGTTGCATGAATTTCAAGGATACAACAGCAGGACCTGGATGCAACAAGATGGAGCAACATGCCACACGTCAAATGTGACTTTACCGGTAGTCAAAGAAATGTTTCCGAATAAATTGATTTCTCGCAGAGGTGATATTCCATGGCCTCCGAGAAGCCCGGATCTTACACCATGCGATTTTTTCTTATGGGGATACCTGAAAAGTCGAGTCTACCTTAATAAACCGACGAATATATCCCAATTAAAACAAAACATCCACGACGAGATAGCCGCGATCCCCCGCAGCATGTGTCAGCGAGTTTTCCAAAGTTTGCGTAGTCGATTGCTAGAGTGCCAACGACGAGACGGTGCACATCTCGACGATGTCATTTTTAAAAAATAAATTTCATTAAATTTTCAAAACGTTAAATATATAATCAACAAAATAACAGTTGTAGTTTTATTTCTATTCATGTTTTAAAAGTGCAAAAATTATTGGCCCACCCTGTATAAGATTTCCTTAGTATGGGATTGTATTGATAAATTTCATATCATATAATTTTCCCTCAATCATTTTACAGGCGGTATACTCCAGAGCCCTTCCTCTTACCATCATGGGAGTCCTCAGCATGATGAGTGGCATCACATCGCTCTTCCTGCCAGAGACCTTGAACCAGCCTCTTCCTCAGACCCTCGGGGATGGTGAAATATTTGGCAGAGACTTCAAGATTTTCAGTTGCGTCGAGAAGAATGATAAGCCTTGATTATGAGAGCTTTTTAAAAATATTAAGAAAGAGAAAAAAAGTTAAAGACAGAGGGCCTAGTCCGAAGAACGATACATGATAGTCCGATCATCGTTGCCAAATTATTAACCAATAGAAATGCAGCAAACTGACGACACGTAAATGTTGAGCAAATAATTTGACAACTATGGTCGGACTATCGTGTATCGTTCTTCGGAGTAGGCCCTCACAGTTTTTTTCTATATTAAGGACTGGAATCTTTACCTATCTTTTTTCGCAAATATTGTTTATAAGAATGTGGTCACAAAAAAGCTGAATTCGAAATCGAGATAAATATATATCATGTAAATATTTTGATTTATCTATAAAATCTGTACTTTTTTTTGACTAATTGTACAAGTGTAAGTTATAGTTTTAGATATAATTTAGGTTTGTAGTACAAAGTACAAAGTTTATTTTTTAAGCTTTCTGTAATTTTACAACTTAAACTTAAAAATAAAATACTGTTTTTAATATTTGATTTTTATTTCCAATTGTTGAAACTGTTGTTATAGTCTGAAGGATATCAGATCAATTTTAGTTAAATTTATAAAATCATATTACAAGTTCCGGAATCGTTAATACAGTAAAAATATAAGTTTATTTTAACGAAATAGAAAAGATAATCCCCAATAATGTGAAATCAATTCCAAATAAAATATGTTATAAGCTGTTTCTTATCGAATCGGTATATTCTACGAGTCTAAAAACGTCACACTAGAATTTGTAAAATATAATAATTTTTAATAATTTTCTTGTTATTATTCAATAAGTACCTACTAGTAATTAGCACTACTTTAAACAAAATGAGGAAATTTTCCACAAACAAAGACAAATTCATTCAATTTTTTGGACAGACAGGGTGGTGAGATACTGCTGAAGGTTGATGTGAAAAACGCCTTCAATTCTGTGGATAGGGGCACCCTACTAAGGCAAATAAAAGACCAAATTCCCTTTTGCTATTATTTTCTTTGGCAGTGTTATAGTTTACCTACAAAATTAATGTTCAAAAATAACATTTTGACTTCAGCTGTTGGTTGTCAACAGGGTGACCCTCTTGGACCAGCCATTTTCAGCCTCGCGATTCATCCAATAATTAAAAAATTAAATTCGAAATTTAACGTTTGGTACCTAGATGACGGAACCCTAGGAGGGTGATGCGAACACTGTTCTGGATGATTTTAGTACACTCATCACAGAGTTTCGGAATATTGGTTTGGATTTAAATTACTCAAAATGTGAAATTTTTATCTCCACTGAAGTGGATTCAATTTTTAGATCTGAAATTATTTCTAGGTTTAATAATTTGGCTCCAAATTTAAAAGTTGTAAACAAAAGTTCGCTTTGTCTTCTAGGGTCGCCGATTTTTGATGAATCTATTCCTTTTTTCGTAGATGAACAAATTCAAAATTTTAATCATTGTTTAGATCGCCTGCCAAAAATTCGCACCCATATGGCTTATTTTATTATTCGGCATTGTCTTTTCGTTCCAAAATTTACCTATATGTTACGAAGCTGTCCGTTGTGGCAGCACCATAGTATTTTATCAAATTTGGATGTTGTTATTAGGCACACTCTTACCTCAATTTTAAACATTGATCTGAACGACCGCTCTTGGATCCAAGCCTCATTACCTATCAAGTTCGGAGGCTTAGGGATCCGCAAAATTTCTAGTGTAGCCCTACCAGCATTCTTGTCCTCAGTTCACAGTGTGCGAGATCTCATTGGAATAATTCTTAAGCCGTCACTCTGTGACTTTGAGATTTCGCTCCTGTCTGAGGCCAAGAATGCTTGGAAAATGGCTTGTCCAAACACAGATATGCCGACAACAAAATGTAGTCAAAAATTGTGGGATGAGCCGCTTAGCAGGCTATCATATGAATCACTTCTGCATTCATCTATCAGCACTGCTGAGCGTGCTCGTCTCTTAGCTGTTGCTGAGTGGGAGTCTGGGCTCTGGTTGAATGCCTTACCATCGGCGAACACGGGAACATTGTTGGATTCATCTTCTTTTAGTCTTTGTGCTTGCCTCCGTCTGGGAGCGATGTGCAATGTTCCACATCGCTGTCCCTGCGGGGATAATGTCGACGAGCTGGGCCACCATGGCCTTTCTTGTAGTAGAAGTGCCGGGAGGCTGTCAAGACATGCGGCACTCAATGATTTGATCCGCCGTGCTCTTGTCACCGCCGGCGTGCCAGCTGTTTTAGAACCTAACGGGCTGGTACGTGACGATGGCAGGAGACCGGACGGTATGTCATTGGTGCCCTGGAAGATGGGTAGGCCCCTGGTATTTTCGGCGTTTGGGGTTGAAACTCTAGGGCCCTGGGGACCAGAAGCTCGTCGATTATTCAAAGAGGTCTCCGCTCGTCTTGTTGAGGCCTCTCGTGACAAGAAGGCTGGCACATACTTTGCTCAAAGAATTGCCATTGCCATCCAGCATGGCAATGCTGCCAGTCTTCTTGGCACACTTCCGCGGGGCAGCGATTTGGCACAAATTTTCTATTTATAGTTAGGTAATTTTGTTTTTGTTTTTTATTTTGTTAAATATTAACGTCCATACTAGTACAATTAACTGATTAAATAAAAAAAAAATCATTAAATAAAAAGCTTAATTAATAATTTGAAATGGAGTTATACAAATAGGTATAAGAGTTTTTGAATCGCTTAACCGTCAAAAAGAGCAGTATCATTTCGAATTCCAAAATTTGATTCTCCTCCTAAAAAAGCAAATTGCAGCAGCACAATAGTGTAGGTGACGAGAACTCCAAGTAACCGCAGCGGTAACGTGGCGTCCACTGTGAACAGCCCACACGCGCTTATTTTAGTGAACAGTGCGCTGTTCACGCGGTGTATGTTTTTAATTATTTTAATTTCTTGACCTGTAACGTAAAAAAATGTAATTAACAATAATAGAAATATTCATGTAAATCTTTATTTCTATGTAATTATTTTAATAAAATTTAAAAAAAACTTACTAGATCTATTGTTTAGTGTTATTAAATAGCCACAAGCAGTTTTAGAATTTCTCACTACTGCATAAAATGATTCACACGCCTGGCTCAGTTGAACATGTAAAATCATATTTTTAAGAAACCAAATAAAAATTGTTAGACTAGATAGTACTGTATTTATCTGCAATGAATAAATGATAAAGAGATAAAATTAAAAATGTAATTATGTGTAAACAGACGATGAAAAGATGATTGTTAAGGATATCTTGTAGAACAAATACTGTGTTCTTGCATATAAAAATCGGAATAAGAATACAAGTATACTTACAAATATTCTAGAATGGAAAGATGAACTTAAATTTGTTATAATTATCTGCATATAGAACAAACCGTGAACAAAAGTTTCAATTGTGTGATAAGCAATCTGAAAAAATAATATATTTGTCAAATCTGAAGAAATGTTAATAATAAAATAAAATTACATAAAAATATAATACCTACTATCCTTACCATTTTTTCAAAAACTTTAATGAAAATAATGTAGCTTTCCAAAAGATTTGTATATGCACTGAATAGACGATAACATTGTGATGTATTGTCCTCTTGCACATTTAATTTACCCATATCATACATTTTCTTGGTTAACGTTTCAATTAAAGCTACCATTAATATCATGAGACGTCTAGCATATATTATATTTAGATCAAAACATATAACAACAAAAAGGTACATAATATCTTCTACAGCAAAATAGTTGAAGATCAAACTGAATGATATCAGAGCTAATGCATACACTGAGGTAAACATAAAAACGCTTAGCCAGTTTATAACAACATAAGATCTGACAAAACTTCTTTTCAACTTAACATATCTGTAAACCTCTTGAATTCTCAATATTAAAATAACATTTTCATTGGTGTAGTCGTAATTGATGTAAACATTAACGATGTGCCCGAAACTGTAGAATATAATATCAAAGTACTGAATAATGTAATGTATAATGTTTAAGTCATTTAGTCGGCCATTGCTAAGGGATGTAAAGCGAAAAATATGTGTAGTTAAAACAACAAATAATCCGCAACACAATATAAGTTTATTGACCAGCCCATTAGGCGTGATAAAGTTATCACGAATACAGTATTTAGGCATGCAGTAAATAGTCTGCATTAAGTTCAGAGGAAAAATTACCAACTGAAAATCTTTGTCAATAATGTTGTTTAATAATATTTCTATATGACAGTTTCTTAAAATATGATCAGCAACTTGTTTTCTTCGAAATATTGGTTTACGTTTGAAAAACTTCATTTTATTAATTTTAGTCGTCGATTGTGGTGGTCAAATGAATTCCTTGTTACACGGGTAGTCAATGCACTTATATTGTGTTTGTTTAAATTTCACCACTAAGTTTTAATGGATTTTTAAATAAACAAAAGCTGTAGTCGTATTGAAATATTCAGTAGTTTTAGTTCTGTTTACACATGAGAATCAATTATTGTAGGTAATGTTTTCACTCAACAATATTTAAAATCTAATATTGTTTTTATATAACTAAGTTAGCAAACGACCTACCTGATGGTAAGCGGTTACCGTAGCCTATGAACGCTAGCAACACCCGGGGGACAAACCATTTACTAGTCTACGCCTTGGGTATCAACCACTTGCCCATTGCAAATCTTTCCCGATCAACTTTGGCGACCTTAATCATGCGCAGGAATACTACATAAAGATATTTGGCTGAGGTATTCTGTAAGGTGGAGGTACTTCCCCAGTCGAGCTGTTTAGAGTGAAAAAATACTAAGCTATAACTCTCTTTTTAAAAAGCGCTGAATAATACATACGCACATGAAGTATTTTGCATTAATTGATGATTTTTTAAAAAGAAATATAGTTTTTTTCCAGTCCAGGCGCTGTCGGGCCGGCCCGCGAGCAATCCTCTGACATAATCAGAGTCCTAAATAAATACAATTCTAAAACAGTGCTGACAACTTTAAAAAAATAGTTTGAATGAACACTTAATAAATTTAGAAAAGCAAACTGCAGCAGCACGATAGTGTAAGTGGCGAGCACTCCAAGTAACCGCAGCGGTAATGTGGCGTCCACTGTGAACAGCCCACACGCGCTCATCTTAGTAAATGACACATTAATAACACGCTGTATGTTTTTGATATTTTTTTCTTCCCCATTTAAAATAGAAGAAAAATACATAATTTGATTTACAGCCACAGAAAAAAGAGCCAACACCACTAATGTGAAAGAAGTAAATATTCTGTTATTTTCTAACATATCAATTATTTATGTAAAATTTTACACATTTTCAAAAGCCTATTCTATAAATAGTACTAGAATTATAGTTTTATTTACATAATATATTTTCAGTGTTTAGAATCAATAGACATGCTGATCGCATGTTGTTAGCAGCTACATGAAACTTTTCGCACTCCACTCCCAATAAGGTTTGTAGCAGGATATTCTTCAAAAGCCATGACAAGACCGTCACACCTGTCATTATGTTACTAACCTAAAATAAGGGATAATTAGAAGTAAAATGTAAATACCTATTTTTAGTTATTAGTAGTGCAATGACCTACTAGTTCTATAGTACCGGAGGAATCCTGGCTCAAATCGATCAATATTTGGATGTATATCATGGCGTGAATAAATGTTTCTGTCGTGTGGAAAGCAATATGAAAATAATAAATATTTTTGTTTATTTAAGTTTTAAAGTCAATAATAAGAATAAATAAATCATTACCGATTTTTCAAAAATATTCTTATAAATTTCATGCGCATCACAAAGACTCGTGCAGGCATGGTACATTTTTTCTAAATCAATTTCTTTATTCTGTCGTAATCTTTGCTTTCTACTATCCTCATACTGAAGTGCCTTTATTTTTCTGACCCACAATTGCATTTCCGTTCTCAAAATTCTCATCATTCTTATGGCGTAAAATACATTTATATCATAACTTATTATTAGTGCCACGTACGTAAAGTCCTCCACACAAAAATAGGGTAAATGAAAAACAAAGGGAAGAACATCAATAATAACCAAATAAGTTACAGCCAGTAAGATGACATAAATCCAGTTGCAAGCAATCAGACTTTTATACTCATGCTTATTGAAATTACAGATTTATCGAACATTTTGAATATTTAAAACTAAATTAACATTGATTTTACTATTGGAGAGGTTGTCGATGAAGTTTAATAAGAAACTAATACAGTAGAAGATAGAATCGAATTAGTAACTAATATTAAGAACGACGCTAAAGTCAACCCATCTGGAAGACATTTGGGGCGAGAAGATACGGTATATGTAAATAGCGATTGACAAACAAGTTCCACAAACTGATATTAAGTTAGCAGTAAAGCTATTAACAGTTATCCGATCGTTGCGAATATTGTACTTGAAATTTAAATAAATCGTTTGAAGCATGTTTAGAGGGAGAAGCATAGCTTGGAAGTCTTTGTCTAATAGGTTATCGGAAATCTTTACACTTCGTAATCTTACATCATTACTAGCACTTGTAAGTGTTTTTAAAAAGCGAGATTTTATTTTTGAGAATTTCATGTCTGTCTAGAAGTTACTGTCAAATGTGTCGACACTGGTACGAGTCAACAAAAACAAAATGGCCACTCCATTTACAGTTGCACTTATTTTAATTACATTAAATATGATGCACTTCAGTTTTACTTATTGTCAAAATAATAAATAGTATTTCAATTAGTTCGCAGCCAAAACTATAATAACACTACACTTATGGTGTTTACAATATTTTTTATAAAAAATCAAATTGCAGTAGGGCGATAGTGTATGTTGCAAGTAGTCCAAGTAATTTCAACAGCAAAGCCGCGTCCACAACAAAAAATCTGCATGCACTTAACTTCTGGAAAGCAGCAATATTAAGTCGCTTTATATTTTTGAACATTTTCTTTTCTTCATCTAAAATAAAACCATGTATATTTATGTATATCTCATTGAATGTTGAAACTTGGCACATAGCATAACACATAGGATACTTTTCATCCCGAGAAAACCTTTAATTCCTCAGAAACTTTAATAACAGTATGGTGGAAACTAGTGTAAAAAAGCTCTATTGTAATAACAACAAATGATACCTGTACAAACCAAAGACTTCATCAAAGAAGCCATTTCTATCTTCTCAATTTCTATATAGAATAATTCACATTCTACACAGAGTAATATTAGCAGGAATACATTTTTAATAAACCAAAATAGAAAGAATATACTACCAATGAGAACATTAAACTGAAACAAGTATTAACGTTTTAAAGAGGCATAAACGATGTTATAACCTTTTTATTTATGAAAGTTTATTTACAACTTACAATTTGCGAATAGTCAACTGTTTTTAGTAGCTCTATTATAATCTGGACATGCAATAAAGCGTGTATGAAAGTTTCGAATGTGTGAAATACAATCTGAAAATAAAAAGTAAAAAATAATATTTTATAATAGTGATTAATAACGTATACAGAATAGGTAAAAAAATCTTACTACATGTTCAAAAAGATTTTGAAATAAATTATAGCTGTCTATAATATTGTTGTATGCGCGAAATAACTTTAGCCTCGACTGTGTTTCAATTGATAAGATTTGGCCATTAATGCTCTCTACATCCTCAAATTGTTTCCGAGACCATAATTTTAATTCGTATCTCAAGAATTTTATTATGCGCGTCGCATGAATAATATTGAAGTCAAATATTATAGGCATAAAATAAAAAAATACTTTAATAATATTGAAATGTATAAAGGCGAAAGTGAAAAGTACGAAAAGAATCAAACAATATAGAGCAAACAAATAGAAAACTTGTAACCAATTCCAAATAACAAAGGTTTTGAGTTTCTTATCATCCATTTTGACTGCTCTGTAGACAGCTTGGATTTTTAAAGCCAATTCAACACTTGACTCGCTCCTGACAAGTGTAGTTATACAATTTAATATATGCCCTACACAAAAAAATGTAGAGTCGAAGTAATAACTAAAATTAAGCACACCACTTTCCATTTTAGTTCCATTTATGGTAATCGATACCATTTGACTGACATATAACGCGACAAAGATGCAAGTAGCACAGAAAGACATAAATTTTGAAAAGGAATCATTCGGCGTTATGAAATTATCACGTATTTTGTATTTGGGACAAAAATAAAATGTTCGCATTAAATTTAAGGGCCTTAGCATTGCTTGAATTTCGTTATCAAGATGATTATCGAGCAAAATCTCGACTCGTCGATGCCTGACATAGTGATTTAACTTAATATCTTTTACTTTTGATTTGAAATGCTCAAATATCATTTTAGAGAGAGACTGTTGTCGATTCTGAATATCGTAATACAATAAAATAACATCAATAGTCTAAGTTAGTAAAGTCATTAACAAGAAAGCGGTTCAATTAAATTTATTGTTGACATAAACTTACAATTCGATTATCTTTTAAGGCCTCAAGTTAATCAATAATTTATCCGAATCATTTACCATAGTCTTCACACCACTTATCAATTTATTTATTGACGACACAGCATGTGCCAATAGTATTGTCTGTACAGTTATAATAAGTTCTGTACGAATGTATGGACATTTAAATTCTATTACTTTCAGTTTGTGATTGGTTTTTGCTGCAAATTTTGTACATATTCATCCATTAAAGAATTTCTTTTTGTTTTATCGTGTTATCTTTGGCACCAGATCCGAATCCTTCACATGCACCATAAAAAGCATCCAGCATAACTTGAGTGTGATAGCCAGTTAGGCGTGTACTAGGTGCCAAATTTTTTTCATCAACTTATAGTTTTCTGACGACTTCCTTCATCTATTGCTATAGCTATTTATAATAAGACTAGTTTACTACCCTAGTGATTTACCTAATCTTCCCATAGATTATTTATGACAAAAGGCTGACAAGACAAGAAGTCCACCTGATGGTATGTGGTTACCGTCTCCTATTGCCATTAGCAATACTAGATTACCAATGTGTCGCAATGCTTAGAAGGCAATTTAATAATGATCATATCAAATATTTTGGAATGTAATATTTCTGTATTTATTTCCAATATAAGTATAACCTGTGTGTCAAGTTTCATCCAAGTCCGTCCATAAATGGCGAAACGAATTTGATTTATTAATTTGAGTATGCAAATTCAATAAGATTAATTGATACAAAACATGATTGATTAGATACCTACAGGTTCGTTACAATGTACAACATGTAACCTTCCATGACAGAAATATACATAAAGCCTTTGCGGTCGTCGAAGGTTATAATAACAAAGATAATTTTAATCATTCTAATGCACAGTTCAATTAGTTGATTGATAATACATAATTACTTGCAAATAAATTACATAGATGACTTAGTATGCCTAAGTAAAGATGAAGTTAAGCAACACCTTTTGGAGCATATTCAAACCATTTTATTATGTAAACACAATATTTGGCGTGCGAAAATATAATTTAAGTGAAAATGTTATATCAAAAACTACTAAAAAGAATTTGATTTGTGTCGTATTTGCATGTGTCTTATTTTTTATTCTGTTTTGTGTTACTTTAAAAATAACTACGTTCGGCATACCTAATACATCAATATACTATTTCACGTACTTTCAATATGTTATTAATTTCGTTATTATTGCTTTATTAAACTACAGTCAAAGTTCTGGAAATGTTAAACTGATACTAAGACTCCATGAGCTTGAAATAGTACTCGGGAATAAAAAGGATTTGAGGAGATTTAAAATAATGACAGGATTGTCTTGTGCTACTCTATTATCACTTTATGGATGCCTGGTAACATTGAAGCTGTATTTGGATAAAAATTGGAACTGGGCAAGAGCGTTCTTTATATGGACAACACTGATAATAGATTTGGAAATAATTCACGTATCATTCATTATTTATTTCTTATCTCGCAAAGTTTTAACGTGGACAAGACAATTTACAGAAACTGAATCTGCTAATATATTTCTTGATGATGATTTTTCAAAGAAAACTTTTAAAGTTTTTGAGGCAATTGTAGAAATTTTACGTTTAATAAGGAACGCTTATCAATTGATTGTAAACACCTTTTTGTTATAAATAAACAATGGCTCTTATATTATTATAATTGCATTACACAATATTTATCATATTGCAGATTATATTCAACTTTATCACCACATTTACACAATCATTGATTTACATAGAAATTCTGATCCTGTGGTCGAAAAAGCACGAGGTTAGTTTCACAATTCATTAATTTCCGAACCGGATGACTTAAAAAAAAATATTCCGTCAGTTAGACTACCAAAAAAAATTGGACACATATTTTTGTTACTTAATTTCTGAAACAAAAAGTAACGAAGATACAGTGCGTTAAAATTTCACGTGACGTCACGTCTTAGTACAATTTTTACAGAGGGATGACGTCATAACCCTCCACTCCTGAACTTTGATGCGACTTATCTTTGTATTTTTTTATTGATTTGATAAAATAAAAAATACGTATCCAATTTTTTTATTAATTTATAACCGAACTGGCTGACGGACTAAACAGAAATATTTTTTTTTACCCAGTCATCATCTCTATTGTAACTATCGACGTACATAAGTGTCTTAAAAAGTCCTAGACCGAATAAATTAATTTTGAGTTTTACAATCTTATCATTATAAATGATGTGTCTTGTCATTTAAGACAAAAACTGTAATTACCTACATAAATAAAAAAAAAAGATCCACCAAAAAAAAAAACGCCTTGCTGAGTTTCTTGCCGGAGTCTTCTCAGTTCAAGTGTATTCCGAACCGGTAGTAGAGTCTATTGTAAAACTGTAACTGTTGACGTTCATAAGTGCCTTATTAGGGCCTAAACTGAATAAATAAGTTTTTGATTTTGATTTGATTTTTTGATGTCGTGGCCAACGGTGATAAATCAACAAAGTCCAGGATTAAACTTATGACTTGTGTTTTCCAGGTGGATATTAATAAAATCATAAGCCACTCAATTGGAGTTCTCTTCTGGATAATGAAAGGGATGATATGTGCTACAGTTTTATGTATCTCTTGTGATACTCTGTACAGGCGTATGTCATCTGCTCAAGTTGCTATTGTGTTATCAACGTGTAAGGAAGATGGCTGTAAGTCTGTCTTCTATTTTTTGTATGTAATACAACTTACCTAAGACTACTTTTCTTTTAAAAAAAGCTATGTTGTGGATCATAAGACAATATAATAATGTGCTCTTTTCATTTTTTAATGATCGATCAACTGAATCGTTGCATGGTACCAATGAGACAACTGAGGAAATTACCACACTTTGTATTTGGGACAGTGGCGATGGCTTTACAATTCATGAAAACTATATAGATGCATCAAAACTGAACAAAATTGTATAAAAAAGTCGAAATCGCCAAAATTACAGTACCGACAATATTAATTGGGACCGGCGATCTATACTATACTATATTTGTTTGTTTGTTTGCATTAAATAGGCTCCGAAACTACTGAACCGATTTGAAAAAATCTTTCAGTAATAGGAAACTACATTATACCCGAAGGTTATAGGCTACTTTTTATCCCGGGGACGCGAGTGAAACCGCGAGGAACAGCTAATTCATTATTAAAATACTAGAATATACAGAATGAGAATTTGTCTCTACGAATTCTGAAAGGTTCTAAGCCGCATGTGAGTCCAATGTCATCAACGATATGAATTTCCACTTTTGCATATAGGCAAGTGAATTAAGCTGGTAAGTGGGTGAGCAGTCATTATATAGGTTCTAAAAGGCGCTAAAAAAAACTGTCGCTAGAGTGGCGTCACCTGTTATTTGGACCCATTTAGCACATTTTGTAATGCAGACCCCAATACTCCTTGATGGGAGTGTGTAGGAATTTGATGCTACTCTACGAAAATGATGATTTTTCGGTGATAATGATTGGAGGTTTTCCCCATTCCATGATCAATAGATGGATCCAAGTAAGTCTAAACTCTAGAAAACGTAAACATAAGTAGTATTCTGTCTAGATCATAAATATCAATAGATGATTTTTCTTTTAGCAAAAGCTGGCAAAGTTGGAAAAAGTTTACTTCGATTGATAAATACAAACTTTTGCAAGTTGAGTGCCTGCTCCATGTTTCAAGTCGACGCAACTATACCTCTGAGGTTCATTCAACTGGTCGCTACATATACTGTTGTGCTGCTTCAATTTGCATTTCTTTAGTAAGGTCTATATTTAAAAGGTCTCTTATAGAACTTCTAGAATATTTATGTATGAATAAATTAGTTAACAAATATATTTTTTTATTAATAGATTTCCTTCTAAGTAATACTCGTTTATATGTAAGTTAAAGAAATTATGCAAAAATTTTGGTAGCCAAAATCATTATTATTTTGCTATGATACCATCACTACCAATTGCATTGGTGTTGCTGATATAGTTTGCAGTTTATTAGTAATAAAATATTAAAGCTTCCGTAGAAATTGTATCTATGAAAAATGTTTTTTTATTTAAAACCTCTCGATAGTTTTATTTATGATTACTATGAACTACTAATAGAGTTGTGCAAGGGTAGGTACTGGCCTGCCCGGTCATGATGATGTATGTATAATACAGTACCTCAACGAAAACATTTTTGCTGATTGCATATCGATCATCAACACAGTACCTACTGTAGTAGTTCAGTTAACAAATGCTAGTTTATGCAACCGCAAAGTAAACCATGTACTCGTATTTTTCAAAATTTAGAACTACTTTTAAAAAGAAGCCTGTCAACCTACGCCAGAATAATGTCGAAGTTTTACTACATAATGTTGTCGATAAGGATTTTCAGCGGATGCTTCAGCCATTAAACATGATGCAGTTCCTAAATTTTTGTCCAAAATATATTATTCGTGATAATTTTGTGACGTCAAATGGAGCTTCAACGAATTTCATATCGTTTTGTGGTATTTGTGTGTTTATTGCAATGATTATTTTAAGTTTCACTATAAACTTAAAAAAAGATAGAGGAAGTTTCGTCACCCATTTCAACTTATACTTTGACGTCGTGTTTTACTGTTTCGGTTACTTGATGAACTTTTATATAAATTATTTGTACAGCAATCACAATGTTATGCTCGTGCTGCGTTTACAAGAAGTGCACCATTATGTTAAATTGGATAAGAAAGTTATAAAAAGATTTGTCGTTTGGAGTTGGTTAAGTTATATAATATTAATATTTATTTTTACAAACACCCTGGTCACTTTCAGTGTTATATTAAAATTATTTAGCGTAAACGACGTCATTCAGTTTTTACTGATGATCCACTTTGATTCAGATATTATTTATGCTGTTTGGCTTATAATTCTTATGAGGTTAGAACTTGAATCGTGGACGAAGAAAATAAATTATATGAGTAGGACCAATTCAGGAAATGTTGGAGATGCTCAATATGAAAAGTTATTTGAATCATATTAACACATTATAAAGGGATTCGATATTTTTAATTAAAGAGGTATCTCAGACGATGGTAAGAACAGAGCAAAAGCGGTCTTAAATCAACTATCGTTGAGAATTTTTTGTAAAATAAAATTTCACTTTTCAGATAGCATTTCATATGATAGATACTTTTATACACGCTTTAGTTTACGTTCAAATAATATTAAAAGATGTGAGTATGATGTAATTTTTAAAATTAAATTTAGTCAAATTACGAACAAACTAAAATTTATTTTCTTTCAGATCGGTATTGCTTTACCAACTATATCAATATTTGCTTGGTTTATAAAGAATTTATATCTACAAACAATTTTTTGTGTAGAGTGTGAAAAATTTTATTCTGTCGTTGGTAACGCTCAAAGTGCTTGCGCCTTGCTTGTGGATTCTAATAATAATTCTGGTAATTCAATTAAGTTTTTTTTATAAAAATAAGTAATTTTAATATTAATTTCTAATAAACATTCAATTTGCAGCACAAAGAAAAACTTTAAAAAATATTTACCGTGTGAATCGCGCGTCGTTCACTAAAATGAGCGCGTGTGGGCTGTTCACAGTGGACGCCACATTACCGCTGCGGTTACTCGGAGTGCTCGCCACTTACACTATCGTGCTGCTGCAGTTTGCTCTTCAAGAATATATACAATAAATAACTAAAACACAAAATAAATAATCACAAAAATAAATACCGGGTATAAGGGGCAGCCGACCGAAAACTCTGGGAAAAGGTTACACTAAATGCATATAATAACACTATAGAAATCAATCATGTCAGAAGTCATCGGTTAGAGATATCGTAATTTTTGAGCGCGCAATATACGACACAAGCTCCCCGCTATACCTATACCTGCGAGAAATGAACTCGTGAACTCAAACAGCTGCGCCTTGCGTAGGTATACCTACGTATTGAATTGAATTTTGATTTACACTACAGTTTTATGTCTAAATTAGTAGTTACTGTTTATTTATTTTTAAATAAGGTTTAGTTAGAGTTTTATAATGATTTTATAGTATAATCAAACGAAAAATTGTGAAAAAATATCGTATAATTCATGAAAATATCGACAAAAAATTCAAAGACTGGGGGCTCCAGAATCATGAATTGAATCCATGGTGTCAGTTTTCGGAAGGCTGTCCCTTACACCCGGTATACATACTGTATATTAGATTCTAATTTAATAAATAAAATAAAAAATAACTGTGTAAAAAAACATTAGACCACAGAAAAGGTGTAATTACTAGAAGAACATAAAATACAAATGAATCCCAAAACAAAACATTGATATTTTTCGTATTTTAAAATAAATCATTTATTGAAAACAATTATGTATAATTATTTAATAATAAAGAATAATAATAATATTTAATAATAATATTTCTTCTTAACAATATCAACTAATGCCAGCATCAGCCAACTTCTCTTTTTTCGTTCGCAAATCACTGTAAATGTCTTCTAAACTTCTCTTCTTAGTTTCTGGAACTACCAGGAGCACATAAACTGAAGCAATTAGACACACGATGCCGAAGAAGTAGAATGCTACGTGAACTCCCACTGAATTTGCCAGTGGCTTGAAGAACAGCATTTGGAGAAAGTCAGTGAAGGAAGCTAGTGACATTGTCATAGCCATCACAGTTCCACGATACTGAAAAACGCAATATTACATATTTATACAACTAGCTGTTTCCCGCGGTTTCGCTCACGTTCTCGGGATAAGAAGTAGCCAATAACCTTCGAAGATAATGTAGTTTCCTATTAGTGTAAGAATTCGAATTGGACCAGTAACTCCGTAGATTAGAGCGTTCAAACAAACAAACTCTTCAGCCCTATTATTAGTATTATAGATGTCACTTGTAGATCCTTTTTCTTGGAGATTAGAATTTTCCTTTTCCTTAAGTGCTCAATAGGTGGCGTTGTACAACATCAAAACATCTGTTAATTTAATGAACAGCGCAAATAACATTTTAAGACTCTGTAAATAGTTTTATTTTTTTCTTTTTTCATTGATTAAAATGAAAAAATACTTAAAATAAACGTGAATATTTTTAATTTTATATCTTTTGATTTGGAACAAAAGTTTACGAAAATGCTTGATTGTAGCTTTACCTGGCAACACTAGTGTAAGTGAAAGCATATTTTGATTTTGACCCGCTTTCCTTTGGCTGACAGCGCCACCTAGTTAAACTTCAGTGCAAGTAAATTTGGAAACCATACCTTATAAGAGAATATCTCTCCTGTAATCACAACCGATAGAGGTTGAAGACCAGAAGCATCGCAGAATATACACACACATAACGTGGTTATAGGCAGCCAGTCTAGGTTGTTCAGTCCTTGATCACGCGCTACGAACCACGACGCCAGTGTGCACATACTGAGTCCCGAGATGAGCGCTGTGATGAAAAGGAGGTGCTGGAATATAATAAATGCTTACTGACATAAATCGTAGAGAGCATAACGCTTTTTGCTCAATGAGCTCGACTCGAAATTTGAAAGTACCTTCACCTAAACTTTATGTATAAACTAGCTTTCCCCAGTTTCCCCCCTAATTTCACTCGCGATCCCCTATTTTACCAAATTAGGGATCTAATTTTCAAAATCCTTTCTTAGCGGATGCCTACGTCATAAAAGCTTTCTGTATGCCTAACAGCCCGATTCGTGCAGTGGTTTGAGCTGTGCGTTGATAGATCAGTCAGTCAGTCAGTCACTCTTTCCTTTCATATAAGTCTTTTTTTCCAAGCGATCACCCCAGTTTGACTTCATCATCATCACCATCACAAGTAAATCTGTAACAATATATCAGCTCCACCAACTACAAGTACCAGGCAATCATAATACAAAAGAGTTACCTTTCTGCCGGCTTTCTCAACAACGCTAGACGCGACAACTGCGCCGGCCACCTGAACAGCACCGAGCATCATCGCCTGCTGATTAGGAGTTAGCACCAGACCGGAACCTTTGGAAGCTATCCTGAATATATCACCAGCAAAGTTAACGACAGGAATCGCACCACATATTTCTCTGGCAAGGGATATAATCAGGGCAATCCAGAATGCTCGAAGGAGTATTTTATCTGATACTGTAAAGGAAAAAAATATGATTCATTTCTTGAGAGCACTTCTTCCCATTAAAAAAGAAATACAGACTAGAACTTGTTACTATTTTATTTACTACTAGCTTTCGCCCAGCGGTTTCACCCGCATTAGAGTTCATGAACACCCCGTACTCAATTTAACCAACCAAATAATATGTAGGTCAATTTGTCCGTTAGTATTCTGATACCTTGAGAACCACAGTACAGATTATGAAGCGCTTTTCAAAGATAGGTATCCTCTTAGGTTGAGGTTCCTAGATGGTTTTAGGCTATTTAATATCCAGGGACAGGTATAGTTCTGTGACGATTGAATGCTACATAAATATATTATGCATGTGGAGCTCAGTTTTCACGTCTAAATATTTGTCAAAAATTACAATCCATTATTAATTTATTAGTCATACATAAGTTTTTGTTACGTTAAAAAAAAAGCAGTCAAAGGTTCAGAGCCATACAGCCTTCTTATTATTTTTTATTTTTGTAGGTATATTGAATTTTTATGTTTGATATTTTTTTTTATAAGTTACGAATGGCATGCAATGCAGGAGATAAAAGTTTTTCTTTCTTCTTTCTTTCTAAACGTTCAAACAGTGTGTAATGAAAATTGGCAGACAGGTAGACCCGTGAGATAAGAAGGTAGGTATTTTTATCCCTGAACTTGTGAGAAACTAAGGACAATGATACAATACAGATTGATGCAAAATTGTCAAGAACTGCCAACATAAACCTATAAATAATTTATCTATACTAATAATAATCTATATATCTATCTATCTAAACTATAATGAAACTGAAGAGTTTTTGTTTGTTTGTATGAACGCGCTAATCTCTGGATCTATCAGTCGGATTTGGAAAAAAATCTTTTTGCAATTGAAAACCTGAAAAAAAATATGTGAAGAATGTCCCAGGATATTTATTTATTTTTGTATAGCACGGGCGATGCGACGCGGCGCCCGATGTAACCCGAGCAATCCCGAAAAGAACCGAACTATGCACGACTTCACCGACATGAAGTCCTATACGTAATTTGTTTGATGATAATTGCTTTAACGTTGAATATTTTTAAGTTGAATTGTTGTAGATATTATATACGGATTTCATAGAAACAAATACTACTTAAGATGGTCCTAATCATTTCAAAATTGGTTTTGAGTTTATTTTTACTAAATTTGTTTTTTTTTATTTCTTGGGTGAAAACTTAATCTATCTATAGGTAGTAATAATAAAGCTGAAGAGTTTGTTTGAACGCGCTAATCTCCGGAGTTATTGGTCCGATTCGAAAAATGGTTTCACTAATGGGAAGCTACATTATCCCCGAAGGTTATAAGCTACTTATAAACCCGCGAACGAAACCGCGGGGAACAGCTAGTTATTTTATATAAACTAAATGCTAAGTATTATAATGTTAGATCACTTGTTTGAGATATTGAAGAAAATTTAAAGCTTTGTTACTTTATTTTGGCATGAAAGTTGAACAATACTGTGAGTTGTTTGAAGGGTTCTTAGTTTGCTATAAACAATGCTTGCTATATGATAGCTTAATTCATAAAATATGGTACTTATATGAATAGAGTAGCTTTATACAGTCTGATAAACTTTTTAAAAAAATCATATAAATATCTATGACTAAAATTTTGAATAATTTTGATTTCTATGTTGTTACATTAGTGTTAATTAGTCTATATTAAATTTTTTAAATCTTTTGCTCAAGTAATTGCAAAAATATGAAAGGGCAAAAATGAAATATTTCACCCTCTATAACATTGCATTGCTAAATAGTATTACAAAATGCTTTAGGATTCTTATAGTTCTCGCTATAAGTAGCTTATAACCAGAAATTCGTGGTTCTTAAATCAATAGGAAATGCGTTATACAGGTTGATGAAAAAAAATTAAAAAGGTCATAAAATTGTCTATGATTAAAAAGTTTAAAATTATTAATGTGCATATTGTTACAATTATGTTACATGGTCACCACCCAAAATTTTTGATCCCTAGCTCATGTAATTGCAAAAATATTAAGGGGCCAAAATACAAATTTCCGCCCTCTATAACATTTCATTGCTAAATAGTATTGCGAAATGCTTTAGGATTCTTATAGTGCTTGCTATAGGTAGCTTATTTCCAAAAAATCATGCTTCTTAGTTAAATAGTTCTTGCGTTATACAGGTTGATAAAAAAAAATTAAAAAGATCATAAAATTGTCTATGATATATTTTTTTTTAATTATTGACTTGCATGTTGTTACACTTATGTTACATGGTCTACATTTAAAATTTTGGAACCCTAGCTTAAGTAATTGCAAAAATATTAAAAGTCAAAAATAAAATTTTCCACCCTCTATAACATTTCATTGCTAAATAGTATTGCAAAATGCTTTACGATTCTTATAGTGCTTGCTAAGGGTAGCTTATTTCCAAAAAATCATGCTTCTCAGTTGTGTAGTACTTCCGTTATACAGGTTGATAGAAAATAATTTAAGGTGTCATAAAATTGACAACTATGAAAAATTTGAGAAACACTGGTTTGAATATTGTTCCAATTGTATTGAATAGTTTATATTCCAAATATAAGGTCCCTAGCTTGAGCCATTACAAAAATATTAAAGTGCAAAAATTGGATATTTCACCCTTTATAACTTTATGCCGCATGAAAATTTTGAGAAATTTGATAGTACATTTCGAAACAAATACTGTAGAAAGCTTATATTTCAAAAATCAAGCTTCTGCTATGAATATTAACTGAGAAAAACAGGATGCTAAAAGTAAATTTTCGACATTTTTACTTTGTCTATGGGCAAAACTTTGTCAAACACCAAGTTGAAATTTGTAGTATTTGTATAGCATAGCGCGTATACGAAATTTCATTTGCCTATCTTCAGCCGTTGCAGAGATATAAGAGTTTGAAAAATGCATAATTTCCATCGGTAATATCTTCCTCGAAAAAAAAAAATTTGAGAAATGCCGAAAACATATTTTAGCAGTATTAATAAACTACCTAGACTATAAATTTTGAGTTTGTAGCATTCAAACTCACAAAGATATCAAGGTTTAACGGAAACAAAGAAAATCCCTTATTTTTTAAAATTTTCCTCCCATAGACAAAAGTTTGAGAAACGCTCGCACCCATATCTAATATTTTTTACTGAAAAAGCTACATTAAAAATTTCAGACTCCTAGACTTAATGGTTCCAGAGATATTAAGATTCTTAAAATCGCACAAAGGGCCCGTTTCCACCACTGCGGAAAGGAATTTCGAAAAATCGCTTCTTAAATGGGGTCTACGTGACAAAATCTATGCACATGCCAAATTTCACATTAATCGGTTCAGCGGTGTGGGCAGGGGGATGTTTACCCAAAAAACCGCTACTCTTTTATATAATAGATAAACTATATACTACAAACTGATATACTTCATATTTAACGCATATAAATAACGCAGATTATGTTGGCAATACCAAAAAGACTTCCCTAGTTGCTACATGCTCTGTTATATAAATATGCATACATAATACTGATAAATAATTACATCAAAAACTACATTGCATTGCAAAACAAACACCCAGTTCATTTACAAAGAGCATTGTAAATAATGTTTATAATAATACGTGTTGACTACGTCAAATTATGTATGATTTATTACTAGTATTAATTTCTTCCTTAAAATAGTTTTATCACAAATGATATTGTGTGATAAAGTTACATTTATAACTATCTGACATCACCATCATCAGGGTCTAGAAACAAAACAGATTATATAAACATAATTAATTTTTAGTATACCAGAGAAATTGGTTATCCTCTTTTTTTATTTTCTAGTGAAAATGCTGTTTATAAATTTAAATCCTCCTCCTCCTTAAGGCCTCCCTAAGGATCTCCACGATGGCCGGTTTTGGGCTACCCGCATCCAGCGGTTTCCCGACAAGATTATCGCTCCACCTTGTGAGGGGCCTGTCGATGCTGCCACTTCGTCTTCGTGGTAGCCACTAGATAACCCTTCTGTCTTAGCGGCCGTCGGTTCTACGATCGATGTGCCGAAGGTTAAAAATATCTATATCTACCATAATTTAACTAGCACAGAACAAATAACAATGCCAACAACCAATTGAATCTTACTTTACAAGTTTATTGGCTTGATTGAAGTTAATAATAACATTCCCAAATACCTACGTATCATGCTACTATAATTTTTTTAGGTCTAATATCTGCTGTAATTTGTGTGTAATTTTTGTTGACTTCAAAATGCTATTTCCCTTGGTCACGAGATCGGCTGGACCAAATTCGATAATTCTTTTTTGTTGTGTTTGTTATTGTCAGGAGAAGGTAAAGAAAGAAAAGAAAAAGTAGGTTGATATGTTAACGTAGATATGGGTAGGTAGATAGGTAGGTCCCAGCTTCTTTTATTCTTAGGGCAGGACAACGTCTGCGGGGCCATGTCCATGTTTATTCTTCAGGAGACCAGATGAAAGGTTTCCTTGTACCTATCTCTTATCAACTATCTTTTATTTTATTATATCTATTTCTATATACTCACAAATAGCTTTGATGACGAATTTGCTGCTTTCTTCGTCTTTGTTCTGTTCTTTTTTGATACAATCAAGTTCTTGTTTTATAGCATCATCATTTTCTCTTCTACATCGAAGCCAGGCCAAGACTCTTGCCGCTTCCTAAAAAAATAAGTGACAGTTTTGTACTTGCTAAAAATTTATTAAACTTTACAGACATCATTTGAGAATAGTTCTTCTACGAGTGTTATTAGTATTCCGCACCTCAAAAGGAAAAAACGTCCGTCTGTCTGTCTGTCTTTTTCTCAAGAACGCGTGGAGTTATCAAGCTGAAATTCATATCAAAAACTCAAGTCTATTGTCCCTTGGAGCTGTGAAAAAATGAAACTTCTAAATCAAGGCAATCAAAAGATACAACTGTCAATGTGTGTGGGTGAAAAACATTTTTCATTTGAAGGCCTATTATGACTATTCTAATAATTTTCCCCCAATTTATGCTTTGTATCAATACCTGTGAAAAATACATAGACACCAAGGTTAAGTGTTCTATTCAGTAAGTTTGCACGTTAGTAGTACCCGCCTGGTTAGCGCATACTCAAGTTAAAACTCTATCACCAAGAACCTTCCGATGACTTCCGTTGGCTACATTTAAGTGCTAGTCCCCTTCTAGGTTTTGTCTGCTTACCTTCAGCCACGTCATCGCTAACCACAGAAGAATACTTACATCTAAGTTGCCATTCTTCACCAAATAAGATGGTGACTCTGGCATCATCATGAACAGCACCAGATGAAACGTTGGCATCGCCAAACAGATCCAAAGTATCACTCGGTATTTCAATACGTCTCCTATGATGTACAGGAGCAGATTTCCCATTACGTGGAATAATATAACCTGCAAAAAGGCAAAATGTTGGTACATTATAAAGAAATCCCTTACAGCTTCTGTTTCTTGTGTCATTAAAGAAGGTCCAGTTAAAAATTACACCAATAAACATACAGTTTGTTTATTATTATGGATGAATATTGGAGTCAATTTTCGGAACTGATTTACAATCCAATTAAAAAAAAACTTTCACTAATAGGAACCTTTTTTATTTTTGAGCGCTTTTTTTTATCCCAGGAAATCGGATTAAACTGCAGGAAACAGCTAATAAAAATTATAAGGCTTCTTGACTTATAGTAGAGAAAGAGAGTAAAATCTTGAGCTTGTCCTGATTTGAGTTGATCTCAAAATGTGATAGTTTCTGAGAACGGTAGTGATGTCGAATGCAGGAGTATTCAAATTCCTACAATAGGTGAGCTTACGAAGAAGAAACATATTGTAAGGAAACCAGAAAAATCTGCTTGGGTGGCTACCAACCTCAAGTTGAAAATCACTTACCAGTTTGTTCCGATAGTTTCACATAAGAGCTAGTTGCTCTCCAGGCATTGTAACAGATCGATGGTAACCACTTACCATTAGGTAAACCTACCTACTTAACAGGCTACTGATTAAAAATAAAAACTAACCAAAGACCCCAAGACTCCTCTAACACTGTCCTCACTTATTTCCTTAGTGTAGAGAGGACAGATGACGTAGGAGCCGGCCATAGTGATCCCGACTAAAGATCTGGCTGTGATGAAAGCCCATGGTTCCATTGATGACAGCTTCAGCACCCAGCATCCCTGAAGAAATACGCATAGATGAAGAAACTTGAAGAACAATCTTGTAAAAGAACCTTGTGAACGATTAAAACACCTGTCCCACCACGGATGAAATAGTGACTAAGCGCCGTACTCAGAGACGTCAAATAGAATTTAATGACTGAATAAAGTATATCAATCTTTGTTTATTGCAAAGTTATAGAAAGGGACAGGTCTAGAGAAAATCAAACATTAAACACTCTGAGTGCGGCCGAAAGAGACTAATTTCTCGCTGAAAATATGTGGATGCCATAAGTATCTATCTACATAGGAGATATACTGCTTTATAAATCTTGAACTGACATAGTAAGGTTGATCACTGACTTTTAACACAGTCGGCGAGAATCTTGCGAGAACTCACTCTATAAATGCTCCCTTAGCAATGACTCGTTTTTAGCTGCTCAGTGGGATAGGTGCTTAAGGTAAGTAAGGGATAAATTGCAATTTCGATGTTATCAACAACGTGGTGAACAGCAGTAATACATTTAATAGAAAATAAACTTACAGCACACATACAAGAAATAAAAAGCAAGGAGAACTTCCTCCCAATCCTGTCCGCCATGAAGGCTACCAGGAAATTTGCTGGTATACATGTGAAGTAGGCAGCTGCGCCCATCCATGATACCTAGAGAAACGATGTTATTAGCATTAATTAAACTCGCAGGTGGGACGACCGTCCCATAACTACATATGACAAATACCAGGAACTGCTGGTTAACTATTTAGGAATTTTACTAAAGCAGGCTAGAGATGACATCAGAGTGGACTACAATATCCTGAGACATTCTTCTCACACGGTTATCTGATTCCAAACTAAGCAGATCTTTTAGTATCGAAACCAGGTAACTGATATTTTTTTTACAATGTTCCTCATATCTACACTAGCCATTCGGCATGTTTTTTTGCGACAATCTGTTATATAGCGTTATACTCTGTTACATAGCGTAACACTCTGTTACATAGCGTTACATTCTGTTACATAGCGTTATACTCTGTTACATAGCGTTACACTCTGTTACATAGCGTTATACTCTGTTACATAGCGTTACACTTAGTTTACGTTTATCACTTACTTCGCTGTCCGTTAAAGGTGTTCCTCTTGGGGAATCCTGGGACTGAAGAAGGAGAGTCATTGGTGACATCCATCCTATGCTTGCACCATATGCGAAGACCGGAAGGTTTACTGGTGGAATATATAAAACATAATTTATTTACAGGATTTGCCTGTATCACATAACTATATATTATTGTTTGGTTTGCATTGTTTAAACCTTTTAACCTTTAAACAGCAACTCTTGAAAGATATTTATTTGGATTTTATGTTTATTTTTTTTAAGTTATATTTTAATTGTTATACGAGTGTCTATTCTAATTCATCAAAATCAATTAAAGTGGAAAATAAACTTATAAAAAACACTATAAAAAAATACTTGCTGAAAATGGTACAAATTATTTGAGTAATTTTGCTCCCTTCACTAAATAATAAATAATATCTCTTCATCACAACACAACACTAAACACTGAACATAAAAAAAGATAATTTAAAAATAAAAAATCACTGAAGAAACAATTAAAATATTTGCATCAAATACCAGGAGAACATAAACGCGTGAGTGCCCTGGTAACTACTAATGTACTGAAGTCTGATAGATAATTAATTGTCAACGTGCTGTTAGGTTTGGATACGACTCAGTATATTAGATGCCACGTGAATCGGCTAACGGTTTCTCGTACGGTCTAGTAGTTGATGATGACCGGGTATCTACGATCACTGTAGTATGACCTCATTTTTAACCCCCGACGAAATAGAGGGGTGCTATACGTTTGTATTGTGTATCTGTGCTCCTGAACGGATTACTAAAATATTTTACTTTATTTACTAAAAATATCTAGGAACCTCTCGTCAACTCTTATTCAAATCGGCGTGACCTGAATCGTCAGACAGTTCTGTCTTGAACGCCACATCACGAGGAATAACAAAAAACTATACCTTCGGGACTTCCTCGTTTCTTCAATGTTACGTACATTATACAATACAATCATAGTTTATTCGAATTATGCAATAGAATTTTACTATGGTATCAAGTCTGTTTTTTTTTGTGCCTACTAGCATAGACTAATTCATATACTACGTCTACTGTAACTTCTTAGGCCAAATTGCACCAATGTCGTATGACACTAACCCCCGGATTAGTAAAGACAGATTCTCTATACAAATGATGTTACACACATAGCCATATTTAACCCGTGGCTTAGTGCTAAGCCGAAGAAGTAAAAACTTTTGTCTATGTCTTCTGTGACAACCAATAAAAAATATTTAAAAATCACTACGATATTTTGACATATTTCACAAGTTTTTTTTTGTTTTAAAATTAAAGTGGTCTAATTAAATTAAAATACACTTGCTCATCTTATTATGACGCACAAACAATGAATATCCATAATAATGAGTTTGATTAGTAAGTCCCTAGCTTCTGTGCCTCAAAAATCTATTTTCCGTCTCCTTAGAATCTTATGTTTTCCCAGTATAAAATTCATTATTTTCTAATATCCAGTTTCACCCTCGTTCCCGGGGTTAATAAGCAGCATCTATGTTATTCCAGGGTATGATCTATATATGTGACAAGTTTCATCAAAATCTATTCATAATAAAATTTATAAGTGACTAATCCTGGAATAAAACAAAGATTGTAGATCTCTCTAAAATGCGAGTAAAACCATGGGACAGAAAATAAGTCTCGTTTTTCTTTCTCTCTAGGCTGACTTCTTATTTCTTGCCACATTGTAAAACATTTTTATTTCTTTTCAGTATGGATTTTAGACAGAAGTCTGATATAGATATAGCTTGGAAATGGATAATGTCTTATATCTCGACTGTTGGTATGTAATCCTTCACGCTGTAGTTCAGGTATCTATACTAATAAGGATGTAAAGTTTGAGATGTAGGATACAATTCTGAATTTATTTGATGAAAGTGTTGATATATTACAGCGCTATCTATCCATCGGTATCTGAACTATGTAGCTGACAGGGGTCGCTAGGTCGAGCTTTTTGTTTTATAATTGAAAATCTGATGTCAATGATCTGGTGCTGTTCCGGCAGTTAGCTTCACCATGTTCTAGTCGACCCTACCCTACCTTGTAAGCCAGAGGTCGTGGATTCAATTTAAATAGTAGTATATCAGCTAACTGGTTTCCATAGTATATGCTCTGCTTCGTTTGGTATCGTTATCAGATGGCCGTTTATGATGAATCTCCCAGGGAATTACTATCTTTTTATGCTTCATTATATCAGCCGAGGGACGTCCACTGCTAGACAAAGGCCTCCCCCAAGGATCTCCTCGATGGCCGGTCTTGCGCTACCCGCATCCAGCGGTTTCCCGCGGACCTAACAAGATCGTCGGTCGATCGTTTTTATGCTCACCATAATTAAAACCTCTTGGAAAAAAATCTAAAGATTTATTGTTTTTTTTTATTCCAGTCCTAATCCTTTTGTGGAATAACGCATTTAACATGAATACCCTTACGGACTTCACGAGCAAATTCAAGAGCCTTGTGGATGAGCTGTCGCTGCATTTTCGACCCTGTGGCTTCCCTATAGAGCTGGTCGCTAGGTTATGTATGGAAAAATCTCAGAAAATTAACTAAACGGTCGCACCGAGCGATTTATCAATAGCATAAATAGTGCCTTAGTCAATAAACCTGTGTAGATAGAGTGTTGCGCTGCAATTGCAACAAGAAAAAATGGCCAGATTTGTCTACTGTTTGACAAGCGCGTTGCGTCACTCAGGCATGCTGAGTGATACCAGTTCTTAAATATTTCGCATAAAAATAGGGGAAAAATATATGACTAAAGCATATTCGGCACAGACTTTGACAGAATACATGTTTATATCACAGTGACAGGGTCACCACTGAGCGAGCGGAACAAGCTTATTATATCATTATTTTTTTTGGCGTGTAGACTCGCGAACTCTCTATCTAGACAGGTTTATTATGTAAGATTAATCTCCCTTGAGTTATGTGTTCCTGGTACAAGAAAAGTTTTAAATCCAAATACAGGTACCTAATTTGTTGAAATAATAAAAGTCACAAGTAAAATTTTATTTTTTTATTATTTTTATTCTATTACATCGGCTGGCAGTATTATTAGATTATATTAAAAATATGGAAATGTAAATGTTTGTAGGTTACAATGAATGATAGGAAAAAATCCACCGTCTTTGTTCGGGGCGATGAAACACAATAGATTTAATAGAACTACGTAGAAAATATAACTAGGTATGTAGGTAGATTTACCCATTCATACACACGAAATATTTTTTCAAATTTGAATGACTGATTTATGGTCGAAATCCTTAGCTTTCAGACCCAAAATCCATTTTCGACTAAAAAGAATAACTTTTTGGATTTTTGTTTTCTTTCTAGTTATCTAATTATTTTATAAAAATGTAAAGTACCTACGTTGTTTTATAATCAACAAATTTGAAAATAAACAATTTGAAACCTTATTATTTATATTTTTTTAATTAATAAATAGGTACATAATACATTAAAATTAAGTCTTTCCGTATTAAATGCAATCAAATCTAAAAAGAATTTAAATAAATATTACTGACGAAGTATCAGTGAACGAGGGATTATTCGTTCACTGCGAAGAATTCACTAATTATTTACAAAGATCACTTATTACTACCACTGACAATAAATATTACAATAAATAAACAGTCAAAATGTTTTAATGCTAAAAATCACTTATACCTTGTAAATTGAGTTATTGTTTTTCAAATAATATTGCGATATTGTGCAACACGCCAATTTAGGAGTCCAGATATTTTTGTACTGTTTTTTTCTTCAAAATTTTTATGAATGTTAAGATTTCAGTCTAATACTTTCATTATTTCATTTGAGCAATAGAAATTACACATGTCAAGAGTGTGTCAATGTCAAGATGAAATTAAAGATTCGATTTTTCACACAAAAAATCGATATTCACGTTCTTACGTTATTCTATAATGCTAATCGAGTACTGGAAGACAAATTTATGAATGCTCTATTAATATTATTTTACATTATTTTTACTTATAAAAAAAGATAGTTGGCACTAAACAGTGGGACTTCAGCTCCCAATAGTTAAGTATTAGATTATATTAGAAGGATAGTGAAATATATCGAAATGACTGGTGATTTATCGGCGATATAAATAGTTCTTAGGCTCTTCCGCGATCGGATTTGTGCATGTTCCCAGGTACTTCAGTTGGACCAAGCTCCTGAAAAAAAATATGTTATTAGTCACAAACATTATTTACCTACTGAAGTTTGAATACCAAATCTTGCATCGAATACTAGGCACCCATAACCTGCCAACTACTCACCTTGACCGGCAGTTTTCCATTTCAAGGAAGCACTTATTGGAATACGTCTTGTTGTCTGTGCCACAGACGGGGTCGTATTCTGGGGGGCACACGCGAGCACAGCCTGAGTATTGGAAGCGAGCGAGGCAGCGCTTCAGTGGTACCACGAACACGTGTTTGCTGTAAAAGTGTCTTGTTGTTTATGATAGCCTAGTAGTTTTGGTAGTAAGTGAACTAAAGTGACTTTATTTTATAAAATAACATAGGTACCTGATTTCATGCTTGGTTTGTAAAAATATTCAGGAATGGAACATCCATGTCATCCATACAACAACGTGATGGACCCATGGAATGGACCCATTTGATTGTTATTTTGTAAACTTTCACTTTCACTTTAAAAAATAAAAAAAAAAACTTTTTTTTAATATTCATCATCTTACCCGCAATTCTCTTTCTTCATCAAACACTCGTTCTTATAGAAGCGGTTATCAGAGCCACAGACGAAGGCAGGAGTATCCGGGCAGTCTTCATGGCAGAGGGCGGTGGTGCGGCAGTGGGAGGCTGCGACTGCCACCACGTGCTGGCCACAGGTTAGACGACGGAGTTCGCATTCCGACCTGAAGATTTTTGAATATTTATATAATAATACAAGCATCCGCCCCGCGGTTTCATCTGCGTGCCCGAGGGATTGTATGTTTTCCCTAGATAAAAATAGCCAAAATTATATTATTCGAAAGTATTATTGTCTATGTGCCATGTTTCATCCAAATTCATTCTGTAGTTTTTGCGTGAAATATTAACAAACATGTTCACATCCATACGTTTATAATAGCGAGAGTGATTAATTAATTAGCTTAGCGCCTACTAGGATATTAGTTGATCAAGAATGTCTAAGCCACCGTTCTCAAGATTGTTACAGAAATATTACAAAATAAATGTAGGCTAAATCAATTTTTTATCAAGCATTGATCAATTTTTCAAATAATAAATGTATTTCAGTCTAATGACTACAATGGTAAATTCAGTATGTACTTCGTAATACAGGTAAATAGCCTTACCTGTATACATTTCCATCTGATCCGCAGACTGGTTGCTCAACAGCATTGTCACAGTTATCTGGGCAGTCGATTTCGAGGCGGGGAAGTAGCGTGCAGTTACCAAAATGCGCTAGTTGTACTCCTTTTCTGTAAATATTAGATTACAAAAAAAAAAATATTTATTTTTTTTGGATCTCCGTTAGTGTTACGGGTGGATACGGTACACAATATGGTTTTCAGGTATATGTATTATGACTGTGATGGGCTTTATGGAAGTGAAATACATAATTGCTTTGTATGAAACTAACTGCGGTCAGATAAATTGTCGCAAAAAATAAATATACATAGGTATCAGTGGCGAAGGGTCCATACAAGCCGATTCCCATCAGCTTACCTTTTAGATCCCAGTCCCGCAGATTCATCATTTCAAAGCCGCTTTTAAATAAAATACACTGTAATTAAGTATAAAATTATCGTGTTTTTTGAACGGCTTACCCTCGCCATTATTTTACCCCTCGCCGCCACTGATAGGTATTCAAATTTTATTTAGAACACAGCCATAAAAAGTTGACATTCTCAGTCCCGGTTTCCGAATATAATCGAATGAACCACATGTACCAGGATATCATAAGTTTAAAAGAGTATGTTGTCTTACTGATAACGGTGCGGTGGTTCTATAGTGGCGTTCTCGGAGACTAAATGGACTAAATGTACCAGGATATCAGAACATTGAAAGATAATTAATCCGATAGAATAGATAGATGATAGATTGACTTACAAGCAAGTAGCGACTTTCAAGTGACAAGAGTTGGTGTAAACATTAGCATCAGTACCGCAGACAGGGTCAGGGTCGCTGGGGCATTTCACTTTCAGACACTTGTTCATTTTGGCACGGCATTTCTCCATGTCCATCTTTTTTACTATCTTCCTGTTGCTTACACTGGAAATAAAAAAAATAAAAAGCGAATTATGTAATGTGGATAAAATAAGCCCAAAAAGATTTGGTAAAGTTTTTTAGCAAGAACCGAAACAAACCTACTGCTGGAGGTACCAAGAGATAAGCCTAGGACAAGAGCTCAACTCACCCGCAGTTCAGCATCCTCATTTCACACTCGTTTCTATACACCATCTCATCTGAACCGCAGACAAGTTTCTCCTTCTGCCCAGAACAGTCAGTCGCGCAAGATTCGCCGCCAGATGTCCTCTCTTGGGAAGAACAGAACGCCATTGGCACTTCGAACACGTGTTTGCTGTAACAATACAAATGTATTAAACTTTAGGGGTAAAATAGGAAATAAAAAAATAAACAGAAAATAGTTCTTTACCTATGGATTACAGGAAAACTTTTAAGAAGTCTATGGTATAAGTGACATAGGAAATTACGGAACCCTCGGTGCGCGAGTTAGACTCGCACTTGTCCGGTTTTATTTCAACAAAATCTTACCCGCAATTAGTAGCCTTCATTCTGCAGGCATTAGCATAGAGTTTACCATCAGAGCCGCAGGTAGGTCTGGCAACCCGCCAGCAGGACTCGCGACAGTGTCTGGTAGTTTGGCAATGCTTCTTGCTTGTCCTTACTACACCTTGTCTGTAAATAAAATAAGAAATAATAAATACCTGTATTATGTATGAAAAGAAAATGGCGATATTGAAATACGTCACCACAACCATTTTAAACAAACCCACCATAAGCTCAATGTGAAACGTAGATGTAAAACCACCAAAAGTCGTTTTAGTGAAAATGACTGGTTTATCTATGAGTACTAGGATATCATCACAGATTAAGAAGTAGTATTATCGTATAGTAGGACGTAAATCTATGTGTCGTACGTGGCTTAGTCCATACTGTAATACGTTTGTAAACTGCCTATAAACATCTAAGCTGAAAATCTTGCCGGTTTACTAAACATAGCTTTTTTTTTTACAGCGATATCTACTTTTTATCTTGCTATCTGCATACAATAATTAAATTATCATCATCATGTCAGCCGAAAGACGTCCGATGTCCAATAATAAAATACAGTAAAAATTCCTCAACTCGGAAGCATTACAACAAAATTAAAAAGGAATTGCGACAAAATTGGCTGTTTTTGTGTTGATCGAAGGTTTTACCACTCTGCAGCTCTGTGTTTTCTAATAAATATAAAACATCTCTATCACTCGCTCTATGCTTATCCATTAAAATTCTAAGTACCAGGCTATCATATCTTGTCAAGAAATTAAGACATTACAAATGCAACGCGAACAACCAGGCGAACCCAACCAACAGAATAAAACAGAACAAGCAAAAAGTACTAGGCGATCATAAACACCGAATAACTTACCCGCAAGTAAGCAGCTTCATCTGACAAGTGTTCTTGTACACGTTACCGTCTGACCCACAAATGGGCCCATCCAAAGGTGCTTGGGAACAGTTCACGGGGCAATTCTCTCGATGGGCGCTGATATTATTGCAAGCACCTAAGTGAGATAAACCGATTCCAACTCTGTAAGGGAAAAAGAGATAAGTATACATTATTAATGAGGCACTCGACGGTTCGGGAAAAATATCGGATAATTTTGCGGAAAGGATGCGGTGGTAGAGATTTTTCTATTTATTTGTGAAAATTACGTGAAAACGTCTTTCTGTCCTCTATGATAAAACGTTTTTTATCTAACCTGCAAATTTCAACCTGCAGCATACATCTATTCAGGTAAGTCCTTCCATTGGTACCGCAGACGGGGTCCCTTTCCGAGGTGCAACGGTGATCACACTTGGACCCTTGAGCTCGAGAACAGGTCCCTTGATCGGGGGCTAATCTAACACCTGAAATTGATTGAAAGTAGAATTTAGATGGTGCATAACTCTAGAAGAATGAGATAGAATATAGTCATGGATTTAGTATGTATTTTTCTTACGGGTCATTCATCATCTATCATCACTGTCAGTCAGTCTGCTAAAGTCCATGCGAATCATAATCTTGAATAAAAAAGAAAAGGTGACTGACTGATCTATCAACGCACGGTTCAAACCATTTGACAGATCGGGCTGCAATTTGGCATACAAATAGTTAGCGACCACGAACCGGAAGACGCAGAGTGGGCAGGCCCCCCACAAGGTGGACCGACGATCTTGTGAGGGTCGCGGGACACCGCTGGATGCGGGTAGCGCAAGACCGGCCATCGTGGAGATCCTTGGGGGAGGCCTTTGTCCAGCAGGGGACGTCTTTCGGCTGACATGATGAGTTAGCTATTATGACGTTGTCATCATGTAAGGAAGGAATTTTGAAAATTCAAGAAGGTAAAATACGGGTGAAACCGCGGGGCAGAACGCTTATTCATTCATAATTTCAGTCAGTCAGTAAAACAGATCACTGCCCTGTTGTTATTGTCTACCAGGCTCACAGTTTATATAAGAGTTCGAAGCTATATCATCGTCACCATCCTGTCAGTTTCCATGAATTCAACGTACCTTTTCCGCAAGTCTTCTTTCTCATTTCACAAAGAGAAGGGTAGATGTATCCATCTGTCGCGCACACAGGCTCGCCTTGCAGGGCGGGCCCGCAGATCCGCGGGCAGGTCGCGTCACGCGCACACTCACACCACGAAGCTACTGGAATTAACGAAAAACGAATATTAATAATACAATTTTATTCTATAACCTTTTTACACAACTAATACATAAATATTTGAATTATGTAAAATCGATTACATTTATTAGTATGGAAATGAATATATTAAGGCTAATCAAATTAACTATCTGCCTGAACTGGATTGAGCCTGTGTTTCAGGTTAGTGCTTTCTCGCCGGTATCTTTGTGGCATAAGAAATTTTTTTTTGTGCAGAGTGACAAAAGTGACATAATTGGGAAAAATATGTACAGAACAATAAACAAATTAAGCAAGTCTCTTCGTCACAAAAAATATTACTAATGAATGAGAATGGTAGAAATAAAATATTGTTCCACAAATTAAATCTATATGTCGATATACAACTCTGTTGTACTGGAGAGAGTAATCAATAAATCACAAAGATTTAATAAAATATATCGTAAGATAAATACATAAAAAATTGGTACACTTTTTTTGTGTAAGCTAAGTAAGAATATCACAAAATTTTGCAAATAAATTATGTTTTATTTTATTAATGTATTCGTAGCAAAAAATAAACTAAACCAATTAAAATACGAGTCGAGAGTATAAATATTACTATAAATTATATACCCTACAACAATATACTAAAACTTTTGAGATAACCAACCACAAGTAGATTTAAAACAAAGGGACTATCCGATAGTGTGAACGAAAATCCTTGTCCATTATTGTGGCCACAAAACTGCCGAGTAAACAAGACGAGATTTAAAGTTAGAATGAAGCAATGCTATGTTAAATTTAACAATAAATAATAAATGTTTCTACCTGCTGATCGAAAACGGTCTGTTTCATTATCATTTTTAATATTTTGTAATCTTCAGCCACAACAACATTTTCTATGGTACATACCAGTGGATTGGTAGACCGCCCTAGGGGCATCCTGCTTAGCGTCCTAGGTAGCATTAATTTGAGATTTTCGCAGCATCTCGATAACACGTGAGTAATACCTCTAAAGGTGTTTAAAGCATCTATAGGGTTCGATAAATTAGGTGTATAAATAAATCGCTCCAGCATCGTTCAAAAAATTGCTCTGCTCAATAAAACGCGCTTTCTGCGCCCACAACTCAACTCGCACAATGTTCTGAGGCCCCAAGATGTGCCGCAAGCTTAACTAGGAAAGTGCATTAGCACAAAACTAAAAGTTCTTCGAATATCTTATCTTTAACAGATAAAATATATGATAAAAAGCCAACCTATAATGATGCTATTAAAACCATGCGAGTGGGCAATTTTTGTATATTGCTTGAAAATAACACTAAATTGCTAAGTACCTAGTGCATTAAGTAATTAAAATTTAATAGCTTTAATTAACTGAGTGTCGCCTAGCTAGGGTATACTAATGAGAAAGCCTCGAGACATTTTTTATTTTTTTTATTAACTTTTAATGGGCTTTGTTGCTTTTGTGATTAAAGTCCCAGTAAGTAAGCTTTATTAAAATTAGCTTCGAGTATATTGCATGAATACTTCTTTTATCTACTCTCATATCGTAATGTGCTAATTATGAAATCATAAACAGTACTTTAATGACCCACTTTATGCACACCCGTGTATAATGATTTATTATAGTACAGTTTTGTTCCCAAGATAATGCTATAAAATAACTTTTTTTCTATTAAAGTACACTTTGGGACCTATCAATAGTATAATGAATCAGTATCAATTCAATTTGACGATGACAATGTGACGAATTTTTGACTTCAACTTCAGAGGTAAGATTTTTTTTTGTAAAGTTGGTAGCAATATACTATCGATTTATTTTTACCTTTAAATTACATTATTTATATGAGTTTAGATAAAGTATTGTATGATACTGCACGTAATTAGGTATTAAAAACTCGTGTACTCACACTCGTATTTAATAACCCCTATTATGCAACAATATCATATACTACAATTTTCGCATTTATTGAAAATAAAGTTTTCGGAGTCTAGAAATATGAGATGTCAAATTCAATGGCAGTAAGTAGTCCACCAATCCGCAATATGTTAGCATCGTGTACGATCCCCTTTATCCCTCCGCGGGGCTTATACCTGATACCTAGCAGTAAAAGATTTGAACAATTTTACATACACATTGGAAACAACGTGAAAAAAATCGTGCTGTGAGTCTGATGAATCGTTTACAACTCAGTTACTGCAGGGATAGAAAAAGAAAATCCCAAATTGTCACACAAACTACCAGGGTATTATGGGCTATTGGGGAGTTGACAATGACGTGTGGTATCAAAGCTTCAATTACTAGTAAAACCTGTGATTATTTCCAAACCATTCATTTCATATTATACCTAGGTAAAATAGTTTATAATAATGATGTGGCTGAGACTCAAAGTAGTAAATCTAAAAAAAAATTCTTGAGCATAGCTGCCGAAATACCTACACCAAACGGTACTTTTGGGTTTCCATCACATGATTCAGAATTAATAAAAATATCATGTCACATTAAACATCGGTATTGAAATTACATAACCTAGTTATACACATACAATCTACTAGGGCACCATACGGTCACAAGCGGTCATTATGAAGCAGAGGTATGCGCGATCCCTCTTGCCCTTGAGCTGACTTCTAAGTAGGCCATATCCCTATTGGGCGGCTTTTGTTGCATTGATGCAGGCAGCTGCATGACGTAGGCCTAAATTGAATTTCTAATTTAACTCATACGCGGTTTATTTAGGTTTCCCGAGGGTTCCTTATAAACTTAGAGGCCTCGTTTGATCATTTTAAGATTGAAATTCTTTGATTCATGGCCAAACTTCGTGCGTTTTACTTCAGTTAGAACTTCAGCGAGTGGCCTGATAGTGAAATGCTGTTTTCCGCTAGAATTATTTTGCCCCAAAGGTGATCTAAACTTGATGTTATTTTAGAAGGGTAGTTAGTTTCTACCTCTACGGACTAATGATGGTAACAAAAATAAATTGAGGGAGGTCTTTCTGTTTTTCTCAAAATTATATTAGGATGCCCCATTCAATAATCCATCTCAATTGCTTAAATTATACAGTTTTTATTTTAAATTAATCGTTTAGTTTATTGAGCGTATATAATTAATTAAAACATCTCATTTTTTAATTTATCACCAGTCAAATCATAAAAATGTTTTTTTTTATGTTATCGTAAAGTTATATACCAATCAAAAAGTCGGTACCAGGCTAACATAAAACTTGAGCGTTCCCGTAATATGACGTGTAATCAAAACAAATTGTGAGCAGTTATCACAAAGCTAAGCCCGTGGACATACAAATCAAAAGCGGGTTACCAAAAAACCGATTTTTTTATCGTTAAATAAAAATTATGTTTGCTTGGTTGTGATTTTTTACAAAATATAAGTAGGTGCATTTTAAGGTTTGCTAACCAATTAGTGCCGGTTACATACAATGTAATTTAGAAAAGTATTTACAAAGTTGTTGAGTACGGTATTTCTGAAGGCTTGTTAGAAAGATTTCACGTGAGCAGGTAAAAGCTAACAGATCTTAAGTAAAATAAGGTTGACGTATGCGCAGCGGACCGGACGACCTGATGGCCAATTACTCGTCAGAATCTAGTATTTTAATTAACGATACACGGATAGTGTTGACGTACTATTAATTTAATTAATAACTTGAAGATTTATGCTCTTAATTTTACTGTCAACTACATTGAGTGAACTAGGTTATTGAAATGTCAAAAGTTTAAACTGTAATTTTTTGGTTAAAAAAAGAAATTGATAGAAAATTATAATAGATTAAGATTAAAAGAAATATATTTTATATTTCAGACAAAACGAATACTGTGAGCGCGCAACACCTTTTTTATGATTTTTTTCTTTAATGCCTCGTGTAAACTAAGCCTTACAGCAATTATAGCATCGTAAAACATAAATTGCTTCCGAAATGAACTCTCATTATACGATATTTAAACCAACAACTTGCAGTTGGTAGCCATAGCAGTTATTTTTTTATCATAGCTTATTTTCTCGTCATGCCCATTTTAGAAAGGTTTTTTGAGGCATCGTTTTCAGAACCGGTTTTGCTATATTTTTTATAAGGTACATTTCTTGAGCGAGAAAATAGTCGGTTTCGTCGATGGTGGGACAAGTGCCTAAATCAAGGCGTTGTTTCGACAGGCTACACAGTACAGCTACAGGCTGACTACAGGCTACAAGCTACAGGGTATGTCCACAACAAAGCTTGTTTAAACTATATCGGACTGAGATAAAAGATAAACTGCACTGAATAATGAGCAAGTCGCGTAGCCTAGGATGTAGGGTTGGCACATTGGAAAATATTAAATTAAAATTTTATTTTCAAAACAAACTATCGCATAACATATCGAAATTTGAAAATGGAACTATAATGTATCTGTTGCAGATAAAAAGCACTTTAGCTTTTTAATATTTCTATTAACTTTAACCCACGTCCTTAGGTGAATCTTACAATGATTAGCCAAAGTGTGATCTAGTATTCGTTGGAAAGTAAAGATCGTAATCGTTATGCTGAACAGGTCTACTCTTTGGTCTAGATCTCGATTAAATTACCTTGTACATACACGCTTGTAATAATAAAAGACAATGTTAAAAAGTCTTGCATGACCAAGATTTCTGGAAGAGTGTAAGTTGTTGTAACACAAATTAAAGAAAGAAAGAAAGACACGCAACACAGATATTCCAAAAAATAAACATAAAAATAACAGATGATGCAATAAACAATAAAAAATATTGTGGTTTAGAAATGTGATCACGATAGATAACCGACAAAAAGACCAAATTCATGATATAACATATAATATTAGTCTCATTAAAGCAAATAAACAAAAAATATATTCTCACATAGTAAAAAAACACGTAACATAAATGCGTTCCAGCAAGTAGCAGCCCTGACCAATCGTCATGGTGCGCACGCTCCGTGGGCGAAGACATGCGCACGCGCAGCCTTCGCCTTCGGTTCTAAATTCACTCTAAATTCACTCCCACTTGTTTTATATGTGACGCACGCGCCGGGTGAGGGACCTCATTGTCCGCAAATGTTCATTTACGATATGAGGATTGAGAATTTCTAGTTTGAATTTGCTGTTTTTACCCGACTGCGGCGAAACTAAAAAGAAGGCTTGTGTATTTGACCTGCAAGTAAGTATGTATGTATGTCCGTCTCTATGTTTTCGCGTGATTACTAAACAGCTGAACCGATTTTGATGAATGATATTATGATATGTTGTTAGATTCGTCGTTATAACGCGAGTGTATTAAAATTAAAAAAATCAAAATGGCCAAAATGTTGTTTTTTTCATTTCTTCCAAAGCTTTCAAATGAGTTATCAAATGAAGGGTTTGAAAAGGTCAGCCGGTCATGCCAGTAATGCCTCCTGGCACCAGCTTCTATAAGCTTATGACATTCGCTTATCATCATCCCTATGCTTGCTTGTAACTAGTAAACAGCCTTGTGGAATTCCAAGGTACTATTACAAAATCCTGATTTATTTACACATCCTGGAACTTAATTGGCAGCAAGATTTACATTTGTGAAAGTGAAATCACCATAGACTATCCGTGTATATCCTTTATTCAAGGGGGTCTGATGTCCACTTTCAATCTTGTTGATAGCCCATAGACTACGTGTTTTGCATGGTGAGTAGTGTGCATTTCACTTTTAGCTCCATTATCGGTGAGAAAAATCTTGATAGTAGAGCAGGCGATTTGAATTAGATTAGCATTAGATTTTTTATGTTTCCTATTCTGTTCTCAATCTCGAAGAATGTGTCGTGGCCAATGGTAAGACTAGGAGAATAGTAAAATGAGAAGCTTTTAAAGAAGTCTAGTCTCTCTTAGTTTAAGTGCGTGCCGTAGTATATCAAAAGTTATTCATTTGTAACTAAACTGAAGTAATTCGTTTTCAGCTTGAGCTAGATTTACAGGAACCGATAGTGTCAGGTTTTTTTTTTTTTTGATTAGCAGTCTGTGTTTATTTCATGATTAGGATTATTGTTTGTTTTTCTGTGCTGCTGCATTACCTACAGAGCTGAATCAAGCTGCATAATTATTATGATAAATGATACTTTCCTTTTTATTTTATAAAAATGATATCTTCGTGGTAGTGACATCGAATACCGAAACGAAGGTTCCAGTTTCAAATACTACAATGAGCTTGAGCTTTCCGTGTAGGAAAACATCAAGAGGAAACCATAACCAACCACGGTGGTTGAGAACTTTGTTGAAAATGTGTCGCCAAGCATCTAATTGATACCTATGTTCCAGCAGCTGCACTTGAGAGCCAGTTCTTTTCTAGGCTTTGTGTGCTTACTACCATCGGCCACATTACTGACCACGGTGAGATTGTGGCCAAACACAGGTCAACTCATTGTAAAAATAATAAAAATATTGATTCTAGTAATACTGTTTATGACTGAAGAATTTCACTCACTCCTTTCAAAATAATTTCTCGAAGCACTTCGATGTAAAAGGTATTGTTTGAATACGAATAAAGCCCTGCGGCTGCACTCGCATTGACACATTTACATACACTTGTTAATTTTGAAAAAGTATTATCACCATGTTTCTAAAGTCGCACCTTTATTTATTGAAGTTTATTTATTGTGCGCTTGATTCCCATTTTTTGTTTGTTTTGATGTCTGGATGTAAATATTTATTTGTTAATAGTAGGTATATTATGTAGTAGGTAGGTATATCAGTTATTCATGTGTCGGAATCGAGCCCACGATCTATAGCCGTCATATCAAGATCTAGCCGACACCCCAACTAGGACATCATTTCGTACATCTGTCAGATTTAATCGGTTTTCAATTTCTTTTTACCGGCAAAGCTTGGAATCTACACAGCCCTACGGCATCGGCATTCGGCACGACTCTATAGGTTTCTGATACCCTAGTATGTACTTTTGAGTTCATCTTATAGTAAATATTTATAGGTAAAAAAAATAATTTTATTGAATCTCTTTTCTCGGCCCAATTTCACCAGTCGTATGGGACTAATCCATGGGGTAAATATGGCTGTGACAGAATTTGTATAGAGAATCTGTCAATTTGACTATTATATCCAGGATAAACTTATAATATCTATCTATGTGCCAAGTTTACGGTGTAAACAAACTTTCACATTTTGTTGGATAATAGTCGATAGCGAAATCATTATAGTTTCTACAGCGTCTATAAGTTAACACCTACTATATTACTACTATGTACCTACTTAACACAGGTGCATTACTATCTGTTAAGGTGAATGCTTCGGGTTAGCTGCGAAATTCAAATTTTATTATGTCGTAAGTTTGTCAACAGGTGATTTGCAACAAAAATTTTAGTATATTTACTGATTATTAACAAAAGAAATCATGTATATATAAACTATTCTTTCTCATATTATACTTTTACAAATCTCTTACAACAAAAATGCAAAGAAAACCTTCATTTAGAATCATAATTTCTCATACATCGTCGCTAGTTTATTGAAAACATTTTCTCCCGTTAAAACTGTTGATTATATAGTTTCTACACTTCAACACTCTTGCTACTTGAAGTTAATTACCTATTTGTGCGTCATATTTTATGTTCAATTCAAAAAAATAGTTTCATAAAGAGAACTACATACTTGTTTCGAGTAGATTTATTTACATCAAAAAAATAGTACGAGTTTTTTGACAACCCTAAATTGCAAATATGATTAAGGTTGTCACCACAGTTTCAATGTAAAATATTGGAGCAAACAAAAATCTGCACGATTGTAATTGGAAAATGATACGGGTAAAGTGTTGAATAGGTTGTTTGTTCTAGAATTAACCGACATAATATAGGTTCAAGCTATTTATTACGAGTAGTGACGCTATAGGAGCTTTTTCTTGCAATATTATAAGTCTAGCCCTCCCGCTGTTTTATACTGGATCAGGAGTAGTATTTTTCTTTTTTTTTTAAGTTAAAATGGATTGATTCTGCTATCCAAATAGCTACCATAATTTATTTACGGCATTATTGGTTTGCGAGTGTCGCAGGAAACCGCTGGATGCAGGCAGACTCATCATGCAGGTAGCGCAAGACCGGCCATCGTGGAGATCCGAGGCCTTTGTCCAGCAGTGGATGTCTTTCGGCTGACATGGTGATGATGATGGTGATTATTTTGGTTAGCTGGCAACACTAAACTTGATCACCTACACATACTTTTTTTTGTTAGGTACCTACCTATCTATTTCAAATTCATAAAAAATACGCAAATTTTTCATGTAATAGTACTAGGATATCATAAAACGAAGGAGTCAACAACCTTGGATACTGTTAAAGGGCTTATTCATCTGCAAATCTCTCCTTGATACAATATCTGTTTTACGGAGAAAACGTTTTTGAATCTGGAGCGTACGGTACTCGATGTTTCTGCCTCTTTTACTCGTCATGGTCCCTTTCGTATATCGAAGTTATGTGTGGTTATGTTAACCGCATAATATCAGCTGTTTCTGTATAATAAATTTGTGTTTAAAAGATTTATGGTTGGTTCCACATCTAAATTATAAATATGCATAGACCGCTACAAACAGACAGAATTTAATTAAGGCATCACATCTTATCTGTGTAATTATCTTAATTGGTCTTTTTTTACAATGTATAACATGTCTAGGCATATTTAAAAAAATGCGTAGGTATCAAGTTATTTACTTGCGCTTTTTGGCAATTGAAGTGAGAAAAAGAAAGGCTAGCAGTACCTAATGATTTTAATTTAGTATTTTCGGATCACTGAGGTATATTACTACGTATAGAGAAGCTATCCTAAGCAAAGGTCATGATCCAATTTGTTAATATTCGCTGCAGCGCTGAAACTATAATTAGCCGTCTAACCAGACAGTTTAAGCACGTAGCGCTAGAACGCTTTAATGTGTAGTTTATTCGCGACCTAAAAGTCGAAAGCGCCGTGATTACCATGGCGCTTTTCGTCGGCGTTTCGTGTTTAGTAACTAAGAGAAGTGCGGCCGGATGGCTGCACTTGTCGGGTATATAAAAAACTAGCTTTAAACTTATATTCTTATTTTATTATTTTGGAGAAGAAAATTAGTTTATTTACACCATAAATATTAATTTACAACAAAACATTAAACTAAAATAATAAACTATAAACTAAAGAAACTTTAAATCTAAACTAAACTAACAATAACTAAATTATATTTAAATAACTTATATTTAAATGATAACTTATATTTTTCATTACATGGGCTATCCCATCATTTTACTGCTTAGTTTACTTACAAAACATAGTAACCTATTTCCCATATCTCAAAAACAACTTATTAAATTAACAGTGAAAGCAAAATAATAAATGATTTCCTGCCAATTATAATGTCATATACGTTTACGACTCCATAATCATAAATTTGATATAAAATAAATGTTGTGAAATATTTAATTCTGTCGTTTAATAAAATTTAATTAGTAAGAGGAAACGCTGTCAGCCGTCTGGGAACTTTGCCGTTGATCGGCAGCAGCGTTTTTTTATATAAAATATTTTGTCTATTGTACACACGGCCACAGATCAAGCTACACACTGCGGCACCTTATACAGTTGTAATAGGCGCTATTTTGCAACAGAAATGTGTAGCTTGATCTGTGACCGTGTGTACGTAATTAGAAAGTAAAATAATTTTAATTATTACTGTCATAGCATAGAATAAATAATATACTACATACAAGTCATAGTAAGCCTACTTAGGGTCGATAAATCTTTATTCAACGGACTAGTGATGTGGAATGGTTTTGGCAAAGAATTCTTAGCAAGTGAGGAAGGTGCCAACACTGCCAACATAACGGAACTACACAACCAACAACTTCCTGTGCAAGTAGTATCGAAATATATCTTGGCCATAATCACCCTTTGGGTACGAAAACCAAACGGTGGAGGTAGACCGGCGAATAGCACAAGCTTGGGCAACATTTGGAGCCAATAAACTAGTACTCCGGAGTAAAGTACCTGCCCTAAAAGTCAAAGTCTTCGAGCATGTAATGCCTGTGTTCACATATGGTGCAAAAACCATGTCGCTTACAAATAAAATTAACGAAAAGTTTAGAGTAGCGCAAAGAGGCATTGAAAGAACAATCACTCTGCGAGACCATAAAAACCGTTGAAAGTGATGTCATTGCTAATATAGCAAGGAAGAAATAGAATTGCCCGGATGGTAACGAGCCCTAGGATACGGAGAGTACTTGAGGAGACCAGAGCGCGTGGCAGACGGTGGGTCGATGATATCAGACGGCACAGAGGCCGTGACTGAATAAATCGGGCACAAGACTACCAGGAATGTAGCAGACGGGAAGAGGCCTACAACCAAGAATGGATAACTTAAGCCGTCTTATACATTCCTGGTGGTCTTGTGCCCGATTTATCCAGTCACGGCCTTCGCATCTTAAGGCTGTAATGATGACGAAGAACAACGATGACGTAACAGCATTACTTTTGGTAGTACCACCCCTGTCATCATAAACTTGCTGGATTACATCGTAATTAAAAAAAATGGTTCGTCTGTACGCAGAGTTTGGTTGTTTTTTTTTTACAAGTTTCACCAATGACTCACCGTGGTCAGTTATGATGTGGGCGAAGATGATCATCACAAAGTCTAGATGAAAACTGGTTCTTAAGTGCAGTTGTCGGAACACCGGTAGGTGCTTAGCGACAGATTTTCTTTAGGGTGGTAGCCAGCTAGGCGTACTCGCTATGGTTTCCTTATGATGTTTTCCTTCACCGAAACCTCAAGCTTTACATATGATGGCCACAGACCAAGCTACACATTCTGTTGCAAAATAGCTCCTATTACAACCGCATAAGGTGCCGCAGTGTGTAGCTTGATCTGTGGCCGTGTGTACATCCTAGAAAAACAAAAGAAAATAAAGAGAATAGAGGCTTCTATACATACCTATTTTATATAGATATTTTTAAATTCTTATTTCAAATTTTCGAAGTGCTAATAAAATATTCTGTAAAATACAGAAATATAACACAAATGTCCATGTGCGTGCATGTCTTAAAAATAAAGAAATAAAACTGACACAAGTACTTTCGTGTGTTTTAACATAAACGCAATGTTCATGTTAAAGGATAAATCAGATAAAAAACGAGTTATGTAGGTTGGCGCTTACTTGACTATGTAAAACGCGTTCCGTACTATACAGGATGTTTGTTAACGCTATTCAGTTGTTTTTAGCTAAAAAAGAAATGCGTTTGCTAGTCGAGTTAAACTACATTTTCTTTTATCGATTTATTTTATCCTACTTTCTCTGTATTTCTTAAATATTTACCTACCTAATATTACGAATTTGATTGATGTATCTAAATCATGTCCCAGAATAATTTATCATACTAAAATTAATGAGGCAAAGATCGTGGTTATTCTACGATCTTAAAATTAGTTTGTGAAGACGGATAAGAGGATGTAAAGATTTTTGTTACACCTTCACGCAAAATCCCTGGACGGATTTGGGTGAAAATTGGCACATAGATAGATCATCCCCTGGAATAATATATAGACTACTTTTTATCAGGAGAAAACATAAGATTCCTCAGGAATATGAGTGAAATTGCGAAGCGGAAAGTCAGTCACGAATAAATGACAAAACGGATTTTGATGCCACTTGATACATGTAGAACTTATGATCGCACGGAAACAATGATAAAACCACAGATCAAAAAAATAAATCAAAAATCCATCCCAAATTTTAACACAAAACAAAATTGTGAAAACAACAATAAAGCACCCTCTACATAAATCGGATTTACCGCTAAGTTTTATTCGCTTGCAAAAAAATCAAGTTCAGTGTAACACAGGCAACTGATACGTGTTGCTATGTACTAACTCACTTAGCAGACTCTTTAACTAAACTGTACTTACCTACTTTTTAATACCGTTCACAATGGACTGGAGAATATACGCAAAAACTTATGGGCGGATCACACGCAATTTGAAGTATAAATGATTAGGCTATATTGAAATTAAAACTTTGTTATAATTGAGCCGCTAGTCTGTCAGCTAGTGGTTTATAATTAGGTTAGTAGTATAATGGTGCCGATTCTGTTGTTTACGAACTTAACTAATATTAGACAAGTCACCTCTCTTTCATTTTAACCTTATTGAAAAAAGATAGAACATTTTTAATGCTGTCGTAATGTACGGGTAAATAAATAGTCGTGACCAATATAGATCGCGCTTAAATTCACGTTGAAATGTGTGATCGGATTAAACTGACAGGACTAAAATATCTTGCATCCCTTTCTTATATTTACTATTAGAAAGAGATATAGTGAGATTAAATTTATTTTAGTTCGTAAATAACATAATCGGCACCAGTATCGGGTATCATCACTGAGGTGTATTACTACGTATAGAGACGACGCCATGCATAACCACTATGTTCCATTCAAGTACAGCCATCCGGCCGAACTTCACTCCAAGGTATATTAGTAACATTTTCATGAAATACTCGTATATGTCAGTAATATAACTTGGAGGAATATGTTGAAGATTTCTTTTGTTATTAATCAGTAAATATACTATCATTCTTGTCGCAAATAACATGTTGATAACTTACGACCTATAACTGAGCTGCAATTAGCAAAAAACGTGATAAAATTAAAATTTCGCGCTCCAACCGAAGGTATCACCTTAAGCAAGAAACGCGTAAGAGCCATGAATCACAGCACTTTCGACCTTTTGGTCGCGAAAAAATGACATCTCAAAAGCTTTCTAGTGCTACGTGTTTAAACTGTCTGGTTAGACGACTAATTATAGTTTCAGCGCTGCAGCGAATATTAACAAAATGGAGCATGACTTTTGCTTAGGATAGCTTCTCTATACGTCGTAATATACCTCAGTGGGTATAATACAAATATTTTTTCTATTTATATAACACTAGCTTCCGCCCACGGTTTCACTGCGTTCTCGAGTGGTAAAATAGCCTATGTGTTAACACTCTAGTTAGCTACCTCCATACCAAATTTCATCAAAATTGGTCGACCCGTTTGAGCGTGAAGAAGTAACAAACATACTGACAAACTTTCGCATTTATAATATTATCAAATCAAATCAAAAACTCATTTATTCAGTTTAGGCCCTGGTAAGGCACTTATGAACGTCGATAGTTACAATCATTACAATAGACTCTACCACCGGTTCCACATACACTTGAACTGAGAAGACTCCGGTAAGAAACTCAGCAAGGCTACATTGTTTTTTATTTGTAGGAAGTAGGATATATTAGTAGGATAAGTTTAAAAAGTATATGTAGGTACTCTCTATTTATTTTATTTATTATAATATCAATTGATCAATGAATCCAATTAGGCGACTACCTACATGTTTTCTAACAAGAAAAAGTAATGACATACTAGATCAAAACAAGTGTCGTATTAACGGTAATCGACAGGCGATCGAGCGCCGGCGCACGCGTCATCGATCACGATCTATAGATCATTGATCTAACAGACGCTGAATATCATTAGATGTGCCATTAATATACAATACGTGGCGTGAAATAAACTATAATTTTATTTAGTATAACATGTTTGAGACCTGGTTTTATTACATTTAACTGATGTATAGATCATTTATGATCGAACATTAATTAACCGACATAAAAGAAGCAAGTTCTTAACTTTTTTTTGTGTCATTTAAGTACATTATATCAATCATCCTTCGCTTCGGACTCTTGAGTTGATACTATATTATAATACTCGCTGTTCCCCGCGGCTACTCCCGCGGTCCCAGGATAAAAAGTAACCTATAACCTAAGTCTGTCAGAGGATAAAAAAAAAAAAAAAAAAACCTTCGGGGATAATGTAGCTTCCTGTTAGTGAAAGAGTTTTTGGTATCGGCCTGGTAAATCTAGAGATTAGCGCGTCCAACTCTTCAGCTTTATTACGAGTATAGATAGACTAGCGACTCGCCTCGGCTTCACTTCATGCGCGCGGCATGATTTTCCGACGTCTTCAACAATTATCGTCATATTTCAATCAATTTACACAAAACCTTAATAAATTATACACCTTAACCTTCCTCATGAATCCTTCTATCTTTTGGTGAAAACCGCATGAAAATCCAATCAGTAGTTTTTGAGTTTATCGCGTAAAGACAGACGGCGGGGGACTTTGTTTTATCTATACTAATAATAAAACTGAAGAGTTTTTGTTTGTTTGTATATACTTTTTTACCCTGGGAATGGACATAAAACCGTAGGGAACAGCTATATGTATATAAAAATAACCGATTCAAGATATTTTCAATAATTATTTAAAATTATAATTGACCGGCTGTACACGAATAAGTACCGGGCATATTTTATAATAATTAAAAAACATTTCTCAAACCCATAACTATCATTAAATGAAACAGGAAACATGCAAATAATTATATTGACATACCGAGTCGGAATCGCGACTTAATTAAGTACAGTTAAGATGCGAGTGTGACGCTGGCCTTATTTTAATGTTGGGAAAAAGCCGATAATTGCTCCGAACATACATTATTGCGCGTACCGTTTTTTTTATTTAACCGGTTATTATGAGTTAATTAATTAATGTTCTGCTTTAGGATTGGCGCTAATTATAATACATTCTTTATTTTATGTGGAGCAGTCTGTTTGGACGACAATATAGATTCTTTAGATTGAGATTTTATTTGTAGAGCGCTTTATTTAAGTTACTTTTCGGTGATGTTGCGAGCATTGGAACATTGACTGGAAAACAATTTGAAAATTGTAGACATGATGCCAACTGTGCGGCAATGTGGGTTGATTATTAAGGATCGGTTGCATAAAGCGCGGTCATAGTAAGGTTATAGTTAGGTTACAGTTATAGTTAACTTTAACCGCCGAAAGAAACGCAAACTGGGTTGCTTGTGTCACTTTAAACTTTTTTTTTTTACAGTAACCATAACCGACCTAGGGAGATCGAATATCGTCAAAGTTAACCCTACGGTCAAAGCATGGTAATGGTAGTAAGGTTAAAGTTAAAGTTTACTATAACTTTAACTAAGAGTACGAGCAACCAACCCTAAATAAAAAAAAAAAAGGTTAAAGTTCGATTTATATGCCTTTGCGTAATGTTTAAGTGATTGAATTGATCCACCCACCGATCTCCTGTGATGTGGAGTTCATCCACTCATTCTCGAGCTTTTTCCTTCATACTGCGGACCATTCCGATGTAGAATGAGCTCCCCATTAGCGCTACGATAACAATATGGGGTTTTTTAAAAAGTGCGTAAAATTCATTCTTTAAGGTTGGCAACAGATTGGTAATTTTCCATCGGATAGTGGACGAAGACATTTTGTCAAAGTGCTGATAAAAAGTAACTTACCAATTGGAGACTTTTTGGCGGGAACTTGCGAAGTGACGTTGCGTTTTCGTTTTATTTTCATAAAATCGTGTATTTTGAGTTTTATTGAATATTATCGGTGGTATTTTGTCCAATAAAGATCAATACAAGTGCACCAGTCAAGTGAAATGAAATGATTACGTGTATAGTGGCTTTTCAAGTTGTCTCAAGAAGTCCATGAAAAGTTTTAGTAGAACGGCTACCATTGTACTAAAACCTAACCTAACTTAAACTGACTATGACTTGAAGATTTAACATGACTAGAACTTTACTACTAAATGTGAAACTTGACGATTGACGAGAATTTAATACATGAAGAATATAAAAATAACTACATTGCTCAACTTGACACTGGCAAAATACACGAAGTGTGACGCCAAAATTAAAAAAAAAAAACTTACCAATTATCAGAAACGCTAACGCAGCCAGAAAATTCCTCTTGAACTCCATTATGTTTTTTTTTCACTTAAAATTCGTTAGGAACTATCAGTCTTGGATCACTTATTATAAACTTTATAACTTTACTGTGTATTCAGTCGTCCATGGTGTTGGGTATCTGTAACAAAAAAATCATTTTTAATCTAAATATATAAAAGTAGAGCGTGACTGACTGACTGATCTATCAACGCATAGCACAAACAACTGGACGGATTGGGCTGAAATTTGGCATATAGGAAACTATTATGATGTAGGCATCCGATAAGAAAGGATTTTTGAAAATTCATCCCTAAGGGGGTAAAATAGAAGATCATTACATTCTTCTTCTTCTTCCTAGTCGGACACTCTTGCCAGAGTGGTCGTGGTTATGATAGGTCTTGAGGGGCGGCTTTTGCAATCCATCTCCATTCGGCCCTGTTGCAAGCATTGCGGGAACACTCGGTCATGGTGGAGTGTGTGGTAGACACTATAAGATCCGACCATCTAGTCGGAGACCGACCACGTGGTCTTTTGCCATTCATTCTGCCTTGAACTACCAAACGTTCCATTGAGTCCTCTTTGCGGGTAACATGACCAAAGAACTTCAGGATTCGTATCTGTACAGTTGATGACAGTCTTTCCCTTATCCTGAGCTCATCCAAAATCGAAATATTGATCATTACATAGAAGACAAGAATACATCCTTGTAGTAGCTTCTCAGTAATTGTATGAAGTTTATGTGTGTTTAAAACAAAAACTGTAATTACAAAAGAAATATAAAAACAAAACCCTCTAAAGTTTCTTGCCTTCTTCTCAGTTTAAGTGTATTCATAAGTATCTTATCAGGATCTAAACTGGGTAAATGAGTTTTGAGTTTGATTAGAGGATCCCGTGGTTTCACGAGGCGGAAAGCTAGAATCGTATAAAGTCAAGTAAAGCGGAGTGATAGAACGGGTAATTTATAGTTTCAGGCATCCGCCTGACTTTCCTATTCAGACACTGAGGATCTCTTAAGGGTAGGTGAATAATCAAACACACACACACACACAAATACCCCATCCTTACACCCCCACACAGCCCCCCCCCCGCACACACACCCCCCACACACACACCATACCTCTCACACACACCCAACACATACACACACACTTCCCATATGCAAAATTATTTTGTTTTTCATATTTATTTATTTATTATTTTTTCTTTTGTATAATTTCTATTAATTTCTGTATGGAACTTATCTCTAATGTAACGGAGGAGGGCGTTGGTATCTGCGACACAATTTTTATACTTTTGCAGGTGCCATCGTTTTTCAATTGTACCATATGCAACTGTTTCTGGTTCCTAAATAAATATTTTTGAATTAATTGATAAGTACCGTGAGAACCATCAAATTTAGGTAACACCTAACAATAGTGCCTTCGATTCCAACATCACTAATTTTGACCCAAAAGTAAATAATACCCCATAATCAAGACTACCGATGATTTTTGAATGCTGTTACTAAAATTATGATGACGGTAATGACTGGTCTTGATGACTTGTAGTAGTGTGACGTCACGACTATGGTTTCCTCATGATGATTTCCTTCAACAAAAGTCAAACTGTAGCAAGTATGCTACTACTAAACTATTAGCACCTACAAAACCTTTGGAACCGGTTTTTTTACCCGCTTTGTCGGAAATAGGGTACCCTACCTTCCATGATTTTTAATACTCATTATATAATGGTGCTCCTACACAGCAGTTATTTATATATGTAACGAGAATGTTGCACTACATTTGTGTTCTAATACAACAATCTCTATACTGATAATACAGCCGAAGAGTTTGTTTGTTTCAACGCGGTAATCTCTGGATGTATCTTTTTGCAAATTGAAAGCCCAATTATTAAGGAAGGTTATCCTTAAATGCAAAAGTTTGTGAGTATGGATGGATGTTTGTTACTTTTTCACGCAAAAACTACCGAACGTATTTGGATGAAATTTGGAACACAGATAGTTTATAACCTAAATTAACACATAGGATACTTTTTATCCCGGGAAAACATAAGATCCCTCGGGAACGCGGGTGAAACCGCGGGGCGGAATCTAGTAGAGTATAAAAATTCTGGACAGTTTTAAAATTTGAGTGCATACGCGGTCTAATTGGCGCGCGACTGAAAATTAAATATCGATTATTGTATTTGTGGACATTTATAAAATAATAAGTTAAGTTTATTGGCAAATTTCTGGCCGACGAGACAGTATTGTACCTACTATTGGTATATTTTATTATAAACATTACTGCAAGGCTTTCCAAGAAAGTAGGTTTGAACCCTTCACTGTTATTATATTATGTAGGTACATATTTAACTGAAAGTAGGTACTTTCTCTAGGATTTCGCTTGCCCTTTTGTGTGTTCGTCAGTTAGTCACGTCTCGACTTCAGATTCGTAAATGCCTTGTATTTGATGAATAGATCATGGTTTCTAAAATTCTTGTTATGTCGACAATAATCAAACCTCCTTACTTTTAATTTTATTTTGGCATCACACTTTGTGTATTTTGCTAGTGTCAAGTGGAGTCATGTACCTATTTTACATTCTTCATGTATTTAATTCTCATCAAGTTCAGTTCAAGTCGTGCTAAATTATCTTCAAGTCATAGTCAGTCAGTTTACCTCCTTACTTATAACTGATATTTTCTCCATTTATTTTTTTTGTTTTTTACACTAATAATCCTTTTACGAGGAAGATTACCTACACAAAAAAAAGAAGATGCCCCATTTTGGAGTCGGTTAATAAGCTGGCAGGCCTACCAATGCAGGATGAGGGGGGGGGGGGGATCGGCATCAGCCTCTTCCAGCCTCGTTATTAAACCAGGATAACATAAATCAATCAAACTTCAAATTTGTAGCTACCACAATTGTATTGTACGCAGAAAGTAGCAACAAGAAAACAAGGAAAAATAGTACAGATAGATTCTCATCTAGGTAGGTACTTTAGTTTCTTCAGTCTCTATGCTGGCCTGGTAATTGCATACGATCTTCATGTCATTATCACAAAGTAATCAAGAGATCTAATCTCTACATCTCACACTTTCGCTGTGTCTGTCAGTCTTGTCATCACTCACTTTCTACGATACCAACGGCGCATAAGTAAATGGTAATTATTGTACGTCAAATATATTGATGGAATTATAACAAGAAAAAATAATTAAGTAATAAATCAAATTGTAATCTAGATAATTGGGAGTCATTATTTTGTCTACTTTCTAGTGCATCCTTGCTTTCTTTCAGAGGTATGTAGTGGGACTACATGCCACTGAAAGTAAGCAATTGGGTTCCCACGTGCACGTTTTTTCGGACTCGCACGTCTATTTCACATGTGAATTAACACTACATTGCTAATTAATCATATAAAAATCGAACATTTAAGAACATCTTTCGTTTTAAAACCTACTAATATGTATGCGTTTTGCTGTTTCAAACTTTATTATAGTATACTGAAATGTCATTTTCATCTACTTCTTGAGTCCAATATAGATTTATGATGATTCATATGATATCTAACCTACGTAAGCAAATGGTAAAAGCAATTTGAAAATTGTGCAAGCTATATATATTGTTTGAACAATTTCCGCAAGATTATTCAAAAGACAAATATTACAAATTAATACAATTTCCACAACTTTGTAGATTATATTACCCCATGTTAAAGTATAGCCTAAGGGGGTCGATGAAACACCTTCTATGGTATTTACATAAACAATGCATGTTTACATTTTATATTTGACAGTTGAGGAATAATAATTAAGTTACTGCAACGTGTATGAATGAATGAATACATTTTTTTTAATTTAATATTTTTTATCCGTTTACATTTTGATGACCAGGAGAGAAGAAAAAGCAAGAAGTACGGAGATAAGAAGGTATATCAAGTGGAAAGTATTACACACATCGTTGTGTGGTGTCGTAGAAATAATCAGCCATTATGGTAACTACCAGTGGCGGATTTGCAGTCTTGGCCACCCCAGCCGTGTAGTACAAGCCCAGCCCAGTGTAATTTTATTTTAATATTTACTTGGGTCATTTGTTGTTGCGGCGTGCACTTTTTGATTTTCCAAATATTTTATTTTTGTTATGAATGACTGGCCTAGGCCCGGGCCTTAGGGCAAATCCGCCAGTAGTAGTTACAGCGCAGCGGAGTAAAAGACGCTCCTAATTCAAGGGATCTAGTTCTATTCTAGTATTCAAAATACTAGGAAGGAACCTACAGAAATATAATAAAACTAAAGATGACTTAACTAAGTCTTAGAAAAATTAATCATCGAACCCTCCAACCCTGCATGATGCTTTCTATATTATAAACATGAGCTTTCATCACCTGAGATTTCAATGATGAAAGATAAGTACTAGGGATGCATAAAGCCATACAACTCTTTGGCAAACAAATTGCACATAAAATTATCCGTTATAAATCCAAACCGCGGAAACAGCCGAACGCTTAAAACAAACGAGGCCCATCGTGATAGGCGGACAGTTAAGCTCTGCGCGCGCGCCGGCCGACTGACACACTGCCGAGTAGGGTAACATGTAGTGTCACCGATCAACCGGTATCTTAAGTCTGACGGTTTTATGTTTGCTGTCGCATAATTTAAGAGGGTGTTAAAATTGTGGTATTTTGTGTCTTGTGAAGATTATTGCTTTGTATATCATAATACTGACCTTAGATATTGGCAACTCTTCTCTTCTTTCAAATGTTTTCTGTAGTTCTACGTTTTTAAAGATTATATTTCCAACAGGACGTCGACAAACATGTCACAGATTTAATAGATTTCCCTTTATAGTGGACAACAAACGCTTTTGTTTCTGTGAACTTATTTTGAATATTTCATGTGGAAAAACATAGTTAGCTAGCTAGCTAGCTATCACTGACCTCCGCTGTCAGATGGCCGACGCCCATAGCACAAAGTAAAGAATTACCCCATAGGGATATTATTATTTGAGATTGAGTAGTTTTTCACTAGGGCTGATTCCCTTGCAATTGTTTCCAATTTATATTTTTCTAAAATCGAACACACATCGGTTGCTCCACTATAGGCACTATACAAAATCGTCACTTTAATGTCGCTCACTTATCTTTGTGGTTTCTTACCTAACAAGACAAACCATAACTAATGAGCACCGAAACTGTCTACCTGTGAATAAAACTTTTAATAATGTTCAGACGCATTTTTTATTAGTGTGCCGATTAGTTAGATAGATATGGAGCCAAATTTAACGCCCGGCTTAATGTGTGGTCTGATGTTTACATACATGTTAACTTCAATGTATTTAATCAGTAATAAATGATCGTGATTTTCAAAATGTTAAATTAAATATGAATACTTTTTGGCTAACTCTGTTCGTCAAAATAAAATTATCAAGACAGCAAACTGAGTATCGACCTAAATAAACTACCAGGCTATCATAAAATTAAAGAGGTCGATGCACCGGGCGGTCAACCTTGAATCTCTGGGGCGTGACCTTTGGCCCGGAAGAATGCACGCTTGCAAACGAAAGTAGTACTAGCACAATGCCTTGTTGAAATTGTTGGAAGACTTTCACAATGCCCATGTTTGCCTGGTACATAGCTTACTGAAAGTTTTTTTTACGAATCAAGTTTTATCAATTAAATATCTGAGTACACAAAGTAAGTAATGCGGTATTTACTTGTATATAGGCGGGAAACGAGCAAACACTATTCAATTCTATTTTAGGATACATAAAAGACAAAATACATTGGATGATCCATTCTATCACCAAATGAAAAAAAAAATGAAGTAAGTAGTAGAACATAATAGTAGTCCAAAAAATACAAACCGTTTTTCTGTCCGACGCAAAAACACCTATTTCATTCAACGAATTTTTCTTTCTAATTTAATAAGATTTGTTTAACCGGTTAACTGTGAACGGTTTTTACTACAGACCGATTTGCCATTGAAGGGGGAACCGGTTCTTTATTCACAATCTGTATTTAACGCCTGATATGTATGTCAAATCGAAAACGATTAGCATCGGTAAATAAATAATGGTGATTATCTTTGATTGAATGATAAGTGACGATCCTCGCGGATAGTAATTGGATGGATGACCGCATATCGATGAATATAGACCACATTATTTACTTTTATTATTCTGTTTGTATATTTAAAAAAATACCAGAGAAAAAACATGATTATTTTACATCCCAGAAAAGCATTAGATCTCTTGAAATTGCAGTGAGAACTGTGGAGTAGAAGCTGGGATAATAATATCTATCTACTATCTGTTCCTCGCGGCTTCACTCGCGTTCTAGGTATAAAAAGTAGCCTATAACCTTGAATAATGTAGCTTCCTATTAGTGAAAGAATTTTTCAAATCGGACCAGTAACTCCGGAGATTATCGCGTTCAAACAAACTCTTCAGCTTTATTATTAGTACAGCTACAGATAAATAACAATCAAGTAAAGAGAAAACACAAAGCCTTTATAGGCTATAACAGTAAAAAAAAACGAAAAGTAAATTTAAATTCAAATAACGAACAAAAAAAGCTAAATTCAAAATGTATCCTCGACCAACATACAAACCGTTAGAACAATACAAGGTACCCTATATTTAATAAAATTGCACAATCGTCCAGACTATGGACAATGGTCACCATTAAAGAACCATTACGTCCAAATGACAGTACCTACCGTGAGACGCTAGTATAACTGCATCCAATGAATTTACAACATTTTTATTACTTTTATTTCAAAACCGCTCGACGGTTTCACCTGCAATTCCTTATTTTATATTTTCCCTGTTAGAGTTTAAATGCCTATGTCATATTTAATAGCTATCTGTATGTCAAATTTCAGCCCGATTCGTCGAGTGGTTTGAGTTGTGCGTTGATAATTCAGTCTGGCAATTATATATTTAGATTAATGACCGTTATTTTATGATTCAAATAAGTAATAATTAATTAATGACACATTATTATTTAATAAAAAAAATATATTTGAAAGCAATCATCTAAGGAAATACAAGTTCGATTTGTAAATATTTTTGCGATAGATAGCCCATTGAAATGAAATGAAATGAAATATTATTTATTCAAATAGACCTTCACAGGCACTTATGAATAGTCCGACTCTAATGCACGGTTCGGAAGGTAGCTTTTGCTGAGAAGAGCCGGCAATAAACTCAGCAATTACTCTTTTCAAAATGAACTTCATAATTTAGGTACATAAAATATATCCTGCAAAAGCGAGCGCTACACCCAAGCCTTTTTGTCATTTAAATATTCGTTAATATTGTAATAAGCCTTTTTTACTAAAACGGTCTTAATATGTTCGTTAAATTTATGTGAAGGCAAGTTTAAAAGTGAAAGAGGTATCATATTATAAAAGCGTGTACACAGACCTAAAAACGAACCATGCACTTTTTGGAGTCTATAAGCAGAATTTACAAGTTTATGCTTATTTCTAGTATTGATACAATGCACGTCGCTTTTTTTTACAAAAAGACCAATATTTTTATGAACAAACAATATGTTTGCATAAATATACTGTGACGCTACAGTGAGGATACCGATTGATTGAGGTACTTAGGTTATAAAATAATAATCACGCTAACGTGTGTGAAGCTGCGGGGCACGGCTATATATGTAGAGCTTTGTGTCGTTTTTATTTTCTTAGAATTGATTACAATAGATGGTTGATGGTATGGTTCATGTTTAGTGATATAAATGCGACGATTTTTTTGTAATTTTTTTTTTTTACTATGTATAGGCCTGTGTTTGACTACAATCTCACCGTGGTCAGTGATGATGTGGCCGATGGTGGTAAGCACACAAAGCCTAGAAAGGAACTGGCTCTCAAGTGCAGCTGTCGGAACACACCGAAAATTGCTTGGCGACAGATTTTCAACTTGAGGGTGGTAGCCAGCCAGGCGGGTACTACAAAGTACCCTACCACCGTACATGGGCTTTAAGATACATAGACTGTAATTTTTTCACTATTAACTCATTAATTGAACCAAAAACTTGATCATAAAATTCAGTTATTAAATAACGCTACTTTATTTACCGGTTACCGAATAGGACAATCATATTGTTATCCGATTATGAAATAATCAACCGTTATACAGAGTCAACGGCTTTTCGGTTAACTGAAGTTAACGTTAACCGCTAACGGTTAGCTTTAACTTAATGCTCCACGCTAATTGAGCACATAATTATAATCTCGTTTACAAATACCATTGGTTCATTATTGCATTGCATTTTTCACTTATTCCAAAAATAAAATCTTTGGTGACATTTAAGAATGTCATAGATAAAATGAGGAATAACAACAAAAAAATCTAATTAGTCCGTCAGTTAGATTATCAAAAAATATTGGATACGTATTTTCTTATTTTATCAAATCAATAAGAAATTACAAAGATAAGTCCCATCAAAGTGCAGGATTGGGGCTTGTGACGTCATTGTGCAACTACTTTTTAGTACACTTTTTGCAGACCGGAACATTTTAACGCACTGTATCTTCGTTATTTTTTGTTTTCGGATCAAAATAAAAAATACGTATCCAATATTTTTTGATAATCTAACTGACGGACTAATTAGATTTTTTTGTTGTTATTCCTCATTAACAAAATACTTTTTAATGAGTTTAAAACAATAAACTATAATATCTATATTAATCTATATCTTTCTATACTCTATATACTAATAATAAAGCTGAAGAGTGTGTTTCTTTGAACGCGCTAATCTCCAGAGTTACTGGCCCGATTTGAATAATTCCCGAAGGTTAAAAGCTACTTTTTATCCAGGGAACGCGAGTGAAGCCGCGGAGAACAGCTAGTATTTAATAATCAAATAATGAGGAATAACAACAAAAAATTCTAATTAGTCCGTCAGTTAGATTATCAAAATATAACGAAGATAAAGTGCGTTAAAATTTTCCGGTCTGCAAAAAGTGTACTAAAAAGTAGTTGTACGATGACGTCACAAGCCCCAATCCTGCACTTTGATGGGACTTATCTTTGTAATTTCTTATTGATTTGATAAAATAAAAAATAAGTATCCAATATTTTTTGATAATCTAACTGACGGACTAATTAGATTTTTTTGTTGTTATTCCTCATTTCAATTTTATTTATGATACTATAGAAAAAATTAACCTTGGAATAAAAAATCAGAATCTTTTAAAAAAAAAAAGTTTTTAATATAATGATACATTTTTGACACACAAATCCAAATACAAACACTACAAAATATATTTTTAGGTCAAGCACCAATCACGTTTCTTTGCAAAGATTTAAAATGTGAATCATACTTTTTTATTCATGTATATTTTCTGTCATAATGACAGTGATTTTTAAATAAGGCTGATTGAACAAAGACTTCTTGATTGCACAAAAAAAAACCAATGCGTTTTTTTTTCAGTACCCATCTGTATGCAAAGTTTGTGAGTATGTTTGTTACTTCTTCACTCTCAAACGGCTGGACCAATTTTGATGACATCTGGTATGGAGGTAGCCGTCACCCTGAATTTATATATATAGGCTACCTATTTTTTATACCAGGAAAACATAAGATCCATCGGGAACGCGGGTGCGACCTTCGGCCACATCATCATTGACCATGCTGAGTGGTCAAGCACAGACAATAAATAGTTAAAAAAGACTAAAATTTAAAACCAATTCTATTAATTACAATACAATAAAATAATAACTAATAATACGTCATGTACGCTGTTTTCTATAAAATTCCAAGAAGTTGTTCGTTCATTTGTAGCAAAACATATTTTTTATTTACTTTTAAACATATCTGATTTGAAAGCGAAAGATGTTCCAAAAGACATCAAATGAATGAGTTCATAATGAGTGCCACTTTAAAAATTACAAATAAAAATAAATGCAATAATTTTGTATTCGATTAATACATACAGACATGACGCCTGACGCACATTCTCGCTGACAAAGAGACTGGAAAATGAAAGTCATTCCAAATAAAGCCTTAATAAATGGCTCTAAGATACAGTTTTCTATTTTTTTTATTAATTAGCTGTCAATTTATTAAATGGCCTTATCATCATCGACTGATATTTTTCTTTTGTATTTCCCAAAGAACTGTTTATTGCTGATGTCATGGTAATTGACAGGCATTCTGCGTAACGTATCGTTCGACATTTTACGCCAATGACCGCTACCATCTACATTTTGACAAATGACTGAATGACGAGACTCTAATGACCAAATAATGGCGTCGCGACCACACAAATTCTGCTGACATTAAACTGCTTAAAATTGTTTTTGAGTCTTTTACTAGTATTTTTGAGAATAACGTTGGTTTGGATACAGATTATTATAGGTGTCAGTCAGTCAGGTTAACAATCAAATCAAACATTCAGTCAACGGTACTTCGAATGAAAAAAACTACTTTTAGTCTAATCAGCTGTCAAACAAAAAATGCTATGCCTATGGTTTAAGCTTGTATTGCTAACAACTGTTTTTTTTTATTAAAATGGTCCTTTAAATTGTTGACTAAACAATTTCCTATATCGCATTTATATTAATTTTAAAATAAATAGACATAAGTAACAGTGCTAAAATCAAAACCAACAGAAATACTGTATTCATTTAACAACCGTGTGTAAGATCCACCTGTCAGTGTGAAGTATAGTCAAATAGACAAGCGTAGATTCATAATGATAATAACTATTGTTTTGACAGCTCTATTATTAGACCCAGTGAAAGTTGTTATACTTTTTTATAACTGTTATTTGTTATATTACTTTCGGTTTCATTGGGAATTTGGTATTTTTTTTACTTTTTTTATGTGAGTATAGGCTGACGCTGACAATGCCCTTGCGATTTCACCTGCGTTCACGTAAGGTCTGTCTTTTCATATCATCAGCTGCGTACCAAGTTTCATCTTGATTGGTAGTGCATTTGAGGCGTCAAAAGATAATAGACAAGGTTACTTTTTAATTTCAGAAGGTTGACAAGCAGGCATACGGTCCACCTGATGGTAAGTGGTTACCGTCGCCTATCGCCATTTGCAATACCAGAGGTATTGTCAATGTGTTGCCGACCTGTTACAATGCGAAGGAAACAATTGGCTCTCAAGTGTAATTTCCTTTTTGTGTTAGTTATTTTTTTTCTTTATGTATTTTCGACTCTGTCTGACTGTACTTTAGTGTGCTTATAACTTGCGAACTACTAATTTTGATGCATTGTAGTATGGGATTGATTCCCTTAATCTAGGGGATTCCTTGAAATAAAAAAAAAGATCTAATACAAAAATAAAGGTTAAGAGTTTGTTTGGACGTGCTGATCTCTGGAGTTACTGGACCGATTCGAAAAAATATTTCACTAATAGGAAGCTACATTATTCCCGAAGGTACATAATTTTTGACGACCGATATAGGATAGGCTACTTTTTATCCCGGGAACGCGAGTGAAGCCACGTGGAACAGTTAGTAAAAAATATCAACAAATTAGTTTAGCGTTAAAATACACTGCAAATTGCAATATAACCTAAAATAGCTATTTCGCCTCAAAATAGAATAAGCTACAGCTAGCTACTCTTAGGCTGAGATCTATAGAGCGTGCTTAGACTTTGCTCAGACTTTACTTAGGGTATAAACCTACGTAATAAAGTAAATATTTGTGTGTTTTAATTTGTAGCCAAGTTTTTGGTAAGTTATCGAATAGTTGCACTTAGGCTTTGCTTAGCACACACTCAAAGAGATTCGAAGATTGCATTTTAAATACCGACTTTGTACGGTAAAGTCTGAGCAAAGTCTATGCACGCTCTATAGATCTCAACCTTAATCACGTACAAAAAGCTGGTAGCAATAACACATAGAGAAAAGTAATCATTGACCATCTAAAAAAAAACTAAAAAAACATATTTAAAGACAGGTCGGGAGTACGTAAAAAAAACAAAATGGCGCACAAAAGCAGGAAGTAAGGACAATGATTGTACCAGACCGTGAACCGGCTCGGCGGAGTTTTGTAAAATAAAACTTCTATTATACCGTATATACTGTGCTTTAAAATTGTACAGTCTGTGATGAATGTTTCTGAACGACTTGGGTTTGTAGTTTATGATTTTGATGACGTTAATAATGACTATAAAGCTAAGAAATAACAAATACTAGTAAAACGAGCTTTGCGACAACATTTTATAAGTACCAGGAAAACATATTATAGAAGAAGTAAATACTTTTATTGGCCTTTTTAAAAAGAGTAAACCCTCCTTAAAAGAAAATAAAATTATGTTATTATTATATGGGACCACCTAGAGCTATTACTGAACCCAACGCAAAAAGACCTATCAAAATTGGTTCAGCTAAAAAGTTATGCGTGAACTTATATAAAAAAAAACATACAACCGAATTGAGAACCTCCTTCTTTTTTTTTAAGTCGGATAAAAGGTTCATAAAATAGTTATAGTATGACACTACTTAAATGAAGCATCGGCAAACTTCGTAAAATCGATCGTTCTCGAAAAGAGTGCGCCTACAACATTACTCATGTGTTAAAAAATGATCGGCGAAAATGATCTTGTTGAACGTTGAATGGCGCGATACTGAATTATTTTTATTTGTTGTGTAAATCGGAAGTGAAGTGTACGAAAACGATTCGCCGATGCTACATCTAAGTTGTGTCATACTGTACGTAGGTATTTACGCGTCGGACAGTACCATAATTATTTTTAATGAATGCAGTTAAGCGTTTCACCACAATGGCTGGATGTGACTTTTATGTCATTTTGGAGTACTATTGTTTAAATATGTCAGTTAATTTATTTAATAAAAAAGCTTTGTTGTTCAAGCGTATGTGGAACCGGTGGTAGAGTCTATTGTAAAATTGAAACTGTTGACATTCATAAGTGCCTTATTAGGGCCTAAACTGAATAAATGAGTTTTGATTTTGATTGCAGTATTTATATACCTATAAATCTCAGAACCCGCGTATGCCTATGTTACTCTGGTCCATATCCTTCATCCGTTGCTTCGTTGCTGTGTGAAATAAGGACAAACGGACAAACACACTTTCATATTAATATTAGTAAGGATTCCCGTCATGTAAGATCATGATAGCTCAGTGGTAGTGACGTAGATTAGCGAAGATCATGGTTTCGAATGAGTTTTGTTTTGGAGATGGAAAACATAGAAAGATAAAACTTTTACTTTCGAACAGTAGTGTAAATAATTATCGCCGTTATTAAAATCAATGGAAAGTTCAGACCAAGAAAAAAAGAAACACGGAGCGATGTGAACAATCAAAGTCGTAAGCTTTTATAAGGTGAAGGAAACACACATTCAAAACGCTGCTTATCGCTGTTAGTTATTATTTATTTATAAATGTATATACACAAGTAAAAATAAAATCTATAGAAGTACAAAGGGACTGCTTATTTCTAGGAATCCCTTCCAGCAACTTTGCGATTGGTAAATTTTAAGAAGATTTGTTTTTCACCATTGTAGTCAGCCTTGATGTGGCCTAGAAGGGAACTGGCTCTTATGTACACATGGAACGGAACACACCGGAAGATGATTGGCGACAGATTTGGTCATAAAACAAACAGTAAATCTAAAAAAAGTCTCACGGAATTAGTTTACACTTGAAAATATAATACATAATAATGATACCTTTGTTTATGTTTTGACTTTCTTAGAACACAAAACTAACGAATTCTTTCGCACATTATAAAATGGTGACTCCATTTTGGTGCTCGCTCTGTCTTTCATATTTTCTTGGTCTGAGATCAGCGACAAACAGGAGCTGGGTTGTTCACCCATCGCTTTTATAGCAGTGAACGATTACGATACGATTTCCTCAACTATCATATATTATAAATTAATCGCATAATAAAACTGACAATCAATCATATCAGCATCGCCAATTTAGTCGCGGACGCAAAGATAGAATCGTAAACTCTTAGTATCGTAAACACGTATCGTATTTAATGACATGTAATATCCTCTCTTACTCGTATTATAAAATGCAACGTCTCTCTGACTATCAGTCCTTTAGTGTGGTAATAATTCAAGAATTGGATTTTGATGGGGCTTTCACTTTTTTCTCTGGTAAGGTAGCTAATAAGCCTACAGGATAAGCAGCGCCGCGGTTTCACCCGCCTGTCCAGGATATTTATTTTTAAGAAACCAAAATCTTTTTTTAAAATAAAACGCTTAGTTACTCCTTATGACATAAACTATCTGTCAGTGAAAGTCTCGTCGGAGATTTACTGGAACAGACAGACAGACAGATAACAATTTTGAAAATTTATCTATTTTGCAAATACTGTATATATTTTCATATTATTATGCATTTAAATATTAAATTGTTATTTTGACACTGATAACTTATGATTCAGACTTAGCCTGCAATATTGTAAAAAAAAAAACTTTAGAAACAATCTCAAACTCAAACCGAAAAATCATTAATTCAGTTTAGGTCCTGATTAGACATATACCTAAGAACGTCAAAAATTGCAGGTTCGGAATACAGTAATGATGTGGTCTTAAGTGGTTAAAGGTGGATTGTATCGCTTATAATTAGGTGACACCGTTGTCGTTTCATCCACGTTCCCAGGATAAAAAAAACTACTCTATCTTTATTGTTTAACCTCGTGGTTTCTAATCGTAGCTTCAAAATTGTAGTGAAAGCTTTTAAGCAAACAGACAGATTTGCGTTCCTTTAATTTTAATAAAGATTTATGAAGAAAAGTCATTATTCCTACTACCTTTTTGTAAATATTAAAACTCATCAGGCGGGCCGTTTGTTTGCCGCCTTGGTGGTACATAAAAAAAACTGAGTTCAAAATACCATTGTTGGAAAAATAGAGTGCCGCTTTTCAAATCCGTTTTTCAATAAACCCGTATAATCCGGAATCCCAGACATTCCTATCACGGTACCAGGATCACATGATACGGAGGGAGTTATCTCCAATATTGCCAGTAAGTCTTTCAAGCCCTGACAACAATGGTGCCTAGTATATTAGCACAGATAGCTGCGACCAGCTTGCTGTGAGCTTCCTCGCCGCCCTAATGTCTTACTGGAGGGTGTCTAGGAGGAAAATGTGTGGTGAATTACAGAGGTTTAAATAAAGTGGCCGGTTTATATAAATGGATGGCAGATGCCACAAGTATTGGAATACGCCATGGCATTCTTGTGAGAATGCATTGAGTGGCGGATGGTAGGGTTGCATTTTATAGAATTTTATTGGTTTAAAATACTCAATAATAAAATAATTATTAAGTAAAAATAAATGATTTGTATAGAGTAGGTCATACCAAATTACAAAATCGTCAAATAACATTTTTTTTCCATCCACGTCTAGTTTCTTTTTTCTATACAGCTCAGACGGAACCAATCTGTAGGAAATTTTTCCTTGTTAAATGAGAGCTAAGTACCTACCTATAAAATATAACAATTCAAACAAAATAATACACCTAATAAATACTATCTCGGGAAAACATTAGAGCTCTCATTAATGCGTGTAAATTCGCGGGGTGAAAGCAAGTATTTCAATAATTTTATTTATCCCACCCACGGACTAAAGAAATACTTCGTGAGCACACCCCTAGCCGTAACATTTCTCAGTTGACGTAATACGGTGAAGCTATCACTGGACCGCTTGGAAAAATCTATTCCTATTTTTCAACGTCTATAAAGAACTTTATTAATAAAAAAAGTAATAATGATGGATGATTCAGATTTATTTAAAAAAAAAGAGATTTTGATACCTACAAATTATCCCCATTTTGAATTATATTATTCTAGCTGTCCCCCGCAATTTCACTCACGTTTCCGGGATAAAAAGTAGCTTACCTTCGGGCATAATGTAGCTGCCTATTAGCTAATGATTTTTTTAATTCGACCTGTGTCTATGGCACGTGTGTAAACGCACCAATGAAGTGACTTTGAGTTTTAACTACAGATATACCTAAGAAAGAAGATAATAAAGTACTATGCAGACTATAAGTGGTTGCTGCCTCAGGTGTTACAAGAATCCATAGGCTACAGTAAACGCTTACCATCAGGCAGACCTTACGCTTGTTTACTTTATTGATTTTAATCTTATTAACCATAACTATAAAGAACTATGTCGTCTACCACGTTCCATGTTACATAATAATCAGCGGTACAACAGCTTTTATCAATATTTACTTCTGTTATATTAAAAAAAAGTAAAAGAAGCAACATAAAAAACCAGCTTCAATAACAAAGGCAAAATTGATTTCTTGGCGCCGCAAAAAACGTCTTGAAAAACCACCTATCAATTTTTAGCTAGACTTGTATATTAGTTTTGTCCGGCTCGCTAACTAACTAGGCTATAGGCTATATACCCAGGACATCATCACCCTACAAATATTATAAATGCGAAAGTTTGTGAGTATGTATGTATGTTGGTTACTCTTTCACGAAAAAACTACAGAACGGATTTGGATGAAACTTGGCACACAGATATATCATACCTTAGAATAACATATAGGCACGGGAAAACATGAGGTTCCTCGGGAACGTGGGTGAAACCGCGGAGCGGAAGCTAGTAACTTTATTTAAAGAAGTTTAGTTATATTCTTTTCAAGTAAGAGTTCAAATAGAAAAAAAGCTTGACGATCCATAAAAATTACTGCATCTAAAAAAGTAGCAAAGTGAATTTATAAATCATGATCCTTGTTGATTACTTGTGCACAAAAATAGCAAAAACAGAATATTTTATCTCGCGGCGAATATAAATTTACAATGGCAAAATAAACGCCAGAAGTAAAGAAAATTAAATTTTAACGCTAAGATTTAAGACCCCTAATTGATAAGTTCCATTCCAGTTTAATTTAAAACTGGGACAGAAATTGCTACCTATAAAGATTTTGCCGTAATGATGCACTTTATAAAAAGGCTAGACATTTTTGCTACTTAAGCATTTTGTGCTTCTCCTAGAGTTCTATGACTCTTTAACTATATTGGATTTATGTATAATGATTTTTCATTGAAACAGGAGGTTCCTACATTATTTATACTTTATTAAACCTTCTGTACTTGTCAATTTCTTTCCATCTATTCGTGGCTTGTCAATATTTGTTTTATATGTGGCAAGATTATTTGTTACAGTGTGCAGAGACTATTATTTAACTGAATTCCCCATAATAGTATTTGTATTTGGCATCTAGTGTCTAGTTGTTGACTTATGGAACATTCGGACAAATATGTAAATTTGGCATAAACGTCGACGTAGAATATTAACTTACATTTCATCATAGTTATTAAAGATAAAATAAATCGGGTCCAAAATAGTAATTAACTGCGATGTCTTTTAATAAATTATACATTATTAACAAAATGTTAAACATAAATTGATCGACAAGGCCTAGGTACTACTCAGATTACTAAACAATAGAGCCTACTACTCGTATAAGGTGGCTCATTACATAGAAGACTAGAATCGATTGTAGTTGCTTCACTCTGCACTTGCAGGCCCTCCACAAGTGACAACTGTATGAAGTTTATGTATATTTAAAACAAAAACTGTAATTACATAAATCCACAAAAAGAAACCTTTGGTACGGTGGTAAAGTCTATTGTAAAAATTGAAACTATTGACATTCATAAGTGCCTTATTAGGGCCTAAACTGAATAAATAAGTTTGAGTTTGAGTGAGTCAGTATGTTACGCGAAGTCTAAGAGTGAACTGGCTCTCATCTGCAACTGTTGAAATGCACTAGTAAATAGATCCTAATCATTTCATTACCATATCAATGGAGCAGGACTGTGTAGATGTAATTTAAACTTAGCTGTACATTACATTTGAAAGGTACAATTCCATCGTACAACTTTTACTTTCAAATAACAATTACAATTAAATCTATTTCTACCTTGTCTGCCCTTTTAAGATCGACGATAAGCGTTCTCGCTAACATACTGCTTCTAACACTATCACGTGAATCTGATCTTGTTTATTGCTTTGGTTTTACTGATATAAGACTTGTAACCGGCTTGTTAACAGTTACTTTAAGAGTAGTGATGCGTTATAGATTTTCCTGTTTTCTTTAACACTATTTAATAAGTATCCGGTTATAATTGGGTTGGGTTAATTATCAATTTATGGCTTAGATATATGTAGGAGTATTATCAGCTCCGCCACCTTCGGGCACATCATTACTTACCAATTTTTTAAATTTAATTTAATATTTGTGTACTTTTTCTGTTTGTGAACTTGCATGAATTCTTTCTACACTAATATAATTAATAGCTTTCAAATCAATAGTAAAAATATCAAACCCATATGAAATCACTTAAAGAGGAAATCATTTATTAACTACAAAATACAGAATAAACATTGACAGTCTACCCATCTAGATTGTAGCAGTGGAAAACATTTCTCGCCTCATGTATTCGCAACTCACTGACAGATATCAATGGAAATTTAAATTCACAAACAGGGTACAGATGCTTGTAAATGGTCGAAATTGTCACAGACAGACTCTATTGTCATATATTTAAAGTTAAACTTGCAAAGCAGTACACAAATCAAACCATTAGCAGTACAAAAGCCGATGTAAAGTCGGTTGCACTCGAAGTCGCGACTGACAATAAAAGGTACTTCAATTCAATGGTAATTCATAGTATTGTGGATTTTATTATTGAACTTAATATTGTTGAAGGTAATGACGTATAATTACAAAAGGTTGTTATGGGATCTTTACATTTTGATTGGACTGTTGTTAAACTATAGCAAGAGAAGAAATACTGTGTAAATTCCTTACGATCTTCCTTAGGCCATTTGCCGACCTGTTACAATGCCACGAAGGCATCAAACTCTCAAGTGCAATTGTCGGAACACACCGGTAGGTGCTTGGTGACAGATTTTAAAACTTGAAGGTTGCTAGCCAGGCGGGTACTACAAAGTACACTAACATCGTGCTATGGTTTCCTCACGATGTTTTCCTTCACCGAAAGCTCAAGCTCATTGTAGGAACCCACGACGCGGTATCCGACGTCACTACCACTATCATCGCCTTAAATCTTATCATCGCTTATTTGAAGAGTTCTTGGAGAGTGATTTATATATATACTGGAATTCATACTCTGCTCATCAAAATTTATGTCTTGAAGTATTTACTTACTTCAAGACATAAATAAATTCGAAAGTGTTAATTTTTAGCTTCAAAACAATTTTGTTTTTATATTTTATTTTAAGTATAAATCTGATAATTTATAGAATGTAGTTGTAAGATTTGAGTTTTTACTTCAGCTAAATCACTTTTGCTTTCAATTCATTTTGTAGTCACGTTTTTATCAAATAAGTATTGACGATGAGGAGAATCTTTATCTCACTTGGAATACATAATACCAACTTTTAACAACCTAATGGACTGATTTCAAATAAATACAAGCAAATTCTAGAAATTTGGTGAAAGGTAACACATTAATACGTCATCGCCGGAACATTGGTAAGCTTTCTACACTAATCTACACACGTTTTTGCACTTTATCACACAGTAATAAGATCAAAAACGCATTTTATAGTCTTATATTGTTCTAAATGTACTAGCATAAGTACTAGGAAGACATTTCGAGGTAGCATTTAAGATTCTGATCTCGTCTCCATTGAATATAGGAGCGGTGTGCCGCAAGGCGATGTTCTAGGCCCACTTGTGTTTGTTTGTTTCAAATAAAGCTAACAATAAACTGTTTTGTTCAATGCTAGCGGATTGTACGCTTTATTGTGCTGATTTTAGCGGTTGGATAAGTTTGTGTTTGAATTCAATTACGCTGAGATCATTGACCCTGACGCAGTATGCACTGAGTGTTGTATCGGACGATCGAGAGGTTTCATATTTAATTATGTTATTATTATGAATTTACCGTTACAGCGTTAATTATGATAATTGGATGCGTTTATTAATACCTACTGTTAATTGATTTGTATTAGAGTCTATTTTTGTTTGTAATAAGTTTATTTATAAATGCAGCCTGATTAGTTTATTCACTCCTAGTACTAATAAAATCTTATTGTCTCATCTTAAAAAAAAGTAAATTGAGAAAGCTTGATATGAAAATAAGCACAAGAGTAAAATAAAGAAAACCATAAAGTGAACGCAATTGACCAGTTAACACATTTTTTATGCATTTGTTTGATTGTATTGAGTTTAATTAAAATTTACAACGTTCATTTTGAAATTGTTTTAAGAAAGTTATATTCTAAAAGTGGCTTTTACTTTTTTTTCAAATCAACGTTCGCAGTTCGCACGCTAATTTTAAAATTATGTTTTATATTTCTCTAAATCATCGTAGAAATTCTTCGCTGCAAATAATAATGTATTCTCGAATATTGCCTTTTTAATACCTCGATTAATGATTTCAAGTAAGATTTATGCTAATTCATTTATCATCATAACGAATAATAATTCGTACACTTAATAAAGTGTATTGCAAATTTATGATGAAGAGAAAAATATTTTTAATAACTTATTTAAATGCTGTGTTTTCATTTTAAGTCAACGGCAAAAAACTGTCTCAAAGAAGAAAAAATTATTAAAAACATTATCATTAAACATAAACTGTCCGTTTTTATCTCCAGACATAAAGAAAAACTGACATAAGTGAATGCCGATATGATGGATAGAAAGGGCTGAATAAATGGCAGAAGAGTAGGTACATATTGCACCGACCCCAAATGATTGGATCAGGGCAGGGAGATGATGGTTAAGAAAACTTTAATTGTTACTTAAGATAGTCGATTCATCAAATTGATATAACTATGTCCTCTTATCAAGAGTAATAAAGTTATGAATTTTGACATAACAAAGAAAAAAACTAATTTGGTTCAATCAATTTATTCTTCTTAAAAACTTAACCTCTTATGTAGGTATTAAGTACCTATTTTTAAAGTCAAAATAGACAACCACTCGCTTAAGTGACCATAACAATGATTTTGCTACTTTTCCAATGAAAAAAAAGTGAACAAACACATTTTAACGAATCAAAAGTTTAAAAGTAAGTAAGTATAAAATGTTAAATTTCACCAAAATTAGTGATTCATTTTACAGTTGATTATGTGAATTATAGCGATTAGTCGCGGCACCTAAAACGAGGTTTGTATTCAAGAACGAGACCAATGACCTCTTAGTTAGATAACCACATTTTATGTTATAAAATGAAGATTTATGAGCTTTTTAAAGCGAGATTGCAAAATGATATACGCATTTTTGGTTATGAAATTAAAGATATTACGTTTTTATTGCACTATCTAATTTATCTCATGTTTTTTTTAAGATATTTGGTATGCTCTTATCGCTCGACCGAAATTCCATTCAAGACTAATAGTCCACTTTGTAGGTTTACATTCTATTGGTAACCTCCTTTACCGAAACTTGTTTATTTACAAATTGCACTGCAACTTGAAATTTAATCAAGAGGTGGTATCAACTGCTCTATATCATGTAAGAAATGGTCCCAGAAGACACTGCAGAGCAGTTTGAACTCGCATGTTGTCCACTCATGCTAGCCTGGTACTTTAAATAAAATTACTTGCCTTGCGTTATTAATAATTATAAAATCGTAAAGGTATGTACAATGTACATACATAAATAAATAATAATAATGATTTAAAAAAAAAAACTAGCGGGCGTAAAAATATTGAAGTAGGTTGATCTGATATTTTCTTAAAACCTCTGTAAGTTTTTAAAACTTTGTCATGTTGAATCGTGTACCAATTTTCTAATATAAATTTCGCGGTTACTTCCACAAAGTAAAAATATACATAATCTCAAATTAAGACAACACAATTTAAAAATACTTATTAAAAAACTACTGTAATTAAACAATTATGTACAGTACCGTACCAATGTTTTTAATCGCAGTAAGAAATCAACGTTATGTTAAAAAAGCAATGAAACCGTATGAAGAAATGTAAAGTATTTTGTCAGGCATGCTGAGATAATAATGCATGGAACATGCCCATATGGTTTTAATTTATCTTTTATTTAGCATTTTAGGAACTAAAAAAATATTATTTAAAAAATTATTTACAATTTGAACTCTTTTATGTCTGAAAATAGAGAAAAAAAATGATTAATTTTCATTTTTAAAATCAATGAAACAAGAAATTCATCCAATACCTATTTAATATGGTGATATTATGCATGCAAGTAATGCTCGCGAATAACGGAGTATGAAATATGCAAGTCTAAATATATCTTAAGACAGGAAATAAGGTGCGATGAGAGCAACCATCATAAATTTATCTAAATATGCATAGCTTTTTTTTTATAAACTGAGCAGGCGTTTTCGCATTTATCATGTTTTCCTAAGAAATTTTGTGTATCTTTACAACATCTTTACCGTTTCTTGCTATCGTGTGTCATCTTCTTTGACATTATGATCTCCTGGTACATCAAAATTCAGATGGCATAGTTCTTGAACTTTGTTCACCTTTGTACTAAACTTGTCCATCTTCGTCGTAACCTATGATCCCCTGGTAGATAATGTAGAAAGAAAAAAAACAATTACACCTTGTATGTACGTTTATGTTTTTTTTTATTTATTTTCTTTTTAGCATGTTGTAAATTCTCGTGATATCCATCATTCTGAGTAACCATACGCCATTACTCTCTCATGATACCCGGGTACATCAATCTTTGAAATCGCCATTACTAACTTCATGACGTTAAAACGTTTTCCGATCATTTGTCATCTGAAATAATCATTCTATACGAGAAGCCATCAATATTTAAATAAAATGATCGATTAACGATCAATTTTGCAATATTTTACATCGGAACGAACAATTCATTTTAATTTTTCGCTTCGACCAAAATATTATTTTTGAAATGTCCATTTTTATGGTATAATTTTGAACTTTGCGAGAATTCCCTGCAATGACATTCCTAAATCCGATGCGGTCAAAGACACAAACAAAATGTAATAAAAATGTAACGTAACATAATAAATTACTTGTAAGATAACGTAATTGTAACATGCGATGTACGGATTGTAGCATTAGCTGCGCATGAGTTGGTTCCATAACGTGCCATAACGATGACGCGTTATGAATGCATTTGCATTATTTAAGTATAACAATCTTTTCCTTCTTCTTATCTGTAGAGTAATAATGAGCAGCTTCCTAACTAACTAGACTAGGCAATATATTTTTAACAGTTTCAAAGAACTTTTATGCAAAACTGCAGGAAAGCTGCTAAAAAATAAAAAGAAAGAATGTCAAACACAGACAAATTACCTCACCCGGTCAATTTCTCTAGACATGCTCCAATTCGGTATTCAATTGATACAAGAGTATTTAAATTAATTCTTAACAAGGCGGTGTGAGAAATTATTTGTACAGCGACCCCGTTGTATCTAGTCAATGGTGCGATTAGGGTCAAGTATTCTATCATCTACAGATCGCGTTCTTATTGGACGTCCATTTTATTATATTTCCGTCGATACATGTGAGCTTTCTAACTATTTTTTTTAACATCGAATAGGTTTTAGGTCAGTTAATGTGCGATCGACTTTGGATTTCACGTTGTGGAAAAGTTCAATCAAGATTGCTTTACTTTGGTACTTTTAAAAAATAAGTATAGTAAAGTAACTTTCGTAAAAAGCTAGAAATTAGGCCAAACAAACGTTATATAAATGTGTGACATATGTCAGGCAAAAGTAAGTAAAACTAAAGAGTATGCTTAATTAAACACTAGGTCAATATTTGGGTAAGACGCGAATAATACAGCTGAAGTAGGTAACTAACAGCTTGGTCTGAATTTCAAATTCAAAACACTGTCGGTATAGTCTCGTCATTATAGACTAGGTCAATGATCCCAAAAAAACATAAGGAAATATTTCACTGTATGAAAACCTACTAACGGGGAAAAATCTTATCTTTAATTTGATTCCCAATTTTTGGAACAATTCAATTTATGTTTTATATCAATCGTTTAAATATTAATTTCTTTCTTACTCATACCTGTCTCTTTTCTGCCTTCCTCTTCTCATAAAGCTACTTTCATTTTCTTCTAACAATATCAAAAATGGCCTACATTTCACTGATTAAAGTACAAAGCAATCATAATCCTCCTTTCAGAATCTAGATTTTATAAATGTCCGAATCGACGCATGATTGATTGACGATTACAATTATATTGTCCATGTAAAACCTAGGTATAGCTAATAGACTTATAAAAAAAGAAACAATAGCCACAATAATTAAACGAATTCGATCAGAGTCAGAATCGAATGATATGAAATGAAGAACCACCGTTGCAACCCGACCTTTAGACTGATTTTTTTATCTGTATAAGGATCTTAAATTCAAAGCAATTGATCACAATGGTAACCCCACACCGTTACACTCAGCGGGTGTCAGTTGACGCCCAGAAATTCAATTTGGTTACAAAGTGTGCCAGAAAACATCTGGCCCAAATCTGTTCCTTGCTTGATGATTTAATTGTGACTTGAGCGTTCAGGTATTGTTCAGTTAAACGGGACTCTTTTCAGATACTCTGTTTGTATTAGATCTTCAGTTTGAATCTTGTGCTTTACAATTTTGACAGGTATTATTTCTTATACTACTAAGGTAAGTAGCAAAACTAACTTTAAGAAGCTTGCAATACATTGGATAACACTCGTTTACTGACCCTGCAAAAATTTCTTTACTCTTTTCATGACGATTCGCATTCTTCCTTTAATATTATGATCTACTTCTGCTGGATCTCCTTCTCTGTCGAGTCCCACACAAGGAACCTCAACAGGAAATTGACGTGTTTCTCTTCTCCACGAAGCATCAGGACGTAGACCAAATAGTAGTAGGAGATCCAGCTTTTTTATGATCGTGTAATGAATTTCCAGAAGGTCACGCCTGACTCAATGTTTCCAGAGATTTTTAAAGCGACCCATAATCCATTTCAGACAATTTTTTAACCCTCGACGCAAAAAGAGAGTGGTGTTTCTTTTAACGTGTCTGTCTGTATATCTGTCTGTGGTATCGTAGCTCCCAAACGGATGAACTGATTTTCGTTTAGTTTTTTTTGGGATGAGATAATTTTATACCGAGTGTTTTTAGCCACGTTTCATGTTCAAGTTATGTCTTTAGGCGTTTATGTTTGTTGTTCTATTATGGACAGTTTTTAGAACCCCATATTCGAATGTCAATAGCTTTTTTTAATGTGTAATTTAATCACACTATGCTATATGTACTAAATAACGGTGCATCTAAATTAGTTAGCAATTGCTCGATTTGCAAATAAGTGCAAAATTTATTAAGGAAAGTCAAATTAAATTAGTTTTTCAAGAGATTCAAATAAATTCACAGCAGTTGTTAAATTGACTTCTGATTACATTTTAAAATATGTATTTTTTTACTCTGTATCGTAACTGGGTGAGGTTCAGCCTCAAGGTGACAGACAGATAGCCTTCCTACTTACAAATATATTTACTTTAATGTATGTAATGCTAATATACTGATTCATATTTATTCAGCTGCTATAATCGAGACAAGAAATTCGTTATACATTTGTCAAATATAGTTAGTTTTTAGTAATTATACGAAGGATAATATTATTTATGATATTAATAGAATGTAAATCATCACAGATTTCATCCTGTTTTTGATCCAGTGGCACATCTTCTTCGTCATCATCAGTCCTGTCCCCAATTATATGTACTCAGTGCATTATATAACTCTTTTGTTCGATTCCTTTATTTAAACCGGTGGAGGCTTCGGATGGGGCGTTAAATTCAAATTTTATCACGTTTTTTGCTAATTGCAGCTCAGTTATAGGTCGTAAGTTATCAACATGTTATTTGCGAGAAGAATGGTAGTATATTTACTGATTAATAACAAAAGAAATCATCAACATATTCCTCCAAGGTATATTACTGACATATACGACTATTTCATGAAAATGTTAATAATATACCTTGGAGGAATATGTTGATGATTTCTTTTGTTATTAATCAGTAAATATACTATCATTCTTGTCGCAAATAACATGTTTATAACTTACGACCTATAACTGAGCTGCAATTAGCAAAAATCGTGATAAAATTTGAATTTAACGCTCCAACCGAAGGTATACCCTTAGCCTTCCTCATAAATCACTCTGTCTATTGGTGAAAGAAAACCGCTTGAAAATCCTTTCAGTAGTATTTGAGTTTAAGCGAACGGACAGACGCGGGGGAGTTTGTTTTTTTATATTATGTAGTTATATTACTTAGGTAGCAAACAAACATACAGGTCGCCTTCGCCAGATAGTAGATAAGTTAATGTAACACCACCACCGATATAGCAAAAATCTATACTATAAAGCTAAAGCGTTTGTTTGAACGCGCTAATCTCTGGAGTTACTGGTCCGATTCAAAAATTTTTTTCACTAATAGGAAGCTACATTATCCCCGAAGGTTAAAGTCTACTTTTTATCTCGGGAACGCTGGGAACAGCTAGTCTCTTCATACAAAGAACCAACTAAGAATTCAAAAGCGCTTTGTGACCGTCTGTTCTCACATTTTATACATTCTTGTGTAGTCGAGAAAGCATTTAATTAGAATATTTTGAAATTCTCAATTCACGTTACTTTCCGATTCGCAGGGAGTGCGCTTTCCAGTGCACTGTCTTCGTTCGAAAACTTGTCGACATGAATAACGGTTATATACTAATGCTATGGATTTAGTTCTTGAATCAGAACTTGGTATAATCATAAGCGTTGTGTTAAGTTAGATTACATCTGTTAAACCTCGGTTACAGCCCGGTAAATTCAGGCTTTAGGAGTTCAGGTTCAGGAATAGATGTAGTTTAGATTCGGAGTTTCTCGAATAGGTACGTAACAAATGCATTGATACATTAATATGTACTAGTTATAAAAAAAATATATATAGTAATGTAACGTTTATTTTTTAGCTAATTTAAGTTTAGGTGCCTACGTCTTTTTCTAACATGTGTATGAGTTTTACTTTACGTTTTTAAATTACTTAAGAGGATGCTCTCCGCGAATGACTCCGTCCCTTACTTAACTGACGGAGACAAGCGAGACAGGAGAGGCGCACTTTTAGTAAAAAATACGGTTTTTAGTTATTAAAAAAAAGCTAAGCCATTTTTTTCAAAAGCAAGATAACTATCCCCTTTCTATTGAATCTCAGAATGTATGTAAATATTTAAAAGTTATATGGATGGCACAAATAACATTAACGATTTTTTCTGACGTTACTAATGAAAAATTCGCATTTACAATGATTGTTAGTATTTTAAAAAAACAATTATCTTTCTTCCCTAAAAATATTCATAGACAATTTTATAGTTTTATGTCAAAGATTAGAGCAAAAAAACTGTAGACAGTACATTACTCATTACCCTAGACTGGCTAGATCGTAAAATAAAACAAAGATGAGAAAAAAAAGAGTTTTAAGGCTGAGAACGTAGCATGTATCTTCGTTTATGGCTGCAATCTCCTGACAAATATTGGCAATCATTAAGGGTAATTGGAGACTGAGAGACTGACAGCTGGAGAGATATCAAACTTTTGTTTTTATTAAGCAACTTTTTTTGGATTTTTTAGATAATGAGTTGTTTTAAAATAAAATGAGCTTGCGTTTTCGAAACCGAGGACCGAAACCGAAACCATGGATTCTCTACTTTATTTTTACCCGCAATTTTTAACCGACTTTTAAAAAGACTTACTCAATATTTTCTTTATTTATTGTTTTTTTATTTTATTTTGTTTAAATCTATTGTTGGATATTTCGTCCGTTATTATAAATTTTCTTTTTTTCTTTCTAATATTTGAATAATGAGGGGTTTAAAATAACATCCTTGGTATCAGTTTTTGTTACAATTTTTCTTACAGCCAGTATTTATAGGCCACAATCTCCATGGCCATTGGTAATGAGGCCAAAGATTACATAGGCTTAAAAGGACATATATGACAGGTAGCTAATATCTTGAGGGTGATTGACCTACAGAGCTTGAAACACTCTTTTTCCCGGAGGTTCCATAATATTTGGATACGCTCCTGATTTTCTTTTAAATTCCATGAAAATCTCCAGAATTATTCATAGGCTTTTGGAGCGAATTCTGTGGTTGCCAATTTGTAAAAAGCACATAATGTACTAAATTAAATTAAACAGATAATGGAATTCAAGGCATGAACTTATTACCTTACTAACTAGGCACTTGTTTGCAAAAGACTAATATTAAATAAGTACCTACGAAAAATTCTAAAGAAAACAAAAAGAAAGTACTTTTTTTTTATTTCTCCTTTTTTGCCGTCTCCTGGATTTCTGGCACAAATATACTTCTTTTTGGGAAATTGGGCTCGAGCGCTGTTTACCTAGCCAGGCGCGTACTACAACAAGGCGCGTATGAAAATAGAAAGTTTTTCCTTTATGTATATTTTAATGTTCGTAATTTAAAATCAATCAGGAATCCTTTATAATGATGCTGTGTCCATTCAAGTGATATGCCCGTGTGAAGTGTTCCGTCTGTATTATTTTAAGCTGTGTTCCCACCGTTGTTTCTCGGTAATGATCTCGAATGCGTTCTACTTAGTTTTATGTTATTGACAACTTTTATAGTTTTAAAAATAAATTATGTGTCCTGAGAAGAAGTTCTTATTTAAATTATGTTATGGTAATATTTATTGTAGTTTTTCTATTTTGGTTGTAGATTATTTTACTTCAAACACATTGTTATTTTATTTATGATAAATTATTTGAAATTCTTCGTATGCAGTTTTTCCATTAAATAAATATGAGTATTCAATGGTTAAAATTTATTGACCTTGCTATGCTTATAATTAAAGTATATTCATGGCTAAAATCACCATCGTTTTATTTTAAATATTTAAAAAACTTACTCAAAAAAGTTCCCAAACTATTTTCTTCAACGCTTAACACAAGCACTGGCAACTCGGTAGAGAATAAAATATTAATTCAAAAATGGAACGTTCGTAAAAGTTCTTTCAACCGGCGTGAAATGTGAATTCGAAAAAGGAATAAGGGTCGGTGCACACGTGCGGCCTTGACGGCGATCGCGACGCAACTGGGTGCGCGCTGAGTCCACCACCGGCTAATATATCTCGTATACTAGTTTTCATCGTCTTTCACTGGTTTAAGCCGCGAGTCGATGGCCAGCATTTTCTGGGTTAATGAGGAGCCTGACGCAGCCGCCGCGCTCGCCGTTTTCTACGCGTTTTCGAATTGACGCGTTGGGTGCTGAGTGGCGATTTCGAGAGTTGCAGTGTTGTTATGCGTCCCTAGTACTTTTTAGAGATTATGCTTACGTTTTTTTTGCAATATTTTTCTTTTACAAGCATTTCTTACCATCCTATACCTACCTGCTCAACAAATTAAAAAAACGACTATACCTACCTGCTCAACAAATTAAAAAAAAAAAATTTTTTTTTTATTTCATGATTCAATTATTATTCCTAGACATATTATTCATACACTATTTCTACAAATTGTTCCATAAACAAAGTTTTAGGTTCATCTCCTGTGAAACCCCTCGTCTCAACGATTCACATCACAACATAGGTAAGTCTTCCACCGTGATCGCAATAGCAATAGTAAATTACAATGTGATAAGCATCAGGCCGGAAAACCCCCTACAATTAGCAATGTCTGCCTGCCAACTCGATAACAGCTCGAGAAAACTAATGACAAATAAATAAACATCGAGGCTTTCCAATATTACGGGTGAATGTTTTCTATTTTTATCTCTGTTTTTCTGAAAAAAAGATAACGAATAGGAGTGATGACTAAAAAAATCTAGATAATTAGTCCGTCAGTTAGATTACCAAAAGATATTGGACACATATTTTTTCTTGAGTTCCGAAAACAAGAAAATAACGAAGATACAGTGCGTTAAAATTTCGCGTGAGGTCACGTCTTAGTACACTTTTTACAGAGATGACGTCACAAGCCCCCAATCCTGAACATTGATGCTTCTTATCTTTGTATTTTTTTATTTATTTGATAAAATATTATATTATATTTTTTTCACGCGACATAATAAAAAGTTTTAACCATTACCACATTACTATTGACTGTTAAAACTGTAGCTTAACTCCTCATAGCTTCATCGCTGTCTCGCACATTGCCGGGACATTACCAGTCAGACAACAGATGATCACATTAAAACAAAGAAAATAATGTCTTTTGTGTCTTGCCTGACCCGGGAATCGAGCTCAACGTCTCCTCTGATCTAGTCTCCAGTAATAATAATATAGGCACCTGAACACACTGTAATGGTTTAGCGTATATTAATCATTTCAAAAACTAAACTATTGCAAGCAAACTAAAACTAGTAACTCGCTTTGTTTAACCGAGCTTCAACTATTCGGAGTTAATCGAAATCCCGCTAACTTGCCGACGTTTAACTAAATCCAATTAAAGTTAACCAAACAACGATACATTGGACATACCAGGGTTGCAGCGGACCAAACAGGTCGATAGCTACATATTCCTGTAATTGGTTTTAGGACTATTTATAAAGGTTTTTTGTGTAAAATAAAATTTGAATTCAGAATTGAATGGGAAAAAAGTTTGGAATGAATAGGGAGATGGTATTTTTTTTTATCAGTATTTTTCTTGCAGTTTCATACAGGACTTGGTTGAGGTTTTCAAAGGCTTTGAAAGGCTAATGCATTGTTCGTCTGTACTTTCTCCTTTGTTCTCGAAATAATATAGTGTTCTATTAGTGAAAACATTTTCAGAATCTATGATGATCGAACTATTGTGTATCGTTTTTCGGAGTCTGATCCTATAACCAAACTCACAAATAAAACCTCTTTAAAGCTATTAGTTCCTAATACAGGGCAACACTTGCAGTACTTAGGGGTGGAAGTACCTACCTACATATCAAAATGAACAATTTTTACATATAGGATCAACTCTGAACTCACAAAAAAAAAAACAAAGTTGATGTTTTGTTTTGCAGGCAACATATAGGAACACCTTCCTAGACCTTTTCAATCTTCATGTATAATATTACATAATTGGCGTAAACACAAATATCTAAATAGCAATTGAAAGACTAAAAAAATCCTATCCTTTAACCGAAATAAAAAAAAGGAGGTTCTCAATTCGACTGTATGTTTGTTACGCGATTACTCCGCCAATTCTTGATTTATTTTCAAAATTATTTTTTTATTCGAACGAGTGTAGGTATGTGTGTGTACCCGTTTAATTTTTTGTGAAAAGATTATGTATATTATTATTAAATCTTGAATGTGCAAAATTTACACGTATGTTTATAGTCGACCCATTTCCGCTACCATAAAGCATAAGTACAAAGCGAAGCCCGATACTCTGAACAATGGACCCCTGGTACCACTAGCCTACTACCCTCAATTCTCTTCTCGGAAGGCATCTCACAAATTATCCATAGGACAAGAAATTGCTTAGCGTATCGAAGTAGACTTTCCATACGAGCTATGTTTTCATTGCTAATGTTAAGGGCCGATTTTTCATTGGCGTTAAGCGGTATCAGGTAATTTCAAATTTTAATCGTTTTTATAAGTAGGTACATTGCTGTTCCCCGCGGTTCCACTCGCGTTTCCGGGATAAAAAGTAGCCTATAACCTTCGGGGATAACGTAGCTTCCTATTAGTGAAATATTTTTTTTAATCGGACCTGTAACTCCGGAGATTAGCGCCTTCAAACAAACAAACTGTTCAGCTTTATTATTAGAATAAGTAGATATTGATATAGATAGAAGATATAGATATTAGACTTATCACAATCTATACTAAAAATAAATCTGAATTATTTATTATTTTAATCCCGGTACCGCGGTTTATTTGTGTGGTAGTGATTGAAATATCGGACCTAAGGAAAAATACCTATGAGTCTTATAAATGCGATTGTACGTCTCAATTTGCAGGATTTGCACATTTTTTTTTTTAAAGTACTAAAGTTGGTAGCCTCTGATGGCTGCTCCAACCTTACCGGACAATAGGATTTGCAGTGTTGTTTTTAAAAAGTAGTAGAATGTAAAAAAAAGGTGCTGTCACCTCACGAAGTCATTAAAAAGCGGTTTTTTTAAACCATCATAACTCTTTTAAAGATTCTCATTTTCAAAGGAAAATTACCTATATGTATGACATACTCAAGACCTTTCTGCAGCTTATGACGAAACTCAAAACATATTTGGATATATTTACTAAAATAGATAAAACTCTTTAAACTTACCGCTTGATTTCTCTGGCTGTTTTTCTCTTAATTTTCTATTTAATTTGAAATTAAAAATATATTACAAGATTTCAAATTCTAGACCATATACGAGTAGATTGATGGATTCATTTTTAATGAATAGTAATATTTTTTTTTAATTAGTTTTTTTACGTGTTTACGAGTCGCGATAGCTTGATTTCACCTCCAATAATGTAAGGCGATAATTTTATGACATGACAGGGCCATAAATGCTAAATATTATGATGTATTTTATTTTGATGTATTCCTATAATTGCATGAAACTTTTTACTATTTTCTTACGCGCCGCGACGACTAGCGCTTGACTCTTTGTAAGTACCTATCAAGTTTTACCATGTATCGGCATCAAATTTCTTTTTTAAATAAACGATTGAATGAAACTTGCTTAGAATCATACACGTACAATTATTCCTTGTAATGAAAGGCTACATCAGCGAAAGTGGCTCCACTCATAGAGAACATGACAAGACAAAAAATACTATTATTTTTCGTTTATATTTTCGAGCTACGTATAGCATTTAACATCAAAGTTATCATGTACCTACCTACATAATTCATAAGATTCTTGAGTTCGACATCGCTCCATCCAGAGTGAGTCTGGCGGTCTAAGCGCAAGCTTATTCGAATTAAAAAATATTTGAAGAAGCAGCCCAGCTATCTGTGTTCCGTGTGCGGAAGTTTTATATCCTACTGTTTCTGCCAGCCTGCTGGGAAGGCTGCTTGATTGATCGCGATCGGCAGCAGCTGACGTATGTGAATATTGTATATTTGTTGTAAATAAAAGCTTTATATCCTCCTTGTTTAATAATATTTTGGGATAGGACATTCTTCACATACGTTCATTATATTGCAGAGCTTAAACTATGGATGGAGAAAACTACTTGGTTTCACCAAACAACTGTAGCGACATCTAGCGGCCTTATCAGAACGCTTGGGCAATAAAGCTAAGTTGAGGTCCGTTCCTGTTTGTTTAGACCACCTCCGTGGTTTAGACCACGGGTTTAGACGCACTAACTAGCGACATCTTTAGGCATGTAGCAAAATAAATAACGGATAAATAGCTTCTATCTTGATATTGACATACACAAATAATTTACTACGTACAAGTCTTAGGCTGAGATCTATAGAGCGTACTTAGACTTTACTATACAAAAGTGGTATTTAAAATGCAATCTTCGAATCTCTCTGAGTGTGTGCTAAGCAAAGTCTAAGTGCACTTAATCGACGACTTACCAAAAACTGTGCTACGAATTAAAACACACAAACATTTACTTTATTACGTTGTTTTATACCCTAAGTATAGTCTGAGCAAATTCAGGCACGCTCTAATAGATCTCAGCCTTAGTATCGTATCCTAATTCTAAGAAATCTGAAGCGTAGGTACATAAATTATTTACCACTTCATAAAATGAATGCTCCTGTATGAACATAGACCATAACTAGTAAGTGTTTCTTTGTTCCAGCTGGTAAATAAATGTTGATCTTCAAGCAATCTTCAGTACTTTTTCTCTTATTTCTTTCAGTGTCGAGTATTATTATTAATTTTTGTTATAGTTCATATTGTCCTCGAAGGCCCTGCCAGAATACCAGTGTTGCACTGCTTTGTGTAGTGTAACATAATGCTGAGGTAGGGGTATCTTTTGTCCCCGCGCAACACGTTCCTTTATTTTTTATTTAAGTTTCTTAATTGTATGGTGGGACAATTAATATTTTTTCTTTCTTTCTTTCTTTCTACTGAGGAATACAAATGGTGACTATTGTAGACATTGGTACGTCCATGCCTGTCCCTGATGGTGGAGGTGGCGGTGCCTGGAAATTAAATTAGCAAAATGTTTATTCAGGTTTATATTGCTATTCATAAAAGGTAGGAGTTTGATTTTAAGTTTTAACATTGTGTAAGTAATATATTACGTACAAGTTTTAATAAAAGTTCTATTTTGTTTAGGATTATTATATAATAATAATAATATCCTGGGACATTCTTCACACACGGTTATCTGATCCCAAACTAAGCAGAGCTTGTAGGTAGGTACTATGGAAACCAGATGACTGATATACTAGGTACATAAAATATGCTTACTACTTTTTTTTTGTAAATACATACTTATATAGGTAATGCAGATTCAGGACAAACAGACATGTTCATGCACAAATGTTTGTCCTAGATGGGAATCAAACCCACGACCTTCGGCGCGTTAGGTGGTTTCTTAACCAACTGCGCCAACTGGCCAGTCATAATAAATGCTACCTGGGAGGAAAATGATGTAACATAAAATACCTAGTGAAACATATTTTTATAGACAAAATGCTTTTTTAAAAGCGATTTAGATAGGTAACTAGTTTACATAATGCACATTATTATGATACATTTATTTCCATGCTATGCAAAAGGTTTGTTTGTTTTTGGGGTTGTATTTTATATCGCTGCTTGTTTCAGCGGGTGCCTCCCCCGGGTATCTCCGTCTTCCAAACACCGTAACCTGTGCGATGATAGGTTACCCTGACCTGTGGTGGGGGGGCTCTAGGTTCCCCTGCACCCCACAAGTTACTGTGGCCCTCAGAAAGGCCACCGCTAGCCGCGCAATGAACCACGCGCTGAGCCGGAGTCTATGAAGCGCCACGGACGCCAAACTTACCCAAGAGATATTTATTTATGATCATTAGTTATTGGATGGCGTCCGAGGCCAACTTAGAACCCCGACCGATACGAAGCCACGACTAGTGGATCGGTCAATGGAGAATACCCGGGAGAAGACCAATGGTATTGACCCGGTGCTTGTATATATGCAGACGACGCAGAAAACTTCACTAGCGCGATTCAGGATTCACATTTTCGAAGCAGTTTTCCCTATGAAACAATATATTTTCAAACATGTTTTTGCGGTTAAGTATATTATAATGCTTTTACCTTTAGGTGGAGTATTGTATTTATATACATTTCATTCAGAAATTTACTTTTTTTTAATGTTTATTCTGCGTTATTATTTCATTCGCCATTGGTTGTTCACGGTGACGTAAATGTGTAGGCGACCAATGAATAGCGCTGCTCGGTCGGGGAATCCCCAAGATTAAAGAGTCATTGAATCACTGTAGCGAGGGCTGGGCCATAAAACATTTTTAGTTTCCGAACTATCTGTCGCTCACCTTTCGAAACCATTTTCAAAAAAACTCCGAAGATATTACGGATAAAAATCGCGACGTATTCATTTACCTATTTTTTCTTGTATTGTTTAAGTACATCATTTTAAACGGTGTTCACTTTTGTTACTACCTAGGTAGGTACCTAGTAATTCTTAAAAAAAATATATAAGCGATTAAATAAAAATTAAAGACAACACTTGTATTTAAAAAATATTAAATTGTTAGCATATTTTATGGACATGGACATTGGACAATCATCCGTCACGAGTTTATCCGACTTCAAACCATCCGCGAAATAATTAAGATTCAAAATGCTGTGTGTTAAAATTGTGAACGAGCTATTCCGAGAATAGTACTGTTATCGAATATTAGTCATAATATAATTTGTACTTATTTACGATAAAAATTTATCGATACAAATCGTGATACCTTTGTAGGCATAATAATATGAATTAAAAATCATAAAATGCCTTAAAATGTACAACATATTTGATGTTTCCACGTGTTTTTAGATGTTTTATGCATTGGTTAGTGTTTGGTCATTTTATTGTTGACACTGTCAACTACCCTATTATAGTAGTTTATGATACTGTTGCATAATAGGGGTTATTAAATACGAGTGTGAGTTTAAGTACCGAGCCGTAGGCGAGGTTCTTAATAGTATCACACGAGTTTTTAATACCTAATTATGTGCAGTATCATACAGTACTTTATCTAAACTCATCTAATAATGTAATTTAAAGGTAAAAAATCGATAATATCTTGTCATAGGTTTTCATGACTTATGGGTATCGATTATTCGTCATTTCCACTGCCGACTCCACATTTTCAGATCCAAGTTTATTTTACCTTAGTATCACTGCTATTTTTCTATCATTTTTAGCCAAAATAAAATATGTATGCAAAAAAATCAATAAAATAAACAAACATTAATCATCATGGCGCCCAAATCCGTGTGGGGAAAAACTCCTAAGTTGAGATCTCTACCGCATACGCGACCACAGACAAAGTAAATTTGCATCTAAAATTATAATTGTTTAGTCCTGATGTCTGGCCACTTATAATGTTTTTTTCTTTATTATTTTCTTTGACAAGTTGACTGACAGTAATTGAGGTATTAAAACCCAAAAAACATTATAAGTGGCCAGACATGTCCAAATACTTGTACTTTAATGAAAAAAAATTGTTTGAACGCGCTAATCTCCGGAGTTACTGGTCCTATTTGAAAAATTCTTTCACTAATAGGAAGCTACATTATCCCCAAAAGTTAGGTATAGACTGCCTATTATCCCGGAAACGCGAGTTAAACCGCAGGGTAGCTGATATATACGTATAGAGGTTACTGGTCACAACATTTTTTTTTGGTGGTCATTTTAGGTATCCCCGTAATAAGTAACACATGTCCCTTAGATACAAAAAATAATTTTCCAAATCAGTCCAGGCGTCTTCGAGTAATCGGGGAACATACATAAAAAAAGATATTAAGAATTTATAACCCCCTCCTTTTTGAAGTCGGTTAAAAAACTGAATTTAGTATTATTATTTCTCGTATAATAATGTCACTTTAAATATCCTGATAGAATAAACGCCTGCAGACTATTTATTCGTAACCTGCAGAATATCTGACATACATAGATGGTACAGACATTAAAGACAAGAGTGCGTGTTCCTTGACATGTGTAGGCGCATAGTATGGTTGAAAGGTTTTTCAAAATCGACTCAGTACATATGGAGCTAAATACGGGATCGTGGGTTGAACCGTAGAGGGGGTAGACATGTATATAAATAAAAATACAAAATTATTAATAATATCATATGTATAGACAAATAATAAACACTGACATTTAATTCACTAAATTCTAATTAATATTAGATATATAATAACTAGAATTAAAAAGATAAAGTTGAGCATCAGATCACCTATCCAACATACCTATATTTCAAATAATAATTTGAAACTTCAAAGGTTATAGGAACTTCATAAAGTTGTGAAACAAAATGAGGTACTTAGGTGCCAATTCTGTTGTTTACGAACTTAACTTTCAAGTTAACCTTATTGAAAAGATAGATCATTTAGTCCATGCCGTCGTAATATACGGGTAAATAGTCGTGACCAATAAAGATTGCGCTTTACACGTTGAAATAAGTGATTGGAGTAACCTGACAGGACTAAAATGTTTTGCATCCCTTTCTTATATTTCTTATTAGAAAGAGATATAGTGAAATTACATTTGTAATCAACAGAATCGGGGCCAATTTAACTAAAAGTAAAATAACTAAGTAAAAAACACATGTAATCTTTAGAAACCCCACGCAAATATTTATAAATATTGCTTCCATTTATTTAACTACCCAATCGCGCCATTAAAAAATAACCAACAAAGACCAAGTTGAAATTTAATGTGTCAAAGAAAATGATTTCTCTTTCTAACTTACAGCTATCCTTTTCGATCAATAAATTACATTGCAAGTGATTCTAGTTAAGTATTTCGTGATCCTATTTAAGTAGGTAGTACCTAACTAAATTTTATTTAATAATATACTGTTTTCTAAAACCCTTATTAGGAGTATTATCAAGAAACTATTATCATATAAATTCAATATACTTAATGCTAGTTATATTAAATTTAGAACATTTCGTGATAAAAATATACAATCTATAAAATCAAACGTCAACAAATAATTATAACCTTTTGATTTTATCTGATACTATATCTATGTAGACAGTGACGTCATTCTTCTAAATACAATAAAATCGGCAAATGTCATCGGCAAATAACAATCAACAAATTTATATAATAACGGGTTTCGTGCATATGCGGTAAGGGTCCTGACGTCACAGCCAAGTTATACTCTTATATCTGCGTAATACATTCAGATATTCATATTTTTCCCTTAAATCTAATAATATTTGAGTAACTTCACATTTATTTGCAATAAATATATTTCTATGTCAATACACTTGAGTGCTATAATTTAAATCGCTGTTCGATGCATTAATTACATCGTCATCATATATATGATCATTTACAGCCTAAATATGTATAATCTCTATAATATTTACAACTTTATATAATATATTAAATTCTAAATTAAAACCTTTTTCTTTTTAATCTCTTGGGTATTTATTTAATTAATCATCTAACTTACAAAGTAACGTATCTATGTGAAATTTTCTTGAAATTTTAGATCAGTTTCTACATTTTGATGGTTGATCAGTCAGTGAAGTAGATTTTCTTCTAATTAATAGATTGTATTCCTCAAGTACTCAATTAATACTTATGTACATCCATTTTTAGAATTGATATCATCAACATTGTCAAAATAAATATTTTCCTCTCCAAAATCTGTAAATACATTGTATATCACATTAGATTTAATACAGGTTTTATTTCCATAGATGGTTTTATCAAATAAGACTACAATGTCTCATTTTGTATAAAAAAAAGTGAATTAACCAAAACCAATAGTGTGCACGATAATGCAAATGTTCTCAAAATCAATATGAAATTTAAAAAAATACACTGTGACTACATATACATTAAAAAATAGACATTGTTTTTTTATTTGATTCTGAAATAATCGAATCTCGTCTCGACGTAGAGGTTGCTCTATTTAAGGCCGATTTTCATCTCACAAACAACAAAAAAGCTACAGACGTGCAATAAACAGTAATAGTAAAAAACAATGATCGAAAATCGACCTTAAATCAATTAGATTAAAGCTTTCGTTCGACCATGTGTTCAGTTGGTCTTTAGGAACCTCTACACTTAAACCAAGTCGGACGGAGTTACGATATGCATTAAGTTATCTCCTTTCTTCAGTTTTCACATAATAGAAGATAAAAACACGGAACTAATGAACCAGATTCCGGATTTTAGCTGCCTAGATTAAATTAAGTATATTATTTGAGCCTTGAGAAGGAAAATCTTATATTATTTTTCCAGTCTGTGCCAGAAAATTGTCTATACGCAGATTATGTGCAAATATTAATAATGAGAGCAATTCATTTATTATTTAACAATCAGTCGACTATACCTGACTTATCTAAAGCATTCTATACAGTCTTAATAATTATGCGTTCACCAAAATACAATTAAATATGTGAAATTAATATTATTTTTTGCAAGCAGAATAAGCCCCATCGTAATGTGATATATGTGTCGCTAAATTTATTAAATAATATTAAAAATACATTTTATTTACATAATTAACGTTTGGCGTTCCACAAGGATCAATCCTCGGCCCAAAACTATTCATATCTTAAATTGACGAATTACCCAGAACAAATATCGTGAAATTACATATAAATTTAGAATTATCATTTTCTTATATAACTATGTATGTGAATCGTAATACATTCTAAATTCCTAAAATATCCACAAATACATTTAAGTACATTTGACGTGTAGAGTTTAGAAAATTAAGGTGTTGCTACAAATTCGATTCAAAAATTGTCTTAAACGATTAATGCTGATCGGATTACATCGACATTTCGCGTGTCTGTTTCAAATTATTATTTGACGATAGAGTATAACTACAAGTCTATTTGTCTTCCTCTAGGAGTACCAGGTCATCAGCAACGACGTCTGACACGTGGAGGTATACTATCCAGTACATGAGGTTAAAGCACACAAAACAGACTGGGAACACGATGCGAGAGTACTTGTCGATGTCCGATGGTGTCATGCCGAGGAGTTTGCTGATATCCTGCGAAATACGAAAGATGTATTGTCTTAGCTTAAAAATAAGGACTATAATTAAACACTACCTACTTGTTAAAGGATAACAATTAACTATTATGAATAAGATGGTTATATATACTAGCTGTCCCCTGCATGTTCACTCACGTTCCCAGGATAAAAAGAAGCATATATAAACCTTTGGGGATAATGTAGCTTCCAATTAGTGAAAAAATTTCGAATTGGACCAGTAACTCAGAAAATTAGCGGGTTCAAACAAACAAACTCTTTAGCATTATTATTATTATATACTTAGATATTTGGATTTAAACTTGAACTCAGCTATAAATCTCATTTATTCAGTTAAGGCACTGATAAAGTAATTATGAAGTTAGACACAATAAAATTGTATCTACTACTTTCTACTACTCTTTCTCTCTCTTTTACTACTTTAGTCAAAACTACTACTACTACTACGACTATTTTATTTTTATTATTAGATTTCACATCATTCTTTGTAAAAATATTTTTTTTTAAACCTTTCTAATCACCCAAAAACACAACCTTCTTCGCTACATAATGATGATATCTGTTTAATTATGTTTTGCTCCCTGTTTATTTTGACTTTGGGGCAAATACAAATTTATTACCTTTCCAGGCTGCAAGACATTAGGCAATGGTGCTGCAGCATCTCTCTCTGATCCACTCCTGCCGTTTATTGTGTTCTCCAATGTTCCTCCTCTTGAGTGCGCCTTGGGGTCATGGACCTTGTATCGAACCTCCTGAAAAGTACGTTTTATAAGTAGTTAGGGTCTATTTTACAGGCTGCCTATTATTCTTGTGAAGGTCGCAGGAAACCGTTGGATACGTGTAGCGCAAGACCTGCCATTGTGGAGATCCTTGGGGAGGCTTTTGTCCAGCAGTGGACGTCTTTCAGCTGGTATGATGATGATTTATAGCTTTTCTCGTAAATTATTATCTTTAATTTATAAAGAGTTTGCATTAACTATCAGTGAGCTATCAAGAACTTCAACATCAGGTGGGCTGTATGCTTGTTTGAAATCCCTTCTGGGCATCTTTATCTTTGGCTAAATCATTACTGATTTTGAAACATTGGAAACACAGACCAATACATAGTAAAAAAGACTCACCGAAGGTCGCCCCGGAGGTCCTGATCGGCTTAAAGTCCCCATCTTTGATAATGAGTGGGGTTCTCCTGGTGGGCATTCAGCGGGCAGCTTCTTCTCTGACACTATCTTCTGGATAGCTACAAATCTCTGCTTCCTCATCTGTATCCTCTTGGCCATGTAGCCAACCGTCGCATATTCTGCAAAGTGGTATTCAATGGCTAACGTAAACAAACAACATCTAGCGATCGTTAATTTCAGATTATAACTGACATGTCATGTAGTATGGAGAGCAAACTCTTTTTAATTAAAAAAAGAATAATTGATGTCAAAAATACCGATAATATTCCCTAAAGAATAGAAAAAACGAATTATTTTATAGTAAGTAACTGGTAGCTTTCAAGAATATAGTGGAGTTTAGAGCAGGGGCTCTACCGCATAACTTTGGTGGTAATCGTAATTATTGAAAATCACTCAATGAGGGCTCGACCACGCCCACTCAATGGTCGTCATCGTAGCGCGTCATTGGATGAAATTATTAATGATGTTCATTCAGATTAAATATCACAATATACTATAATCTAGACGCAGTGATATAAGACTTAGAATATTAATAACCACCTAACCTAATGAAACAATAGTCAAACAAAAGTCAGAGCCTTAAACTTACCGAGCAAGCTCGTGAATACCATCACGAAGCATGTACCCAGGTACACATCAATAGACTTGACATAAGAAATCTTGGGCAAAGCTGCATTTGTTGATGACATCAGAGTGGTCATCGTCAACACGGTGGTGACACCAAGCGAGACCCTAGCGGGTGTCGCGTTACGGTTCAGCCAGAAAGATACCCAAGATATGATCACGATCAGACCCGAAGGTATGTAAATCTGAATGAGGTAGTACCCCATTGAGCGCACGAATTGAATCTCGCAAGCCAGACGGGAATAGTTTCCTGAAAATATTAATAATGGTGATAAAGAAGACATGTCTACATAGACTTCAAATAAATATATATCTTAGGTTAAAATACAAAAATTATATTCTAAACAAATTCACACCAGTTTTTGGGTATTGAAAACAAAAAGCAGGACATAGTGGCTCTGTTTCTTTTCAGTTTTCCACAAGACGTTCATTCTGACGTTACGTTACTCGTACCAAGAGTGATAAGTATCCATCGAACCTGTCGTCAAGGAGATCTCCATTGCGCGCTGGCGATGTCCCAGCACTTTGAACTGCGGGAGCGACACCTCGTTGGAAACACCCACGGAGTTGGGGCCCTCGTTCCATTTGTATCTGATGTCCCGCATGGTGTAGCCGACTGTGCGCAGTGGATATCATGAATGGTATAGCCCCGGACCCGTCTCATTGGGTTTTTTGAGTATGGTTTCGGGGTGCGAGCAGAGGCTTCGCGTGGTTCACGTGGCACAAAAGTCGCGGGTTAGTGCGCACGGGCCGAAGGAGTCAGATGCGGAGCGTACAGTACAGGTTACCTGTCGACAGTGTTACGACCGTAGCGCGTTGCCGATGTCCGATCACCCTGAACTGAGGCAGCTCCACCTCACTGCTCATCCCGACGCTGGTGGCTCCGTCCTTCCAATAGTACAGTATGTCGGTCATCGTGTATCCGACTCCGGAGACATGCCGAACACACAAAACGCTATCACTTACGCTGCGCGCTCACTGTGCGCTCGGATCGAACCGTTCGATACGGATGGATGATAGAAAAATATGGAGTATCTACTAGTGAAGAGGTTAGAAGGTCATGTAACGTGCAAGAAGCACGCCATAAGTTAAGCAGATGATTTGAATGCTCTTCCACAACACACGCGCGGTGCAATGTTGGTGGAACAACTATTTACTGTTGGTGTAAGTAGTTGTAATATAAGTTAAGAATGGCCTTTCCAACCTCTTCAATTCCATTCTACTGTGATAGCAACAGAAAACACACAGAATAAAATAATGTTACAGAACACAGGTATAAAACAAAGAAGCAGATTGAAGCATGCTTAGTGATGATGCAAAAGCTGCAAAATTTCTGTGCCGTGGCTTGTCACTCGAAAGTGGATCATCGATCATGGGTGCTACCGCTCTTTCTCCTTTGGCCAGGTGCTGGATCATATTCAGAATTTCAGTGCTCACGGAACTTACGTGTCTGCCTTCTGCTTGTGTATGATTTATGGAAGTAACACATTGATTATAAGGTAAATTATGTGCTGGTGTGTCCGGGGTGGCTATACAAACGGGTGGTCACACATTTTGAAGCACAGTGAATTTGCAATGTGGGGTAGTTCTATTGCTTCTCATGTTTTTTTAGATAACATTTTTCTATCATCGTTTTTTGGACACAGCTTAAGTGATCAGGTAAGGTTATTGTTATTATCTTAAATATAAAGGGATCTTAGTAAGCTTTTACAGGTTTGAATTATTAAGTAAATTGGTTTCGTTATAGTATTTTGATACGCCTACTTGAGTCTCGATTAGCAGGGACAATACTTTACACACGATATCAATTTATGGATTATCATATCCACAGTCAAAAAAGGTTTCATAGATTTCAGGGTTTTTTTTAACTATTTAAATAAACTCACAACTCTCGATCTCGATGTGGCACAGTTGTCGATCCATCGGGAAGTATTGTAGGTTCATGGGGCATGACGCTGTTATGGTCAGTCTGAAATTAATAATTGTTAGTGAGACAATCGTCAAGGTTTGCATTGCGCAGTAAAACAGCTAGTGTCTTCCATATCATCATTATACAGACAGGGCGGTTTTCCCGATGAGCTATTCAAAGCACTTTTATTCAAAGTTCATCCGATTAAAAAAATATCTTTTAATGAAGAATTTATTTATTTTAAAATTATAGGAATGTTTTCTTTGAGTAAAATTTTCTATCTTAAATATTTAGAGTACTTTCCCGTCAGTTGCGGTTAAAAAATACTATTCTGTATATATTCTATGTTGATGATCAGCTTTGCACTTTATGTATCCTATATTTTAATAAGTAAAGCTGATGATAATAAAGATAACGAAATATTAAACGACTTTGTACGTCTACGTTTTATTTTTGGTGACAACAAAAATAATCTTAATGTTTCTAAGCTTAATTGAGACACAAATGCTAATTCATACTTATGAAATATAAAAAAGATAATCTAAATACATTATACCGTACCTTATACTCCTAGTAATGGATCCAGAATAATGGATACGAATAAATTCGTTGCTGGTCGTAGCTATATGGAAGTAAGACTGTTTCTCATTGACGAAGAATGTATCTGGAACCCAGATGTTCTTAATGAACTCCGAGCCGACTGACAGAGTCTCTACACCAGTCCTTTTCTTATAAGCTAATCGGGGATCTGTCCAGAATTGTCTGAAGTAAAAATCCAGTGTAAAGTCCTGTGAAGATAAAACATATTTTAATTCATGATCGTTTATTGTTCCATAAACAGAAATATATAATAATTTAGAATCAGATGTCGATAATGTATTAGTTAAAAGAAGGATGAACCTGACAATAAAACCTGGTTATGATTTGTATGCTTCAGTAATAAAAAAATCAGTAGTCACTAATTAAAAAAATATTAAAGGACATTATGTTTCTGTTAGCCAAATTATAAATGTAGAATAGATACACCAAACCACATAAAGAAACATACAAAACAAAGATAAAAAGCTTATCTGCACACATGAATTAATGATTGCAAAGTGCTATAGGGTGAAATAAATAAAGCTGGCAACGCAATTGTTGGGAAATATGTTTATAGTGCTTCGTTGTAAATTACACATAGAGAATGCAAAGAATACCGCAAACTGTTTTCGTATTCATTGAAATAGGAGGCTATTTTATGGTATTGCGCGTTTCCATGTCTGTTTAAACTAGCACGAGGTTTTATCAATAAGCTGAAATATGTACAAACAAAGAAATTTATTATAAATTAGCTCCATTACATAAAAGAGGGAAAATATTACAATATTTATACCAAAAAAAAAAATAAGATTAAGATAATAGTTTGCGATAGACTTTACTGATTTAGAAAGTGATGTTGTATCAAGTTTTCTTTGTAATATTATATTTGCTGATGATTTCCTTTAAGCCAATGAAAACAGAGAAAGTAAAACATAGATGGTTGTGTAGTTATTAGACATAGTAAGTAAAGAAATGTTGTTAAATATTACGAAAAACTCTCAATTCATGATAAAGAACCAAAAGATCATGACATTTAACCTATTGGCTTGCAGATAGGATGCGTGTCCCATAACTATATTATCCTATTGGGCTTCGGCCATCTGACAGCAGAGGTCACTGATGGCTAGCTAGCTAGTTAACTTTGGTTTTCCACGTAACATTTTCAAAATAAGTTCCCAGAAACAAAAGCGTTTAAATGTCGTCACACGGTTGTCCACCATAAAGGGACATCTATTAAAGTTGTATTAAATGGTGGCGACCCAACAGGTTATAAAATAGTATTATAGGAACTGCCTATTCATGTAATTAATAACATTTCTTTAATCACACCAAATGCCGTAAATGGTAACATTATAAGATACGGTCACATAGAATTAATTCCAGGTCCTTTGATGTCTTCGACAGGATGAGCATGGACGTTTGGTTTACCAGTGCGTGCATTTATACAATAATTGCGGCAGGTAGCTTTTGTGTTCCGAGGTGAAGAATCACAAGATCTTTTTATCACAGATTCAAAGCAAAATAAAGGCATATAAGACGTTCGTAGCCTTGACAATTAGCCTCTTCGTGTTATCCTCCCAAGATAATTTACAAACGACATAAAAAAGCGAAAGACCGAAAAGTCCACCACATGCTCGCAGCCATGTATTCAGGACTGCTTGGCAAGTTTGGCTGATATACCATGAGCACTTCGGAGACCGAGCTGATTGAGAGCACATACATGGTGACGCCCACTTCAACCGGAGGACCTGCAATCAAGTCCAACTGTGAGACCGTATCTTGGTGGAAAATAGAGGGTGGCGGAAAGGCCTAAAGGAAGATACGAGTGTCAGAGAATTGCAGAGGTGTTATTACTTCTAGAAAATGACCAGCATATTTGCTGAAAATATAAACACATATCTTAAAAAAAAAACAGCGTTTTGCAAATAGTAACATATCTAGACGATTGTATGAAGATAACATATTCTATTGGTGAACCATGTTCTTATTGACATCCTAATATAGGTTTAAGACTAGATAAATAGAACTGAACCTCGAAACTCTGTATAAAACCGAATATAATATTAATTAGCTGGCACATACTTTCCTCAAAGAATTGCCATTGCTATCCAACGTGGCAATGCTGCCAGTTTTCTTGGCACACTTCTGCGGGGCAGCGATTTGGCACTAATTTTCTATTTGGAACTAGGTATATTTGTTTTTTTTATTCTTTATATTTTATCGATCTTTAGGTTAATGAGGAAAATAATCATTTGATGACTTTAAAGCTTGAGTATAATTTATTCCATCTTCTAATGGCTATTCTCGACTCTATTCGTAATAGCCACGTCTATAGTAGTAAAGCTCGATAACTGACAGATATTGCCACCAGCACCAACAAGTTACTAAGACTTGGAAACTATCTGACAAGCAGTTTACGGAAACTTCTGAAACATTGTGCTAAGGCAAAGTTAATTCTACCCTCTTTAACCATAAAATGCCATTTGATTAGAAGACTGTAACGTCACGTTCAAGTAAGACAAAAGAGGTACGGTCTTATTCACAAAAAAGTTACGAAACGTCATTTAGTTAAAATTCCGAAGTCTTTATCTAACACGTGACGTATGGTGATCGAAAGAGTGAGACGGAGGACACTATAACACTGATTTAGTTAAAAAGTGTTTAAGAATAAGGGGGGTAGTCTTTAAATCGCAAAAACGACGAATTTTTGAACTGAATTAGGAGGCTCGAGACCCTGTAGTGGGAAATGAAAGATGGATGAAGACAATGATGAAGATGTATTTTTTTACTTTAAGTCAATGGCCATTATAACACTTTCACCATTACACTTGCTCCGCGTCTTATGTGGTGCTGCCATTTAGTTTTACCACATCAACAACATTGATATCAAAATATTTATGTATTTTTTTAAAAAAAGCCTATGTCTACAGACTGTTGATGCATCAATACCTCAAAAGGTAGGTTAAAAAATTAAGCAAACTCAAGAAAATTTGAGATTTTTCTCTCGTAACTGTAAAGTCATAAAATGATATGTGGGCGTGCCGCCGTACAAGCTGTATAAATAGATCTGGGCGCTCGATATTTGCTAGACGTTAGATCTAAAGGTTTACCTAAACGTCTTGAAGTTGTATGAAATCTTATAGACATTGAAAAAATGAAATAAATAGTAGTCAGAAAAATCTTTTTGGGAAAACTGCACTGTAAGTCATAGAGATTATAAAACAATACAAGATGTTTCTAGTTGTCTGTCATATCTATATAAGCAAAATATTTTGCTAAGGGCAAAATCAAGAACGTATGTTTATTCTGAGGAAAGTTCTCTTGAATTCTTGAAAAATTGGCAAAGTTGACGGAAATTAATAGTTATTAAAAATGTCAGGATGTCAATTTGAAATCTAAATAAAATAAAACACACAATGACCGACTTTAAAAAAAAATTGTGACATTCTTCACTTTAGAAGCCTTTACCACCCTCTACCATTCTCTGACATTCGATACACATGTGCAATAAAGTTTTGACTATGTTTAACAACATTTGTTGCTTGCTATTATGTAGAATACCATTTGGACTTCTGATAGCGAGCTGATGGATAGCACGTACATGGTGACTCCAACTTCCACTGGTGGTCCTGAAAATCATACAATAAGGCTTTGAAGTCAGGCCAAGCATAATAGTTACTACACCAGGATACCATAGTATGCATGAAATCTAACATGTAATTAATAATTCAGATTCACATCAGAATGTTGATAGCCTTCTCTCGAGCAAGTTAGTATGTAGCAGGATAGCATAAATTAGGTATAGTTCCTACAAAATATGAAAATTAAATATTAATCTAAGTGATTTGAAGTACCAGGATAACATAAATTGTATAAAGTTCATAAAACATAGAATTCGTCGGTGCATCGATTTGCCGGTTTCTCTGTCCGATGTGTCGATTGCGCTACTTCGAGCAACAGGATACCATAAATTGTATAAAGGATTTGGTCTACGGCTGTTACCTACCTAAATAAGGTTCCATGGTTAGAACTCACTCAGCAAATTCTGAGACATTAATTTCATAAGGACTCAGATTCCATAGCACAAACATTGAAAAGGAACCAACGCTAACGGAACGGGTAAATCTTGAACAGTCAACAACGAATAAAGCTTTAAGAACCGATATAGAAGGAAGGTTCTCGTTCGTAATCATCAGGCGTTACTCAGAACTATTTCTAAAAGACGGTCTGACAGTTCTTTACTGTGATCTGCTCGGTGGATGTACTTTTTGTTTATGGTACCTAGGCATTTCCAGACCTTCAGACAGATATTATTTTGAATCTCGGATACATTGATTAATATTGTAAGTTCACCCCGCGGTTAAAAACCGTCGTCAGTACATAAGTTTCAACTCAATCAAATGAACGATAAAAAACTTTTAACAAAAAATAGAACCGACTTCAAAACACAAAAAGCATAAAATAACCATGTAGGAATTCAAATCAACCTGACACTGTTTTGAAGTCAGCAGTACCATGATATTTTCCATGGAACATGAACTACACTTTCGCTTCGATTCTATTTTTTGTTAAAATAAGTTTTTTATTTTTAGTTTCTTATGTTTTATCACTGACCTAGTATACGCTATCATTGTACCTTCCATCATCACATCAAATGATATAACTAACGGTCTAAAAGGTCCTATAATATTTAAGACTTATCCCCTAACTCCTAACCGTTAAGGAGTTGTACCTTCCATCATCAGCTCAGCAACGTAAATGATGACTACCAGACGCAAATATCTGAATAGCTTTAAAAAGTATATGAGAAACATTGTAAGTAAGTTTCCTCGATATCTCCAGGATTCCACCATCAGATCCTGACGACCATGGGACCACCTGTAAAGTATACCCTTTCAAACAAAAAAAGATTTTTCCAAATCGGTCCAGGCGTCTTCGAGAAATCGGGGCACATACATAAAAAAAGAAGATTCCGACGAATTGAGAACCTCCTCCTTTTTGAAGTCGTTTAAAAACAAACGAACACATAAACTAAAAAAAATATCCCAGTGTGGATTATCCCATAAGTGGATCAAAATGTACCAGGCTGGCAGAGAATTATAAGAGTTCTTTATTTTTATTTCATCAATTTGAGTGTGTTACTTAGTTACCTAAAGACCCAATATGTACCAGGCTGCCATATACTTGTGAGAGTTCTTTGTTACTACAAAATAATCGCTAAAATATTAGCCAAACGAAGATTCAAAAAGGGCAATTGACAAGAGCTCGTAGATTCTAGCTTCAAAGATACCTCGAGTATTCTCTAGTGGATATCGAGGAGTTGTTGGCTGTGGAGTGTAGTGTAGGGTGTCAAGTATGAGAACTTGATTGCCTATTAGCGAGGGAAATCGAGTGAACTTTAAATTGAGTGATTTAGGTATAGGTGGTTCGTGTTGGTAGCTATTTCATGTCCTCGGAAATATACGGCCGGCCTTTTAATTTAGTCTAACTACCTAGTTATTTTAAGCGTATGCTTGTTTGCTGCCATAGTAGTATAAAAAAAATATCTCATTATCTTTATCACACAATACCGACAATAACCGGACAAGTGCGAGTTTAACTCGCTCACCGAGGGTTCCGTACAAACTTAACTTTGTAACTGTAACAAAAAAATTATACTTTTTGCAATTTTTCCTTTATCTGTGGTATAAGACGTTGCTTGGTACCAAATTTCAAGATTCTGAGTTCACGGGAAGTACCCTGTAGATTTTGATTCCCTTGCGAGTGTCGAAAATTTGCAGCATAAACGGCTGTATGTTTTGATTGCGTTGGCTTAAAAGATTGATTTTTTCACAGCTCTTGAAAAAATCAATCATCATTTTTCTCAGCTTGACTTGAGTATTTGATACGAATTTAATATAAAATGAATATTATCGTTATAGTGAAATATCTTGCAAAATGGCCTGACAATCATTTTAAATATTTATTAATCAGATTTTTTTATAATTTGCCTATCAAAACTACCCGTCGTTTTCAGAGCTCTGATCACCGTTTAGATTTAGACCACGAGACAGACATTTTCAAACCGCTAGGTAGAACTAAATTGGATACCAACTTACAACAGCAGCCGATAAGGCCTTGCCAAAACTATATTTCGCTTTTGCAGAGACGAAACTAATTCTAAGCGATCGGAGTCTGAGCGGAAAAGAGATTGTACTGGAATCTCAACTCAGGAAATTTAACATAAAAAATATATTATGTGTCAACGAGATAAAAGAAATACTAATAATAATTAGACAGCGATTAGGCACATAAATTTTAAATAAAATAAATAAAACGTAAAAAATATTAAAAATTCAAAATGGAAATCTTACACAAACACTGAATCAAAGGGCAATAAAAGAAGAACGAAAGTAAACTTCCTTGCAATTAAAGAGTACAATATCGTTATGTCAGTATAATTATGAACATTTTTAGATTCCCCCGGTAACTCCTGTGTACATATCATTAAAATTTCACGAACAACCGGGTATTTAGGGTCCAACGATTCCATCTTTTACTCTCGTTTAATATTTCAGGTATACATACATACTTTCTATTTCATATGGGCATGTGTGTGAAATGCTTTACGGTGTTTTTGCTGCATTTCTGCGCTATTTATTGCTTACTAGCTGTTCCCCGCGGCTTCACTCACGTTCCCGGGATATAAAGTAGTCTATAACCTTCGGGGATAATGTAGCTTCCTATTAGTGAAAGAATTTTTCGAATCGGACCATTAATTCCGTAGATTAGCGCGTTCAAACAAACAAACTCTTCAGCTTTATTATTAGTATACCTATAGATTTATTAGACTACTGTATGACAATAGTATGGAATTTTAACTTGATTTTTCCGGGGTAGAAATAAGAAAAGGTACCCAACTGTCCGGCTCCGATTTGATTTATTTTGATATTATATTGGAGAGTAGTCGAAAATAACAGACACGTTTTTTTTAACTGCCCAATCTCAACCTATTGTGAGAAATTGTCCTCCAAAGTAATGAAAAGTGCCTAAACCCTGTAACCCTCGAGCAATTGCTAGGTTATTAGGTACTGGTTTGATTACTACGTTTGAGAGCATGAAAAAATAATGAGCACGTGTTAAGGGTATACCTTACTTACTGACATATACGACTATTTAATGAAAATGTTACTAATATACCTTGGAAGAATATGTTGATGATTTCTTTTGTTATTAAGCAGTAAATATACTTCCATTCTTCTCGCAAATAACATGTTGATAACATACGACCTATAACTGAGTTGCAATTTGCAAAAAACGTGATAAAATTAGAATTTCGCGCTCCAAACGAACGTTCCCCCTTAAATCAGTTTAAACTCATAATGTTCAGCTCACTTCAGCTGAATGTAAACGAAGAAGGTATTGTATTGAATCCTTATGTCGTCCTGGTAGACATAGGGGGCAACCGTGGCTTTATATTTTTTTTTAATTTTAAACACCTGTAAAAAAAATGTTTAGTATAACTCACTGACCTCCATAGTTAGGTCGGACTCTCTTGTCATAGCTGATGCTGAACGAGTCCAAAATGGCGGAAATATTGACGTCTCCAAACATTCCGCCGCTGCCTGAGCCCCTGGAAAAAAAATTAGCATTTATAGATAGATAAATAAAAAGACAATAAATCGCAATAATTAACAGAAATTTATTTCCACATTGACATTTTTTATTTTAAGTTAATTTTGATTTTAGTAGTTTTAATCAATAAAGCCACATAAAGCTGAAGAGTTTGTTTAACGCGCTAATCTGTAGTTTTGTTTTTTAATATACTACTAAGGTAGCAAGCAAGCATACGGCCCATCTGATGGTAAGTGGTTACTGTCGCCTATTGCCATTTGCAATACCAGAGATATTGCCAATGTGTTGCTGACCTGTTACAATGCCGAGAAGGCAAACTGGCTCTCAAGTGCAATTGCCGGAACACACCGGTAGGTGCTTGGCGACAAATTTTCAACTTGAGGGTGGTAGCCAGCCAGGCGGGTACTACAAAGTACCCTACCACCGTGCTATGGTTTCCTCACGATGTTTTCCTTCACCGAAAGCTCAAGCTCATTGTAGGATTCGAACCCACGACCTTCGTCGCGGCATCCGACGTCACTACCACTGAGCTATCATCGCCTTATTATATATTATATAGTTATTGGTCCGTTTTGAAAAATTCTACTTTTTATCCCGGGAACGCGAGTGAAACCGCGAGAAACAGCTAGTTAGTTAGGTAAAAAGTTTATTTTGAGTGTTAATGATAAAGATTCTAGTAACACAATTCGATCGGAAGTCGATATCTTTACTGGTTGCGAGCTCAAAATCACTTAAGATAAAGTTAACTAAACACTTTAAAAATTGCATTACCTTCTGATTTTTATTTTTTAGGTTTACATATTTTATTTCTGTAGTATCTAAATGTAATAATTTTCTTTTCTTCTATTTCCGTTTTGTATGTAATTCGCAATAATTACGAATGTTGTGTCTACGTCTAGAAGGGTTCAATCACTAATCATAAAATAAATGTATTACCATTATGTAACGCGCAAATGATTGTACCTAGTTTTGTAGACCAAATAAACAAAAAAAAAAAAGAAAAAAAGATTAATAAAATAGTGTTATTCCATAAACACATTTTAAGAATCTATGGTATAAATTAAACGTTACGATTGTCTCTACCACTGGTTGTGAATGCATTTAGACAGCCCACACACGTCCGACTTTTTGTAGGACCGATTTTTATTTCTGACCGCCTTTTGGGAGGACGTGTGCGTTGCATTATTGCAATCTGTAAATTCCATTTTTCCCCTACAAAAAAATAAAAACATCCTAACAAAATCCCGGAGATTCAAGCTATTCTGTGCCAATACAACAATTTCCCAAAATCAAATGAACCCTTATTTGACATCGCTTTCATTTATTTATTAAAAACCATGGTTTATATACACGGAAGTTCATGCAAAATTGGATTTCATGGAATTTCATTATACAATTTTACACAAGGGTTATCGAAATGTCTGACAAACGAAAATTCGCGGAAATCCGCAACCCATTTTAATTTTGGGAAATAGGAAATATAATTCGTATATGCAAAGTAGAATAACGAAGGACACGGACAGTATGAAAGATTTTATATTTAACTAGCTATTCCCCGCGGTTTTACTCGCGTTCCCGGGATATAAGTAGCTTATAACCTTCGGGGATAATGTAGCTTCCTATTAGTGAAAGAATTTTTTAAATCGGACCAGTAACTCCAGAGATTAGCGCGTTCAAACAAACAAAAAAACTCTTCAGCTTTATTATTAGTATATAGATAGATATAGATTTATGATAAGTATGGTTTTCCCAAGGGAAGATTTCCATGGAATTTTCTCAATTTAAGGTATTCTGAAACGGTGGAAGAGTCAAATGTAGCGTACATAAGCGCCTTATAAATGAGTTAATGTTTGAATTTTGAGGTTATTTAAGAAGGGTGTGATGAGTTTCCCCTGATGTTGCAAAGTGACTATAGGCTATGGTAAGAAGCCGTAGAAGTTTGACCACAATCTTATCGTGGTATGATGATGAGGTGATGAGGCATATAAAGTCTAGCAGGGAACTGACATTTAGTTCCTTCGTAACCTTTAACTATCTAATACCTTTAAACGAGCAATTCTTGTATATATATAGGTATATATATAATCAAAATCTCGGAAACGGCTCCAAAGATTTTCCTGAAATTTAATATGCAAGAGGGTTTCGGGGGCGATAAATCGATCTAGCTAGGTTTCATTTTTAGAAAACTTCGTATAAAAAAACGAGTAAAGCTCGGTCAACCAGGTACTAGGTCATTATACTCAAAACTCATTTCTTCAGTTTAGGCTTTGATAAGGCAGTTATGAACGTCGAAAGCTAAAATTCTATTGAGGGTGTTTTCTAGGCGTGGGTACTACAAAGTATAAAATGATGTTTTCCTTAATGTACACTTGAGAGCCGGTTCTCTTCTAAGCTTGCTTCCTTCAGTCACATCGACACTAGCCACAGTGAAATTGTGATCAAACACAGGCCTATACATAGTAAGATAAACCTCAAATATGGAATATTAATGGTTATTTTTTTTTTCTAAACGATTTTTTTTAGTTGGCAGACATTTTGTGAAAAATCTTTTAGCGGATTTCGAAACTAAGCTCCACAAATAATTTATCAGAGAGGTATGCCCTTTCACTTAAAATGCACGATATGGAAATATATCTACGTTACAGAATACCGCAGACAAATATTTCATGTTTTATTCTTATACTAAATGACTAAGGTACACCAAAGCTCATGGGAGAGGGGAAATAGTCGTATAAAAATCACTTTTTTTTAAATACTACTAAGGTAGCAAAACTAGCATATGGCCTGTCTGATGGCAAGGTTACCGTAGCATAGACGCTTGCAACACAACTGGTATCACACGAGCGTTGCCGACCCTACAGAAATCTCTACACACCCTTTTTCAAGAACCCCCTGCTGTTCTGTCTTGGGAAAACAATTAAATTTTCCTCACCTTGATGAAAATGTTGAAGAACTAGAGATAAATGGAAGAGGTGTTGCGCAGAGCCTACATTTTGAGATTAAAATGGGGCTTGGCATCACAAGTGATCACCATCTGGTCAAGTAACAGTATGTAGCTAAAAATATACTTTTTACGTATATCTAGCTTAAAGCATCTGTTTCAATATATTTCGTTCAGAAACTCTGAAACTAAGCTTTTGCAAAAGAAAAAAAGATTTTTAAGGCTGTTGATAGAATCCATTATAGTGCTTATTATTATATCTAATAGAGCTAAAAAAAGCTTGGCTAGAACGCAACTCAGAGTCCCACCCTTTATATAAAGGCAGAAAGCAAAACCCTGTCGAAACCCGGATTTACATATAAAGAAAAACAGGCTCTATAGTGTCCGATCTTAAGTATAATATTGTATTTCAAAGGTCTTTGTTGTGACATGCGTATTAATAGCCTGTCGAATATAAATATTTTATATTTAGACTACGCCATTTTCTGTTTATTTGGATATAGGAAAACGCCCTTTGCCAAATTCGACATAAATGCGATTTTTCGTCATCACAATTAAAAGGTTCACACACACTGCCAATACGCCAATTGCGTATCGAAACAATAAAATAATTTAAATATTAATCGCAGGAAAATCTAGGCCTGGATCCGATGACCTGAGCGAAATGCCCGGGAGACTTGCTTGACGCACTATCATACGAAAGAAATTGAGCTACTTACACCACATGGTAGGTGTGTGGTAGAAAAGCAGTTGTGAGCGCGACGAGGAGCGGGAAGGTCCGAAACCTCCTAGGGTTCATATCACGGGGTTAGGATGCGCGACGCACTCGCGGCGTCATTCGCCGTCGTCCGATGTCGACTGGCGACCGGGCTTCCTCCGCGCAAGTCTATCGATCGAGTGTGCGTATAGCCTTTATGTTGATTGTTGAATTCCTGATGGGCGGTGGTTGTGCGATAGTTGCTGAAGCTTAATTGAGTGCTGCAGTGATCGAAAAATTGATACTCGTGTTTGATTTTACTTTTCTGTTTCTTCAATGTAATTTTATTTAATAGTTTACCTTACTGTAAAGGTACCTTATTAAAGTAATCCTTAATTACCTTTAAATTTATTAATCTATAATTCGTCCACGTGCGCGATTCAGCATTTCAAAACACCTATGTGGAAAAGAGACATTAATTATTTGGCTTTCAAAATTCATTCATCATTACCTATTTATTTTTACCGTTAATATTTTAATGATGTATTTTTTTATTTGCCTATTGATAATAGTAAAAAGGTCTATCATATAATTCTGAAATGATTATAATAATATTTTACCTTTAACTAATTCGTAGTTAGCAACCGATTACTGGTCGCTTATTTTACACAATAACACATCCACTGCTCGCCGTCCTACATACAATGCAAAGGTGCAAATTTATACAAACAGTAGGTAAGTCTGATCTGTCCTTGAAAATACAACCTGAAATTACCATTTTGATGCGGCAATCTTACTTAAAATACACTTTAACCAGCTTTCTTTAAGGTACATAGCCGCATTGGCTATTATAACAAAAAGAAATACTGACTGACTGACAGTTCAAAGCATAAGGTCTAGAAACATAAAATTTCTCAAAAGATGTTTTATATAACGTAAGGATTTAAGAGGCAACTGAAACCCTTTTCCATCCTAATAAGAAGCATTTTCCAATCATAGAAATTGTGTTTGTTACTAAAATTAGCGTGAGACTGTAGAGGTGACGTCAGAAGGCAATCGGTCATTTTGCCCCACACCCCGGACAAATTCGAGAAACACATCTATAATAGATTGGAAGGCTGGGCTGGCTGAAGATAACATTTTGAGCCAATATGTTTGGTTCCAGAAATAAGGGTATTTACCCGACTGCGGCTAAGCCAACAAATGAGGGTTGTGTTTGACCTGTATGTATGTACGTCCCTATGTTCCCTTGGAATTACTAAACGGCTGAACCGATTTTGATGTCGTAACATTAGGCTACGAGGTACTTACATATATTTAGGTATTATAATTATAAAAAAACAAAATAGCGGATTTTGGCCCTTCAAAATAATGGGTTATCTAATATATCTGGCCCTGCAAACGTTGTACAGCCCTGAGAATTAAAAAAACTGGGACCTACTTCCCCTACCAACCCCTACATACCCCTACCTAAGCATCTTTTAATATGAAACTCTGAGCATCGTCCTCTCTATTGCTCTTTGGGTGATCTATGCTTATATAAATTATTAATTACACCCAGAATCAGGGCACAGAGACATGTTCATGTACACATATGGTGGTCCTGGGTTGGATATGAATTGAATGAACCCGATGCGTACCTACTAAACTAATCATGCCAACTAGCCTAAAAAGAAAACTAGCCCTTAATAATTTTAATAAATTATGATCTTTAACTTTTTGGCTGTAAAAGATAAATTTCTACAGAGCACGTGCCTCTATCACGACATATAATAAAAAATGCATCAACACTAACCCAAGGGTATACGAGAGCCTCGAGAAATGGCACTTGTTCAACATTTTTGTTCGTGCTCTCTTTTAATATACTCATCATGGGCGTCGCCAGGATTGCTTTCAGGGGCGTGCATAAAGTTAAGATGCCTTCAGTTTCTATTCATATAAAATGAATCTATATTTTATATATAAATTAATCCCTATTTCCTTAGGTCACGCGTGAACGGCTGGATAATTATTTTTATATTGTGTTTGTTATTGTCAGGGGAAAAATAGAAAACTTAACGAACGCCTAATTCTGCTGCGGAACTACTAGGATAGCATAAGTTCTATGTTGGTCGGGGTAGATAGGTGTAGGTAGGTAGGTATGTAGGTCCCAGTTTATTTATTATCAGAGCAGGAAAATGTCTGCCGTGCCAGTTAGTAAAGACACTCATCAAACTTAGTTTTATTGGCGTTCGAATCCTACAATTGCTTATGCTTTCGGCGAAGAAAAAACATCCTGAGATATAGGTCGCGTCATGTAAAAAGAACGCTGGAAGAAAGTGGAAGAGGTGTGTTTACGCTTGTCTACACTCGCGCACGAACGAACTAGGCTAGAACTAGAACGAACTAACTTATTTTAGAACTAGCCTTTGGCTCTTTGGGTCTCGTATATTTATTATTGGTAGGTATACCGGACCTCATACCATCAAATAGACCGATAAATCGCCAAATGCGCAGCCTACTGCCAGCGTTCTTTTTACGTCACGCTAACTGAAAACAAAATATACAACCTTCATGTTAAAAATCTATCGCCAAACTCTTACCATTGTGTTCCGACACCTGCACTTGAGACAGTTTCCTTTTAGGCTTCGTATGCTTTATATTATTATTGTGGTCAAACACGGACCCATAGATACATACAAAAATATATTCACCAGCATTTGTGCCAGAATTTTTCAATCTGAGATCTTTCTCAGCTAAATTAAATTCCACCCATTTCTGAACGTTCAATGGCGTGTGGTGATATCAATTCATTAAAGTTTTTCAGTTCCTCTGCCTTTGCTATCTGACAGTTAAATATTTAGATTTTAGCAAATAGCATTACTAAACATGTAAGCCAGTAAATAAGGTGTACAGAATAACTCTTCTAAGATCAGCATGACATGAAATTCAAAGAGATGATTAACCTATATAATTTCCTAGATACAAGTAAATTATTACATAAGTTGAGTGTTTGTACAAAACAAAAAAAAAACCGAGCAAGTAACTAAAATCACAATTTAATCAAAAGTGATTAGATTAATTAATATGGTAATAAAACAGATAAAATTAATTAGTATAAATAGAAGGAATTATTTAGAGATAAAATAATTGTTGGCAAGGCAAGATGAAGTGGTATTTGTTTGGTCTGATCCTGATAGTGATGGTGGCAGGTGATGAGCTAACGTTAGCAGAGACATGTGATGAAAAGTTGTGTCAGCTGCCTGATTGTAGGTGTTCCAGTACTGATATTCCTGGTGGATTAGCAGCAAGAGATACTCCTCAGGTAAGTGCCTTGTATACCATTAAGAAGCCAAGAAGGATACGACATGATGGTAAGCAGGTTAACGTAGCATATAAAAGCTTGCAATTATTCTTCACGCCTTTCTTTATAGAACATAATCGGATATGAAATTAAGGAATCTGTAATCAGCCTATATCTCTCCACTACTGTAGTTAAGCCTCCTTTTGGTCCTCAGTCTACCTCATCCATTCTCTCCCTGATATCTTCCTCAAATCGTCTGTTCAGCTAAATTCAGATCGATTGTAAAGAATGTGTAACAAAAGATTGTGTTGTGATTTGACTCCGGAGGTTTTTATAGTCTCGTAGCAAGTATGATAACCTATGGGATGGACTTCGAGGATGAAGCCTGTCTTCGTCTTGTGGGTCTTGAAGCCTTCTTTTAACTCAGGCCCTCAGGACTCTACATTATTTCACTCTAGAATCACTCATTCGCTAAGGATCCAATATTCAGCCCGTGACATAAGACACTGCTTTATCCTATGGTGCATAATCTACTATTATTGTCCCCAGTTCGTCCTACTCACCTTTGATGATGCAATCAACGAAAACAACATCATCACTTACCGCGAGATCATCTACAATCGATTCAACTCCAACGGGTGTCCAGCAGGTACCACTTTCTACGTCAGCCATGAGTGGAACAATTACCAACTCGTCAATGAGCTTTATAATCAAGGTACTGTGATATCTCTTAAAATTGTCATCAACAAGCTTGTGATACTTGCTTTCTCCATAAATCTGGGGTTGAACAGTTCTGAACTGAATTTTCTTTCCCGAAAGTTCAAGTTTATTGTAAGATTTGACCACTTTACTGCTTTAAAATTATAACTCTGTTGCAGTTTGTAAAATTATAGTTTTTAACCTCGCAATCTATTTTTTATAGGATTTGAGATAGCCCTACACTCAATCAGTCACGAATCGACACAAAGTTACTGGTCTGAAGCAACTTACGAAGACATGAAGAAGGAGTTTGCTGATCAGAAAGTGCTGATGGCTCATTTTGCTAATATTCCTTTCGACGATATTAAAGGTAAAGCTTGAATATAAAACTGTGAGTTACACTTAAAAGATGGTGATATTTCAATATTCCAAACAATGATACCTTGGCATAGTTAACAAAGAATTAATGCCATTATGATGGCTAGAGGAGCTGGATGGAAGAAGAATAAATAACAATATGTACTGACCCTAAATGCCAGGCAGATGATGATGATATTACTAAGTTGGACCTACTAATAAGTATGTAATTTAAAATCTAAAATGAATCTTTTCTTTGGCTTTGGAGAAGCCTGTTGAATTTACCACTCGTTTGAAAATCGTTTTTTAATTGAGATTTGATTTTAAATTACAGGAATTCGAATGCCCTTCCTCCAAATGGCAGGCAACGCCACCTTCCAGGTCATGCACGACTACGACATTCAATACGACTGTTCCTGGCCGACTATAACCTACAATAACCCTGGTCTTTGGCCTTATACCTTGGACTATGCGTCGACTCAAGACTGCTTGGTGCCACCTTGTCCTACTGCTTCTATTCCTAGTACCTGGGTATTGCCCATGGTTACTTGGATTGATCTTAATGGAATTCCTTGCTCAATGGCTGATTACTGTTCCTTTACGTGAGTATTTTGGGTACCTCATTATTAGCTCAAGGTTATTAGTTCAAGGTTTGTGATTTGCATGTTCATCTTAAAAAAATGGATATTGTAGCTTGCTTTCTTAAAAAAATACGTTATGAGGGCGAATTAATCGTAACTTAAATAATCAAAGAATCATAATTAAGAAACTTATAAAAGGAATCTACCAGTTTGGGGGCTTTTAAATGCTTTCAGATTCTTCTTCTATATTTAAGAGCTTGATTCTTGTCAGTGTAGCTTCTTCCACTCCTCCCTGTTGTTTGCTGCTTCCTGCATCTCCTTATACGACACGACGTCCAGTATTGCCTTCACTTGGTCTATATAGTTCAATCTAGGTTTTCCTATTCCTCGCTTTCCTTCTATCTTTCATTCTATGATGTTTTTTTTAGTTCGTCGTGACATATACGGTGGGGTAACATCTTTCCTCTCCTATTTTCTATCGTTTCTACTAAGGTTATTTTCTCATTGACTGATTTTTCAGGTTACAATTTATATATTTTATCTGTGATTATTGAGTTTAGGCGTAAGTTTAGGGAATTTGGTAAATACTTCTTATATGAAGATCATAAAATTGAATAAACACTCTTTATATACAACAGATTTTTAACACTTCCAACAACTTTTTTTCTCAAATACTTACCTAGAACCGATAACTAAAGTTCCCTAAACCTTTACTAACATAATTAAAAAGCACCAAGCCATGAAACCTCATCTCTAAAGACCAAAATCTTTCATCAGACCACCATTAAACGACGAAGAAGAGTGGTTCAAGTTCATTCTGATGAACTTCGAGAGGCAGTACCTCGGCAACCGTTCACCCTTCGGCTTCTACGTACACGAGCCGTACCTCACCACCAACACTGCTGTGAAGAGAGCTCTCAAGAGGTTCTTGGATCTGGTGAATAACCTCCCGGATGCATTTATGGTACTTATGTTATTTTATAGTACTGGATGTAAGTGACGTAATAATAAAAAATTGATGGAGATTATCTATGATAACATAGTGCCCCTCCAAATATCCGAAACGTTTGATAGTATTTACAGACTCATAACGCACGTTTGTGTAGTAACAGCCGTCAAATAAAAAACAAATGGAAAGATTTGTTGCTCGACTAGCGGCGTCATTAATCGCTCATTATTACTAGTACGGCGCTGCACTGACGTACTCTATGACAATGACACGTGGGTTGTGTTGCGCGGTCGGCTAGTTATGATTAGTTGACCAACAAATCTGGTAATGAGTGAGATACTGAAGACGGCCTGCTACTGGAGGAATACTTAAACCTACACACAAACTCTTTCGTAAGGATGTGACTACACACATTGAAACAGTAATTTGGAAGGGCGCGCCATGTATCGTAGTTTAACTTCTACCATGAATTCGGTACATGACTGGACCTTCTAGCATTTGATTTTTGCGTCGATTTTTAAATAATACTGAAAACTATACGAGCCAACAAAGAAACGCGAATTTACACGAACAAAAAAACGCCGAGCAAAGATGCGGTCGTCCATAATATACCTACATCAAGTAGACTGATAAAGTAGATTTTTGATTTTTTTTGACATTCTAGGTAAACTCTGCGGATGTAATCGAGTGGGTTAAGAATCCAGTACCCCTGAGTGAATACACCAGGGCCCCCTGTAAAGTTAAGACCTCACTGGAGTGCCCCAGGTTTACATGCGGACCACTGAGCGCTGAACACACACAAGTAAGTATAAGATGGTACCTAATAAACACATTTTTTTTTTCAAAGTATTTTAATGAAGTGCTCAGGCTCAAAGGTACAAGGGAGCTTAGAAAAAAGCGTCCAGGTATTATATATCTAGTATTTAGTCAGTCAATAGTTTTCTCACATGTAATAATATTACTTAAAAAAAAAAAAAAACTTATCTTCGAGGGTCGCGCGACCACTCCGGTCTATCTAAAAAATACTTATAATGGCTTTTATTATAATTTCATGTACAAGTGTTATTTTTTACTTTTTAATTGAATTACAACTTTGATAGGGAAAGAATAAGGTACTAACAACAATGACGTTACATAGGCGGGAATCGCCTGCAAAAATAAGTTACTTTTCACGATTAGTATTCGTATCTTTCTTCTATTTTATCTGACGTCACCGCTCGGTGGCTGCGTAAGATATTTGAAACAAATTAATAAATAATATATCAAAATATAATAAATATATCACATGATTTGATATGAATGTGCTACTTTTGCATAATCAGATGATTGCATCGCTATTGCAATGCGTGATGATAGATCGATCATTTAGAAGTAGGTACTAAATTATACCTAAAGGACAGGGTGCTCGAGATATTGATTTTTAACTTTAATTTTCAGATGCAGTATTGGATGCAAGCATGCAACGTGTGCCCGAGTGTATACCCATGGGTTGGGAACCCTCTAGGACTATCTGTTTAGGGTCTTTTGCTTGTACTTTTAGTTAAAAGAAATAAGCAGTCCCTTTGTACATTTGTATCTTTTATGTTTTTTTATTATTACTTGTGTGTGTGTACATAAATAAATAAAAGTTACTATACCATTACCAAGCTTTGACCGTAGAGTAACTTTGACGATGACCGATCTCCCTCGGTCGGTTATGGCTACGGTTAAAATTTTAGTTAAAGTGACACGAACAGCCCAATCTGCTTTCTTTCGGCGGTTAAAGTTAACCTTAACCTAACTATAGCCTTACTATGACCGCTCTTTATGCAACCGACCCTAACATAAACAACGCTTTAATATCGAAAATATTGTTTATGTTTACTGTCATACAAAGTGACGTCATTTACGTGACCATTTTTAATCAGTAGGTAATATTAGCTAAAAAGCGTGTTATAAGTAAGGACAGTTAAGTTTATCATTTAATAAATATCTACCTACGTGTTTAGTGTAAATAACATATTCTAGAATGTAACAATCGTTGGATAATTAATAAAAATATATATATATATATTTTTAATTTAAAGTATTTCTGTTCCCTTTGTATTATATTTACCTACTAAGCTTTCCACCCTACGGTTGCCCGTGATCCCCAAAAACAAAACATGGAACCACATTAAATAAAAAATAAAAAAAAAAAAAAAACATCGCAGTGCCACTTATTGGGTCCAAGTCCTGAGACCCACTTATACACACTCAAAATAGTATCTAAATCGGTCGCTTAGAAGGAGTTCACTGTCAGACACACATACATATCTACAGAATTACTTCATTATATTCTTTTTATTTACAAACAAATATACATGTATAACACAACTTAGATGTAGCATCGGCAAATCGTCTTCGTACACTTCACTTCCGATTTACACAACTAACAAAAATCATTCACTATCGCGCCATTCAACGTTCAACAAGATCATTTTCGCCGATCATTTTTTAACACATGAGTAATGTTGTAGGCGCACTCTTTTCGGGTTCGATCGATTTTACGAATTTTGCCGATGCTTCATCTTAGTTGTGTCATACTATACCTACTACATATAAAAAAAAAACTTCGAGGCGGCCGCTGCTACCGATCAACGGCAAGGTTACCAGAAGGCTGGCAGCGTTCCCTTTTTGGATGGCCAAGCTAACGCGTTGGCGGAAAAAGTCTGTATACATCCGGTATATGTATACAGGCTGAATTATTCAAGTGGGCGTGGTACTCTTCGCCGATTTTGAAAAAAGCTTGGATTTTCAAAAAATAAAATTGCATCGCCGGGAATCGATGTGGAAATACTCAGGTGGATTATTGGTCGCTCATGATCATGATGAGGTTTATATGGAAGTAATTCGGGGGACCGGCGGACGGGGAGCTTTTACCCAAGACTAGTAGTAAAAGTACTTGGACCCAATAAGTCTATACTAATAATAAAGCTGAAGAGTTTGTTTGTTTGTTTGGCACTGCGATGTGGTTCCATGTGTTGTTTTTGGGGATCACGGGCAACCGTAGGGTGGAAAGCTTAGTAGGTAAATATAATAAAACAAATGAAACAGAAATACTTTAAATTAAATACATATATATATATATATTTTTATTACTTGTCCAACGATTGTTACATTCTAGAATATGTTATTTACACTAAACACGTAGGTAGATATTTACATAACTGTCCGCCGGACCCTCGAATTACTTCTATATAAACCTCATCATGATCATGAGCGACCAATAATCCACCTGAGTATTTCCACATCGATTCCCGGCGATGCAATTTTATATTTTGAAAATCCAAGCTTTTTTCAAAATCGGCGAAGAGTACCACGCCCACTTGAATAATTCATCCTGTATACATATATTTTTCTATACTACTCATATTATAAATGCGAATGTTTGTGAGTATGGATGTATGGATAGATGTTTGTTACACTTTCACGCAAAAACTAATGAACAGATTTGGATGAAATTTGGTACCACAGATAGTTTATAACCTGTAATAACATATAGGATAATTTTTATCCCGGGAAAACATAAGTTCCCTCGGGAACGCGGGTGAAACCGCTGGGCGGAAGCTAGTATTCTATAAATAATATTTGTTCAAGGTTTTTTAATTAATATCGTTTCGATACAACAGTTCTTGTATTGCTCACCGATTTATGAAACATTATGACGATAAAAGTAATAGATACATTTTTAATTCTGATAATTGTTATCACTCCCCGAATTATATCTGCAATCTTTGCTACTGTTATGTTACTTATTTTGATTTAATAACCCACTTCCGTTTGATCAATCAAAATACTTGGGCTAAAAACATTATTTACAGCGAAGTAAACAACTAAGTACCGACATAGAATTTCAATAAGTCCAAAATGGCGTAAGAATGGAGAGATAACGGCTATTTATTGTAGGTAATAATACAAATTAGTAACCTGATGGCTACATGGCTTTATCAGACAAATCGGCGAACGCAAAGGGCTCTCAACCGGACAACATTTAGGTAACCACGGCTGAGGACACCCCCGGAAGGTACGAACCTCGGCTCAAGACGTTACCGGGGGAAGAGGAGGACTTAGTACAAGTTATGATTAATTAGGGGAAAATGAAGGAGGAAGGACTCTAAAGATAAAGATGGGCACAGGAAAAACCCCCTTTTAAAATTATATTCCGTCATTTATCAATCAATACCCGATTGATTACTATCTATTGATTGCTTCCAAAAAATATATATTCCACTATCCTGTATGCTACGATAAGATAAAACGCATAAGAAGCGCATAAATCAAAGAAGATAATTTTCGGTAATTAATTGATAAGATTTCATATAAATTGATCGGATGGCTATCATTTTTTTAACGGGATTCTTGAGAGTGCAAAAATGAGGTGGTCGTTGTTTTTAATCGCTTTAGTGGTATTAGTTAAGGCTGATGATGAAATACCCGAGCTAGTTCTGGCCGAGGAGTGTGATCAAGATGCTTGCAAGTTACCGGATTGTCGATGCTCTTCTACTAACATACCTGGTGATCTGGCACCGAGAGATACGCCACAGGTTAGTATAGTTTTACTGGCTTTTTGAGTCCATGCAATTTTGAAGGCGATGATAGCTCAGTGGTAGTGACGTCGGATGCCGCGACGAAGGTCATGGGTTGGCATCCTACAAGGTTTCATTGAAGAAAAACATCGTGAGGAAACCATAGCACGGTGTTAGGGTACTTTGTAGTAGCCTCTGGCCACTTAAATGGCTATCCACACATGTCCGGGTACCCGGCCCTGCCGTGCCGGGTCAGGGCTATCCATGTTCCGAGTTGTTCCTTATACTATGATGTACCCGGACGCCCCTGACACGGAGCTGTGTGAACAAACTCGTACTAGATGTATGTAACCGATTTTTTCCCGTCCCTGACGGAACACGGCAGGGCCGGGTACCCGGACAAGTGTGGATAAAGCTTAAGTTGAAAATTTGTCGCCAAGCACTTACCGGTGTGTTCCGGCAATTGCACTTCAAAGCCAGTTGCCTTCTCGATATTGTATCAGGTCGGCAACAAATTGGCAAACCCTCTGGTATTGCAAATGGCGATAGGTGACGGTAACCACTTACCATCAGGTGGACCGCCTGCCTGCTTGTCAACCTTCTGACTTAAAAAAAATACAATTAGTTTTTTACTGGACTGAAAGGACTATTACCTTCTGGGAGATGTCCAGCAGTGTGTGATGTCAAACTAAAATGTTTTAATAAGTCTGATAGTTAAAATTATTATAATATGCATGTATTATACATATAAACCTTCCTCTTGAATCACTCTTCTATTGCTGAAAACTGCATTTAAATCCGTTGAGAAGTTTTAAAGATCGAAGCGAAAAGACAGTGGAAGCGACTTCATTTTATACCACGTAAATATTACCATGTTTCAGGCGGTACATAATACCCATCTTCTCAATCTGATAAGTCGATTAGGTATCGAAAACCTTCTTGTCTTGAAAAATAAGATAATGTTAAGTCCTCTCTTAAAAGTTTCGCCATTTCGGCACCCATTGCCAATTTGTTTTAATTAATAAATTGCTTTTGATACTGTATGTTTTACATATTTCAAGAAATATGGAGGTTTCAAAGTCGTTTTAGATAGCTCTGAAGTTATCGACTTTAAATACTTGTAAGTATTCAGTTAGATTAATTTCGCTTTTAAAAAAACAGGGCTTACGGTTGTTATAAGTTTGAATCCGTGTGTATTTTAGCTCCTGAACGGATGAACCGATTTTGAGTCAATTTTTTTCGTTCGTGTCTTAATCGAGTGTTATTAGCTATCTTACAAGAAAATCCGCTCAGCCATTGGAAAATAATAACCTCTTTTCTAGTAGACTCGAGGGTTTATATTAAATTTTTAATCCCACCAAAAACATTTTCATATAAAATGATGCCAAGCCATATGGTTCGCACTGTCACAACGTTATCAGATCTCATTTAGAGCCAAGCTTCTAATTGTACACGCCCTAACTTCACAAACTCTACACCTTAGTCAAAATAATGTAGCTTCTTGTCAAATGGCTTCGACAAAAGGATGGTACGGCCGTGCCCTTTTTTGGTCGACTTGGCGGGGGCATTTCCGTGCCCCCAGATTTTAGTTATTTATACTCATGACATCATAATTCATAATTTCCGGGTAATACGGTAAAACCGACAAAACAAATCATTGCTAGATAACCAGAAGATAATGAATAATCAATTCGATAAGACTTAAATACGGTATTGTTGAAAACAAATTAATAATACCGACTCTTATCATCAATCAGTTAAAGAAGAGTAATAATAAATCCTTGGAACAGTTATTATTATCTGTTTACTTGGCCAAGGCTGTTCTTTTTAATATCACCTGAAATTATGCGTTCAATATCGAATGATATATCAGAATCGATAACCCCATTTCTTCATCGAACTAGGAGAAGCCGGAAGATTTTGCACTAATTGTACGTTGTCGATATCCCGCTACTACGGTCTAAACGTTTTGCTTTTTTCCTCTAGCTAGGGTGTTTCCTGACTCCTAAGCCTATTGTATTTAATAAAAAAAAAATGTTATTCCTGAAAACACAGCTATGCTGACGACGCTAATAATTATTTGATATCTCATCTACTATTAGGTATATCATCATTATCATGTCAGCTGAAAGACGTCCACTGCTGGACAAAGGCCTCCCCCAAGGATCAATCACCGTCCATATTTTCAGGGATTATTATACTCATCATTATGAACAACTTTTACCATGGGACCAACTTTGAAATCACGAAAACAAATTTAAATTTTTCATACAAAACATCAATCTTGGTCGGTCAAAATGTATGAAAATTTTGATTTTTTTTCGTGATTTCAGTGTTGGTCCCATAACTCCCATAGTAAAAGTTGACTGGTCGTGGTTGGTCCCATAGAAAAATGACTATGATTTGAGCGTTTAGATTTTTTGCATTTACCCACGGATCCCCTCATGTGAAAACTGCTACGTCACTGACTGCTACGTGACGAGATTAAAAATCAATAGAATCGGCATAATTTTTTGACAGAACTAAAGCAAATATTAAATCAGTTTTTCCACCACAGTTCGTCACAGTAACCTTCGACGATGGAGTGAACATCAACAATATCCTGACATACCGCGACATCCTGTACAACCGGGTCAACTCCAACAGCTGTCCAGCTGGCGCCACCTTCTACATCAACCATGAGTACACCAACTACCAACTCGTCAACGAATTGTACAACAGTGGCATGGAAATTGCTTTGCACTCGATGAGCCATCAAACTCCACAGTCGTATTGGGCTCAAGCCGATTACCAGGCGATGAAGGAGGAATTTGGTGACCAGAAAATGCAGATGGCCCATTTTGCTAATATTCCTTATGAGGAGATTAAGGGTAACATTTTGATTTATATTTTTTAACCTCCTTTAAAAAAAAGGATGTCAATTCGGCTTTATAGTTTGTTCGCGTATAACTTTGTTTGCATAAGAACCGATTTGAATAATTCATTTTGCGTTGAATTTTGTATAGGATATTATTTTTATTAGTATGTATAGGCCTGCGTTTGACCACAATCTCACCTTGGTCAATGATAATGTAGCCGAGGGTGGTAAGGACACAAAGCCTAGTTGAGAGCTCTCAAGTGCAAAAGTCGGGACACACCGGAAGGTGCTTCGCGACAAATTTTCAACTTGTATACCAACCGTAGCCAATCAGGCGGGTACTTACTTCAAAGTACCTACCTAAAAAAGAACTTCAAAATCAAAATCTCATTTATTCAGTTAGTAGTCACAATAATTACAATAGACTCTACCACCGGTTCGGAATACACTTACTACAAACTAGTTCGCAATTGCAGCTATTGGAAGACCTAGGTGCATGGCGACAGTTCGCAACTTGAGGGTGTTAATCAGCCAGGATACTACAACGTGCCCTACCGCCGTGCGATGGTTATCTCAACATGTTTTCCTTCACCGAAAGCTGAAGCTTGTTAGACTTCACCAATATTGTAATATTTGCTTCGTCACGTTTGTCACTGACCGCGGCTGAAATGGCGTTCAGTTTAGGTGTATTATCTTTTCTTAAATCGGCTTGTTTTCATTAGACAATAACCTTCATCCTTATCTTCAGGAGTACGCATCCCCTTCCTCCAGCTGGCCGGCAACTCCAGCTTCCACGTGATGGCTGACTTCGACCTGGAGTACGACTGCTCTTGGCCAACGGTCACGTACATACAGCCAGCTCTCTGGCCGTACACTCTGAACTACGCGTCCACTCAGGACTGCGTCATCCCTCCGTGCCCCACAGCGTCAATCCCTGGCCCCTGGATCATACCCATGGTTACATGGAGAGACTTGAATAATTCTCCGTGTTCTATGGTGGATTCTTGCTTTTGGATGTAAGTATTGACACCTTGAGTCGCCTATCGGTAAAAAGAAAGTAGTGTAATCTCCTAAGGTCATACGGACTCGAAGGGCCTGCATCTATTTTAATGGATAAAATGTGTTCTGTATGTTATTCCAGGATATGATCTGTCTATGTTCCAAGTTTCATTGAAATCGGTTCTGCCGTTCTAGAGCAGAGTAACAAACATATCCCACATACAAATCCTGTGACATTTCACACCAGGAAACCAGATAGCAGAAATGAGTACTACATCATTATTTTATTTACATAGGGATCATATCACTCGTAGAACCGACGATGTTCGCTGGGGCAGATAGGTTCTGGAAGCTGGATGCGGATAGCGCAAGACCGGCCATCGTGGAGATCCTTGCGAAGAGGCCTTTGTCTAGCAGTGGACGTCTTTCGGCTGACATGACGAGTGATCTCCTCGAACAATAATTACGGGATTTTATTAACGTTTCTGATATTGCCTTTTTTTAGCCCTTCCCTCACCGACGAGGAAGCTTGGTACAGGTTCATTCTCACCAACTTCGAGAGGCACTACCTCGGTAACCGAGCACCTTTCGGGTTCTTCATTCATGAGTGGTACATCAGCGCCTACCCCGCTGTGAAACGAGCTTTGGTCCGGTTCATGGACCTGGTCAATAATCTTAACGACGCTTTTATGGTGAGTGGGTTTATTAGGTTGACAAATGTTCTAAGAAAAACAATGATAACTAGGTACTTCAGTTAAGACCCTAATCTCAAGATAGTATGAAACAAAATCACTATTTCTATAACAGACAGACTTCTGTTTGTTGTTTGGCTTACATTTTTGCAGAAAAGGGGATGTCTCGGTTTTAATGAAAGCCCAAAGTTTATGATTTAAAGATCCACCCTCCATTAAGCAACCAAATCAAAAATCCACCAACATTATGTAAGCTTCAACAATTATGGAGCCTTACTCATCAAAAAAAGACAAACTAAGCTTGCAATAGTCACATACGATGTGTGACATCTAACATCTTACCTTGGTAATAGCACAGTTGATGCGTTCTCTTTCTCTTTCTCGTCACACACGCACATTATTGGCTGACAATATAAACCAACCTCTCCGAAAATGGGTTGGTACCATCTGACGGCTAATACCACCGCGCGCGGTCATTGGTCAAGCTGTTACAAACTTCACGTATTCACTCCCACAGCACAACACTTACAGACGAGAGAAAAGATGTTACACATCAATACACCTTATTCTTTCAGGTGACATCCTCTGAAGTGGTCGAGTGGGTAAAGGACCCTGTTCCATTAACCGAGTATCTGGAGAAGCCCTGCAAATCCTTCATCCCGACCAACTGTCCATGGAACAGCTGCGGGCCTTTGATTGCTGAACATACACCGGTAAACTTTATTTCTATTAAAGAATGTAGTAGCAATGGGCAGTTGACATAGCATAGCCTTATACAAAAATCTAAAAGGATTTTAATTGAATTAGAATAAGTCGTAGTATCAAATAATTACAAAAACTGAACTGAAGTGGCAGTGGGCGGGGCATATCGCTCGTAGAATCGATGGCCGCTGGGACAGAAAAGTTCTCGAGACTCAGCGTGGGCAGGCCCCCCGCAAGGTGGACCGAAGATCTTGTTAGGATCGCGGGAAACCGCTGGATGCGGGTAGCGCAAGACCGGCCATCGTGGAAATTCTTGGGGGAGGCCTTTGTCTAGCAGTGGACGTCTTTCAGCTGACATGAGGTAGTGCCAAATTTGTCAGTATTGATGAACCAAGAGATTTTGCGTTACTTACCAATAACCGTGTATAGAATTATAGTAGTCTTTAGCACGGATATGATTTTTTTAAATAAAATAATGTACTTACAGATGCAGTACTGGATGCAAGTGTGCAACGTGTGTCCGGCTGTGTACCCCTGGCTCGGGAACCCTCTAGGAATCGCTCAGTAATTGTTTAGAAATTAATAAATTATATTTAAAATCCTTACTAGTAATATTTTATTTCCAAATTACCTTTCCTTGTCTTTGAAATTTAAAGAAAGAAAAGCATTTATTTTGGACTCACACAGAACAAACGATAAAAAATAAAAAAAAACAATAGAAAGAGAATTAGGTAGGGTGTAAGGCTAAAAAAGGCACTCGTCTCACCATATGCTGCAACACTAAATGCTGCAGCGCTGGTTTTCAGATGAAACCTTTTTGATGAAAATTTTGAGCCATAACGGCTCGTTTAGGTATTTCATCATCATATCAGCCGAAAGACGTCCACTGATGGACAAAGGCCTCCCCCAAGGATCTCCACGATGGCCGGTCTTGCGCGACCCGCAATTTAGGTATTTAACAATGTCGTATTGTTAGTACTCGAGTAATCTGTAGGTACTCACTTAAGTCTTACTCACTCATTTTATTGAGAATCTATATGAAAAAAAAGTTTTTAGTAACAAATCATTATCATCATCATCATATCAGCCGAATACTGCTAGACAAAGGCCTCCCCCAAGATGGACCGACGATCTTGTGCGGGTCGCGAGAAACCGCTCGATGCGGGTAGTAAACAAATAATACTAGCAAAATCCACTGAAAAATATATTGCTTAATTACTTATTTTTCTAAATTAACTCTCAAGTTCAGCTTGAGTTTCCAAAAGCAACTGTGCAAGCGAATGCTTCGCGCCTAAATCTAAGGTGGCGAAGTGCTCATCGCGAAGTCTTCCGAGGCATTCCTGGCGCACTTCCTTATCCCCGTCCAGTTGACACGGGTTGGGTCTCGGGGACAGAACTAGCCCCGGCTCCGGGGCCCGGATGCATCGGAGTGGGGAGTGGGCCATGATGTCTCCCACGGAATCGTATGCTGAACCCCGATAGTTCGCGAGAGCTGAAGTGTAGAGAATTTATACGGGGTTATTAGTAATTCACCTACAGGGTTATTTTAAAACACTCGGGATCGAAAATGAAAACTTTCCAATGTCGATTCCGTTCCCAGTAAGCTGTCCAAAGGCTATTTTAAATATCAGCCGGATGACAGATCGACGAATACATTGCATGCAACAAAAAAACATGCATTCTTAACAAAATATGAAAAGATGTCAAAAAGTGAAATTAAAATTAAAATCTGCCAAGAATATGCCAAAATGTCTACGTAAATATGACAAAAAGAGAAATTTTTCATTTTAAAACAAAAAATACTCAAAAGAATATTTTTATTTTAAGTACCTACCAGTTTTAGTTTTTATCAATATCGCTTTAGTTTTTTTTTAAAGGACTAAAGTTGGTTATGGCTGCTCCAACCTTACCGGACAATCCGGGCGAGCGCAGAGGGCTCTCAGCCGGGTAGCATTTAGGTAACAACGCCTGAGGGCACCCTGAACGGGGTACGAACCTCGGCTCAGGGCGTTACCGGGGGAGGACTTAGTACGAGTTACGACTAATTTGGTGGCGGTCGGATTACTATTGGCAGCTCGGGCCGCTTTAACGGGACGAGACTGAGGCTGAGATCTATAGTGCGTACTTAGACTTAGCTGAGACTTTACCGTACAAAGTCGATATTTAAAATGCAATTTTCGAATCTCTCTGAGTGTGTGCTAAGCAAAGCCTAACTAAGCGCACCTAATCGACGACTTACCAAAAACTTGGCTACAAATTAAAACACACATTTACTTTATTACGTAGGTTTATACCCTAAGTATAGTCTGAGCAAAGTCTAAGCACGCTCTATAGATCTCAGCCTGAGTGGGCGCGGCGGTCCTCGCCGTGCTATAGTCTATATCTATAATAATAATATTATAAATAGAAAAGATTTGATTGTTTGTTTGTTTGCATTAAAGAGGCTCCGAAACTACTGAACCGATTTGAAAAATTCTTTCACTAATAGGAAGCTACATTAATCCCGAAGGTTATAGGCTACTTTTTATCCCGGGAACGCGAGTGAAACCGCGCGGAACAGCTAGTAGTAAATAAATAAACTCACCGGCATCATAATCAGGTGTATAGAATGCCAGCACGTGGCGGTTCCACAGGTTGAACCGGCCGGTGTTGGTCTGCGGCTTGGCGCCGGTGGGCGTGAGGAAGCGAGGGTGGTCGTACTGCGAGTGCCGCGCGAACGGAGCTGGTAGGAACCACTGTTCGCCAGATATCGTGTTCATGCGGACCTAATGAATTGCTAGCTTTAGTAAACGGTCAAATCAGGCGATGATAGCTCAATGGTAGTGACGTCGGATGCTGAGACGAAGGTCCCGGGTTCGAATCCTACAATGAGCTTGAGCTTTCGGTGAAGGAAAATATCGTGAGGAAACCATAGCACTGTGGTAGGGTACTTTGTAGTACCCGCCTGGCTGGCTACTACCCTCAAGTTGAAAATCTGTTACCAAGCACCTTTCGGTGTGTTCCCACAGCTGCACTTGAGAGCAAGTTTCTGAGAATGTATGCATGGATGTTAGTTACACTTTCACGCAAAAACTACGGAACGGATTTGGATGAAATTTGGCACATAGATAGATCATACCCTGGAATAACATATAGACAATTTTTTATCCCGGGAAAACATAAGATCCCTCGAGAACGCGGTTGAAACCGCATTCTCCGGGGCGGAAGTAAGTATCCAAATAATTGCAATAATATACCCACTGCCCTTTCTGACTGGTATTGTTGGCCTTGCTGAGATGATTTAAGGTTATTCACCTTAAGGTGGAGGCGTCGGTTGGAGCGCGAAATTCAAATTTTATCACGTTTTTTGCAAATTGCAGCTCAGTTATAGGTCGTAAGTTATCAACATGTTATTTGCGACAAGAATGGTAGTATATTTACTGATTAATAACAAAAGATATCATCAACGTGATCTTCCAAGGTATATTAGTAACATTTTCATGAAATAGTCGTATATGTCAGTAATATACCTTGGAGGAATATGTTGATGATTTCTTTTGTTATTAATCAGTAAATATACTACCATTCTTCTCGCAAATAACATTTTGATAACTTATGACCTATAACTGAGCTGCAATTTGCAAAAAACGTGATAAAATTTAAATTTCGCGCTCCAACCGAAGGTATACCCTTAAAGAAGAGGTATCTATACCATACTATGAATAAAGCTGAAAAGTTTGTTTCTTTGTTTGAACGCGCTAATCTCTGGGAGTCACTGGTCCGATTCGAAAAAGCCTTTCACTATTAGGAAGCTAGTTTAAATATAGGTATAATCCATCGAAATCTATATACTAATAATAACTCTGAAGAGTTTGTTTGTTTGAACGCGCTAATCTCCAGAGTTACTGGTCCGATTCGAAAAATTGTTTCACTAATAGGAAGCTACATTATTTCCGAAGGTTGGCTTTATATCCCGGGAACACGAGTGAAGTCGCGGGTAACAGCTAGTGGTAAAATTAGTCATCGCTCATTTGAAGAAACACGTACAAAATTCACGTCGAAAATGAATAATATTTTCGTAACAAATGGGTTAAACACGATGTGACAAATAATTTGTAGTACATTTAGGGTCGGTTGCATAAACCGCGGTCATAGTAAGGTTATAGTTAGGTTACGGTTATAGTTAACGTTAACTACCGAAAGAAAGCAAACTGCTACTCGTGTCACTTTAACTAAAATTTTAACCGTAAGCTTAATCGACCGAGGGAGATAGGTCATCGTCAAAGTGACTCTACGGTCAAAGCATGGTAATAGTTAAGTTAACTTTGACTATACGGTAGTTTTAGTTGGTTTAAAAGCGAATACATAAAAAAATAAAAAAAAATTACTAATACCTAATAAATTTATTTATTTTTAAATATAGAAGATGCACTTATTAAAAATACACCACCGTCTATAACGTATGTCAATTTCTATCCATCCAAAGGTTGTCTGGAAGAGATCGCTTCTTAGCGATAACACCGCCCATTGTACATACATAATATTTTTTTTTTTAAATGTTGATTTATGTACAATAAAGTGTTATCTATCTATATATATATCTATCTATACCTATTTTTTTTGTAATTAGTCTAAGTTGTGTGCAGTTGTTATTGGACAGCAGATTTATGTAATACTTTTCCTTCTTTATGTTTTATGTGTTATTTGTAATCTGTATCTGTACCTTTAATTAAAAAATAAAAATAGCTTTAACTAAAATGTACGAGCAACCGGCTCTAAGTTACATATTACTTATAATTTGGATTTACCGTAAACCAAGGTATAATATAAGTATCTATCATATAAGACGTTTTCCTTATAAAGTGTACACTCAAGCTAGTTTCCTCTTAGCGGTCGGAGGTGTTTTAATCCGAGTAATAAATGGACAAAGCATTCATATTGATATTTTTAATTTGTTTCCATAATATCAACTGCGATCAAGGTGGTTATGGTGAGTTTGATTCTTATTTCATTAACTATAAAGTGCATTTTATTTTGTTTATTATAATGTAGTACATACTCTAAATTTTCTCAGTACAAGGATCTTATATCTACCCTACTAATATTATACACGTGAAAGTTTGTTTGTATGTACGTTTGTTTGTTGCTCTTTCGCGCAAAAACTGCTGAACGGATTTGGATGAAACTTGGCACATAGATAGATCATACCCTGGAATAACATAGGCTACTTTTTATCCCGGGAGCGCGGGTGAAACCGCGGTGACAGCTAGTATATATTAAAATGAATCCCTATTTCCCTTGGACCGACTTCGCTAATTCATCTTATGTTTTTTTTCAATGAATCTTCATCTTTATCTTTTGTGCTAAGTTTATAAGATCTTTGATTGATTAACTTTTATTGAATTCTTTGATTGAGGCTATGCTATTTACTAATTTGTTGGTAAAACGTTAAACGATTCCTTTTTGATTGATTTCTGGTAGGGTAGGTAAGTCTAGGTAGGTAGCAGTGGCGAAGGGTCCATACAAGCCGATTCCCATCGGCTTACTTTTAGAAATCCCAGTCCCACATTTTCATCATTTCAAAGCCACTTTTATGTAAAATACACTATAATTAAGTATACAATTATAAAAAATCCTCTACAACATTTTACCCCTCGCCACTGAGGTAGGGTATGGCCGGTAGGTAGGTCCCAGTTTCTTTTATTCTTAGGCCAGGACAATATCTACGGGCCCAGCTAGAAGTAGGTAAATAACAATAAATAACTACCTACATATTTGACCTTCGCAAAACGCTCATGTAGTGATCAGTAAAGAGGCACGTGTGATCAAGTGAATTACAATCCTATCGTAATAAATCGTATATTAAATACGACTATGAGATAATCGTAGGAAACATTAAGCATAATTTTATCACGATCGCGATATATAGGAACATTTTGAAATGGTGTGTCGGCCCGAATTAAATAAATAAATAAATCTTGGGATATTTCTTCACACACGGTTATCTGATCCCAAACTAAGCAGAGCTTGTACTATGGATACCAGATAACTGATATACTGCTTTTTTTTTGTAAATACATACTTGATAATTACACCCAGATTCAGGGCAAACAAACATGTTCATGCACACAAATGTTTGTCCTGGATGGGAATCGAACTCACGACCAGCGGCGCGATAGGTGGCGTCTTAACCAACTGCGCCAACTGGCCTGTCAATTCTACAGATAGTGTGCAAATTCTTTAGTAAAAGCATTTACTCGCACTTGGATGGATCGATTTAGTTTTTTTTTTGTTTGAAAGGTATTTTAATCGATCGTACTTAGCTATGTTTAAAGAAAATCCACTCAGTCATTTGGAAATTATCACCAATTTTAATGAGTTTCGGGGGTTTCTTTATTTTAGATATTATGATTTATTATTATAGCATTACTTTGCAGCTGGCCAATTTCTATGCGAAACCAAAGCTTCACGATATGTAAAAAATAAATTATATGAACTACTATTGTACTGTTATCATTATTTATAGTTATATATGTTAACGAAAAAGTATCTAATCCGTCATTGTATACATTTCCTAAATATCTATCGGAGTATTACATTCGGGATATTTGTAAGGATAGCGGTATTTGGGGGGTTGTAAGTGAAATTTATTTTTGTGCGAATACTTTCAAATTTATGCAAAATAAAAAAAATAACCCCAACCTATTTTTTTCAATAGAATTTATATATTTCCTAGTATCATTATTGAAATAAAATTTCCTAGGAGAAATACACAGGAATTGTGTAAAATTCCTATGTTTCATACATTTCCGGTGACATATACATCAGAAATTAATTATTGTAAGATTTTATTAACATAAACAATTATTTTAATGTTTATGAACACAAAACCTAAATGTGTGAATGGATGGAGTGAGTATTTTTTTTTTGTTATAGTTTTTTTTTTTAATTTCAATAACGTAAAATAGTAGCAGCGCAGCGATATTTGTCAATGTTGTTGTTTTATTACACACTTCAAAAAAGGACCTCCTTTTGTATGACACATGTTTTTATGTAGTACACTGATTTCCCAGAAACGGCTTAACCGGTTAGATGTTCTCATCATTTTATTATGCTCTGACCATGTAATTTAAAGATATGATGAACTTCCTAAATATATGTAGTGCATATATCATATTAGAATTTTTCGAATCGGACCAGTAACTCCAGAGATTAGCGCGTTCAATCAAACAAACTCTTCAGCTTTATTATTAGTATAGATTTATTTATTTAATTTGCTCACATTAAAGTATCACTAATTCAAGGTCAGTTTCCGTCATGTCTACAGTCTGTCATATTAAAAAAAAAACATATGAAAAAGTAACCAAACAAGTTAGTCAAGAAAAATCGTAAATTTTGCTTAACAAACTTGAACCGATCCGCGTAATAAAGCTTATACTGGTTTTACTAGAATTTAGAACCGCAAACAATTTTGTTTTATAATGGCGTGCTTCAGGGCAGTAATCTGTGACCTACAATCTTCTCGGTATACATAAACAAACTATCGTGGAGATCCTTGTCTTTTGTCCAGCATGGACATCTTTCGGCTTATATGATATAACAAACTTATGTTCTCTAAATATTGATCATGCTTGCTTCTTCACACGATAGTTATTTCTAGTTATACATTATGAGTTACAATACTATTGATAGTTCGAAACTATTATATAGATGAACCACTACTAGCGGCCACTATGTTCGTCAAAAACGACTGTTTCCAGTTTCATTAACTAGCTTCAAAAACAAAGTAGTAAATAAAATAAACTAAGAAACATTTTAACACAAAGGGGTTCAAAATAACGTAAGGAACCCATGGTTTAAGTTTTTGCTACAGGCTGATTAATACTATCGATTTTCATGATCGATACTCCAAAAAAATACTTCTTAAAATAGCTTTGAAATAAAGCTCATCCGATTATTAATATAAAAATGAATTTTTTTAGGTGAAGGTGTTTTGCCATTAAAAAAGTTACGATACTATTATGGCCATGGAAAGGGTGAAGGAGGGGGCGGAGGAGGCGGCGGCGGCGGCGGTGGGGGCGGTGGTGGCGGAGGGGGCGGAGGCGGCGGCGGTGGAGGCGGGGGCGGCCACGACAATTATGGAAAGTAGACACCTAGTCTAGTTACGGCTTACGGCTGTACAGTTTTTCAGGAGCTATTTTTTATAATAACCAGAACATTTTATACGAAATATTTTGATAATATACTTTTTTTGTGATTTCCATAGGTTATTAGATGTAATGACGAATACTTTCTCTCTTGAAAGATTCACATGGATCCAATAAACTATGTATATAACACCATATAATAATCAATCATTGAATATTAGAGATGTCATATTTTCGAAACGTGCTGGGGTTATCATGATTAACAAATTTTACTAAGGATCCAAATAACTTGTGTAAAAGAAAATTCATACAATTTTGATAAGTTATTCATTGTAAACGTATACGCTAGTGAGATATATAAACCACAAATAGTGCACAAAATTAACGATGTCTCACAAAAAGCGCACAAAATTAACGATGTCTCACAAATAGTGCACAAAATTAACGATGTCTCACAAATAGTGCACAAAATTAACGATGTCTTACAAGTAGTGCACAAAATTAACGATGTCTTACAAGTAGTGCACAAAATTAACGATGTCTTACAAATAGTGCACAAAATTAACAATGATGTCTCACAGATAGTGCACAAAATTTACGATGTCTCACAGATAGTGCACAAAATTAACGATGTCTCACAAATAGTGCACAAAATTAACGATGTCTCACAAATAGTGCACAAAATTAACGATGTCTCACAAATAGTGCACAAAATTAACGATGTCTTACAAGTAGTGCACAAAATTAACGATGTCTCACAGATAGTGCACAAAATTAAGTTAAGTTAATTAAATACAAAAATAAGTTTTTGTTACGATGTCACTCATACCCGCTAGATATATTATTGTTTTGACATAATATTAGTGTTTTAAAATAAACATAATTTTTAACACGCTTGTATTCTTTTCTTTTGTATGTAAACAAATTTCATCACATCGAAGGTGTTTTATCACTGTAGAGAATAGTAACACTGTGCCTATAACTTTGAAATCACAAGTACCAAACTCATGATATGTGAAAATAATTATAAATTTATACTAATAATAAAGCTTAATTTTGTTTGATTGAACGCGCTAATCTCCGGAGTTACTGGACCGATTTGAAAAATTATTTCACTAATAGGAAGCTACATTATCCCTGAAGGTACATACCTATAAGCTACTTTTTATACCGGGAACGCGAGCACGAACAGCTAGTATTACTTAGTAGTACTATATAAGAGAGTTAAGATATAATTAAATTAGTCACATACCCTATTGATAAAGTCCTGATTGAAATCCATATGTGGCACTGTCAGTAACACCAATGAATCTGGAGCTATTTTCCCCAGGGCTGCAGTCAATGCTATTTTCCCAGCCCGCAGCAACATGCCGGACTCAGTCTTGGCGGAGTTCGGCCCCGAGTCTGGGTCTAGTTGTTCCTCTAATATGTCTAGTTGTGCCCCTTTATGTCGGGTCGCTAGTGACGCGATGTTCTCACGTACTGTTGTTGAAAACGTTGCGTTTTCGTTTGGTGAACGTAGTATTACCTGAGGAGATATAAAAAGTAACATTTTTAGGGTTCCGGAACTCAAAAGAAAATTACTGAACCCTTATAGGATCACTGGTGTATGTTTGTCTGTCCGAAAATACTGGACTGGATTGGTATACATAATTTAAAAATAAATAGTTTAGATGTTAAGAAAATAGACGAAAATTTACCATTCCTTTATCTCCCTAACTATTGGGCCAAAAAAAAAATTAGATATATAGATAATTACACCCAGACTCAGGACAAACAGTAATGTTCAGGCACACAAACGTTTGTCCTGAATGGGCATTGAACCCACGGCCTGTACCGCAATTAAAAAGGTGATGTCTTAACCAACTGTATAAGTATGTATTTACATAGTATATGTAGTATATCAGTTATCTGGTTTTCATAGTACAACCTCTGCTTAGTTTGGGACCACATAACCGCGTGTGAGGAATGTCTCAGGATATTTATATAATAAAAAATACTTACAACAACAAGAGCAGTATTCTTATCCTGTCCGAGGCAGACTGCTTCGTACCGTTGCAAAAACACCTCTGCGTCGGCCATATGTAGAGTTGAGTCTACGACTGGCAACACCATCGCCACTTTAGCGCTTTCAGTGACGTAGCGGACGGGAACCAGTCGCGCTGCACCCAGCGGACGTATTACTTCTATCAGACGGAGGGTCTGCGGATAATGGTTTAATAAACTAAATATTAAGGTGTATACAAATTAATTTTAATTACCATTTGATATAATTTAATTAACCAGTCCATATGGCATATGGCTTTTGTTTATAACAAGTAGTTTCCGTTACGCTTTTATTATTTTTAAATGTTATTTAAATTTCAACCTTGACAGGAAAATATAAGAATTATAATAATAACGTTTTTAATAATAAGGACAAGATTCGCCTGCAAAAGAGTTGCTTTTCACGACTTTCCTAGATTTTCCTTTTTTTTTTTATTTGTCAGCGCCGCCAGACTGGTAAGGAGGCAAGAAAGTTGAAATATTTTTTACTGTAGATCATAGGCACAGACATGATTAACCGGTTTTTAACCGACTTAAAAAAACAAAACGGGTGTATGTTTTTTAGGGTTCCGAAAAACAAAAGAAAAAAAACGGAACCCTTATAGGATCACTCGTGCGTCTGTCCGTCTTGGTACACATATGTAAGTCGGTGACCCAAACATGGGGGCTAATTTTGGGGGGTAAATTAGAACATTAAAAATTACGTTACTTTGTTGCCATCAATTTCAATCAATTTAATATAGCAGTTTTCTGATAACTTTTTTACTTTTTGGTAACTCCCTATTCAAACAGTGCTTCATTGCTTATGGAAACATTTAACTAAGGGTCGGTTGCATAAAGCGCGGTCATAGTAAGGTTATAGTTAGGTTACAGTTATAGTTAACTTTAACCGCCGAAAGAAAGCCAACTGGGTTGCTCGTGTCACTAACTAAAATTTTAACCGTAACCATAACCGACCAAGGGAGATCGGTCATAGTCAAAGTTACTACACGGTCAAAGCATGGTAATAGTTAACTTTGACTAGAACTTTAACTAAAAGTACGAGCAACCGACCCATCATCATCATGTCAGCCGAAAGACGTCCACTGCTGGGCAAAGGCCTCCCCCAAGAATCTCCATGATGGCCGGTCTTGCGCTTAAGCTTTCGGTGAAGGAAAACATCGTGAGGAAATCATAGCACGGCTAGCAAGTACCCGTCCGGCTGGCTACCACTCTCAAGTTGAAAATCTGTCGCCAAGCACCTACCCTCGCGGTGTGTTCCGGCAATAGGGTAGTTGACTGACATATCAAATCAGCTACATTTTAATAAATGTCAAAACGATAGTATATATGGAATTTTGTATGAAATATTACACTATGACGTCATAGTTTCACAGCATCAAATCATCTACTCTTAGTGGTTCCACTGGTAATTAAAAATCATAAAAAGCATTAAATGTACAACATATTTGATATTTCCACGTGTTTTTAGATGTTTTATGCATTGGTTAGTGTTTGGTCATTTATTTTTGACAGTGGTGCCGATTCTCTTGTTTACGAACTAAATAAATTTAATCTCACTATATCTCTTTCTAATAGTAAATATAAGAAAGGGATGCAAGATATTTTAGTCCTGTCAGTTTAATCCGATCACACATTTCAACGTGAATTTAAGCGCGATCTTTATTGGTCACGACTATTTACCCGTACATTACGACGGTATGGATTAAACTGACAGGATTAAAAATGTTCTAACTTTTTTCAATAAGACTAAGATGAAAGAGAGATGACTTGTCTAATATTAGTTACGTTCGTAAACAATAGAATCGGCACCAGTGTCAACTAGCCTATTGCACTTGAAAGCCACACACATACAGTTATAAGTAACTGAGAAGACAGTGTCATATAGCGTATACTACTACATACATGTGTGGTGGAGGTAGCGGTGGGTTCCTTGGCGGTGAGTTTGAACAGCAGCCGGTAGCGCAGCGACACCGCCGGCTCCCAGCACCACGCGCCCTCCACCAGCGCGGCCTGTTCCACCGACGGCCAACGCTGCAGGGCCCAAGACCTGGCCGTCTCCACTACCAACTGGAAGATATATCATACTTACTAAAAAATATTCTGGGACATTCTTCACACGCGGTTATCTGTCTTAACTTATGTAAAAAACCTCTGGTATTGCAAATGGCGATAGGCGACGGTAACCACTTACCATGAGGACTGCCTGCTTGTTTGTCAACCTTCTGACATAAAAACAAGAAAAATTAAATTACAAGGATTTTATTTTTTGCATAAATTACAAAGTATTCGCACAAAAGTACCGAGAATTTAAAAAATTCAAGACACTTTTCCTTTTGACCTTCCAATCAAATACTCTCTCCCTCGCTCCGCTATCCTATATCATTTGGTTTGTATGAAAAAAAAAGGATACTTACATCGACCGCCAGTTTGTTAGCCCCTGTGATAGCCCCAACAGTCCGATGATCGTCCGGCATAAACGCGTGAGTCGCGTTGAACGTAGTCCATCGCAGGTGGTCGAACCTTATGATTATAACAATAAGGATTATTTTTCTATGACCTTTTGTTCCGCTAAACGTCTTAATGTGAATAATTCTATGCCTGGAGGGGAAGAAATTCTATAATGAGGTTGAGCTGAAGGAAAACATCGTTAGGGAACTATAGCATAGTGCTGGGGCACTATAAAGTACCCGCATCGCTGTCTATCACCCTTAAAGCATAAAGCCAGCATCAGATATCCAAAAATCCAATTATATCTGATATTTGGACATCTGTGTGCTCAGGTCAGTGTGGATTTGATTCCCATTCAGGCATTTGTGTGCATGAAAGTGTATTCTTATCCCGAATCTGGCCGTATAGTCACAGATGCCTTGATAAGGCACTTATGAACGTCGATTGATTCTACCATCGGTTCGGAATACACTTAAACTGAGAAGACTCCAGCAAGAAACTCAGCAAGGCTTCTTTCTTCTAACTGTAATAATAGTTGGAATATAAACTAGTTAAGAGCCCAAATATACCTCAGGAAATAACAGGAGACAAATCGTAACGAGAGAAAAAGTGTATCTTGTTCACCTGTTCTCGGGTAGAGGCGGGGCAATCCCGACATCGGTCCGCAGTCCGCCCGGCCACGTGTTGTTCCGGTAGCCGGGCGGGTGGCGCGCCGTATTACGCCACAAGTACCCGCGGAGTTTCAACACCTCCTCGTGATCGCGAGCCAGGAATACCTACCACCATTATATAGGCTTAGGGAATCAGCACATTTAACAACTCGGAAAGGGATCGTATCGACTTTCGCCGCGCCGTCAACAACAAAATTCAAAACGTTTGAAAGTATTTACAGACTCACAACGCATGTTTGCGTACTGGTACTGCTGCGGCTGTCAAGCAAAAATAAATCCAAGTATTTGTTGGTCGACTAGCGGCGTCATTAATCGCTCATTATTATTAGTATGGCGCTAAAATTGTCTGTTGGTGTGTTCTATAAATAAATAAACAGTATTTTATCGCAGGAAAAACGTTAGATCCTCCGGGAACGAGAGGCGGGAACTATAGTTATAAGTATACAGCAGTGGCGAGGGGTGAAATTATGGCGAGGGTAAGCCGTTCAAAAAACACCGATGATTTTATAATTCCAGTGTATTTTAAGAATGATAAAAGTGGCTTTGAAATGTTGAAAATTTGGGACTGGGATTCCTAAATGGTAAGCCGATGGGAATTGGCTTGTATGGGCCCTTCGCCACTGGTATAGAGTACATACCCTGGAGACATAAGCGTGCAGCTGGTGGAAGTAGATGGGCAGCACGACGGGGGCGGCGGTGACGGCGAGCGCCAGCGCGGGGCTCAGCGCGCCCGACACCGACTCGCCGCTCATACGGACTGACGAGTACGATTCACCCTGCCATCAACATTCACGCTTCAAACAGGTACATGGCTTTTGAAATTTCAAGGGATTTTTTTTGCGTTTTAATTAATAATGAGGAATAACAACAAAAAAATCTAATTAGTCCGTCAGTTAGATTATCAAAAAATATTGGATACGTATTTTTTATTTTATCAAATCAATAAGAAATTACAAAGATAAGTCCCATCAAAGTGCAGGATTGGGGCTTGTGACGTCATTGTACAACTACTTTTTAGTACACTTTTTGCAGACCGGAAAATTTTTACGCACTGTATCTTCGTTATTTTTTGTTTTCGGATCAAAATAAAAAATACGTATCCAATATTTTTTGATAATCTAACTGACGGACTAATTAGATTTTTTTGTTGTTATTCCTCATTAACTCTTTACTATCTGGCTACTTTGGCCCATAGATATACCTTACATACTCACATATTTATTATGATAAAAACAATTAATTACATCCTACACCTATTGAAAGGAATTTTGTCAATAGGGAACATTACGCAAAGCTGTGCGCAGATGGCGCCACTAGCACATACAAACCGTCATGGCGTGCCATAACGCATGGTATTTCAACAATATTATGTAATGACTGTTTGATATAATAGCATCCTACGGCCATTCAAAGTGGATGATCTGAACAAACTGCTTCGGGAACGTGGCGCGAGTTGCATAAAACTTTGTTTACTGTTTGTGCTAGTGCTGCACTCTGGTGCCAAATCATTTCAGTAATACTTCCATAAATTTTAAGTAGATATATACCTATTGAAAGACATTTTGTGATTAGCGCTTGAGACATATGCTTTTGAAACTATTTAAATCCATACACTGGTTCCTTAACAATGAATAACTGACATTTGTAACAAAGGAACCAATGTACTATCGACAAAGTTCAAGCATGATCACCTTAAGGGTGTATTCTGTGTGCAGTGACCAGCCGCTACCTGTGTCTCACACAATATAGCCAGACAATGCGCTTGTCATAAAATAGTAGATTGTCATTGTCAGTAAATAGTCTAGACAAAAGATTTTACAAGAGACCGTTCTATTGTCAACAATGGACACGGCGAACTATGATTACTGGCTGCAAGCGAACAGTTCTCAAAACTGATCATGCTTCAACTTTGTTGATGGTACAGTTCTGGAATAGGGAATATGCATGTTTTTTTTTGCTTTGATAAAAGCTCATTCATATAAGGAGTAAGAAAAAAAAATTTACATTTAAATTTCAACGTTAATAGGGATATAATAAGGTAATAATAATAACAACGGTCAATAAGTCAATAAGGCGACAATCGCCTTCGAAAAGGAGTCACTTTTCTGCCTTATTTTGGGCGTGTAACTGAAGGGCAGAAAGTGTACAGCGCGTAGGACACAATACATTATCATGTCTCACCTGTAGTGAAGTAGTACAAGACAAATGGGCAGCGTGCAGTACACACCGGCCGATGTTCTCGTGATGGTGCGGGGAGTACGAGTTGCGAACACACCAGTCCAACTCGTTGTGTACAGCGCGTAGTACAGAGTTCGACAGTATTATACCACTGTCTGAAATTAACGGTTTTTTCATGTTTATAATGTTATATCTATACTAATAATAAAGCTGAAGAGTTTGTTTGTTTGAACGCGCTAATCTCCGGAGTTACTGATTCGATTTGAAAAATTCTTTCACTAATAGCCTAATAGGAAGCTATATTATCCCCGAAGGTTATAGGGTACTTTTTATCCCGAGAACGAGACTGAAACTGCGGGGAACAGCTAGTACATTATAAACATGCAAAGGGTTTTTGACTGATTTATCAAATCATGTTTTTTTTTTATGTCATAAGGATAGTTTATACTGATTTTTGTATGAAATACATACCGTATTGTGACGTCGTCGTTTTACAGATTTATTTTTTCTTTTTAAATCTTTTGAGTATTTTCAGAGGCGAAACTAGTTTATGAAAAGTAAAAAATATGTCTACTTTCAAAACTTGGTTGAAATGGAATTATATATATATATTTTTAAAAACTAATAAATAATGCAATAGCTCAAAATAATCTAAGCTCCATCTAGTTAGTGGTAATGCAATAATCTGATAAACTTAAATTGATTTTTGATAAGAATTAACGATACTATCTATAGTTTCTATATAATGTGTTTTTTATCAAATTTTGTAAAATCTATATTTATAATTGACTGTATTTATGTTTCCTAGTTAGGTAATTATATAAAAAAAAAACTATTTTCGTATCGACCTTCATTCACACGCATTTATGTATGATTCAAGACATTGACAAACCAGTTGGCGCAGTTGGTTAAGACACCACCTATCACGCCGCTGGTCATGGGTTCGATTCCCATCCAGGACAAACATTTGTGTGCATGAACATGTCTGTTTGTCCTGAGTCTGGGTGTAATTATCTATATAAGTATGTGTTTACAAAAAAAAATAGTTTAAGTATTATATCAGTCATCTGGTTTCCATAGTACAAGCTCTGCTTAGTTTGGGATCAGATAATTTCCCAGGATATTTATTTATTTATATTCAGAAGGTTATCTATGCCTTAGAGTAATGAATATACTACGTACAATCTATGCTAACAAAAGCCACCAATAAACATAGTTAATAGGCTATTTATTTACAGTCCGATTCTTTTTTATAAAACACCTAAAAACACGCAGAAACATCAATTAAGGCGTACATTTATTGCTTTTTATGATTTTTAATTGAACAGCTAAGAGTAGATCAATAAAATTGATGCTGTAAAATTATGACGTCATTATTGTTTTGATGATTTGATGATGTCACTCATTAATTACCCTATTTCCTTTTCCAAAGCAAATAACTTTAGTTAAATACGAAGTATGGACACAAGCATTTGCAAGCAGCCCACCTTGTGGTAAGCGGTTACAGCCTATGGATGCTTGCAACACTTGAAGCATCTCAGAACAATAACTAAAGTTAGTTACTGTTGTGAGTGGGACATCAATATGCGTTACGGACCCCTCCTCCCTCCCCGACGGCCTCTGGCGACATAACTCAACTCACGCGCAGGAACAAACCATTTATCTTTGCTCAATTTGATCAGATCATGTGTGAAGTATTCAGGAGATACTCACCAAGTGAACAATAATGGCTGTCATCATCAGAAATCTTCCCCATATACACATCTTGGCTGACACTCAACTTTGACACCAACTCGGTTAGTCTTCTAGCATTAACAAACGACTTATCTGACACAAGGAAGAAGAAATTGTATTCTTCAAGGAAGTTATCAGCTAAATACTTCAACGCATGGAACGGTTTCAGCATTTCTCTGGTGTCAGTGAAGCCCACGACATTTGCTAAGCCCGGGATGACGCTCATGGCGCTTGCGGTGATGAAGAACTTAAGCGCTGGCTGGAGTAATGCAGCAGTTTGGTTCAGAGCTGCCACTTGGTGTTTTAGGGCATCTTCGGAACTTAGTACTCCAGTTAGGAGTGACGCTGGAATATAAAACAAAAACATTGTTATAGTTGGTGACTTTTTACTATGTATAGGCCTGTGTTTGACCATAATCTCACCGTGGTCAGTGATATGGCCGATGGTGGTAATTACACATAGCCTAGAAGGGAAACTGTGTATAATTTAGACTCTCTCAAGATTTAGTAAAGAGAAATATATTCACCCAAAACAGATTTTAATTTGTTTATATGATTTAAGTATACTAAGTATATTTTGTCACTGAATTTATCCCCGCTCCCACTTACGAAAATAGTATGTTATATAATATTAATTTTTATACTTGATTGTTATTTTTTTAACATTTTTAAGATTAGTGAAAAAGAAATTGTAAAAAAATATTATAAAATTCAAGGTTCCATTTTGGGGAATCCGTCTCGGTTTGACTTGTTTTTACCATAAAATTTACTATTTTTTTTAAATCATAGAATATAGCAAGTTGTTGGTTGTGAGAATGTCACTGACATCAAATAATATAGTTAGGTATTTAATTTTAGGGAGACAAATTTGTAAGGAAATATTCAATAGGTCATGTCAAAATTCAGATCATACATTAAGTCAAGTTCATCACTTCACATCACCTTATAGTACTACCTGGACACAAAGACCTCATTTGCTTTTGTTTAAAAGAACAATATATTCTTTTATTGTCATACAATATATTTTTTATTGTCAATAAAAGGATTTACATACAAAACAAAAGTTAATTATGATACAATGACTTATTGAATAAAGGAAGTGTTCAATAAATATATTTATGCTACTATTAATATAGTCTAATTTGTATTGTATTTTTACAAATGGGACTACAAGGTTTTGAGCAAGGATGCCCAAGATTGCTGTTTACTTATTAAGTATAGTATGACACAACTTAGATGAAGCATCGGCAATATTCGTAAAATCGATCGTTCCCGAAAATGATCTTATTGAAGGTTGAAAGGCGCGATAATAAATGATTTTTATTAGTTTTGTAAATCGGAAGTGAAGTGTACGAAAACGACTTGCCGATGCTACATCTAAGTTGTGTCAGACTGTACCTGGTTGACCGAGCTTTCCATGTTTTTTTTTAAAACAATGTTTTTTAAAAATGAAACCTAGCTAGATGGATTTATTTCTCCCGAAACCCCCTGCATACTAAATTTCATGAAAATTGTTGGAGCCGTTTCCGTGATTCAGATTATAATATACAAAAATTGTTTGTTTAAAGGTATCAGATTAATACTCATTATAAAGGGGGACTCCTTTAGACAGTGGTAGAAATTTTGTAACATTAAAAAATGCCTAAACAGAATAAGTTTTTATAAGATTACCTTATTCTACTAATATTATAAACATGAAAGTTTGTATTATATGTATGTATGTTTGTTGCTCTTTCACGCAAAAACTACAGAACAGATTTGTATGAAACTTGGCACATAGATAGACCATACCTTGGAATATCATATAGGCTACTTTTAATCCCAGGAACATGGGTGAAACGGGGAACATCTAGTAATAAATAATGTTCCCAAGGGATCTTATGTTTTCCTTAGTATGATCTATCTATGTGCCACTTTTCGTCCAAATCCATTCAGTTGTTTATGAAACTTTCGCATTTAAGTATTATATTAGTAAATTAACAGATAAAAATAAATACAGATCATACTTTAATACCATTTTGGAAGGTTGCTTGTGCTGAAAGTTGCCAAGAAAGCTTGGAATAAACTGATGTGTTTTTATAGGATTATTAAATTAATTTGAAACTAGAAATATCTATTGTATCTTACTATACGTATACGTATTGTAACTAGGTAAGTAGTTGCATATCAATCAAACAAATATTGTCTGCATTGCACATTTTCTCATAGGAACAATAATTATATAATCCATATTAAAAAGTAGGCAGTGTGCTGGCAAGCGAAATTAAAAAATAATTGTTTTCCATTTTCAAATATCCAAGGATGCTAAACCAACCTCTCATTCCAAGCTCCGTGCTGTAATAACGTGGACGCTGGATACTCCTGCCAGCCGTCTGTCCACCAGACCCAAGTAATTTCTCCTCTCTCTGAGGCTCGAACTCATCGGTAGTTGGTGAAACACTCCCAACATTCGCCACACACGCAGCAGGCTCCTCGTCCAGAGGAATAACAGCCAAGGACACCCATAATCCCAGAAATAATCCCACCAGGAAGAACGAGTTATGTTTCACTTGAGAAACCAGGTATCGTGACAGCATTTTGTAACTTTTATCACTTATTGTAGACCATGGATTGATGTGGCGTCCTATATTCAGCGTTTTATAGAAATAGATTAGATTTCGTTTGATTAAAATTAATTAATAATTTACCGACGCTGACACGTCACGTCAAAACAATGATTTGTCAGACAGACAGTTGAAAAGTAGTGTTGCCACTGCTAGTTGCCAATGGTTACCAGAGCGGAAATAACCACGGAGGAACGGTATTTTTTTGTCCGTGGGAAATAACAAAATCCTTGATTCGAAACGTTTCCAGTTTAATTATTTCCTATCTTGATAGTGGGGGGTAGGGGCGCCCAAGAGTGAATTTTAGGAGTTACTCCAGCTCACCTTGCACCTTGTTGAGTACCCTCACCATATTTCAGCTTTCTATATAGGGTCGCGTAGTTAAGGAAAACCGGACAAGTGCGAGTCTGATTCCGGTTTTTTAACTCCTCAAAAATACGCAAGTTACATAATGGCCCACGGCTCAAGTGTTTGAGCCAGTTCAATGATGGAGTTCGCAGATCAGCTCAATTTGTACCTACCTCTAGTTTACGATGCGCCTAAGCGCATTATGAGCCGCGCACTGAAATGAGCCAACGAGTCCGGCTTCAAACTGGTTTATGGTAGTCTTTCAAGGGTCGTGGCCATATTCCACCTATGGGAAAGTATGGAGCCTCCGAGCCTCGCGACTGACTTGGTTGACTAAGGCCACGCATGTCATCAGCCGTCTGCCGTGATCCTTGGAAGTCTACCATTAGGAACACAGAGTACCTTTTGATTAGGAAGTCACAGTGACAGATACAATAGGTGCCGGACTGAGCCACGAGCTAGCCATTTTGTTGTTGAGCTTTTAGTTAGGTACATCAGATTCATTGAGCTAGTACAGCGCTGTCGCGAAAGGCGATATTTGCGCGATTTATGAGTAGATGAAATTAAAAAAAAATATGAATATGTAAGTTGATGAAGTTGGTAAGACTGATAGAGTTGGGGTAAAAAGAGTGAATTATACCCTATAGAAAATCTTGGGTGAGTTACAACCATGATTGTTATTATTTAGAGACTATAATGTGCTGATAGTAAAGCTGGTGGACTGGGAATGGCTAGAGAAGGGGGAGGTTTGGAGGCCATCCTTTGGGACAAATAGAGGTCCTATAAATAATCTATCATCACTATACAGTAATGATACCAAGAGTCAACAAGTTGTAAAAGTAAAAGATGTAAGTATTATAACTTATTTTCGATTAATATTTATTGTAAAGAAATATTCAGACAGAGAAGGAATTTCTTCCTTCAATAAGCGAAGCAGTAAATACATAGTTTCTACCTGGCACCATATTTAATTCCGAGTTACTTACACGCACCTCTAATATTTTGTTATTCTATTTATTGAATATTTTTTTGTTGGTATAATATTTACCTACCTACCTTTTTTATTCTCATTTAACAACCTTAGGTTTTTGTATTGAGTAATAAAAAAATAAGATAAGCCTACGAAACAAAACACAGTATAATCTTTTGCGTACCTATCTGTCGTTTGTCGCTTGGGGAAATCTACATTCTTTCCCATTGCGGAAAACGCTCGGTCTGAAACAAGTGGCGCATGCAAATATTTATATTATTGTCTCGGGACATTGCTCGAGCACTCGTCTCACTTCCATGCTCGCTTATTATCCTTATTATGAAAAAGTTCTGAGAAATTTCATGCCTTGGAATTTAGTTCCATTTTGTATAAATCATTATTCAACATACAATCTAAGTATGTAAAGATATTTACTCTCTTTAGGTAGGTAGTTCAGTGCCGGAGTAACCACATAGCGAGTAGCAATTATTACGGGCCCCGCGTATCCAAACTATCCCACATCCACTACTTGAAAACCCGTAGCAAATTAAGGGCCCACGATAGAATATGCTACGGATTTGATTAATCCGACACTGAGGTTACAGGGTCTCTAGTTAGCGAATAAAGCTGATTAAAATAAGCAAAACACAGTAACTAATGAACTAAAAAATGTACATCACTTCACCTTTAGTAGGTACCTACCTACACACGAGAAGTGACAAAAAAGTGCTACCTATCTATCGCTTAACATACCTATAAATAACTAATAGTGGGAACAAAAAATTAAGGAAAAAAATAATGTGGTTTTCTATATCATACCTACCTATAAGTTTATTGTTTAATCACAGTTTAACACACTACTTACATTGAATGCTGATTTTTCCTTGCACACTTACCAAATGATTAATAAAGGATAGGTATATACTTTATATGTACTTGCGTTTTTACAAGAAAAATAAACACTGAGAATTTTTTAGCTAGTTCAGTACGAGGTTTGCTGAGCAGCAGTACCGGCTTTAGGGTAGGGCGCGGTAGGACGATCGCCCGCAGGGCGCCAGATGAAAAGGGGCGCCAGGCCCACCTTTATTTCCGGTCGCTCATGAGCGAGTCCTGCTATCTCGAGTCTAAATAAATAAATAAATTCTCAAGTCTAAAGATAAAATGGCTATAATGGCTTAAAATCCCTTTTGTTGGCGGGAGAAGAGGGGGGGGGTTATTACATCTCGCCCAGGGTGCTGGTAGAGCTAAAACCGGCACTGCTGAGCAGCATCTGAGGGCCCCCTAAGCTTGGGGGCTCCTGTGCACTGCACAGGCTAGCACTTTAGTAGCTAATGCTACTGACTGACCAAGTTGTTTAGTGTTCTGGACACAGAGGGCCTACTCCGAAAAACGATACACGATAGTCCGATCATCGTTGTCAAATTATTAATCAATAGAATTGCATAAAATTAACGTCTCGTCAGCAGATTGCTGTTTTAGGTATTAGGTAGTTTTTCCAACTGAGACTATTTTTATGTGTGTATCAATATATTGAAATATCCTCGACTTTATTTTATCGTATTGGGAATATCCGAATAATTTGAAAGCAAAGCACGTAAATATAAGCCTCTCGTGCCGGGAATAAAATAATTAAAATTAGGTATATACTATAGGGAATCCCCTAAAAGTGGGTCGCAGATGAATTTACCTAATTTTCTCATTAAAAATCATAACCTTCGGAGAGCACAAAATCTAGCATTTTATTTGTCAAGTCATTCCTTGTCTTATACTTACTTTTTAAATTTATTTAAGAAAATAGGCGAAAATTTACCATTCCCTCCTTATCTCCGGAACTACTGGGCCTAAAATTTTGAAAAAAGTACAGAAAATAATTGTTTAGGTACTATAGATTACAGGGAAGCCTATATAAAATCTATGGTATTTAAAATAACAGGAAATTATCTTTACGGAACCCTCGGAACGCGAGTCAGTTGCCTAGCACTTGTCCAGTTTTATTTTTATTTTAGGTAGGTAGGTACATTTAAAATTATTACGATACGTATTATTCCCTATAGTGGTCTGTGTTATTATAAACAAACTTTTGTTACAAAAGTCACGTATGAAAAATTACGAATAGGAAAATTAAAATGACACACAAAGAAAATGACCACAATATCATAATTTAATCTAAGCAAGGACCACATTATCCTTAGAGGGCTCAGTGAATGAATGATACTATGGAAATCACGGGTAGAATTTGGCACGTGTTGTTGTGTTTTTTTTCCGCGCATGTGACCGTTTATACAATGGCCAAGCGTGCGCGTACGCAGTATACGACGTGGGAGCACACTGACCGCTTCACAGTTAGAAACCTCGAAACTTTAATTACAGTTTTTGACTATGAGTGGTTCAACTAAATACAAAATAAACGTGAATGTAATCAAATTTTAAAATAGTGTTGCAGAACTAGAAAAATAATTTAAAAATGACAGTGTTACCAGAATTTTCAGGACTGAAAACTGTAGCGCGGGTGCGCGGTTATTTCAATCAGTTATTGATGGTAATACTCAGTAAGTAGTAATTAAAAGATTTTTTTTAATTTTTAGTGCGCCTAAATATTGTTTTTTTTTATTAACCTATTTATGTCATGATTGATAATGGGCTAAAGCACGGAAACTGCTAAGTGAGATTCCGATAGGACTTTCCTAGGGTACTACAAAGTACCCTACCACCGTGCTATGTTTTCCTCACGATACCGGTTCGTAAAAAACTTATCACTACACTAGTTTCCCGTGGTTTCACTCTCGATCCTGGGATAAAAAGTAACCTATAGCACTCGGGATTAAAGCAGCTTCCTATTAGTGATAGAATTTTTAGAAACCGGACCGTATCTCCGAAGCCTCCCCTAGGATCTCCACGGTCGGTCTTACGCTACCCGCATCCAGCGGTTTCCCGCGACCCTCAAAAGATCATCGGTCCACCTTGTGGGGGGCCTGCCCACGCTGCGTCTTCCAGTTCGTGGTCGCCACTCGAGACACAAACTCGAGATACGACCTGTACCTCTTTGTAATTTATTTAGATTCATCAAATCAAATAAACTCACTGATAGATTTAGTAAAATTACCATAATGGTATAATTATATAGAATCAGTCATATGTAAACAAGACCGTAGTGAGTTGAGAGGTTGTTTACCTCTCAACTAAATAACTTACTTATACCTATAGGTAGGTACTTCCTTTTCGACAATAAGAGGATGCTCTCCGCGAATGACTCCGTCCCTTACTAAACTGATGGAGACAAGCAAGATAGGCGAGGCTCACTTTTAGCATAGAGTAAATAATACTACGTACAACCTTTTAGTAAAAAAGTAGATTTTATGTAAAGTAAGAAAACTATTCCCTTTCTATTAGATCTCACAATGAATGTTCATATTTTCAAGTTATTTGGATGGACCAAATAAGAGAAAAATTCAAACTAAAAAAAAGCTATTCTTATTTTTAACAAATCTTGCAACAAATAATGCCTGTATCATCATTTCTCGGTTATCGTATAATCATGTGAATCATTTTCAAGCCCGCAGTATGACATTTTATGTTAGGTTTTATGGTTTTAGTAAAATGGGGACCGTTCTACTAAAACTTTTCACGGACTTGAGACAACTGGAAAAGCCTAATTATACACTGGTGCACTTGTATTGGTCTTTATTGGACAAAAACGGTAACGCAACGTCATTTCACGAGCTCCTGCCAAAAAGTCGACATGATGATAAAATGCAGTCAGGCTGTTTTATTATATTTGTCAAACAATATTTTTAATAAATTATTATGTAACTTACGATTCTTGAGGTACCTACCTATATATCTATCTAATACCTTTAAACGAGCAATTATCTCGGAAGCGGCTCCAACGATTTTCGTGAAATTTTGTATGTATCGGGGGAGATAAATCGATCTAGGTTTCAGTTTCACAAAACGTCGTTTAAAAAAAAACCAGCAAAGCTCAGTCAACCAGGTACTATTACATAAACCGTTAGATGATACTCCGTGCAGCAAAAAAATGTGGGCGAAACCATGACGTCAGCAATTACACAACACATTGGAAAAATACTTGACCATTATTAAACCACAAACGAAGACTGTCCGTTTGTATATTTACCATATTTTTTACCGGCAGAAACTCCTGTCATTGAGTGACCCTTTTCTTGTGATGTTATTTTATGCCTACTGTTTACCACAGCGTTTACTGAGGCGAATTGTACCTACTTATATACCTTTTTCGTTATTTTAGGATTCTTTCGTTAGTTTCTTCAAGTTCATCCGTCTATCTCAGTCTGACTGTATGTCACAGCGTCACAGTCATTTTATTAAGGCATTATGATAATTAAGAAATTTATCACATAATGATGCACAATATAACGACAACATAGCATGAATTTTATGCATGAATAGGCCAAAAAATTCCTATTCACTCTGGCAGTTAGGTATATTATCAGAAAACGAAAGATCCCGGAAGTAAGTTCCAATCCTTGGTTATCCTAATACCTACTTCATTGTTATATATATATATATATATATATAATATATGCTACAGAGAAAAAAACTGAATCCAAAAAAAAAATATCGATTGAAATCTCTAACTGGCCAATAAAATATTTAGACAAGAGCAATGACGTCATGAGCAGCGAACTGTCAAAAAACCCAGAGCCGTTTACGTACGATAGGTACCTACATAATAATTAATAATAGATTAGTCGTTATTGTAAGCTTAGAGAAAAGGCAAAAAAAATACCGCAAACCATTAAGATTACAATGTACTCCACTTTTTTGTGATAAAATTTTTTGCAGTGTATTTGGTTGGATGCTTGGAAATATCCGAATTATGATAGTGTGTAATCAGTGCCGGTTTTAGCTCTACCAGCACCCTGGGCGAGATGTGATCCCCCCCCCCACTTCTCCCGCCAACAAAAGGGATTTTAAGCCATTATAGCCATTTTATCTTTAGACTTGAGAATTTATTTATTTATTTAGACTCGATATAGCAGGACTCGCTCATGAGCGACCGGAAATAAAGGTGGGCCTGGCGCCCCGTTACATCTGGCGCCCTGGGCGATCGCCCTACCGCGCCCTACCCTAACGCCGGTACTGTGTGTAATAATCATTATCAGTAATTCCACTGTTGAGGACGTAGGCCGTCTATGAGTGAATAAAACTGATTGTCTATACTTCTATACTATCTATACTAATATTATAAAGAGGAAAGATTTGATTTTTTGTTTGTTTGCACTGAATAGGCTACGAAACTACTGAACCGATTTGAAAAAATCTTTCACTAATAGGAAACTACATTATTCCCGAAGGTTGAGGGCTACATTTTATCCCGGGAACGCGAGTGAAATCGCGAGGAACAGCTAGTATTCTATAATGATTTTAAATTCACATAAAAGTCCCATTTAAAAAGCATTTTCTGATTTTCTCGAATTTTAATTTTATTTGGCAACATGACTTAATAAGACGACGAAAAATTAAAAAAAAATCTTAGGTCCAGTCAAACCGAGGACCTACGAATCATAGACTAATCATTACACACAAAATATAGATACAATTACCTAACTACCTTTTTCTTTTACTCTTATCGACATTATGCGTAAAGTAATAGGGTAGTTGACAGTATGAAAAATAAATGACCAAACAATAACCAATGCATAAAACATCTAAAAACACGTGGAAACATCAAATATGTTGTACATTTAATGCATTTTATGATTTTTAATTACCAGTAGAACTACAAAGAGTAGATCATTTGATGCTGTGAAACTATGACGTCATAGTGTAATATTTCATACAAAATTCCATATAAACTATCGTTTTGACATTTATTAAAAAGTAGCTGATTTGATAAGACAGTCAACTACCCTATTACTTACCTTAATTTGCATTTAATTTTATGCATAGTTTGAAATTGGTAATCAAAGTGGTGACCTGTATTTCAGGTTTGGAACAAACTTGTAGTTATCAATAATAATAAAAATTGTAAATTACCCAATTGTATCACAATGTTATTTTAAATTCTAGAAATAAATTAAAAAGAACCGAGTGATAGTGCGAGTTAGACCTCGCTCTACGATGGTACCGTACATAAATAAAAATCGTCGGTCCCCCGTCTGGGGGGCCTGCCCACATTGCGTCTTCGACTTTGACAATTCTTCGCCTACGGAAACCTAATTAATGATAATTTTCAGTAAATATTCCGACGGTATCTTTCGGGTTGGCAATGGGTTGGGTGTCACTTGCAAGCGGGGAGGGTACAGGCGGCAAAGTTCCAGAATTGGAGATGATAGTAGCAGCTGGTACTACATTCCTAGCCTCATTATTCGGCGTGCCACTGAGCGCTCGAGCGGTAGCGTCTGGTAGAAAACTCGCTATAATTGCGACATCAGCCTGTTTTGTGGTACGTATTGATTTTTTTGCGGTTTACGTTTGGTTTTACAATGTTGTGAGATTGTGTCCAGTTTTAGATATCAGTTGCGGTGTGATTGAGAAATATATCTATGTAGGTATCTGACTGACAGACAACCAGTGGATTTGATACTCGTAGTAAATATTCTTTGAGTACCCTAGGGGTACTAAGGAAGGGTTTTAAATATTCAACCCCTAAGAGGTTCAAAAGAGGAATCGTAAAAATATTTTTTTTTATTATATATTTTATGTATGAGTAGAATCCCTCGTGGTCTATGTTTGTATTTTTTTGTATGTCAGAAGGTTGTCAAGCAGGCAGGCGTTTAGTTACCATTCAACAACGAAAAGATTAGGCCCAGTTCACGGCGCTTCCTCTCATAAACTCAAAACGAGGCAAGGAGTGTGTACAACACCAGTTCGGAATACACATAAATTGACTGGATTCTCCTTTTTTCTGATATAATAATTCAAACCCAGTTTAGGCACTTATGAATGCCGAAAGTTACAATAGACTCACCACCGGTTCGCACTTAAACTGAGAAGACTCCGGCAATAATCATGTCTTTTCGTATATTCCAGGTGTGCTGGTCGTTAAAGTTAGCAGGGGACGGATGGTGGTTGGTGGCGGCTCGCTCGGCAGCCGGGCTTGGAGGAGCCGGAGCCTGGACTGTGTCGCCCTTGCTAGCCAGAGAGGTAGGTATTATTTATTGAGTATAATACATCTAGCAACGGTGAATCTGTGGGAAGTAAAATGATCAAACTGAGGCTCTCGCGTGAATAGACAAAAATAATGTTTTTTTATACTATTTATTTTATATAATATTCTCCTGTCAAAATTTTATTTTGTTTGGGTCCTGTCTAAATACAAATAAGACTGTGATCTGGCTGAAATGTGGTAACCAGATAACTATTATGACGTAAGCATCGTATATGAAAGGATTTTTGAAAATTCAACCCCTAGGTACTTATATAATAAGCAGAGCCTAAATAAAACACTGTGGTGGCCTCAGACTTGATTTTTGGAGGATGTGTTCCTTGTGAAGTGAAGGCATACATACAGAACTCATTTTTTGAAAACCGCTCATAACGGGGTAAAATAAGAGATTGCGGGTGAAACCGCTCGGCGAAAACTTAGCACTGCACTTTTTTTTTTTCTATGTTTAGGCCTGCGTTTGACCACAATCTCACCGTGGGTAGTGATGACGAGGCCGATGGTGGTAAGCACACAAAGCCTAGAAAGGAACTGGCTCTCAAGTGCAGCTGTTGGAACACACCGGAAGGTGCTTGGCGACAGACTTTCAACTTGAGGGAGGTAGCTAGCCAGACGGGTACTACAAAGTACCCTACCACCACGCTATGGTTTCCTCACGATGTTTTCCTTCACCGAAAGCTCAAGCTCATTGTAGGCTCGAACCCGCGACCTTCGTCTCGGCATTCGACGTCACTACCACTGAGCTATCATCGCCTTATATAAACAAGACACTCATATTGGGCAGATGTGCGAGCCCCGAGTGCGAGGCGCGGCGGTGGCTGCTTTGATCCTGGCTCACAACCTCGGCGTTCTACTCATGTACCTCGCAGCTGATGCTGGACTTCCACACAGGTCTTTTTCTCCTTTTTATACTCCTTTCTCTACATAAACTTATTAATGCTTTCAATTTTGTATTAGTTTTCAACAAGGCACCTACGCCTGGTGAATTTCCAACTTCAAAAGTTTTCTAATGTTTCTTTTGATGTTTCCTCCACGTTAAAATTGGCAATTTATTGAGGATCTTCATTACAGCATCCGATGATCTTGTTTACCTTCTTCTAGGGTGATTGTCATTTGGGACACGAACAAACTGTTTAAGTCATCATGGTAATCCCCCTTATATTGCCAGTGTCTCTAGACGACGGTAGCTACATACCATTAGGTGGATCGCCTACTTGTTATCAGCATCATCATCTCCCTGTCCTGTTCCCAATAATAGGGTAGTTGACACTGTCAAAAATAAATGACCAAACACTAACCAATGCATAAAACATCTAAAAACACGTGGAAATAACAAATATGTTGTACATTTAATGCTTTTTATGATTTTCAATTACCAGTGGAACCACTAAGAGTAGGTGATTTGATGCTGTGAAACTATGACGTCATAATGTAATATTTCATACAAAATTCCTTATAAACTATCGTTTTGACATTTATTAAAAAGTAGCTGATTTGATGTGTCAGTCAACTACCCTATTAGTGGCCGGCGCAATATGTACTCTTTTTCCATTCAGCCCTTCTATCCGTCATATCGGCATTCACTCTTTTCTTACTCAAATCATCTTTCACATAATCCATCCATCTCTTTTTCGGTCTCCCTCTTCCTGTATATCCATCAACTTTCATATACTCATAACTCTTTTAGTGACATGGGTTTCATCCCTCCTCATAACATATCCATACCACGATAATCGGTTCTCTCTCAACAAAAAAGGAAATTATAGATAGGTATAAATCACATTAAATTTTGGAAAGTCATTCATTAGTATTATTATATTTCAGAACAGTTCTGTATTGGTGCTTGGGATTGTCAGCTGTCCACTGCGTCGTATTCCTCTTGGTGCCAGAATCACCTGCCTACTTAGCGGCTAATGGTAAACAGAAGGTATGTATGTACCTAACTCTACGACTTATCGTGTTATAGTTTGGGGTACTGCAGATGAGGTAGTTAAACTCAACCGTACACACACGAAATTATATATTGACTACATAATTAACACTATAATATTTAGTATCAACAAATTAACAGTCACTGAATAATATTACAATAGGTAATTGCGTCTTTACAATTGATTCCCTCAAAACCGTTGGCTGGTAGAAAAGTCCCGAACAATGTATGAGTTCTCTGTGTTGCCAGCTGTCGTGGCATAAATTGTGCGTCATAAGGCGTCACAATGGCACAGGAGGGTGTTGGGGCCTGGGGTGATAAATGAATTGAGAAATAGTGCGATTTTTTTTATTTCATAGTCCAAAATGTAAAAGATATAAAATATTTTCCATATTTGATTCACTTACGAGAGTTTAATTATTTATTTATAGTATTCATGTTTGTTTACATCTCACAACTTACTTACACAATCTATACAAAGCTGAAGAGTTTGTTTGAACGCACTAATCTCAGGAGTTCATAGTCCGATTTGAAAAATAATTTCACTAATAGGAAGCTACAATATCTCCGAAGGTTTTACTGCTACTTTCTATCCCGGGAACGCGAGTGAAACCGCGAAGAACAGCTGGTAATAAATAAAAGAGATTGTAACGCTTGCAAACCTAAGTGCGTGGGCGTGGTAGGCCAAATCCTAAAGTATAGGGAATAGCGAAAAACGCTGAATGTAGTCTAGAGGCCGATTTTAATAAAAACTAAAACTGTAGGTTACAGTTAAAATCCAACTACTTACTTGGATTTTAGTCAGAAAATTAACACGTTGTTTTGGAAAAAACATATCTTGTGCTATTGGTCCATGTCATAGTTTCGCTTAAACTGAGGAATTTCTCGGATGTAATGTTGAATGACAAAATAAAGGAAAGGTAAAATTTTTAAGAAAATACTATTTACTTTTAAATAATCAGGTACATATTCGTATCGTATTAATTACATTGTTCAAAATAATACCAATTGTTTACAATACATAATTTTGTGATGATGAACGCAGTAAAATACTTGTGCCGTCGCCAAAAATGGGAGTAATTTCAAGCCCTTTCGTAAGTTTAGCCTACTGATGTGAATTCATCATATTACAGGAGGCACGGTCATCTCTGGCGTGGCTTCGAGGGATGCATTCAAAAGACCCAGCTCTGACTCAGGAGTTGAGCTCTTTACCGTCTCCCGAAGAACCAGTCCAGTCGCCTATCAAGTTGACGAAGGAAATGTGTAAGTTTTACATCTTCCACCTAAGATACTCTGGGTGAAAACCATGTCCTATTCCAGGTCCTAATGTAAGTATGGAGGAGAAAGGTGGATGACTTCCTCCAGGCTGGGTCGTCGTGTATGGGGACCGCGGTTCTGTAGATTTTGGGATCTGGTATATTTGAATTTGAATAAATTCTGTCAGCGCGATGTAGGTTATACGAAGATTATTGTGGCGCCATCTATATTATCGGTGTGTGAACTATGTAGCTGATTCTCTGCTTCTCATGTGAAGCTGGGGCGGGTTGCTAGTATAATAATAAGTCAACAAGAGATAAGGCGATAGTTATATAATATATAGCTCTCATCGCCTTGATAGCTCAGTCGTAGTGACGTCGAATGCCGAGACGATGGACGTGGGTACTTTGTAGTACCCGCCTAGCTTGCTACTACCCTCTAGTTGAAAATCTGTCACCAAGCACTTTATGCTATGTTTCGACAGCTGCACTTAAGAGCCACTTTGTGTGTTTACCATCATCAACCACATGATCACTGACCACGATGAGATTGGGGTTAAACACAGGCCTATAAGTACATAATAAAAAAAAAAACAATTAAGCCTCTATTACTCCCTAGTAAGTGATCACCGACGACGCAAAGCCTTCATCATCTCCGGGGTGGCAGTCCTCGGACAGGAAATGTGTGGGGTTCTCGCTCTCCTGCAGTTCGCTGAGAGGGTATTCGTGATCGCTCGGGACCAGAATCTGTCTGATGATCAAAGTCCAAGTGAAGGTGTGCTGGTGTCTCCAGCTAGACATGCAGTCATATTGGGAGCTGTTCAACTGGTAGCGTCCATTTGCGCTTTGTATCTGGTGGAGAGGATTGGAAGGAGGGTAAGTACTTGATACTGGATTTTAGGTTGGGTATGGTTAGGTATCATTGCGAGCGCCGTCAGTTCACAAAATTTCTCTACAAAAACAGCTGTTTGTTGGTAAACAAGATGAAAGATGGCGGATTACCATCTGCCAAAAATGGCGGCGCGGGGCATATGCCGTTTGACCAATCAGCGTGTAAGGTCGCACTCAAGTAAGATGCCAATTCATAGTTTAACGGATTGACATGGATAAATTATAGACTATCAGAAATGAATATTTTTCGACAGTTTACATTTTAGCGATACATATTATGAACTAACGCCGTTCACAATGGTAGAAGACGTAGCGTGGGCAGGTAACGTGCCCCTCACAAGGTGGACTGAGGATCTTGTGAGGGTCGTGGGAAACCGCTGGATGCGGGTAGCGCAAGACCGGCCATCGTGGAGATCCTTGGCTGACATGATATCTTCTATTACAGCCGCTGATAGTCTGGACGTCGTTTACGACGGCTCTGTGCCTTTGCCTGGGTGGGGTCGGCGTGTGGTGGGGTGGGGAGGCTGGTGGTTGGCCGGTGTCAGTGGCGCTGGCGGGCGCGGTGGCCGCCGACTCGGCGGGGCTGCAGCCCGCGCCCTATGCCCTACTAGCTGACATGTTCGATTACAAGGTACCTATTTGATTTTAGAAGGGTAAATTTCTTATAAATATATGAATTAGGTCCGTTCACTTCAGGTTCTGGAATTAGGTATACGTGTCTGTTTGTCCCGAGTCTGGGTGTAAATGTAATACCTATATAATAATAAAAAGTAGTTTATGTAGTATATCAGTTATCTGGTTTTCATAGCACAAGTTGTTTGCCGCTCCTCTTAGGCTACCGCCCCGGGCCATGGCCCCCTTGGCCCTATGGTAAATACGTCCCTTTCCTAATGGTTATATAAGTATATTTATAACATTTTGGGATCAGATAACCGTGTGTGATAAATGTCCCAAGATATTTTCTTAAAATGTACTTTTTCTTCCAGTACCGCGGCTGCGCCCTTATGCTAGTAACAGCAGCCGCTTGCATCGGGAACGCTCTGGAAGTCATCATATTTCCAGCTGTAGCATCATTTGCTGGACTCACATCGGCACTAGCCCTTGCCGCAACCCTCACGCTTGGCTATGCCGTATTTGCGGCTATTGCCGTGCCGGAAACCAAAGGCCGGACTCCTGAAGAGATATATGACTCAATGTGTAAAGTGAAGTGTCAAAATGAAGATAATAGTGAATTTGTATGTACTAATATGTGAATGGGGTTCTTTAGGGGCGTAAAAAGAGCTCTTCAACGTCGGAAACATATCGGCAATTCCCCTGGTATATCAAATGTCTATAGGCGGCGGTGACCACTTACCATCAGGTGGACCATCTGCATGTTTGTTAACCTATCGACATAAAAAAAGATTGTGAACTGGAATCATACTTGAGTGATCTCAAATGTGCATTTACTTTATTTGACTCCGAGACCGACCAATCAGGGACGATTCAAATTTTACGAGTGATAAAACGAACAGATTGTGCAAAGTCAAAGCCATTTATTCAATTTAGGCCCCAGATGGGCACTTATGAAGGTCAAATTTACAGAATTTACCACCGGTTCGGAACACGGCCTTTAACTGAGAAGAGCCGGCAAGAAACTCAACCCTGTTGTTAATATCTGTTCATATTTTGACGGTTTAACTTGGATGTATTGTGAACTATCGTAAATTAATACGTCATATTGTGGGCGAAATGGTGCAGTACACAGTTAATTGCCAGTTTGCAATTTCGCGAGATATTTTGTGAACTCACGGCGCTCACAACGATACGGTGACATCTACATAATATTTTGTTTAATATTAATAAAAATGTATTGTATAGTTTTTGTAAATATTTAATGTTCTAGTTCTTAGCTTAATATTTTAGTGTTTTCTGAAACTGTAAGTAAAATTTATACAAAATTAAACTGAAGTCTCATTTATAAAAATTATATTTTTTTTTTTTTTTTACTATGTATAGGCCTGTGTTTGCTCAGTGATGATGTGGCCGATGATAGTAAGCACACAAAGCCTAGAAAGGAACTGGCTCTCAAGTGCAGCTGTCGGAACACACTGAAAGGTGCTTGGCGACAGATTTTCAAATTGAGGGTGGTAGCCAGCCAGGCGGGTACTACAAAGTACCCTACCACCGTCCTATAGTGTCCTCACGATGTTTTCCTTCACCGAAAGCTCAAGCTCATTGTAGGATTCGGACCCGAAACCTTCGTCTCGGCATCCGACGTCACTACCACTGAGCTATAATCGCCTTGAATTAATTATAGTCTTTGCAAAACGTATCCAATAATTATTATTATAATTGGTAGCATTAAATATTAACGTTATAAGCGTTAATGGTAGTAAACTGAATATTCCATCACAACGTTTACGTAAGCAACATCGAACAATAGCAATGCACTGCGTAAAGCCCGCAACATAATTATTTTGGGATTAAGTTTTCGATCGCGCTGTTTGTTGAGAGAATGTGACGTCATCAGTTTGTCGGTTAGGTTCGTTAAATTTTCAGGAAATTGGGCAGGTATTTTGAGGTGTACATTTGCGTCATGATATAAATATCCTGGGACATTTCTACACACACGGTTATCTGATCCCAAACTAAGCAGAGCTTGTATTATGGAAACCAGATAACTGATATACTACATATACTACTTTTTTTTTGTAAATACATACTTATATAGATAATTACACCCAGACTCAGGACAAACAGACATGTTCATGCACACAAATGCTTGTCCTGGATGGGATCGAACCCACGACCTGCGGCGCAATACTTAACCAACTGCGCCAACTGGCCCGTCAAATATGTAGGTAAATAACTTTGAATTAAGAAGTGAAGTCTCGTTTAAAATATAATTTTGAGATAGCATGGGGTTTATCAAGAAGAGTGTGAAGATATTTTTGCAGGGGTGGCAACGCGCGAGTAGTGTAAAGTGAAGTGGACCGTTTGCTTGTTTGTCAATCTACCTATTGACATAAAAAAAAACTGTGCTTTAGATTCTGACAGTTCCTAGCAGGGCCGTAGCTAGGGGAGCATTATGGGCCAATACCCTACTTAAGTAAGGCCATCGACTATGTTATGTAAACTATATTGTTCATAGTTTGATATATGATACGGTCGGCAACGCGTGAGTGGTATCTGCTGTTGCGCAAGCGTCTACAGGCTACGGTAACCGCTTACCATTAGGTAGGCTGTATGCTTTAGGTGCTGTCATGAAGTTTATTAAGAAGAGGTTTTTTAAATAATCTTATTTTCAATGCCATTCAATGTGACAATGTCGCTAGTATTCTAGGAACGATGCCTTCTGACAGCGACTATAAAATTTAGTTTAGTCCGTTTTTTTAAGTAGTTTTTAGTTTATTTTGTTTTAATATATGGATTGAAATAGGACAGAAAAATCTATTTCTATTGAATGTTCTATAGTTGCCTACTTCATGTACCTCATAGTATGACATCAAGATACTAAATTATACAAGTTGCTTGCTACATCCCATTTCTATGGTAATTTACAAGGCAATCTATACAAAATCTATTTATATACCCTATTTTAATTCTTTTACTTTTAGCTGACTCAACTATTGCGTTGTTTACACTCCGTTGTCATGGTAACCGGGGATCGATTGTCTTGTTTTGTACAAGCAGTGTTTGCGAAGTAATACTCGTAGAAGAAAAACAATATTTCAGTTCTAACAGAACTGGAAATGGAAATTAAAGAGAATTGAAATAGATGTGGTTGTAGTGTTATGGTTTTTGTAGAATAATTGATAATATTGGTAATAGGTACTTACCTATTGTTTTTCCGTAAGGTTGTGATGTGATATTATTTTGATATTGGTAAGTCATATTTTTTGTATTTTGGTTAGATAAATTACTTCTTCCTTATTAAAGGCTGAAGATAGGCTGAAGTCAGATTTCCAAAAATGCTCAAGAACTTAATTTTGATGCGATTTTTTTTCAGTACCTTTTTATACTATTTTCTATGCCTAAATAGTAAAAAAACACACTTTAAATGAAGCATTTTTCCTATCATATCCTGAACTAAGCACAGTTTGTACTATGGGAAACAGATAGCTGAACAGATACCTACTACATATCATATACTTACCTATATATTTTATAAATACATAGACTAAGGTTAGACAGAAATATTCATGAACACTTTTAATGTTTGTCCTGGATGGGAATCGAACCCACGACCTGCATGATATGCGATCTTAATCAATTAACCAACTGACACGTCAAATACTAAATTAAACATGGAATTATCTTCCTGTGTTCTCAATCATTTAGGCTCGGCGCAATAAGTAACTAGGTAGCTAACTAGATAGGCTCTTCTTCCATTCAGCCCTAATTTACTAATAATGAAGCTGAAATGTTTGTTTGTTTGAACGCGCTAATCTCTGGATCTACCAGTCAGATTCAAAAAAATCTTTCACTAATAGGAAACTACATTATCCCCGAAGATTAAAGGCTACTTTTTATCCCGGGAAACCGCGGGGGACAGTTAGTATAAAATAAACATGGAATAAGGAAATATAAATCCATATGACTAAAAACGAAATAAAACACGTGGAAAGCTTAGCAGTAACCCTTATAAATCCACAGACTATGGGCCTCCTGGACAAGCTATCAATATGGCTCGGCAAAGGCCGGACAGAGGTGACGGTCCTCGTGCTAGGCCTCGACAACAGCGGGAAGACTACGCTACTAAATACATTGAGGCCTCCAGAGCAAAGGGCACAGGGTACAGTGCCTACCGTTGCTCATCAGCAGGATCATTTCCAGAGTTCGTTGGAATGTCTTTTTTAAACTACCAGGGTAACATAAAAGCGTATGTGTTGCCAGGTATGGGACATTGTGATCCTATAGGTACACACGCAACGAGCAGTGAGGTCATTGATCGATGGTACGGCACTACTGTCAAAAGTACTGTTATGCTATTAAGTCGTGGGGGATAGCGGTGAGCGACGATACATTCGCAGGAGTTATACTTAGGTAGATGTTCACCGACTACAAAACTTTCTGATAAATTATAATCGGGCGTTTAATTTTTAGTAGGAAAAAGTCATCGTAAACGCCCGATTATTATTTATCAGACCATTTTCTTGTCGGTGAGTTAAAAAAAGTATTATCGTTATTACTTTTTCAATGAACTTTATCCGATTATGGTTTACTGGTAATTTGGGCTGAAAATGTCGGAAAATAAAATTCCTTTTTTAAGCTGAATTCTCTAGAGAGTTATGTGAATGCTATCAGCGATGGTTATTGGAAATGATAGGTAGGTACATTGAAACATAAAAGAGAAAATAATGATATCGTTTTCTTGGAAAATTAAACTATTTAGGATAAAAAATTATACATTGATAACTATGGCATAAGAATAAATCTCATATTGTTGTATATTTATGTATTTATTTAATTGCGTTCCACAATGTGTACACCTTATCTCTTGTAAGTAAAAATAAAATTAAGGTTTTTTTAGAATAAAATTATGATGATGGTAAGTGGTTACCGTCGCCTATACCAGAGGTATTGCCAATGTGTTGCCGACCAGTTCCAATGCCAAGAAGGCAACTGACCAAGTGCAATTGCCGGAACACACCGGTAGATGCTTGGCGACAGAATTCCAACTTGAGGGTGGTATCCAGGCAGACGGGTACCTACTACAAAGTACCCTAATACCGTGCATATCGCCCCAATTCTGTTGTTTACGAATTAAAATTTGATCTCACTACTTCTCTTTCTAACAAAAAGCATAAGACACAGATATACGAAATTTGGTCCTGTCAAATTAGTCCGACCCGATTGCTTATTTCAACGTGAATTTAATTGTCACCTATAATGATCACGACTGTTTACCCGTAAATGATAGTGGCTTAGACACCGAGTAGAAAACGGTCCGATAAATTATAGTTGGGCGTTTACGATGACTTATTCCTATGAAAATTCATGGTAAACGCCCGATTATAATTTATCGGGTAACTTAGTCTAATTTGATAGGATTAATAATGTTTTATCTTACAATAGTGTGTGTAAGAAAGAGAGGTGACGTAATTAATAGAATCGGCACCAATGTTTCCAGGTGGTGGAGTATCGTTCACAGCGTGGGACGTGTCAGGAGCGCCGCGGTACCGCGCGCTTTGGGAGCGCCACTACCGCCGAGCTGATGCCGTCATATTTGTTGTCGATTCTGCTGATCATCTGAGACTAGGTAAGAAGAAAGAACAACTGAGTACCTATCTATGCCTGGTGAAGTGCAAATAGCACGGTATCATGAGGGTTACCGTGACACCGTACAAACTACTACCGTTTGTAAATAGGGATGATGACTGGGTAAAAAATAATTAATTATATTTAGTCCGTCAGTTAGGTTATCAAAAAATATTGGATACGTATTTTTTATTTTATCAAATCAATAAAAACTTACAAAGATAGGTCGCATAAAAAGTTCAGGAGTGGGGGTTTGTGACGTCACTTCTCTGTAAAAAGTGTACTAAAACGTGACGTCACGCGATATTTATACGCACTGTATCTTCGTTATTTTTTGTTTTCAGAACTAAAGAAAAAACATGTGTCCAATATTTTTTGGTAATCTATTCTATTCTATTCTATGTATTTGGCTAACACGGGCTCAGCAATAGCCGAGCGCACTTCGACCCTGTTGGATCCATTGTGCTTCCCTAAGCCCTTTATTACTCTTCCGCTGGTAGATCAAAGAGTCCCTGTATGAACCTCACAGTCATACCTGCTTGGAGCTGCGCATAGTCATCAGGTGTTGGATAAGCCGTACCTAAATGATTTGCCCTACGCCTTGCCAGAGCGTCGCAGCTGCACAGTATGTGTAGCATTGACTCTTTATCGTCCATGCAGAATCTGCATGTGTCCGTCGTGCTAAGCTTCATTCTATGAAGGTGCTCATTGGTGCCAAAATGGCCTGTCATTGCACCAATGTAGTGCCTAAGTTGTGTTTTATTGAGATTTAAGAGGTTCTTAAAACCTTCTACCCTCGTGCTGCAGAATTTCTTGGAGTGGTTTAGGCCTCTTACTTCCTTCCATTCTCTAAGTTGTTCTTTTTCTGCCTGTGCATACAATGCCTGCTGGAAGGTTCCATGAGGAACGCCTACAAATGGCTCAGGGCCAATGAGCTGCATATTCGAGCCCGCCCTTGCTAGTTGATCTGCCTTTTCGTTCCCTTCAACACCTACGTGTCCAGGTACCCAGATTAGCTTGACGTTGTTGTGTTTTCCTAGTTTGTTAGTTAAGATTACACCTTCTTTGACTAGTTTCGAATTTACTCTGAAGGAGATAAGCGCCTTCAGAGCTGCTTGACTGTCACTGAGTATGTATATGGTTTTACCCTTCACATTCCTCCTTAGCATTTCTCTAATGCTGGCGATTATTGCATAAGTTTCTGTCTGGAAAACAGAAGTATAATGCCCCATGGGTTGACTGATGCTGCAGTCATTGGACCAAATCCCTGCTCCCGTTCCTGACACCATTTTGGATCCGTCAGTATACCATATGAGATGATTAGTGTCGTTTCTGGGGTTGAGTCCTCTCTTCCACTCTTCCCTTATTAAACATATAGACTGGGTTATCAGCGTCGCATAACATGTCCATTATGTCATCCAGTTCTTTTTCAGGAACCGTTGTTGTGTGTTTTGTGTAGGGCTTATGGCGATCCCATGCGCCTGCCTTTGCAAGTCTGTAAAGAGATTTTCTTGCCTCTGTTTGTATGTGGATATGTAAGGGTGTAATTTTCATGATCCACTCAAGTGCCATCGTTGGCGTAGTTTTAAAGGCACCAGTTATACCTAAACAGGCTACTCTTTGTACCTTCCTCAAGGTGTCTTTACAGGATTGTAATGAAGTCCTTGTCCACCATACTGCGCTGCCATAACATAGTATTGGCCTCACCATCATCATATATATCCAGTAGATAACCCTAGGTTTTAGTCCCCACGTTTTGCCATAGGCAGAACGGCACATATTGAAGACTCTTAGGGCTTTTTTGGTTGTATTATCAACATGCGTGCGCCACGTCAGTTTTTTGTCTAGTGTTACGCCTAGGTACTTTACTTCCATGGCCCATTCCAGTTTAGTGCCATACATCTTTAACTCCCTAAGTCCGCTTAGGTCTGTTTTTCTTGTAAACGGCACTAGAACTGTTTTGCTTGGATTTATAGATAGGTCGTTCCTGTCACACCATCCTTCTACTTTATCCAACGCCTCTTGAAGCAGGTCCGACACTACGTTTGGGAACTTGCCATTTACTTGTATGACTATATCATCTGCATACCCTACTGTATGGAAAGGTCCTACGTTCAGTTCCATCAACAGGGAGTCTACAACGAGACTCCATAGTGTTGGGGATAACACCCCACCTTGTGGGCAACCTTTCGTAGTTATTGCGGTTACCCTATCTCCCAGTAATTTGGCTTGAATAATTCTACCCTGTAGCATAGTATCTGTCCATTTTATTAATGTGGGTTCTATGCCATGCTTCTCCGCTGCGGCTCTTATTGACTCAAAGGTCGTCCTATCGAACGCCCCTTCAATATCAAGAAATGCCGCGGCAGAGATTCCTTTGGTCTCCAGTGCGCACTCAGCTCTGTCTACCACGTAATGTAGTGCTGTTTCAGTAGATTTACCTGGTTGATAAGCACATTGCATGTTGTGGAGTGGTCTGCGTTTCAGCGGTCCATCTCTTATATGCCTGTCGATCATCTTTGGTAATCTAACTGACGGACAATTTATTTTTTTTTGTCGTCACCCCTATTATAGCTTTGGAGAAACTATCAAAATAATTACCTATGTGACGTATAATAATTGCATTTCAAATTCAAAATTCAAATTCAACATTTCTTTATTAGATTATAACAAGTATGTAACTACATGGGTTGGGTGGGACTCCCTTTTCTAAACTCCCTTCTCTTTTTTAAGTTTAGGCAACCTGTGTTAATAAATGTTTAACATCTAAATGGAATCGTTGAGTTTAGTAGGTAGGTACAATATGACACAACTTAGATGTAGCATCGGCAAGTCGTTTTCGTACACTTCACGTCTAATTTACAAAACTAATAAAAATCATTTATATACCATAATTATCGGCGAGATAATTTTTTAACACATGAGTAGTGTTGTAGACGCACTCTTTTCGGGAACGATCGATTTTACGAATATTGCCGATGCTTCATCTTAGTTGTGTCATACTATACTGGATATTAATTTCAACTTGATACCTACCTTCACCCGTTCCAGACAAAAGGTCTTGGTCAAACAGAGCTCCTTTTTTCCTTTCGAGTTCTGAAAACCACAATTCTAACAATTTTGTCTTATGATGTTTTCAGTGGTGGCTCGTGAAGAGTTGGAGCTAATGTTAGCCCATCCAGACATGTTTGGACGACGTATCCCACTGCTGGTGTTTGCTAATAAGAGCGACGCGCCACATGCGCTTGCGCCTATGCAGATAGCTTCTGGTAAGTCTTTTTTTGTGTCTGCAAAGCACGAATATGCCCGGTGTTGCAACCGTCTATAGGCTACGGTAACGGCTTACCATAAAATAAAACCAGACAAGTGTGAGTCTGACTCGCGCACCGAGGGTTCATCATCATGATAGCCAAAAGACTTCCACTGCTAGACAAAGCACTCCCCCAAGGATCTCCACGTTGGCCGGTCTTGCACTACCCGCATCCATAGCTTTTCCGTTTAGATCATCCAGAAATACCTTTATAAGTTTTGGTTTACTCGCAAAATATCAAAATAGTGCTGTTATAATTTACTGTATTTCTATTGGGTTGACTTAGAACCTTGATATTTTTACAGCTCCAAGAGACTACACTTTAGTAGTTTATTTTAACACTGACTGTACAGTGTACACTTTATTTATTGCAGCTCTCTGCCTGGAAAGAGTAACGGACAAGCCGTGGCACATTTGCGCGTCGAGCGCGCTCTCCGGCGCAGGACTGTCGGACGGAGTAGCGTGGCTCGCGCGACAAATACGAGATGCACTTACTATCAAATAGATATAAAAATAAGCTTTAAAGTAACTGGTAGAAACGTCAATATGGCATATTTTCGAAACCTATGTTCGGTTTTTCAAGCAAAATATTTTTGTTTCTTTTTGACATCACACAGTTTGTATATTCTGCCAGTGTCAAGTTGAGCAATGTATTCTATATTCTTCATGTTGGTATTAAATATTTTTTCTAGTTATATTTTAAGTCTCATGTCATGTTTTAAATCATTTTCAAGTTCATTTAGTGGAAGTGTCTCAAAAAGTCTGTGAAAAGTTTTAGTAAAACGGCAACCAAGAAAAAAAAATGACTCGAAAACGATTCATTAACTTGACTGGAACCTGAAATATAATTTTACGAGAACATTAAATATAAGTAGAATATGTTTAACTTGACACTGGCGAAATACACAATATCAAAATCAAATTATTTAGATGAAAAAGTAAAAAAAAAAAATTGCAATTTCGGTCAGAATTTTGTTCAATAAAAAAAAATGAGCATAAGGTTTTGAAAATATGCTATCTCAAATATCCATACAGTAAAACATAACATTATCATTATAATGTTACAGAGTTACCTTAACGGTAGGTACCATGCAGCAAGGAAATTATTTCCATAGCTAAAAGATAATCCTGTATTATTAAAAAAAAAAAAATACCTCAAATGTATTTACGAAGATATTACTCAATTAATCGTTATAAAATTTCACTAATATTATAATTATTTTCACATCAAAGAAACCATTATAGTTTTTTGATAAATTCACCTTGTTTTTTTTTGAAAGAATAACTACCTACCTACCTACTTCGTAATAAATTAAAAAAAACGCTTGTACGGAACGAGTCCCTTTCCGTATACCTACCCTCCTTTTTCACATTCACATCTTGCTTACCCACATGTACTGTCAACCGGCTATCAGTCCATTACCAGTCGTTGTTTAGACCGTTACCTACCTACATAAAATTTCGTCGCGTGTGATTGGAATCCGTAAAATTAAGTGTTTTTTAACTTTCAAAAATAATGTCAAAGGTGATTTATGTGGAGTGCAGTGAACATTTTCGACCATTGATAAATTTTGGAGTAACTACCTAGATTCGAGTCAGTTACAAAAATGGTGGCATTTTGAAAACGTTGCTTAACTAAAATACGTCAAGTAAGTGCATGTTCCTTTGTTTTTGCAGCCTGTGAACTCTTCGGATACTCCAAAAACCTTAGTACAGCAGCATTTACTGCATTTGTTTTGATGTTTTTTTTTTTTTTTTTTATTTTGGCATCACACTTCGTATATTTTGCCAGTGTCAAGTTGAGCAATGTAGGTATTTTTATATTCTTCATGTATTAAATTCTCGTCAATCGTCGACACGATTTTATGAAAATAAAACGAAAACGCAACGTCACTTCGCAAGTTCCCGCCAAAAAGTCCTTCTGTTATTACATTAGATATTCCAAATTCAAATTACATTCCATTTTCAAAATTACGCACATGCTGAGGTGTCTCCTGTTTGACAGCACAGAAGTAATTTCATTTCATGTTTAGAATTTTATTATTCTTCTAGGTTTATCTATTATTTCTCTTATTTGTTTCTGGATTTATATATTTAAATCTTTCTTTCTACTTATACCTACTTCATAAAACACTCGTCCAATGGTGAAAATCGTATGAAAAACCGATCGGTAGTTTTTGAATTTATCGCTTTCAGACAGACAGCTGTATAACTAGCTGTTCCTCGCGGCTTCACTCGCGTTCCCCGTATAAAAGTAGCCAACCTTTGGGGATAATGTAGCTTCCTATTAGTGAAAGAATTTTTCGAACAAACAAACTCTTCAGCTTTATTATTAGTATAGATAGATATTTATACATGTATAGCTGGGATTTGGTAATGCGCCTGAGGCATCAGAGTTACCCATCTCACGTTGGGTCTAACGTAAATATTTTCAGTAAGAATTGAGTTTTATGTTTCCTATGAAACCGGTTATATTTTTGAGGATAGCTTCCATGAAATTTAATATAATATTACAAATTTTGGTAGGTAGTTTAAGGCGATAATTCAGTGGTAGTGACGTCGAATGCCGAGACGGAGGTCGAGGGTTCGGATCCTAAAGTGATCTTGAGCTTTCGGTGAAGTAAAACACCGTGTAGAAACCATAGCACAGTGGGGTATGTAGTGCCTACCTAGCTGGTAGTACCTCACCTAATAGTTGAAAATCTATCGCCAGGCACTTTCCGGAAAAAAATAAACTATCTAGGTATATTATGTAAATTAAAACCGGACAAGTGCGAGTCTGACTTGCGCACCGAGGGTTCCGTACAAACTTAACTTTGTATTTAATTGAGTGTAACTAAAAATTGCAATGTTTCCTTTATCTGTGCTATAAGACGTTGCTTCGTACCAAATTTAAAGATTCTGAGGTCACGGGATGTACCCTGTAGGTTTTGATTCCCTTGCGAGTCTCGAAAATTTGCAGCATAAACGGCTGTATCTTTTAATTGCGTATAGGCTTAGAAGTTTCATTTTTTCACAGCTCCAAAGGACTTGAGTATTTAATATGAATTTCAGCTTGATACGTACTCACTTTCCTGAGAAAAAGGGTCCTCCAAGGAACCAAGTGATCCTCTAAGGGTTCCGTTTTTATTTTCGGAACCCTAAAAACATGATAATTAACCTATACCTAAATTGTATAACTCCTATGCGTACACATGCGCAATGTATTCTCCAGCATGTTTCATTCAATATTTTTAAACCATAATAACCATAGCCTATAGTGCTATTTAATCAGTGGCAGTTAATGGCTTAAGGCGATGTTATACGGGAAATGGTGATTCTAAAATGCGTTTTTCTCTGTTTTCTTTGTGCCAAGAGATTTGGAAAAAATATATGTTAAACTAGAGAATATGTGACGGGGAATAGATTTTTTTTAAATTGCGATTTTTCATTAGTAACGTCAGAAAAAGTCGTAAATATGTCCCTTATTAAAACTAAAAATGCAATTTTCTCTTTTTAAGGCGATGCCATTGGAGCCATCTTTTTAAGGCGATGATAGCTCAGTGGTAGTGACGTCGGATACCGAGACGAAGGTCCCGGGTTCGAATCCTACAATGAGCTTGAGCTTTCGGTGAAGGAAAGCATCGTGAGGAAACCATAGCACGGTGGTAGGGTACTTTGTAGTACCCGCCTGGCTGGCTACCACCCTCAAGTTGAAAATCTGTCGCCAAGCACCTTTCAGTGTGTTCTGACAGCTGCACTTGAGAGCCAGTTCTTTTCTAGGCTTTGTGTGCTTACCATCATCGGCCACATCATCACTGACCACGGTGAGATTGTGGTCAAACACAGGCCTATATATAGTAAAAAAAATCTAAATACCTTGAACCATATTAACATACATTCTGAAATGCATTAGAAAGGGAATAGGTTCCGTACTAAATAACATAAAACCATCTTTGTTTACTAAAATTGCGTCTCTCCTGTCTCGCTAGTCTCCGTCAGTTTAGTAAGGAACGGAGACATTCGCGGAGAGCCTTCTCTTTTAAATGTTTCACCGAACTAAGATATTTGATTGATTATTATTAAAAGGGTTTCTCGACACGTAATCATATCCTCGTTAACATTATGTACAGCGCTTTGTTTTTGATTTCTGAAGCTTGAAGTTAACGATGCGTTGGGATAATAAATAACTTTTTTACTCGCTTCTCACATTTACATTCATAAATCAAATGTAAATGTTTTATCAATAAGACATGTTTTACCCGTGTTTTTTTGCTATTAAAATTTTCAAGTTATTTTTCGAAGCTACATTTGTTACGCGACTGTCAGAAAGAATGAGTGCAATGTTTTCAGGGCTTTTTTATGTTATTATGTTAATAATCCGTTTCTATATTGACAAGCCAGTTGCCGCAGTTGGTTAAGACACCACCTATCAAGCCGCTGGTCATGGGTTCGATTCCCATCCAGGACAAACATTTGTGTGCATGAACATGACTGTTTGTCCTGTGTCTGGGTGTAATTATCTAGGTATATAAGTATGTATTTACAAAAAAAAAGTAGTATATGTAGTATATCAGTTATCTGGTTGTCCATAGTACAAGCTCTGCTTAGTTTGGGATCAGATAACCGTGTGTGAAGAATGTCCCAGGATATTTATTTATTTATTTATATTCAAAAATCATTTATATAATATGCCGAGGAGCTGGCGAAAAAAACGGTATAATTACGCATACTTTCAGTCCGAAGGTTTTGGGCCCGCTGAATTTGAATCTCAACTTTCAATAAAAAACCGCCTAAGTTCATGGTTTCGATCATAATGGCAAGTTTGTCATTCAGTTTTTTACTGCTCCTGAAAAATTGTAATTATACCGTTTTGTTCGCCAGTTCCTCATATACTAGCTGTTCTGTTCCCCGCGGTTTCACTCGCGTTCACACGTTTCACTCGAGATGATTTTGAACCTCATTTAATCGTTTTAAAACCTGATATAATACTTTCTAACGTTATAAAACATTTAACAAATGGTTTCAATATCTCTACAAACACTTTACAATATAGGTAATCACATGAAAAGTATAAGTAAGTACTTCTAGACTAGATATTAAGCTTTATTCATTCGTACTACGTTTCTCTTTACATATAAAATACTTGTATGAAATTGAAATCTCCAGGATTCAGGTCAAATAACTGGACCAAGCAGGTCGATGGGGTTTTAGATATTTGCTTCAAAGATTTTTCACTTCACATGACCATGCAGGGAGTAACAAACTGCTTCAAAACTGTGTCAGATTAGATATTATTAGATTCCTTCCTATGGGTCGGTTGCTAGTACATTTTAGTTAAAGGTATAGACTATTACTATGCTTTGACCGTAGAGTCACATTGACGATGACCGATCTCCCTCGTTCGGTTATGGTTACGGCTAAAAATTTAGTTAAAGTGACACGAGCAGCCCTTGCTTTCTTTCGGCGGTTAAAGTTAACTATAACCGTAACCTAACTATCAACGCGCTTAATGCAACCGACCCTTAATCGTTATTATTTAATTAACTTATTTTTGATACAAATAAATAATAAAGAAATTTACAAAAAATAAACAAATCTAAGTTTTATTTGTGTCTTAAAAATAAACAAGACAAGGTGGATCGACGATCTTGTGAGGGTCGCGGGAAACTGCTGAATGCGGGTAGCGCAATACCGACCATCGTGGAGATCCTTGGGGGAGGCCTTTGTGCAGCAGTGGACGTCTTTCGGCTGACATAATGATGATGATGATAAAAGATTTACGGTAAATATTTTAGTTTTTATTTATTTGTCATTGCCACTCTGATTACTCCATGAATGATCCATTCAGTCTATGGCTTTAATTGGCGACGTAACAATTGGGTGACATTTTTGTATTTTGTATGGCGAATAAACCCGTGACGTCACACGACGAAGCAGTCACAATGACAAAATTCACCCGTGCGCGCATAGCCTAACTTTTTCAAAAGTATGTTTGTGTACGTTTTACACATAACTAATGTTAAAATAGTTTTTCTTCGGTAAGGTTGATAAAGCCATCAGGATATCAATTTTAGTGACTTCCCAAAAAAATATATTCGTTTTACAGACAGACAGACAACCAAGTGATCATATAATTGTACGGAACCCTAAAAATAAGGTATTTTCATTAAATACTTCTTACTTCTTATTCGGGTCTCAATTTTAGTCCTTTTCCAAAAAAATACAATTCGTTCTACATACAGACAAACAACCAAGTGATCATATAATGGTACGGAACCCTAAAAATAAGTTATTGTAATTAAAAACCTTTTGAGACCCGTTATCAGTCAGGAGCTCTGTTTTAGTTGACAAATAGGAGATAAAACCTTTAATACAATTTGAAAGTTATGAGCGAATTCTTTGGTAAAAGAGATATAATTACGGAGAATTGTGAAGCCGTTTTAATTACCGCTTTCACTTGCAAAACTGTGGAACGAGAAAGTTTGATCAAAGGATGAAGTAGGTATGACATCGTTGTGGATTGCATTTTATTTTATTTATAAAAGAAAATGATACCCAACAGATTCCGTGACAATGTTAATTTTTTTAAGGAGGTTCCTTCAAAAAAGGTTATCAATTCGGCTGTAGGTATGTTTTTTTATATTGTTTACGCATAATTTTTTTGCTTAAAACCGATTTTAATAATTATTATACTTCATAAATTTAATTGATAAATTTTAAATCCGCTGCCGTGCCGTCCGCCACTGCGCGCCAGCTATAAGTGATTTATTTTTAACCGATTTCAAAAAGGAAGAGGTTAACAATTCGTCAGTTTTATTTGTCGTTAATTATTTGTGTCATTGTAAACAAATATAATCACGTGTTGAAAATATTTAATTAACTAGTCAAATTCTACTTTCTTGTACATCATTGTTAAATCCAAAATAATTCAAAAAAATCGTGTCCTAAATCATCACCTTATACGATAGTCTAGCGTGAAATGCCAGATTCTTTTGATGCTAGTATGGCATTCAATTTCTAAAAGTTAAGACTTTGATTTCATCCAATCAAAACCACGCACATCCTGGAATTTTCCAATTCCATTAACAACCGCTGGAAAAACAATAAAAACAGAATATTTGTGTACAAGCGCTAGTCCTCGAGTAGATCAAACAGTGCCGCCTGCCTCTCCATAGATATCTCACCAGTAGCTCGCAAGCCTCCACGCCGGTCGGACGTGCCGGCCGCGGCAGTTAAAAGTCCTCTTATCACTATGTAAATAAAACTGAAAATCGTGTGTTTTGTGATTTGTGAATATCGAATTTTCCGGAATAGGTTTTTTTCGGTATGTAAAATTTAATTTATTGAGGATAATTTTATTATTATATATTTGTATAATAATATGTATGATTACTATATACATATTTTTTAAGTTATATTTTGCATGTAATTATAAAATGGTATACATGGCATAATAGAAGCTGGTGTTTTTTTTTTACATTTATCTAAATATTTATTCATTAGATATTATGTAGGTATATATAGGTATATTACAAATATACGAAAAAATATCCCCGAAGCTGAAATCTGCCAATTGGTAAAATTCTTAACAGTGTTTTCCATAAAATTTCTGAAATATCTTGATGATAATATATATTATTGAAAATACTATCATAATTAAATAATCTTTATTAAGGGCATACCTTCGGTTGGAGCGCGATATTCAAATTTTATCACGTTTTTTGCTAATTGCAGCTCAGTTATAGGTCATGTTATTTGCGAGAAGAATACTAGTATATTTACTGATTAATAACAAAAGAAATCATCAACATATTCCTCCAAGGTATATTACTGACATATACGACTATTTCATGAAAATGTTACTAATATACCTTGACTAACTGAATAATTGAATAACTGAGCTGCAATTAGCAAAAAACGTGATAAAATTTGAATTTTGCGCTCCAACCGAAGCCTCCACCTTAACTAAACATAATCAAACAAAAGTTATTACATAAAGCTATATATAAAGAGTTAAATAAAATACGTGAACAAAGAAAATGTGCTGAAATGCAACAAGTTGGAAAGTGGGTTATTCAACAAGTTATAGCGCTAATAGCTTCTTATGTAGCTATAAGACGCTATTAATTCAAATCCTACAAGTTTTGAGAAATACATTATGAGGAAACCTTAGCACTGTGGTAGAATCATTGTCAACCCTTACCACTTTGGACCACTTTATCACAAAGATGGTCAAGTCATAATAGTAAAGTAAGTATTCAAGATTAAATATATTTTATCTACAAGCTGTCCCCCGCGGTTTCACCCGCGTTCCCGGGATAAAAAGTAGCCTATATGTTATTCCATGGTATGATCTATCTATGTGCCAAATTTCATCCAAATGCGTTCAGTAGTTTTTGCGTGAAAGAGCAACAAACATACATACAAACATTCACGTTTATAATATGAGTATGATAGTACTATAAGTAGTAGTAGAATTCATCACTATGAAACAGTTTTAGTTTCAACACTTCAGTCATGGCCGGTGCTGCTGCCGCCCAGCAAGAATGCCTGAAGCGCCGCAAATATGCATCTATAGGCAATGGATGCATGTTTGTGGCGTTTGGTGTTGAAACACTGGGGCAGTGGGGCCCGGATGCCCTTTTATTGTTTAAAGAGGTCTCCAGGCGCCTTATTGAGACCTCCCGTGACAGGAAGGCTGGTGTCTATCTAGGACAGCGGATCAGCATTGCCATTCAACGTGGCAATGCCGCCAGCCTTCTTGGCACGTTCACTCAGGGCAGTGATCTGGCACAACTTTTTTACTTGTAAATATTTTGTATTTTGTAAATAGGGTTAGAATATTATTTTAATTTTTAGTATTTGTAAATATTTAATTAATTGATTATTAAAAATATCTAGTTTTAGTTTGAAAATAAATCTGAAATCATGAAAAAAACTACATACATCTTGCTCGTTCAAAATGAATGAAATGATTTTTCTTCGCAATTACATTTACCCCTGTATATTTTTTAAGGTTTCGTACCAAATATTGCCAATGGAACCCTATAATTAAGCCTGCGCTGTCCATCTGTCAGAGGGCTATATCTCATGAACCGTAATAGGTTGACCGTTGAAATTTTCACAGAAAAAGTATTTCCATTGCCGCTATAATAAAAAATAATGAAAATAAAATATGTAAGTTGGTACGGAATCCTTAACATTGCCCGGTGGAGATGGTTCGCCGATTTGTCTTAAATTAATGCAGCCATCAATTAAAAAAAATCCTTTGTGTTTGGCAGATTTTTTACCACAAACACTCAACAAATAAAATCTATCAATGTCATGCTTTGAAGTACTACATTATCCCTATTTCATAATTTATTCTAAAGGAAAACTAAAATGAACAAATTTTTCGTGCAAACTTTATCGTATATTATACAATGAACTCAGATTTCGGCGCCACATTGTCGACTCAGAGTCACGTAGCTCGTAGCAGTACTACGACGCATAGTCTACGACCGCCTACGAAGCTACGAAACACATACATCATTTTAAATTAATTACATTACTTGGTACCAATTCTATATGGTTGTTCCCCGCGGTTTCATTCGCGTTCCCGGTATAAAATATAGCCTATAACATTCGGGGATAATGTAGGGGATATCCAGTAACTCCGGAGATTAGCGCGTTCAAACAAACAAACTCTTCAGCTTTATTATTAGTATAGATATAGAAGGTATAAAATTGACTGAAATTAATTGAGTATTAATCAAATGTTTCATCGTCAGTCGTACGTTAAGGCAATGCTATACGTGAAATGATGATTCTAAAATGCGTTTTTCTTTGTTACAAGAGATTTGGAAAAAATATATGTCACTGGAGAATATTATATGACGGCGAATAGTTTAAAAAAAAATGGGATATTTCATTAGTAACGTCAGAAAAAAAACGTGAATATGCCCCTTTTTAAAAGTAAGAAAGTATTATTCTTTTATTTGGGCCAAATGACTTGAAAAATATTAACATACATTCTGAAATTCATTAGAAAGGGAATAGTTTTCTTAATTTTTTAAAATAAGGCTTAGATTTTTTTTAAATAACATAAAACCATCTTTTTTACTTTGCGTCTCTCCTGGGTCGCTTGTCTCCATCAGTTTAGTATGGGACGGAGTCATACGCGGAGTGTCTCCTCCTAAGGCGATAAAGTTGAAATTGCAATGAAAGTTCAGTACAGCCGTGAACATAGTACGTGACAACGTGGTATAAGAAATAATGGTTTTTCAGCGCGTGGAAAAATTCTATTTTATTCTTCAGATATATGAATACTTGCAACATGAAATATGAATGGCTTTGAATAAGGCAGTTAAGCGCTTTTGTTGGTACTGTTACATTTAGAAATAGCTTTAGCCCCGCGGTTTTACCTAATACTTTAGATATAGCTTCCTATTAGTGAAATAATTTTTCTAATCGGACCAGTAACTCCGGAGATTAACGCGTTTAAACAAACAAACATACTCTTCAACTTTATTATTAGGCTGAGGTTTATAGAGCGTACTTAGACTTTGCTCAGACTTTACCGTACAAAATCGGTATTTAAAATGCAATATTCGAATCTCTCTAAGTGTGTGCTAAGCAAAGCCTAAGTGCAACTATTCGATGACTTACCAAAAACTTGGCTACAAATTAAAACACACAAATATTTACTTTATTACGTAGGTTTATACCATAAGTAAAGTCTGAGCAAAGTCTAACCATGCTCTATAGATCTCAGCCTTAGTATAGATAAAATACTTCATTTCAATTTGTTTTTTTTTTTTTTTACTATGTATAGGCCTATTTGTGTGTTTGGCCACAGTTTCACCGTGGTCAGTGATGAAGCCTAGAAAGGAACTGGCTCTCAAGTGCAGCTGTCGGAACACACCGAAAGATGCTTGGCGACAGTTTTTCAACTTGAGGGTGGTAGCCAGCCAGGCGGGCACTGCAAAGTACCATACCACCGTGCTATGGTTTTCTCACGATGTTTTCCTTCACCGAAAGCTCAAGCTCATTGTAGGATTCGAACCCGGGACCTTCGTCTCGGCATCCGACGTCACTACCACTGAGCTATCATCGCCTTAAATTGTATGCATTTGTATTCAATATAACTAAGATACCTACTATAAATTAACAAATATTAATGTAATCATATTTTAAGTAAAAGAGTCACGTCACGTGTTCCAAAGCTTGTTAATTATTTGTTCTGAGTTGTTGAGGTCAACGACCTGCTATCATAAATATATACGTATTAAGTTTCATAGAAATATCTTCCAATCTCTAGGGAAATACCTTAAAGTTAACATAACTCATGATTAGTTGAATAAAATATGTTCGAAGTCCAAAGTTTACGTAATTTAACTAACTAGGTACCCAGTTATTCAATTGGGAAATTTAAATTCAAGGAAACACACGAAAGGCGATGATATGATGATAGATTTAAGGCGATGATAGCTCAGTGGTAGCGACGTCGGATGCCGAGACGAAGGTCGATTCGAATCCTACAATGAGCTTGATATTTCGGTGAAGGAAAACATCGTGAGGAAACCAGAGCACGGTGGTAGGGTACTTTGTAGTACCCGCCTGTCTGGCTACCACCCTCAAGTTGAAAATCTGTCGCCAAGCACCTTTCGGTGTGTTCCGACAGCTGCACTTGAGAGCCAGTTCCCTTCTAGGCTTTGTGTGCTCACCATCATCGGCCACATCATCACTGACCACGGTGAGATTATGGTCAAACATAGGCCTATGTATAAAAAAAACGTACTTTATTCTCATTGGAAACAGTGACGAAAATGAATTAAAAAAATACATTATTTTAGGAAACTCCTTCATAAAAACTCCTCTGAAGCATATGATACCTTCCTCATAAATTCTACAATACAAAAATAAATAAGTCAAAAGCATGTTGAACGTCGCGCTTCGACGGTTCCGTAATTTATATGGCTCTCGTTACTGCATGACGTCATGTAAACTAATAGTTTTATGCCCGGTTTTACTTGCGATCTGCTAATAAAATGGATTTTCGAAAAGATTTACAATGTAAATAAGTCTGTGTTTCACCACAATCTCACCGAGATCTACGTGGTTAGTCGAAAGCTACTATTGACACTAGAATTTTTTTCATTTTTAAAATTCATGTAATTTTACTCATATTTTAATTTGTAAATCGAGTTGTTTGGCTCATTAGTATTATTTGCGTATGTTGTGGTTGCCGGTAATTGGATGAGCACCAATCATGTTCCTCTTTTTCATTTGTCGACTTTGTAATTTTGTGTATCTGTAATCCTATTAAATAAATAAACTAAATGTTTCCCGATAATTTGCTAGCTAAAAATAAAAATTACAAAATAAAACCTTATGTTTAGTATGTAATACGTCGATGATAGCTCAGTGATACTGACGTCGAATGCCGAGACGAAGGTCGTGGGCTCGAATCCTAATGAGCTTGAGCTTTCAGTGCAGGAAAACATCGTGAGAAAACCATAGCATGATTGGCCTCTAAGAAATTGACTTTCCAAAATCGTAACCTGATGCTGAACAGGTGGATCTAATTACTTTGACATTCTTGGGAAAGCGGAAGTAGGTTATTGGATATAAGATAGGTCACACCTACCATTCGGCTTTTATAAAGTAAATTATTATTCAGCACTGAGTCCGACTTGTTACTAAGACTCAGATAAAACTCAATTTAAATTAGGGCTACGACAATTTGGTATTTAAATAAAAAGTCATAAAAACGATTGTTTAAACTATTTAGTGATTTAAAATTAAAACTATGTAAGTACCTACATAAGAACTGTCAACGAATATATTTAGATGGTTTTAAAATATAATACAAAAAAATAAATAAATTTTAAAGTGTAATTATCCGGATAAAAATTCGGATGGAATATAAAAAAGATTTATTGTCGTCGAAATGATGACGATTTAATGATGACACAACCCTAGCTTAGATCCACCACCGACATCTAACCATGAGGGAGGGATGTAAAATTTACATAAAGTTACCCAATGTTTTAATCAGGCCATTTCTAGTTTTTGTTCTGCCGTACGAAAATGGACTTTATTATCATATAATTAAGTTGGAGACAAACATTTTGATTTGGCAACAACAGGTTTTCATTCAAATACTGGAAATTTGAATAAGTTTGTAATTTTGTTTAAACAAATGTGTGTTTTGTATTTTAAATGGGTTTTCTTTAAAAAGACGAATTAGATCATTTTATGGCTTGTATTTAATTATTAAAGTGAAAAATATGTAAAAGTAAGTGACATTACAAAAGCATATTAATGTTTAAATGTTAATACATAATTAGGTATATTAATAAAAATTACGTTTTATGTAATTTAGTTTCACTATATTTTTTTTACTCGCAATAATCTTTTGACATCCTTCTTGATGAATCCAATGCTGTGATTCCTTGTTATAACTAACGCGGAGAGCTCATACCACATAAGCGTCTGAAAGAATGAAAAAAAATTGAAATGCACACAACACAACAAAATAATGATAATAACAAAAAAAATGTAATAATATTAATCAACTTTAAAAAAAAAGAGAAAAACCTCCTTTAATGACAATAAAATTAATATGGGACCACCTTGGAGATATTCAGAACTATTCTTTTATTCTTCTATAAATATACAATATTTACAATTATTTACAACAAATATACAAACTATATATAAAAAATTTCCTCGAGGCGGCCGCTGCTGCCAATCAACGGCAAGGTTCCCAGAAGGCTGGCAGCGTTCCCTCTTTGTATGGCCAAGCTAACGCGTTGGCGGAAAAAGCTCCCCGCCCGCCGGTCCCCTGTGACCTCAATTAATTTTGAAGATAATGTTCGAGAAAATCGGCGAGACTCGGACCCCCAAGGACCCATGGTCTCGACCGCAAAAGGCAAAAATAAATAATTAAAGAACTATTCTTGATATCAGGTGGCCTAAAACGGCCGCTCAAGCAATATTGCTACATACAATTCATTATTCGAAGCAATTTTTCAAAATCGTCTATAAAATTGTCAAGTAAAATTTTCACCAAAAAAATATTTGATATACATAAACAATCCTTTAAATTCAAGAAATGAATAGGGTAGTTGACAGTGTCAAAAATAAATGACCAAACACTAACCAACGCATAAAACATTTAAAAACACGTAGAAACATCAAATATGTTGTACATTTAATGCTTTTTATGATTTTTAATTACCAGTGGAACCACTAAGAGTAGATGATTTGATGCTGTTAAACTATGACGTCACAGTGTAATGTTTCATACAAAATTCCATATAAACTATCGTTTTGACATTTTTTTAAAAGTAGCTGATTTGATATGTACCTCAACTACCCTATTGGTTATAGCAACATTGCTTGGGCAGCCTTTTAAGATATACGTAAAGTATGATTTATAATTAGATTGACCACTCACTCACTCACTCACTGACTCACTGAGTGACACTATTTTTACTTTACGATATGTCACCACCAAATGTCATTTTAGTCTATCTTATTAAAAATCAGAGTATAGGCATATAATAGCCTGTCATCTTTGCTACAGTAAAAATAGAACTGTCTTTCTCACAGGCAAAAAATAGCCATTTCTAAACAAAAACTAGAGCCACGTACGTCTAGTTCTTGTAAGAAAATCAACATAAAGTGAATATGTAACAACAAGATAGTTTATATGTTAACTGAATGACGTGCCGCAGACGTCTGTAGGGTTGTCACAACTGTGCTTAAGCTGTTTAAAGGATTTTGCTATTTTAAAACAGTTCTACTTTGAATGTGGCTCTGTTTTTGTTACAAGCCATTTACAGTATGACACAACTTAGATGTAGCATCGGCGAATCGTTTTCGTACACTTCACTTCCGATTTACACAACAAATAAATATAATTCAGTATCGCGCCATTCAACGTTCAACAAGATCATTTTCGCCGATCATTTTTTAACTCATGAGTAATGTTGTAGGCGCACTCTTTTCGAGAACGATCGATTTTACGAAGTTAGCCGTTGCTTCATCTAAGTTGTGTCATACTGTAAATGGCTTGTAACCAAAACCTCAGAAATACTCAATAACGTAATTAACTACAGCTTCAGCACCGCTATTTCACCCGTGTTCCCGAGGGATCTTATGTATTCCCGAGATAAAATTGACTCTACGTGTTAGTTCAGGTTATAAACTATCGGTGTACCAAGTTTCATCCAAATCCGTTTTATAGTTTTTACACGTGAAAGAGTACTCACTAACTTTCACATTTTTAATATCATTAGGATTTTAAGAAAATGTAAAATGTACCTATCAAAAGCTTTCATTAGCAAAACTCAAAACTCATAATATTCAGCCCTTCGGTTGGAGCGCGAAATTCAAATTTTATCACGTTTTTTGCTTATTGCAGCTCAGTTATAGGTCGTAAATTATCAACATGTTATTCGCGAGAAGAATGGTAGTATATTTACTGATTGACAAAAGAAATCATCAACATTTTCCTCCAAGGTATATTAGTAACATTTTCATGAAATAGTCGTATATGTCAGTAATATACCTTGGACGAATGTGTTGATGATTTCTTTTGTTATTCTTCTTCTACCGGTCTTCAACCGACGTCTCCACCTTAACTAGGCATCAACATTACAATTGATTCCACCGGCACCAGTTCGAAATACACTTAAACCGAGCTCTACTCTCTCTTTTATTTGATTCTCAATACCACACTTTGCTCTAACATGATTTTTCCTGCAGCGTAATTGAAAACCGATAATTACATTTTCATATCACTGCCAACCCTACCTCTAAACTTATTCGCTGGGTTCACACGTCGAGCATCGGTTTGAAATTCATACTATTTCCGGATATATCCGGCACGCGTCGGGATGGAATAGTCCGGGTGATTATGTTGACGACAGTTACTGTACCGAATGGATACGTGTAGATGGAAACTTGTTGTCGTAACTATATAAATTATTGTGACAAAAGAAATAGGGTAGTTGACACTGTCAAAAATAAATGACCAAACACTAACCAATGCATAAAACATCTAAAAACACGCGGAAACATCAAATATGTTGTACCTACTTTTAATGATTTTTATGATTTTTAATTACCAGTAGAACCACTAAGAGTAGATCATTTGATGCTGTGAGCCTATGACGTCATAGTGTAATATTTCATACAAAATTCCATATAAACTATCGTTTTGACATTTATTAAAAAGTAGCTGATTTGATATGTCAGTCAACTACCCTATTGCCACAAAGATTTGAAGTTCAACAGCAATGGGCTGCATTTTGAATAATTTTAAAAATTATATTTCTTGCGTTTGAATTTAGTACATATATTTAAGCACCGAAGGAATTTTACGATTAGCGCTTGAGACGTTTCCTACTAAATATTGTAAATGCGATAGTTTGTGAGTATGGATGTATATTTGTTACTCTTTCATGTAAAAACCACTGAACGGATTTGCATGAAACTTGGCACATAGATAGATCATACCTTAAAATAAGATATACGTTACTTTATATTCCGGGAAAACATAAGATACTTCGGGAACGTGGGTGAAACCGCGGGGCGGAAGCTAGTATATCATATGTAAGCTTTTGAAACCATTGAAATCCTTACATTGGTTCTGTCAACAAATAAAGGATTATTATCTCAGAAAGGAACCAATGTACTATTCTATACAAGTTTGTTTAAATTAGCTATTCGTGAAATATTTTTTCGAATCGATCCAGTAACACTTGAGATTAGCGCGTTCAAACAAACAAACTCTTCAGCTTTATTATTATTATATAGATGTGCCCATTGTAGGATTACAAATAAAATAAAAAAACCGGCCAAGTGTGAGTCGGAGTGGCGCACAAAGGGTTCCGTACCAACACGATCTAATGTTCAAAAGTACAGTGATCAAGACATAAAAGAAAATGCGACCAAACTTGGACTATTAAGAGTTATACGTAAACTTTTCCCAGTAATTTAAATTACCTAATATAAGTTGTTATAACAAAATATTGTCTGTTAAAAATGTTGCAAGGAAAAACAAACTCTCTCCAACTTTGAAACAATTCTTCATAAACTCAACTCAAAAACTGAATACGCAAAAAAGAAACAACAGAATTTTTTGTAGTAAGTAAGCAGAATAAATGAACACAATGTCTTGTCTAAAGTCCAAGCTATGATATCTAAACGGATTTATGACAACAGTAAAATATTTTTTATCAGTTCCACCAGTTGTAATTTGGGGACAAGTTTTGTACCCAAAGATAAGGAGATGAATCATGGACTTAAGGGTGCTTACATCACAAGAAACTGCGGCAACCGTAGGGACGGTCCAAGTGGCAAGTTGAAGCGATATTTCAGCATAATTACAAGAATAGTAATTTACATTTTCATTTATATTACTACGCTTTTGCTTGTAGTTTTATCTACGATACATAATTTATAATTTTTGAAGGTGGCATTTTAGTTTTACAATAAACTTGAACTTTCGGTGAAGGAAAACATCCTTTGGCTACCCAAAGCATTTACCAGTGTGTCCTAGAAGCTGAATAAACAAAGTGTTAATAAAATTAAAACCATTAAATTTGTATCCTGGACTTATGTCATTTCATTTCCAAAAAGTACAATCTCATCTCATTCTAAAATATGGATTTAGTCAAATATTTTCCTATTCTTGCCAATTGTTAATGCTATAATAAATTACTATCCGGCCACAATGAGTTCTTGGCGTCTATCAAATATCTTAGCATATTCAAAGCACTAAGAAAAATATGGAAAATAGTAAACAACACATAATTTATGATGTTTTGTACTGCTTACACTAGATTTGGTCAAAGAATACTAATTCTAATTCACTCCATTACCACAGAATAAGAAATAGTAAGTAATACCGCACATAAGGCTCACGCAAGCCACGCCATAATAAAAACGATGTATATACAGGATATTTTGTTAAGCAATTTTTTAATTTGATATGGTTAAGTAATAAAATTACAAGTAATCGTTTACGAAAGATGTTTACTTTGAAACTGATTTTATGGTAACCGGTACGCGGCGCGGCGACAGTCCGCGCGTATGAAGTAGGTACCTATCAGCTGTGTGCTCGCTCTCTCGCTCCCTCGTCTACCGCGAGGTAGGTGACTCATACGGGTTACTGACCGCTTATTATTATGTCGATACTTTGCCAATTTCAAGTCGGATAAATAAATAAAAAAAAGTATTGAAAAATTAATGTGTAATATTACTGATACTAAACCACAAAAACCTTTTTTTTACGGATCTTTTAGTAGCATAGCTTCATTACTTTCAAACCCTGATTTCTAAACTAATCGGTAGCATTTAACGGCTCCAGTATAAGGCGCAGGCATTTTTTTTACACCTAAACTTTTTGAATGGGGTAGAGCATAGTTCCTCATGAAGTGTGAAGATATTTTAGCAGGGTCGGCAACGTACGAAAGATTTCCTAAATCCGATTTACGAAAGATAGAAAAAAAAATATTTTATTCAAGACACCACGAAGATTATAAGCTTTCATTAATATGCCGTGTGTATTCTATGTATGTAGGTATGTTTAGGAAACTTGAAAGGCAATTTTAACCCACTTTCCGGGGTTCAATTGATCTGACTAAGATAACGTAAATCCAATGACACACAAAAAAGCTTGTCCGTCAGCTAAAAGACTTCTACTGCTGGACAAAGGCCTCTCCCAAGGATCTCCACGATGGTACTGCGCCACTCGCACCCAGCTGGTAAATTTAAATTTCAACTTATTTGCATTTATTTAAATACTAATTTAACGTCTGACGGTATTAATTAACTCACTTTTTCCTCTTTGCATAATTGTACTATATTAATACAAGCAGGTACCAGGGACACATAAACCATCAAAGTTAAACGTCCCAGAACCCATAGCATTAACGTATTTAATCCAGCCTATGTATTCTATTCACCATGTATTTTTCATGTTTACAAGTACGCACATAGACTTACTTGTGTGGGTAATGGATTGGAATGTAAATGAAGGGGTCGAAAGGCCTCGGAGTGCTCGCGATATGTTCCCGACCTTCAGTGACTTTTACGATTCTTGGTCGGCGTTGTTACCACGGATCATTAAACTAAGGAGATAATTAATAATTATGTGCTCATTTTAATAATTTAATTTTTCGGTTTCATGGGTAAATTAGGGTTTAATCACCATTTTCTACATCTACTTTGTAACCAATTTTTTTGTTGTCTATTTTATATTATATATTTTTATTTTAAGGTCATGTAGTCTTCAAGATAGGTGTATACTACTATACAAGTTTTCTGCTCCACAGTTTTGCAATCATTTCCTGGTGGGTGCTTACATATTCCAATCCTAACTAATATCATAGCTAATATTATAAATATGAAAGTAAGTTCGTTTGTTTATTAGTAAATTTTTCACGCATTAACCGTTGAACCGATTGCTATGAAATTTAGCACGGAGCAAAGCTCGGTCAACCTATGATATGAGAAGGACATGGTCTTTTTATGTAGGCACCGCGGGCAGGTGAAATTGCGGAAGACAGTTAGTCTCTGTACACACAACATTTCTCTAAACACTTCTTGTTTTTATGATCCGTGTATGGCATACTTAAGAACGTTTAGTATGATATGTGAAACTTGGTAATCCTTGTGTTATGGTTGAATTAACACGCCTGGCTTCTGTAAGGCTTAATCTTAGAGAGGTATTTTGAAAGTTTATGAGGTCTGTAGGCGAATGATTCCAAGGATTTCTTGTTTGTATCTATATGCTTGGTAAATATATAAATACAGCACTATTTTGTACTATATTCCAGAAATTTATTTGGACAGTGGATCAATCGATTGATCTCCATGAGCTTTATGCCATGTTGTTGTATGCTTTTATTCGAAAATTATAACTGCACTTATAGGTATAATATTCGATTAATTTCTGATATATTATAAAAGTAAAATCTGACTGACTGACATCATAGCACTGCTGAAATCTTCGCTGAAATCATAAGGTTTAAAAACTTGAAATACACAATATTAACCATCCATTGAGGTTTTGCTAAATTCAACTAAGCGGCAACCGTGGAACGGAAACTTGATAAATAATATTATTTTCTACGAATCATTAGTTAAGAGGAGGCTATCTGTGTATGTCTCCGTCCCTTACTAAACTGGCGGTGACAAGCGAGACAGGAGAAACGTAATTTTGGTAAAAAATATGGTTTTATGTTATTAAAAAATAAACTAAGCCTTTTTTGAAAAAAGTAAGAAAACTACTCTCTTAATGGATTTCAGAATGCATTTTAATAATTTTCAAGTTATTTGGATGGCCCAAATATGAGAAGAATGCATTCTTAGTTTTGAGAAGGGGCATATTTACGATTTTTATCTGACGTTACTAATGAAAAATTCCAATTTAAAAAAAAACGATTCCCCGTCACATATTCTCTAGTTTCACATATATTTTTTCCAAATATCTTGGAACAAAGAGTATAGAGAAAAACGCATTTTAGAATCATCATTTCACGTATAGCATCGTCTTAAAGGAGAGTGATGAATCACGTTATTTTAGAATAAAAAGAACGTCATTATGAAAATGTGAAACAAATATATTATGTTTCCGTTTTATCCTTCTTCAAAAGTTGCATGAAAGTATTCTAACTTTACTATAAGTGCATTATTCTCATAAACCGATATATAAGTCCCTCTAACTTATTACCCTCTCAGAAACTATACTGATAATGTACTGTGTCCTTTGAGAACTCCCTACTTTACGTCCTATTTACATACTTTGGTATCGATTACAATAAAAAATGAGTTAATTTTATCTAAATTTTCAGTTTTACGTTTGTGAAAGTGTGTGAGTATGGATGGATGTTTGTTACTCTTTCACGTAAAAACTACAGAATGGATTTAAATGAAACTTGGTACAAAGATAGATCATACCCTGGATTAACATATAGGCTACTTTTTATCCCGAGATAACATAAGATACCTCGGAAACACGGGTGAAACCGCGGGACAGAAGCTAGTTAATTTATAATCTATACTAATATTATAAAGAGGAAAGATTTGATTGTTTGTTTGTATGTTTGTTTGTTTGCATTGAATAGGCTCCGAAACTACTGAACCGATTTGAAAAATTATTTCACTAATAGGAAGCTACATTATTCCCGAAGGTTATAGGCCCCTTTTTATCTCGGGAACGCGAGTGGGTTTCACTCGCGTTCCCGGGATACAGCGCGGAACAGCTAGTTAATAATATACTTACTGAAATTCCAACCGGAACCTCGTCCAAAACTCCATCTTAACTTCACAAACAGATCTCGACGATCCTTAATGCACGAGTTATCGTAAACTTCCCTGAATGACCTATTAACGCCTATCTTAAAATTAATTTATTGGGTACACTTTCGAACATTTTCCTTTGAAAGTTTTCGCTTTGTGAGTAAATCAAAGGATTTTGTTGTTATGTGTTATCTTCTTAATTAAGTATTTATTTTGGAATGAGTCCTTTATGAGGAAGCTCTACGCGAATGTCTCCGTCCCTTACTAAACTGACGGGGACAAGCGAAACGGGCGAGGAGCACATTTAGTAAAAAAAAGACGTTTTTTATTTTAATATAATTATTCCCTTTCTATTACTTAGAATGTACGTTAATATTTTCAAGTTTGGATACACCAAATAGTAGATTTTTTTTAACAATAAATAGAATCACCTTAAAAAACAAAGAAAAATTTGTCTGTCTGTTGTTATTAGCAGATAGTACGAGTAACTTTAAACTACTTATAATTGTTTACAAAAAAAAAAAAATTTATGTAGAGAAAAAATATACTTATGTATAAAAAAAAAATCTCGAGGCGTGTGCTGCTGCCGATCAACGGTTCTCAGAAGGCTGGCAGCTTTTCCTCTTTGGAAGAAAAAACTCCTTGCCCGACGGTCCCCCGAGGCAAGCTACTTTTATTTAAAAAAAAAAAAAAATTGCGCAAAAAATATCCCGGGAATGCGGGTCAAGCCGCGGGGGACAGCTAATTATAACATAAGACCAAGGACTGAAGTTATAAGAAAAAAAATATCACGACTAATAAATCTTCTAGGTCACTCGACAAAAATAAATTATATTAATAAATTAGTAAAGAAAAAAGTAGAAACTTCTACGGACATAACCTCAATAATGTCTCATAAAAAAACTCGGCATGAACTCTCAGAAACAAAGTCAAGAAAAATGAGAGAGCTTGCATGTGTGGTTTTGAATAACCTTTCTTAGATACAAACGTGAGGTCACCACTAACGGGGTGCGCATGGTGACTATAGTAACCATGATTAACCTGCTTATAAGGAATTAAATGGGCTTTTACACTTATGACGTTTTATAAAAAGACGCGTTATAGATTAAAATTATTGAAATATTAATATTAATATCACATTTTTCACTTACAGTAGGTATAATTTGCACATCATCCCCTCCCGCCGGTTCTCTGTGACCTCAATTAATTTTGAAGATAATGTTCTAGAAAATCGGCAAGCCTCGGCCCCCAACCCATGGTTTCGACCGCAAAAGGGAAAGATAAATAATTTGGGCCAATAGAAGCATTCTTTTTGAATTTGGAATCGAGCAATGTTGATTTTTTGTATAAAAAGTTTTTTCTTAGTCCCTTCTAGGATGTGCTTACTGCCATCGGCCACATCATTACGGTGACATTGTGGTCAAATACAGGCCTATACATTGTAAGAAATATTAATTATAGGCTCGCGTGATACCATAAAAGTAAACATATCCCATGTGAAGTCATGAAACCATTGTCACCGTAGCATCTCATCCACATTTCACGCGGCTAGGTTTTGAGATGACGTCTTCAACACAAAAGTACACATCTCCAAACCGGAATGACGAGGATGACGTAAATGACGAGGATGACGTAATAAATACAAAAATTAACATAATTTTGACTTGCATTTATTGTTGTTTAAGTTTTTAGTTTTGATATTTTTCTGTTAATAAATAATAGTCAATAACTTTTTCTGTTTTTTTACTATGTATAGGGCCTGTGTTTGACCACAATGTCACCGTGGTCAGTGATGATGTGGCCGATGATGGTAGGCACACAAAGCCTAGAAGGGAACTGGCTCTCAAATGCAGCTGTCGGAACACACCGAAAGGTGCTTGGCGACAGATTTTCAACTTGAGGGTGGTAGCCAGCCAGACGGGTACTACAAAGTACCCTACCACCGTGCTAAGGTTTCCTCACGATATTTTCCTTCACCGAAAGCTCAAGCTCATAGTAGGATTCGAAACCGGGACCTTCGTCTCAGCATCCGACGTCACGACCACTGAGCTATCATCGCCTTAAAAATCTAGAGATTTTTTTTTTTTTTTTATGTTACATACGTCCTAAACCTGAACTATGCCTAAACCACAGAGTAATAATACCTACTGTCTAAAATGTCCTTCTCCATTTATCATAGACCAGCTGCATGCCAAATTTCATCGTGTTTGGTTCAGCGGTTAAGGCATGAAAAGATAACAAACAGACCGATTTTCTTTCGCATTTATAATATTAGTATGGATTTTCAGACATAGTAACTAGTATGCCATAAATGAAAAGATTCCCAAATAATAATAAAAAAAACTATAAATAAATACTTTCCTTGTCTTTGTCAAGATTTATTAAAATTATCCTTTAAAAAAAAACATATTTTGTTGTGACTAATAAAATATTATGACTCGTACGGGAGGAAAATATTAAATCATCCTTTACTATTCTTCTATAAGACTAGAAAACTTCCGACAGGAAAATGTCCGACATTCGGACGACACGTGACTTGTATACAGAAAAAGTATGAACGAAGTATCTTTAATACAGTTTGTATCAATGTCTGCCTAATTGCTCGTGTCACTTGGAGTGGAGCAATCAGTTGCTTATCCATTCCCTACCTTATAAAATACAATTTGTTGTGACAGTTGCGAGCTTGTTGCCTTTTATCACAGTCTAGGCTTTATATAAGTCGCCAATAATTTTAACTGCCGATACGTGAATATCCACCTTAAGCTGTCAAAAGTCAACAGTCAAAATATTTATATGTTAACGGAAAAGTACCTAATCCGTCATTGTATACATTTCCTAAGAAATTCATACATTTCCTAAATATCTATCGGAGTACTACATTCGGTATATTTGTAAGGATAGCGGTATTTGGGGGGTTGTAAGTGAAAGGTACTTTTGTGCGAATACTTGCTATTCTATGCAAAATAAAAAAAATAACCCCAACCTATTTTTTTCCATAGTTTCAATATATTTCCAAGTATCATTATTGTTATAATTTCCTAGGGGAATTACACAGGAATTGTATACAATTCCTATATTTCATACATTTCCGGTAACATATACATAAAATTTGATTGGCTTTTTGATACTATTTTTACAAGGTTTTAATAAACTTCACATGTTAGTGTTTAGGTCGAAACTGGTAAGTAAACTTTAACCCAGTACACATAACTGATACCTATGTAAGTCAATAAATAATACGGTCATTGAGATGTTCTGAAAAAGGCTTATCATTAAAAAATGCTTTAAATTTTAACTTATTATGTTAGATACTTATTATTTTCTGTTCTTGTATTGTGATGTAAAATAATTTTAATGTCTATTGTTTAGGTTATGTAGATTGAAATTGTACTTTAAGGCTATTTAAAAATCATCGCTAAGGACATAAAAAATATAACAACCAAAATACGCTTCTATTGGCCCAAATTATTTATTTTTGCCTTTTGCGGTCGAGACCATGGGTCCTTGGGGGTCCGAGACTCGCCGATTTTCTCGAACATTATCTTCAAAATTAATTGAGGTCACAGGGAACTGGCGGGCGGGGAGCTTTTTCCGCCAACGCGTTAGCGTGGCCATACAAAGAGGGAACGCTGCCAGCCTTCTGGGAACCCTGCCGTTGATTGGCAGCAGCGGCCGCCTCGAGGAATTTTTTTATATATAGTTTGTATATTTCTTGTAAATATTGTATATTATAGAACAAAAAACAACCAAAAACGATTGCATAAAATCAATTAGTATGATGATGTATGAAAGAAATTTTTTTGCTGTCTTCAAACTCAACCTTAGAGTTCAGCAAAAACGTTCTCCTTTGTAAATAAATAAAGATGCTGTAACTAAAAATCCACATAATCCTGTAAACATAAATACTCTTTGACTGTAATTTTGTTCGGAAATCCAAAAATTCTTTGGTAATTAACTATTACTTATTTTACCAAAGGTAATTCGAACCACCAATGAATACCTACACTATTTACGTTGTTACATTAAAACAACTAAAACAAACATTGAAAAAGTATTACCTATTATCAAAATAAATATTGTCTATAATTCTCGTATATTCATATTCATTTGCTATAGATACTTTTACGTTCATCCTGTATTGAACATAAACATGTCAGTCTTTGTAAAACTCCATACCTACCCACATTTTTATTCTTGGTTTAACTTGGTATGTGTAATTTATGAAGGTAGTAAAATGTTTGTAAAGACGAATGTGCAGTGCCTGCACAAACCCAAGGGTTTTTAGGTACTAAGATTATGTAAAACGAATATAAAACATTTATGTAAATAAATAAATAATAATAATAAAAAAATAACATCGGTGCGGATGACAGTAGACAGAGAGATATGAAAATTATACTAAATCATAGTTTAACAGATTAACTTTATTGCAAAGATACAGGGCTCATTTTCATATCTCTCTGGTTACTGTCACCCGGACCAAGCTATAGCGTAAATAGTGTAATTCTTTGCTACGAAGTACCAGGCGATCATAAATAGAAAAAGCTCTTATATTGAATTAAATTTTGTGTATGTGTTTACCCATCAAATTGTAAAGATACTGTTTTTCAGTTCAGTGAGCAATATTTGACGAATCCTTACTTATAGGTATTTATTTTCTATACTCTATGTACATGTTTTGGTATATAGAGGAAGTTATGGTAGCATAAACAAACTCCCATACCTACATGACCCCTGAAAATATTACACTTCTTAGGGCAGTAGAGTAAAAAATAGTTTATATTACGAGATGGAAATAAGCATGGTATGAAAAGGAAACTTTAATTTAGATTTTATTGTACCTACACTAGCGACCCGCCCCGGCTTCGCACGGCTTTTCTCGCTTTTCTGTACTCTAATACACTTGTATTATACATATAAACCTTCCTCTTGAATCACTCTATCTATTGCTGAAAACTGCATTCAAATCTGTTGAGTAGTTTAAAAGATCTAAGCGAACAGACAGCGGGAGCGACTTCGTTTTATACTATGTAAAGATAGATTTTAGGTGACTATAATGTAGAATAGTTTATTACGATGGCGAATCGGCAGTCGCGTGACTATTTTACCCAAAAATATTGCGTGACTGAATATAATGTTATGATATTTATTAATTAATTGATGTAAGAGGAGGTTCGTAAGACGCCATGTTTTTTATTTGAAGGCTGTACTAAAATAGTACAGACAGGTTCATACTTGATACTTTTTATCCCATACTCTTTTTACAGTCTGTTTTTTTTAAATATGTAAAAAATCTATCACAATGCCCAACATATTTTGAAATTTTAAAATATTCTAAACGATCATTGTATAGCAAAAAAAATGTGTGTTTAATATCTACTATAGTAATTTTTGTTTTTAGGGTTCCGTTGATCAAAAGAAAATACTTATTGGATCTGTGTGTCAAATATACAGAAGTATATGGTATTTAAAATTATCTTTACCCTTCATACGCGAGTCAGACTCGCACTTGCACTACTCCGTTTTTTTCTTTGTATGATGAATAAAAAAAAAATATATCTATTTATACTAATAATAAAGCTGAGTTTGTTTGTGTTTTTGAACGGGCTAATCTCCAGAGTTACTGGTTCGATTCGAAAAAAAATTTCACTAGTAGGAAGCTACATTATCCCCTAAGGTTACATTTTAGGTTAAGGCTACTTTTTATCCCGGGGACGAGTGAAACTGCGGGGAACGGCTAGTAATAAGTAAAAGGCAACATTTTTGTAACCGTAAAATTATAATATTATTACCTAGTTAGATTTAATTAGGCATGTTTGTCACATAAAGTTCTCTTTTTAAATAACTTGACATGACTCGCACGTTTCCGAAATGGCCTGACGTTTGAAGTTACCATCAAAGGGTTTCAACCGCAGGGTTACGCTGGTCGCTTTCTTTATTACAAGCTTTTATTTACCTTCACTTGTTAGTAAAGGGTTGTTTTTTAGAGGTTTCAAAATGAAATAAAACATATTAAAATAATGTTAATGTCTATGAAGTTGGCTTTATATAAGGCGATGATAGCTCAGTGGTAGTGACGTCGAATGCCGAGACTTGAGCTTTCGGTGAAGGAAAACATCGTGAGGAAACCATAGCATGGTGGTAGGGTACTTTGTAGTACCCGCCTGGATGGCTACCCTCAAGTTGAGAATCTGTCGCCAAACACCTTTCGGTGTGTTCCAACAGCTGCACTTGAGAGCCAGTTCCTTTCTAGGTTTTGTGTGCTTAACATCATCGGCCACATCATCACGGACCACGTTGACTTCCAAATGGTCTATTCACATTAATTTACATGTCAAATATTAAGAATAAAACACCTTCTTGACATTGTAATAGATCGGCAACGCATTGACCTCTGGTATTGCAAATGGCGATAGGCGACGGTAACCATTTACCATCAGGTGGACCACCGGCCTGCTTGTCAACCTTCTGACATAAAAACAACTCAGCAATGTTCATGATATGGAAGCCACAAACTCATTTTGTATGTAACACCGTTTTTAATAAACAATAGATATAGCTTTATTTGACACTAGCTGTCGCCCCGCGATTTCACCCGCGTTCCCGAGAGTTATTATGTTTTTTCGGGATAAAAAGTATTCTATGTATTAATGCAGGTTATAAACAACCTGTGTTCCAAATTTCATCCAAATCCGATCATTAGTTTTTGCGCGAAAGAGTAACAAACATATATGCATACTCACACACTTTCGCTTAAATAATATTAGTAGAATAGTAGGATTACAAAACAAGGACAGTAGTACGAGTACAATAAATAAACAAAAATAATAATAATATAATATTAAAAGACCATGGGTCCTTGGGGGTCTGAGCCTCGCCGATTTTCTCGAACATTATCTTCAAAACTAATTGAGGTCACAGGGGACCGGCGGGCGGCGAGCTTTTTCCGCCAACGCGTGTCGCTTGGCCATCCAAAGAGGGAACGCTGCCAGCCTTCTGGGAACGTTACCGTTGATCGGCAGCAGCTGCTGCCTCGAGGATTTTTTTAATATGTAGTTGAAGAAAACAAAACGGCTGCCAGATAGAGGGGGGAGAGACAGATAGAGGTTGGACCCGAGTGTGTCGTGTATTTTGTATAAAAAGTGTTGAAGTACATAAAATATCGCTAGTTCATGACCAGACACACTGTATATATAAATATAGATCTCTTCCTAGTCTTACGCTCTTTCCAGAGTGGTCGTGGTTATGATAGGTCTTGAGTGGCGGCTTTTGCAATCCGTCTCCATTCGGCCCTGTTGCAAGCATTGCGGGAACACTCGGTCATGGTAGACTGTGTGGTAGACATTATATAATCCGACCATCTAGTCTAGTCTTATAGTGGTTAAATATAGATATTGCAGTTTAATTTAGTTATTTTGTTTTTGTTTGTTATTGTAAATAAATTAGTAAATAACACAAAATTAAATAGCCAGCGTAAAAAACAACAGTGATATGATGCCAAAAAGACTCCAACTCAGTATTAGTTGTGCACTGATTTTCAGTGGAGCCCCGAGAAACACATTCCCGTTTATTTTTAGGTGGCATCTTGAAAAATGATAGTCATTTATCTAACTGGAATTTAGTTTAAGTATTGCGTTATTATTAATTGCTTTTCAGACAGAATTATCTTAATTTGTTTAGTTTCTAATAATAACATTATTATTGTAGAACTTTTGAGTTTGAGAGCTTTCCGCGGTGGTTTCACCCGTGACACCATATTTTTACAAGCTTGGCATGTTTGTATGTAGGTATGTTTAGGTCGCCTCTTGTAAATCAATTTTGACTTCAACTTCAATTGATATAAAATTTTAAGTCCGTAAAAGCTTGTCCTTTTATTTTTTTGCATTAAAAAAATCCACAGCTCTTAATTTAAAATATTCTAACAGATACCTACTTACAGTTTATCTTAAAGCAAATCATGGATGTACCTACTTTTTCAACGTTTTAGACCTTGCTTTGAGGCAGCACCGTAGCAAACGGCAACTTTTTGCTTTATGCTACTTTACTTATGGAATACGGGTAAAACCACGGACTGAAATCTAGTCTATACTTCTCTTATATACATAAATTCTTAATTTCGAATATAGGAAGTAATGTCCAGAGTTATTATTCCGATTCTAAAAATGCTTTTACTATTAGGAAGCTACATTATCACCCAGTGCTATAGGCTACTTTTTATCCCCGGAATGTAGATGAAACAGCGGGAAATAGCTTTAAATGATCATGAAAGATCATCCTTAACTATCAGGTGTTCCGCATTATCAATACTTTGCCAAAAAAGTAAATTTCGAAATCTATTAAAAGTTGCGACATCTGAGACCATTCATATACTGCTTGCGGGTCACAATATGAGCACTCCCCAAGGACCCAAAGTGATAACAGGATTAGGGTAAAGGTTTCCCCGAAGTGGCCGGAGCCTCCTTGATAGGTTTACCTAATAAAAATGGACGTGGCATATTAGTTTACTTATGATATTCGTTTCTTTATATTGTTGATTCTTTTTTCCTATTTCTTTGATTTTGTTGACGTCTTTTTATAGTTTGTCGTAAAAAATATTTGATACTAACTTTCAGACACGATCTCTCGTTTTGCTAACTTCCAAACATTCTCCCTTGTACAAAACTAGCTGTTCACTGCGGCTTTACTCGCGTTCCTGGGATAAAAATTAGTCTATAACCTTCGGGAATAATGTGGCTTCCTATTAGTGAAATAATTTTTCGAATCGGACCAGTAGGGCAGAGCTTAGCGCGTTCAAACAAACAAACAAACTCTACAGCATTATTGTGGTATATACAGATAGATTAGTAGGTTTAGATATAGCTTAAAGTTTTAATGAAGGCTGAATAAGATACTTACCTACACAAACTCTTTAGATAAAAGTTTTGTACAATATTAAAAAAAAATCAGAACAGTTATATTTGTGCTTAGAATCAGAATGGAATAGAGTAGTCCTTGAAAATCTCGAACCGCAAGGAATTAAGATGTCATGATACTAATGGACGTAAGTGCAAGAGAGACATCAGAAGGTATTTGTCACGCTTGGAATATAGGATTTTGGTTTGTTCAGCCTCGCCTCGAAAATTTTCTATTAACCGAATTTAATCCACCCTATTTCTATATTAACATGATTTTAAGTGTTTTTGAAATATGTGAAACGTAATTAATTCATAATCAGTGCAGTGCAATACACTGTTGTATTAGAGAATTTAATGCACAGAAAAACGAAAACATAACTTTTCATCGATAAGAGAAAAAAAATTTAGGCTTTCTAATTTTTTGGCTAATTCTGCCAACTCGTAAGCTTGGCTATCCAAAGAGGACGCTGCCAGCCTTCGGGGAACTACGCCGTTGATCGGCAGCAGCACATGCCTCGAGGATATTTTTTATATGCACTTACATTAGTTTATTTATTCTATAATATACAATATTTAAAATTATTTACAAAAAATATACAAACTAAATAAAAAAAATCCTCGAGGCGGCCGCTGCTTACGTTGTATATTTTTTGTAAATAAAGTTACATAATTTCATGTAGGTATTATGTAATTTTTTGACAATAAGTATGTCGGAAAAATCTATGCTTTTATGAACTTTTCAGCGCCTAATTAATTAATTAGTATACCGATAATGTTCATTCACTAATAAATATACTGTCTATGGATCTGTGGAAATTATTGTCAGGTTGTCTTTTCTGCGTAATTATGACGTCACAGTTTAGTAACACATGAACAATTTTTTCCTCTTCACTGACATATAGTATGACACAACTAAGATGAAGCATCGGCAAAATTCGTAAAATCGATCGTTCACGAAAAGAGTGCACCTACAATATCACTCATGTGTTAAAAAATGATCGGCGAAAATGATCTTGTTGAACGTTGAATGGCGCGATAATGACCGATTTTTATTAGTTGTGTAAATCGGAAGTGTTGTTTACAGTATCAAAAAAGTCATAGTTATGAACCACTAAAGTTAAGAGAGGTCCCTGATAAACCATGGAGTACAGTAGGAACCGATATGTTTTTCTTCAATAATAAAATCTTTTTTATTATTAGTAGACTATCTTACTAAATATGTGAGAACTGTGTGAATTAAAAAATCAAAAGAGTACGAAAACGATTTGCCGATGCTACATCTAAGTTGTGTCATACTGTACCCTTAGCAATATTTTTATTGATATTTGGCTGATTTGCGCAGGCCAGTGATATGGGACGCGCGTCACGCACGTGACTCGTTGGAGAGTGAAGATTAGGTTCGTTTTCTGAGAAGCATTGTTACATTTGTGGGTCGTGCTCGTATCATGGTTAGCAACTGGATGACCGAGCATTGCTCGTTTTATTTTTAAAAAGACTTTTTCTACGAGTGAAACTATTGTAGTAAGCGATCTGCGTAACAAAATCTATTTAAATAAAAATCAATGCCAGTTTTCGTTGTAATTGGTAGTTAGGGGTAGGTAGAGGTAGGTAGGTCCCATTTTTGTTCTCAGGGCAGGACAACGTCTGCGGGGTCAACTAGTACACAGTATATTATTATTATTTAATTATTTTTTATTTTTTTTGAAAGGACTAAGTTGGTAACCTCAGATGGCTGCAACAACCTTACCGGACAAATCGGCGAGCGCAGAGGGCTCTCAGCCGGGTAATATTTAGGTAACAACGCCTGAGGGCACCCCCGAATGGGGTACGAACCTCGGCTCAGGGCGTTACCGGGGGAGGGGGAGGACTTTGTACGAGTTACGACTAATTGGGGGCGGTCGGATTACTGTAGGCAGCTCGGGCCGCTTGAACGGGACGAGACTGAGTGGGACGTCGCGGCGGTCCTCGCCGTCGAGGACGGTAGCGTGATCGGTTGTGTGTAGTGTGTTGTGTACTTTTACGAGCTTCGTCAGCTTCGATCTGAGCTAATGTAATAGGGTCCTCCGGCTCGCTGAGGGCTTGCCTTGGTCTATGGATACGGATTATACGGGAGGGCGTGTACGTTGCGACTTTCACTATAAGAGGGTTGCGGTGATTAACGGCGGTATTGAAAAATCTGCGTGAGGTGCGTTTTATAAATTGTTTTATCGTGGGTAGACCTAAGTCAATGTGGCATATCACTCGTGTAGAGCGAAAATAGCAAGGGGGACAGTAACGAGCCCTGTGGGACACCGGCACCGATAGGGTGAGGGGAGGAGAGTGCGCCAGGAATGCGATATCGAAAGTGGCGATTTGACAAATAATCTCGTAAGATGAGCACGAGTCTATGTGGGACACCTAAGGTAAATAGCTTAAAAATTAAGCCATTGTGCCACACTTTGTCAAATGCCTTCGCGACATCGAAGAATAAGACACCTGTCATGTTGCGCTCTTGGTACTGAGAGGAGATGTGTTCAACAATACGATGGACTTGTTGAACACAAGAATGTTTGGCTCGAAAGCCAAATTGTTCATCAGGGATGAGATTATTGGCGTCGGCATATGTTTTGAGGCGGATATAGATCAGTCTCTCATACATCTTGCCCAGGACATTTAATAGACTTATAGGGCGGTAACTGGAGGGCTCGGACCTGGGTTTGCCGGGTTTATGGATTCCAATGATATGGGCCTCTTTCCACTGATGTGGAAAAATATTACAAGAGAGGGCAGCGTTAAATATGGAAGTTAGCAGTATTATGAGGTGCGCGGGGAAGAGTTTTATCACTTTGTTAGTGATTTTGTCCGAGCCCGGGGCCTTCCGCGGGTGTAACTCCCTGATGATCGATTTGACCTCGTCAGGGGTCGCCGGAGGTAGGGGGTAGGGGGTCATCCTCTTCGCTGAGAGAGGGGGGGGGTAACGGGAGGGCGGCTCTCCGTTCAACTTCAGAGTTAACTTCCTCCAGATGACTCGGGTCTATCGGGAGGGTACTGGGCGTGCACTGAAACTCTAGGCTTTCAGCGAGGCATTCTGTCTTATCATCGTCATCAAAAGCGGGAGGGAGATTGGGCCTATTTAATGGGGGCATGGGTGCTACCGTGTCCTTGGTAAGGGCACGAGAAAGCTGCCAAAAGGCTTGATGAGAGGGTCTAATGTCTGTAAGGGTCTGGTCCCAGCGGGCCTGTCGTACCTCATCGATCCGTGACTTAACGTCACGCTGGAGAGCACGCATACGGATGCTCTTCTGAGGGGTCCACGGTCCTCTGAGGGGAAACTATCATAGGCGCGAATGGCGGCATTTTTCTCTCTCAACAAGTCACGTACGTCATCGGGCAAGCGCCAACGTTGATCACTCTCTGCTGGCACTGTCCGTGAGCAATCGCTAATTAACGATTGCACGTGGCTAGTGAGTGAGTCAATTGCGCCGACAGCCTCATCAGCGGTGTTGAGGCTATCTGGGATCTGATCAAGGTGGACGGAAGTGGTTGACTTGAGGCTTTCGCTCAGTCTATTCCAATTCGTCACGACCTTTGTGGGGGGGGCTTGACCTGCATCAGGGGAACCTATGCACCCTGCTAATTCTATGATAACAGGTCGGTGGTCGGATGTAAGCTCGTGTAGCACTGTTACGTCATGCACACGTAGGTTTACATTCCGTAACAATGCCACATCAAGAATATCAGGTCTGTGTGTCAGTTGGTGGGGATAGTGCCTCGGGTCCAGGGGTGCGATAATGTCTATGTCTAGAGGGTCAAGGAGGGATTCTAATAGTCTACCTCTGGGGGAAGTTGAGTGACAGTTCCAGAGTATATTTTTCGCGTTCAGGTCACCTGCCAGAATGACAGAGTTACCTAGCGCGAAAATAGACTCTAGATCGCTTTTGAGTGGTGAATCATTGCGGGAGGGAGATATATATGCTGATACTATAATTATAGGTTGGTGTCCTGTCTTGCCAAGCCTACAAACCGATGCTTCAATGCACTGGAGGGAGGGAGGCGGATCCATGGGGGAGCAGTACAAGGACCTTTTGTAATAGATAAGTGTGCCTCCTAGGGCAGAGTCAGTCCTGTCATTGCGGACTACTTGGTAGTTTGCAATTTTAGGGTCCCTAAGGGAAGGTTTGAGGAAGGTCTCTTGTATCAGGAGGACGTCAAATTGATGGTTTTGCAGGAACTCTGCGATATCATCGCGTTGACCTTTAATGCCATTTGCATTATAGAATCCTACTTTGATACACAGTATATTAAAATAACATTGTAAAGGATACATGCAGTAAGTCAACACAATATGGATTTCTTATCAAAATTTTAGCACAAGTTATCTGCTTGCGAAACATCGCGATAAGTTCAACGTTTTAGGCGTGAAACAGAGACTCTTTTTGGGAACGATCGATTTCGATTCGAATATTGCCGATGCTTCATCTAAGTTGTGTCATACTATAAGTGCTTTTGTTTTTATGAGTGCCAGAATATTTTTAATTAAACTAGTGGCACCTTGTCTGTCTATGCGTGTCTCTTTTTGGCTAAGGTACGGGTTGTCAAAACGGCTATCATAGCGTTCCAATAGGGTAGTCATATTTAATATCGTTTAAAATACCTCTGGTATTGCAAATGGCGATAGGCGACGGTAACCACTTACTATCTGGTCGACCGCCTGCCTGCTTGTCAGTCAACCTTCTAACATAAAAAAAAAACTAAGTGTAGTATTTGATGTAAGATTTTTTACCAATGATAAATGTCATATAAAGTCTAAGGCCTTAGTTGATAAGGCTTTTTTTTACAAATTACTATTATGAATTACCTACTAATTGCTTGCTCGAAAAAAGTCAAGCTACCAAATACTGAAACGCCACTCACATTTTAGTTGTCCTTATGTCATTGGTAATGGGTTGAACTGTCAAATGACGTTTTAAGCAAAACTTAAAATATGAGTGGTATTTCAGTACTTGGCCATAAATTATTGTCAAAAAGTGTAATAGAATAAGATCTATGACACTTAGTAGTAATAAATAAATATATATATATATATTTTTTAATTTTGGCATCACACTTCGTGTATTTTGCCAGTGTCAAGTTGAGCAATGTAGGTATTTTTGTATTCTTCATGTATTAAATTCTCGTCAATCGTCAAGTTTCAAAGTTCAAGTCATGTTAAATCTTCGTCGAGTCATAGTCAGTCAGTTTAGTTAGGTTTTAGTACAATGGTAGCCGTTCTACTAAAACTTGTCATGGACTTCTTGAGACAACTTGAATAGCCACTATACACGTAATCATTTCATTTCACTTCACTGGTGCATTTATATTGATCTTTATTGGACAAAATACCACCGATAATATTCAATAAAACTCAAAATACACGATTTTATGAATATAAAACGAAAACGCAACGTCACTTCGCAAGTTCCCGCCAAAAAGTCCATAAATATAATTATTATCATCTGGCTACTGAAGTTCATGCAACTGTGTCAACGTTGCTAAGAAGTGGGTATCTGCATTTTCCGCGCCATAAACCACGCTCTATTGTACTCCTGCGTAATGGCGGCTCCTTTTGGATTTATTCGAAGGATGGCACTTAGGGATCATCCATTTAATATGACGCATATAACTTTGAAAGCCCTATGACTCTATGATGGTAGCAATAAGCGTAAGGCCTGAAGTTACCATAGGCTATAAATGCTTGCAACACCAGTCCCCCGCATATAGCATAGCAGTACTCTTGGTAGTATTGCCCCTCACATCGACAAATCGCGTGACCGCTCGCTGTGTGTGCATATAATCACAGCGTAGGAAATAGCATTAAAAAAAAAAATTATAAAAGATCATTTTTTAAATAATGTTTATCACTAAATCAATTATTGTATCGCCTTAGGATCGCAATAGATTTAGATGAAAATTGGCATATCATTATTTAATACCCTGGAGTAAAATACACCAGGGGTCATTTAATTTGATTCAATTATATACTACTCTGACATACTATGACACTTTACTGTGTTCCGAGTGTCAGCCAGCACTACCAATTTAAAGAAAAAGAAGAAAAAGAAAGAAAAGAAGAATTTTGCACGCCAGACATGGCAAATACAATGATTCGCATAATTATAACTTACCACCTTCTGTACCTGTACTGCAAATTAATATTTTTGACTTTTGTCATTAGGAACGCAAAAAGGGCCAAATCCTACTAATATTACAAATATATGAATGTTTATAAGATTGGATGCATGTATGTCTGTTACTCTTTCTCGTAAACATTTGTAAACTGATTTGGATGAAACTTAGAACAAAGATCATACCCTGGAATAATATATAATTGTTCATTACGAGTATCACCAAAAGATACATCATAGCCCGGCTGCTTTGAGTACATAGAAAAAAAAACTTTTTTTTTTTTACTTTATATATAGGTATTTACAACAAATATAAAAACTACATATAAAAAATTAAAATTTTACATATCATTGCACAGCCCTGATTACAAATGTAGGCAACTTTTTATCCCGAGAAAACATAAGATCCCTCAGAAACGCGGGTAAAACCACGGAGCGGAAGCTATCAGGAGCCCGAACATTATCATAACGAAGTTATGATTAAAAGTTTAGTGTAAAGCCACAAGTTTTAGTACTCGAGTTATATAATAGGTTGTACTCAGTCAGACTGACGTTGAATTATATTTTACAACTAAACAAAAGTTGTTTTTTTTTTAAGTTTCTAATATAAAGGTGTCTGTAATGTTTTTCATTCGAAAATATATAATGTGTAATATCTATACTAATAATAAAGCTGAAGAGTTTGTTTGTTTGGACGCACTAATCTCCGGAGTTACTGGTCTGATTCGAAAAAATATTTATTCCGGGAATGCGATTGAAACCGCGGGGAACATCTAGTTTTTACTACTTTTTCACTGACCTTTTAGTCTATGATATCCATACAAAATCAAACTGTACATTACAGAAGCCCCCCTTTAACTTCCACTATAAACACATTATTACATACTAATATCATAAATGCGAAAGTGAGGATGGATGTATGGATGTTTGTTACTCTTTCACGGATGCCGCGACGAAGGTCGTGGGTTCGAATCCTACTATAAGCTTGAGCTTTCGGTAAAGGAAAACATCGTGAGAAAACCATAGCACGGTGGTAGTGTACTTTGTAGTACCCGTCTGGCTGGCTACCACCCTCAAGTTGAAAATCTGGCGCTAAGCACCTACCGGTGTGTTCCGGCATTTGCACTTGAGAGCCAGTTGCCTTCTCGGCACTGTAACAGGTCGGAAACACATTGGCAATACCGCTGGTATTGCAAATGGCGATAGGCGACGGTAACCACTTACTATCAGGTGGACCGCCTGCTTGCTTGTCAACCTTCTGACATAAAAAAAAAACACTGATACACTATTTTTTATCGGGAACGCGAGTGAAATCGCGGGGCGGAAGCTACTTACGTTATTTATGAATGGTCCCTCGTGCGCGGCCTCTTGTAACGACACTCGACCTTTTCTCCTATTTTATATCATATAGTCATATATCACAACGTCGAACTTGTAATGGGAACTGTCAACAAAAGTTGGAGATAATTAATATTATTTGGAAATTCGTCCGTATCTATAATTTCATGTTTTTTCTTATATTTCTCATAAGAAAAGTTATGATTTTCCTTGATATTGATTTTTCATCTTATTTTAGCTCTCCGCTCCTTAGCTTCAAATCAATACTTTACTAATAAATATTTTAATAGGTACTTAGTCTTGCTAAGTATGGTCAAAATAAATTCATTGCGCGATTCACAGACTTCTATAATAAAATATTTAGCAATATAGATATGTTTGCCTTAACCTAGATGAAAAGTTTATGGAAAATATTCGTCTAATGTTTTATGGCTTTTTAATTGTTTTATGTAGGTATGCCTATGTACTTAACTATACCTATCTTTCGTCTATTTATTATTATATTTTTAACCTCAATACCTTTTTTTAATCTGTCCTTGCCTTTGTCTCTTTGACTCCTCTCTGTGCGAGTCTCTTTTTGGATCAGATTTTTTAAGATGTATAAGCCTGTATTTGACCACAATTTCAGTGATCTGTGATGATGTGGCCAATAGTCGTACACAAAGCCAAAGAAGGTAGCTAGGTAGTTAACAGTCTAAAGAAAACGTAATACAAAACGTGTCAACTAAAAACATCAAAGATCTTATTAGTTCGAAAACTAAAAATATACACGTCAGCGACAAACAAATCAAAATAGGCCACCAGACTCCTGATTCGAAGGAACCACTGCTATAATAAAAACAACGACGCCAAAAGTTCTTTGTGACAGTATAGAGCTATAACAGTAGTATAGCTCGAAATGCGTTTATACGTATTTACGAGCTTGTTTACTACGCAAGCGACGTTATTAGTGCGACAGTAGATAAATGGGACAGTAACGCAGCTCCGAGTTTTGTAATAAATGTTTTGGACGCTCGTTATTTCATTCGATAATAGATTTTATGGTGTTGCGTTGAAAATGCAGTGTGGTGTGGTGTTTTTATTCGTGTGAAATTTTATTAAATGTTTTATTCGATGATAGATTATTTTCATAGAATATTATTAGTTTAACACTGTTTTTTTTTTAAATTAAGCTATGTTTATTGCCTCAAACATCTAAAACAATATTTCCGGCCCGCGATTTCACCCGCGTTCCCGAGGGATAAAAAGTAGCCTATGTGTGAGTGTCAGCTACATCCATACAATTTTTTTTATTTCTATACAGATAATAATATGATGGTTTTCAGTGATCAATTTAGACCATACTCCAGCTATTTGAATATTCGTAGCATGTTCAACAAAACTTCAAAATGTCACGTAAAACGAAATTACTTTACTAATATTATCTACGCTATGGCACAAAGTTGATTCAAAAAGCTGTATTCCTAGTCGCGACGACGGCAGCTTTTAAAGCTTCGTTTGTCGGTCAAGATTACTTCCGGTGTCCACATGCCTATCTAGCGGAATTGTGTTTTAGACCGATATAAAAATTGTGGAGGGGAAAATGGAAGGTTTAGTTTAATCAATAGTCAGTAATCAGTTCTGATTTTAAGTTTACATCATGTCAGCCGAAAGACGTCCACTGCTGGACAAAGGCCACCCAAGGATCTCCACGATGGCCGGTCTTGCACTACCCGCATCCAGGCGGTTTACCGCGACCCTAACAAGATCGTCGGTACACCTTGTGGGGGGCACGCTGCGTCTTACGGTTCGTGGTCGCCACTCGAGAACCTTTCTGCCCCGGCCGTCGGTTCTATGAGCGAAATCTTTAATAATAAAAATAATTACTAAGATATAACTAATAGATGAGTTTTTTTTTTTAGGTTAATTTAGATTGATGAAAACAATTTACGTAATTTATTATAAGGATTTTTTGTATACCTACAATGTTCTTTCAAAATAAATTGATTGAATTGTATGAAAATAAACATTTTCAAATGACAGATTATTTATTTTTTTCTAAATTATATGTGCCTATAAATACGTAATGGAGCACCATGCCACATTCAATAACAGTATTTCATTGTTTATTCTGAACACGATTGATGGATTTCGTTTCACGTATGACACATTCCTTTTTTTCAGTTTTTCCTGTCCCTATGATAAAGGGTCGAGGGCTCAGGACGAAACAATAGGGTAAGATTTTTAATTTTTTTACTAACACTAGTATTTTTCCTGTGACATTTCTCGTGTTATATGAAAACTAAGTAATACATTATTACCTAGCAATACCACATACTGACCCCGATTCTATTGATTACAAACTAAACAAATTTAATCTCACTATATCTCTTTCTAACAAAAATAAGAAAGGGATGACAGATATTTTAGTCCTGTCAGATTAGTCTGAACACTTATTTCGACGTGAATTGAAGCGCGATCTATATTGGTCACGACCGTATGCCGTATATTACGACGGCATGGACTAATGTGACAAAATTAAAAATATTCTATCTTTTTTCAATAAGGTTTACATACCATTTAGTACCCCCTGGCTGGCTACCGATACCGACCCTCAAGTTGAAAATCTGTCGCCAAGCACCTTTCGGTGTGTTCCGACAGCTGCGCTAGAGAGCCAGTTCCCTTCTAGGCTTTGTGTGCTTACCATCATCGGCCACATCATCACTGACCACGGTGAGAATGTGGTCAAACGCAGGCCTACATAGTAAAAAAAAACATGAAAGAGAGGTAACTTGACTAATATTACATAAATTAAGTTCGTAAACAACAACAACAACCTATAAGAAATTTTGTCTTTTACTCTACTTATTCTATAATATGATATTACCTATAATTATTTATTTATTATATAATTTTGTCTTCTTATATTAGTCCCATTGATAATAATAACTTAATATTAAAATTAACGTAATCGTGTGTCTGGGTGTAATTATCTATATAAGTATGTATTTACAAAGAAAAGTAGTGTATATATCACCGGAAATGTATGAAATATAGGAATTGTATACAATTCCTGTGTATTTCCCCTTTATTGGAAATTATAATTCAATAATGATACTTGGAAATATATAGAAACTATTGAAAAAAATAGGTTGGGGTTATTTTTTTTATTTTGGATAGAATAGCAAGTACTCGCACAAAAGTACCTTTCACTTACAACCCCCCAAATACTGCTATCCTTACAAATATACCAAATGTATTACTCCGATAGATATTTAGGAAATGTATGGATTTCCTAGGAAATGTATACAATGACGGACTAGATACTTTTCCGTTAACATATACAGTATATCAGTTATCTGATTTCCATAGTACAAGCTCTGCTTAGTTTGGGATCAGATAACTGTGTGTGAAGAATGTCCCAGGATATTTATTTATTTATAATGACATTACAATACGCGCGTATTATATTTGCTGTACTATTTTTAGCCGTTCACTACTAAATAAAAGCTTTAAAGCTGTTGCCTCAGTTTATTGTAAAATATTACCTCTATTGGCCTTCCGTTTAGAGCTTTGAAAGTCACTTTATAAAGCTTTTCATATATCAAAACTAGTATTTTAACTTACATTGGAGTAGCTTACTTGATACAGATTTTCCCGAGGGATAAAAGAATCCGGGATAAATCCTACTTTTGATTTCAAGACCAGTTGACCCGATAAACGTTGTTCTGTCCAAGTTTTAAGTGCATACAAAAATCCCATAGGAAAAAGCACTTTGTTCTCGAATTTTTCGGGCAACTCTTCGATTTTTTATTCCCTAAAATCATTTATTTTTAAAACCGATTTTTTTAAAGGTTTTTTCGTTTGAACGGTGTCTTAATCGAGTGTTTATGTTTCAACAATAGGGTAGTTGACTGACATATCAAATCAGCTACTTTTTAATAAATGTCAAAACGATAGTTTATATGGAATTTCGTATGAAATATTACACTATGACGTCATAGTTTCACAGCATCAAATCATCTTCCACTGGTAATTAAAAATCATAAAAAGCTTTAAATGTACTACATATTTGATATTTCCACGTGTTTTTAGATGTTTTATGCATTAGTTAGTGTTTGGTCATTTATTTTTGATGGTGTCAACTATCCTGCATCTGCCGTTTGAAGATTTCTCTTCTAGTGTATCGGGGGATTATTTAATTTTATAATTTTCTCTTTTCAATTTATATTTAATAGGTAATGCTTTATCTATGTGCCAAGATTCACCTGTTACAATGCCGTGAAAGCCGTAAAATAATCCTACATTCTTATTTATACTGCATTTCCTTTTAACCCTGTTAGCATATTATAACCCTTTTATGAATCTAACAGCATTATTAAAAGCTACTATACGAGTGTAGGAAATATAACGGTCAGCTAAGTGGGGTGTATCAATGATTAGATCTCGCGTGCTACACGCAATAAATGCAGTCTTAGCTTGAGAAGGAAATCTAAGTTTCTTATAAACGTAACTTAGGTTTACGAGTATTATTAAGAAGCAATTATTTTATGGTGAAGAATACAAAAAAAATACGTGTTAAAAAAACTAAACTAAATGAAAAAGTCGCGATGAGAAGGCATCGTCTCTAAAATACTAGCGGTATTGCCACGTTGGATGGCAATGCTGATTCTCTGGCCTAAGTATACCAGAATTCTGGTTACGATGCTTCGATCAGGCGTAGAGGAGCTTTCTAGTTTATCTCTCCATAAACTAGAAAAGAGGTTGCATCGGATGATCTTCAGACAGCTGATTGATACCATTCAAACTAAAAAGCACACACAAAAAACTTACAACACCCCTTTTTTAGACAGGGGGTTAAAAATTATTTAACAATGTCAAGATTGATTTAATTATTATAGAATTAGATGTTCGTGTTACATTGAAATCTTACAAAACTTTAGAAATTAAGACAATTTAGAAGACAAGCTTCAACAGTACTTCAGCTGAGGCAAAATAGCTCTAAACTTATTCTTTGAAATCTCAACTTTTAAATCCCTTTATCAAGAATCTGTCATAACTGCGATAATAAATTGCAGATGGAGTACTTTGAGGCCTTAAATACACGCTTTATCTCATCGATCGTATCTACATGGACCTCCTGGTCTTTAGATAGAGGCCTCTTTGTCACGTCCCACTGATCTGGAGGCCCTTGACAGTTACGAAAGGGATTTCGTCTTGATTTATTTGTATAAGTCGATTTGGTACCGCGACGAATATATTATTAGGGATCATTTTGGTACCCTTTTTAGAGTGCATCAAAAGCAAATTGCTAAAATTAAAAAATATGAATACTTCGACACAATAGAAAAGAGATAATGATCTTTATACGGCTGAGCGGATTTTCTTGAAAACTTTCAAAGTCGCTTAGAACACTCTCATACCTTAATCAAAATCAGTTTATCCGTTTAGGAACTATGCTGCCACAGATAGACAGACCTCTCTTTTTCGTCTAAAAAAGGAATCCACAGTTTTGTTATGTCTGTTCTGTTTGTCACTGCAATTTTACTTGTAAACTAAGAGGCCTATGTCTCGATCAAATTGTAATTTGGAATGAAAAATTATAAAAAAACAATCTCGAACTTTTTTGGTACTGCAGTCGGGTATTTTATTTTTCTTGTAACAATCTAGGTATGTGTTTGACGGGTGGTTGTATTATTACTCGAAAATATATAGGTTGACGTTGTAAAACATGCACTGGAGCAACTACTTACGTTTGTTTTCAAGATCACCCCTTGTCTTTGAATGAATCCTTCACAAGACCGCTGCGCTGTCGTTATGGTTAACACTGACGGAAATAAATAATTTATTACCATAAATGCGTATAGAAAAAAAAAAGTTTTATCATAAATAGAACCGCCTTCAAAGGCACTTTAAAGCATAAATTAACAAGTATGTAGGAACTTTAATCTGAAAGTTTTGAAGTCAGCGAAAGTGTCATGTTCTATGAAAAATATTTTTCTCTGACTTTAAAACTGTCAGATTTAAGAGTTCCTACGTAGTTATTTTATGCTTTTTAGTGCCTTTGAAGACGGTTTTATTTTTGATAAAGTTTTTTTTCTATATGCATTTTTGGTCAACCTTCCCAAACAAGGTTTCCCGCGACTCTCAAAAGATCGTCGGTCTACCTGCGTCTCCTGGTTCGTGGTCGCCACTCGAGAACCTTTCTGCCCCAACAGCCGTCGGTTCTATGATCGACATGCCCCGCCCACCGCCACTTCATGTATTTCACTTATCATAAAAACAAAAGGTGTGTTTTACAGATTTCAATATTGTACAAAATAAAATACTTTTTTTTCATTAAACTGTGTTTTGACAACCATAACATTAATAGGCTACATTCCTATTTCTATTTCCTTTGTTTTGTTCTACGCCTCTTGTCAGCGGAATGTCTTCGAAGTTTGTCACGAGTTAGATCAGGATTTTTGACATGGATTTACCATAAAGAAATTTTTTCGTCCAGTGGTTTTACTCACGGTCCGAGAAATCTTATTTTTGTGTGATACAAATTTTTATAAAACATTTTTAGGAGAAACTTACAGCTATTACAAAAATAGTGAGTACAAAAAATTATACATAAGCCTATTATTATTCTAGGTAATTTTGAACATGCTATATGAGATACTTAGTCAAAAAAGGAATATAAAAAAAGCAAAGTTAGCAAGTGGTAGGTACCTTATTCTTGGGTATGACGTAACAAGGTTCATCCAAATATTAATTAAAAAATTTACAACTCAAAAACGTAAGAAAAAATCATACATTCTGATCGGGCTTAGGAAAAAAAAAAGATTTTTTTTCATAAGTACCAATATAATCTTTCGAGGATAGCTTTCAGAAACATCCACCCCCACTATTTAGATCCTTAAATAGGGAATAGATATTCGTTATTATACTAATTGAGTTCTAAAGGTAGAACTGTTATTGTAAATTACCCTCGATTATATCATAGTATAAAATAGGTCATAACAATTTATTTGCTTTCATTTACAAATACAGGACTGGCAGGCGGACATCAAATTATCATTATTAAATTAATTAAATGAACCATTTAGAAATACATGGCTCTTATTAATTACTAAAACACGAAACGACAATTTTTTACCATGGCTTCATGTCTCTTTATTATAAAATATTTAATATTTATTTGAACGTATAGTTTAGGATTTTCGTTTATGTTGTACATTTTATCTATATAAGATTTGTCTATAGTTAGTATGTATTTACAAAAAAAGTAGTAATATGAAGTTATCGTTGTCTGATTTCCATAGTACAAGCTCTGCTTAGTTTGGAATCAGATAACCGTGTGTGAAGAATGTCCCAGGATTTATTTAAGATTGATGTATTGTATGAAAAGTTTGAATTTCTTTTCGTTATTTCAGGGTTGGTCCCATAGTAAAAGTTGGGGTGACTGGACTATCGTTTTTGTTTTTCAGACTATGCTTCACTTAGAGGATGTGCGGCGCTCCGTCTTTTTTTCTTTGGTCTAAGGTTCCAGAATAAAAAAGAATCAACGATCATTTGCACAAACAGTTACAGCTTTGCGACAACTTTTATTGAGGAAGTTTTAATTTACGTTTTATTTGTGGGAACGTGAATGGGACAGCGGTATAATCGCTTTTTTTAATTTGGTAAAGCGTTTTTATTCCCGTTGCGATAATTACTCGTACAACCTATACATTTTAATAAGTCTATACGCTACGGTAATAGCTTACCATCATTCAAGGCATTATGGTTGTTTACTATTTTTGACCATTCGGCTGTATGTTTTTTTTTTTTAATTACGTCACCTCTTTCTAACAACCATTGTCGAAGAAGGATAGAAAATATTTCGTGTTGTCAAATTTGTTTAAGCATTGTCGTATGTGGAAAAATAGTTATGACTAATAAAGATCTGTGACAATATCGTTGAAAGAAGCAATATAACTAATTTTAATTTAAATAGGACAAACTTTTAAATATCTTTAAGTTTTTTATTAGATAAAGATAAAGTGAGATTAAATTAATTTAGTTTGTAAATAGAATAAGAATCAATATCCATAAAATTTTACTTGTCCATAAACGGAAAATCTATGGAAACGTTATTTGACGATTCAGGGGCCACAGATGTATTTCCAAATTCAATTTACGGATTAATTTTATCCAATTTGACCACCCGAACGCACAGAACCAATAAAAAATCCTCGGATACACTTGTTTTTACGGACACGAAGTTTTACGAGCGAACTAACAAGTGCGTTAGTAATTTAGTTTGTTCTATACGGAATTTGTTTTGGATTGGTAGGACGCTGGTTTTTGATGTTTTTTGTAGTAAGTAGAAATACAAATATCGGTACTCTCCGTACGTCCGTTTAAGGCGATGATAGCTCAGTGGTAGTGACGTCGGATGCCGCGACGAAGGTCGTGGGTTCGAATCCTACAATGAGCTTGAGCTTGCGGTGAAGGAAAACATCGTGAGGAAACCATAGCACGGTGGTAGGGTACTTTGTAGTACCCGTCTGGCTGGCTACCACCCTCAAGTTGAAAATTTGTCGCCAAGCACCTACCGTTGTGTTCCGACAACACATTGGCAATATCTCTGGCATTGCAAATGGCGATAGGCGACGGTAACCACTTACCATCAGGTGGGCCGTATGCTTGCTTGCTAGCTTAGTAGTATAAAAAAAAAACGTTGTCGCTTGGTGCGAGAGACAGTCTATTATGATTCAGTATACTTATGTAGGTATGAGGTGCTATGCTCGGAATGAACAATGCTTCCCTGCGAGATCGAATCAGAAATGATGCGATCTGCAGGCGAACCGAAGCCCGAAACTGAAGTGGCAGTGGGCGGGGCACATCGCTCGTATAACAGACGGCCACTGGGACAGGTCGGTTCCCGAGTGGCAAGTGGTTCGTACTCGAGTTCATGGTACCTTGTGGGGGGCTCCTCAAGACCGCCCATCGTGGAGATTCTTGGGGTAGGCCTTTGTCCAGCAGTGGACGTCCGATTTAGATTAACCTTATTCCAATGTCATATGGTTCATTTTCATATCTCTCTTGCTACTGTCACCTGCATTAAGCGGAGAGTATAGGACTAAAGTTGGTAGCCTCTGATGGCTGCTCCAACCTTACCGGACAATCGGCGAGCGCAGAGAGCTCTCAGCCGGGTAACATTTAGGTAACCACGCCTGATGGCACCCCCGAGTGGGGTACGAACCTCGGCTCAGGGCGTTACCGGGGGAAGGAGAGGACTTAGTACGAGTTACGACTAATTGGGGGCGGTCGGATTACTAATGGCAGCTCGGGCCGCTTGAACGGGACGAGACTGAGTGGGGCGTCGCGGGGGTCCTCGCCGTCGAGGACGGTACCCGCGGTTTATTTTAGCCTCTTTCTAAAAGTCCTTTCGTAGCGGATACCTACGTCATGATAACTATCTGTATACCGAGCCCGATCCGTTCAGAGGTTTGAGCTATGCGTTGATAAATCAGTCAGTCAGTCAGTCAGTAACGCTGTCCTTATGCCTACGTCATAATAAATAAATATCCTCGGACATTGTTCACACACGGTTATCTGATCCCAAACTAAGCAGAGCTTGTATTATGAATATAAACTGATATACTACATATACTACTTTTTTTTGTAAATACATACTTATATAGATAACTAGCTGTCCCCCGCGGTTTCACCCGCGTTCCCGAGGTTTATGATTTCCCGGGATAAAAAGTAGCCTATGTTCTTCTTCATAACATATACTATCTGCGTGCCAAATTTCATCGCGATCGGTTGCGAGGTTTAAGCGGGAAAGCGTAACAGACAGACAGACAAAGTTCTTTCGCATTTATAATATTAGTAGGGATTATAAATTTAAAGAAACCCCCAAAACTCACAAATTGGTGTTAATTTTAAAACGGCTGAGCGGATTTTATTGAAACATTACATTGACTCCCCCCCCGTACCCCAGTGACGCTTACATGGAGCCTACATCGCATGCTGGCTAGCTGAGCGCGGTGAGCGACAACCACGCGACTTTTTTCTAATACTTGCATTTTTAAACTCGTGATATCTTCCGAATGAAATGTCCGAATTGAATAATTCAAAAAGTTATAAAAAGGTATTAAAGCCGTCTTGAATATAAAGTAATTTATTTTGATGAGGATTAATACCAAGGTACAAATGAAGAGCCTTTTCAAGAGGCGGCATATATAAATTAATATTTTCGAATAAAAAACTGCTTACTGTGACATAACTATAATATTTAGACATATGCTGTCGCGACACTTTTTGTAGATAATGATGAGTTCTGCAAATTCGTAGTAAATGATTTTGTTCTATCATCAATAGTTTTCGCAGCGCACGCGACGTAAGGAATTTTTCAGGTCATTTTTTTACACCTTATGTTACATTATTGGAGTTTTAGTAAGGATCCCTAATTTTTTTTTAAATATAATATAGCCTATGTTACTCGGGGATAATGTAGCTTTCCAAAGGTGAAAGAATTTTTGAAATCGGTCCAGTAGTTTCGGAGCCTATTCATTACAAACAAACAAACAAACAAATCTTTCCTCTTTATAATATTAGTATAGATTACACCCAGACTCAGGACAAACAGACATGTTCATGCACACAAATTTTAATGTTTGTCCTGGATGGGAATCGAACCCATGACCAGCGGCGTGATAGGTGGTGTCTTAATCGCCAACTGGCTTGTCAATAATAATAATAGCTATCTGTATACTAAATTTCAGCCCGATCCGTCTAGTGTATTGAGCTGTGTGTTGATAGATCGGTCAGTCAGTCAATTAGTCACGCTTTCCTTTTATATATAACAAGCGACCCGCCCCGGCTTTGCACGGCTTTTCTCGGCTCTTCTGTACTATAATTTGCTTGTATTATACATATAAATCTTCCTCTTGAATCACTTTATCTATTACTGAAAATTGCATTGAGCTCCGTTGAGTAGTTTAAAAGGTCTATGCTAACAGACAGCGGAAGCGACTTAATTTTATATTATGTAAATAAGATTCCGTTATTTCCTTTTGAGGTACGGAACCCTTAAAACCTTGTGATCCATTGAATCTCGAAGATGAACATGTCAACTGACTAATGGCGTTACTATGTCTTAGTAATGCCTTCATTATTGGAGACAGTGTACCGATCGTTATCTTCATTTGAAACCCATTCATTTAGTTTCCAGGGTAGGGGTGAATTCGCAAAATACGGGTGTTATGCTTGTAAATACAAAACGTATTTTGTTTCTATCAGTACAAAAATGTCTTGGATATTTGGATTGAGATAGACAATCAATTAAGATACTTTTAACAAAAAGTAAACCACCTTCAATAACACTAAAAAGTATATAATAATAACTAATAACATACCTACAGTCGAATTGGGAACCTCCTCCTTTTTTGAAGTCGGTTAAAAAAGAGCATAATGCTGATTAATCCGGAATAGGATTCCAGTAATCCGACCGCCCCTAATTAGTCGTAACTCGTACTATGTCCTCCTCCTCCCCCCGGTAACGCCCTGAGCCGAGGTCCGTACCCCACAGGGGGTGCCCTCAGGCGCAGTTACCTAAAATTGTTTTTCTCCGGTTGAGAGCCCTCTGCGCTCACCGAGTTGTCCGCGTAAGGGTGTTATAGCCACCTCTGGCTAACACCTTCATGTCCTTTAAAAAAAAAAAAAAAGAAACAAAAAAAAGCTGATAGGATTATTGATAATGATGTACCTATAACCTATACTACCTATTTGGAATATTTGGCCTAATTTAGGTACACACGGCCATAGATCGTTATAGTTGTAATAGGCGCTATTTTGCAACAAAAATAAGTAGCTTGATCTGTGGCCGTGTGTACCCAATGAAAATCACCCTGTGAAAGAGACATAAAAGAAAAGTTAGAAAATAGGTAACTGGAAGTGGGTTTATTTATACGTAACTTAATTTTAATAAGAAAAATACTCAAAATAATACATTATGACACTGTAAGTTTTTTATGCAGGCATCACTTTGAATTGTGACCGTTTGCTATCGAAATAAATAAAAAAATAAAATAAAATTATAATTCATAATCTTTTCTACGTTTAAAAATAGAAAGTAGATATTCTTAAATATATTTTAAAATGAAAATAAGTCGGTTAAAACGATGGGCTAAATAAATTTCCAACATTTTGTATATAAAAGAAATATTTCCGCGGGAAACGTTGTAAGAACATGAAAATATGGCTTGAATGTTAGAATTTATCTCTCATAATTCAGTGCTGAGCTCGTATGAATATCTTGCAGTAAGACGCTGGTCATGTTGGCAAACACAGGCATATACCTACTTACATTGTAAAAAAAAACTTCCCTTATTTTTCTTTTCCTCAAGACGGGCCGTATATCTCCCGAGCTCCGAGCTGGGGGTCTAAAATGCCCGAGTAATTTTACTACACTCATTTCATTTCTCAATTTTACAGAACACATTTGTAGTTCCAAAATTGTATTGCTCTTTTTAATAAATTAATTTAATCAATTCCATAAGGCGACGATATCCGAGAAATGATAATTCTTAATCTAGTTTTTCTCGGCATTCTTTGTTGCAACAGATTAGTAAAATATATGTTTTTTTCGTTTATTTTTATTTCATTAAGTATTTTATTAATTTCATTAGCATTACCGAATTTGAAAAATTACAATATAATCGAGAAATAAATTGCATATAGCATTATGGCTCGAAAGATCATTTTAGACCCCCTAATCCGAGCTGTCACGGCAGTCTTTGAACCAATTCTCAACTCTCAAGCTTCATTTAATTCTAATCTGTTCGGGAGCTGTGACATGTGCGAGCAAATTATCATATGATTGTTCTGAACACATTCTTAAAAGGTGGTACTTAGTCAATATACGACCTTTTATTTCAGTACTAACCTATGGGAAAATAGGGAATATGCATGGTTTTTTTATCGCATTTCTTAACAAGAAACACGGAAGATATAAGCATTTTAAACGACTAATTAGACAGCGATTAGACAGAGAGATCGGACATAGGATGCGACATAATTACTACGACGGCCATTTAAACTCCATGCTAAATTCTGTTTTGCTAGAAAGAGATAGGAATAAATCTATGATGGCTTATATCTTAGTTAGTTTTATAATTATAATAATAATACATTTATTTCAGAAGATTAAATTCCACTTTATTAGTAATACAAAATCTTAAGATTATGTTAGTAAAACACATGAAAATAATATATTTATATATTAGGGAAATGGGCATTGGGCACAGCTAGGTACAGTAGGTCACATGAACCTTGCAACAATGGTTCAGGTACCCACCATCCAGCCGAGCTGCGATCATAGCCAGAATACTGTTGGTGCTGGCCCGCACTCTGCAGAGCAAAGACATGCATTTTTTGCGCATTGTGGCATAAAAACAATCTGTTCTCGCCTCTAAAAACATGCCTGATAGTCATCCGATTTTTTGTTTCCTAATGTTTCTTAAATTAATAAGCTTTTATTATAGTAATAAATTTATTTATCTACTCTCATATCGTAATGTTCTTATTATGAAATCAAAATCAGTACTTTAATGACCCACTTTAGGCACACCCGTGTATAATGATTCATTATAGTACAGTTGTGTTCCCAAGATAATGATATAAAATAACTTTTTTTCTATTAAAGTACACTTTGGACCTATCAATAGTATAATCGATCAGTATCAATTAAATTTTAGATGCAAATTTACTTTGAGTGTGGTTACATTTGACGAATTTTTGACTTGAACTGTAGAGGTAAGAATTTTTGGGAGTTGGCAACACGGATTTGATTAGGTATATGATTATTATGTTCGTTTATTTTATTGGTTATGCCTAAATATATCATTTTGACCAAAAATGTGACACAAAAATAGCAATATTTTTTTTTTGAAAATTCCAAAAAAACTTTCTTTTTTTTACCTTTAAATTACATTATTTATATGAGTTTAGATAAAGTACTGTATGATACTGCACATAATTAGGTATTAAAAACTCGTGAAATACTATTAGGAACCTCGCCTACGGCTTTATTTAATAACCCCTATTATGCAACAGTATCATAAACTACTATTATTTATGGACACCCAACAAAACAAACACTGACGCTTACAATAGATACAATACATAACATTAAAACTGTAAGTGATGTCGTGCTTATAGTTAGCTTATAGGCTTATAGGTTGCCACTGCATGCAAAAGTGGGTTTTGTATAATATCTAAAAGGCGATGCTATACGTGCAATGATGATTCTAAAATGCGTTTATCTCTGTATTCTTTGTTCCAAGAGATTTGGAAAAAATATATGTGAAACTAGAGAATTTGTGACGGGGAATAGTTTATTTAAAAATTGAAATGTTTCATTAGTAACGTCAGAAAAAAATCGTAAATATGCCCCTTCTTAAAACTAAGAATGCATTCTTCTCTTATTTGGGCCATCCAAATAACTTGAAAAATATTAACATGCATTCTGAAATCCAATAGAAAGGGAATAGTTTTCTTACTTTTTAAAAAAAAGGCTTAGTTTCTTTTTAAATGACATAAAGCCATATTTTTTTACAAAAAATACGTTTCTCCTGTGTCACTTATCACCGCCAGTTTAGTAACCCGAGTAGCATTTTTTGTTGGTATTTCGTTGGGCCACTGATCGGCACAACCACCACTACCGTTGGTCAACCGTTGCGAGTGACACACCTGTTTTCAGTAATGCCAACGATGTCTCCCAACATAGGGCCTACCAGGACGACTATGTTGGGCCAACCACTGTTTCTCATCGTTGGGCCAACCACTGTTTCTCATCGTTGGGCCAACCACTGTTTCTCATCGTTGGGCCAACCACTGTTTCTCATCGTTGGGCCAACCACTGTTTCTCATCGTTGGGCCAGATTAACATTTGCAACTTATGGCCTACAGCTATACGACTACGTTGGGCCAACCACTGTTTAGAATTGTAGGGCCAGAATTTCATTTGCAACATAAGTCCTACAGCTATATTCCACGGTTGGTATACAGTGATTCTATTTTGTAGGCCCTTCCTACGCCATAACGTAGGGTTACAGATGTTTTATCTTACGCAGGCGGGTTGGTCTTCGAGAGCGATACTATACCGCCCGTGCACACAACAATGTGCATGTGCATCTACACTCAAGGAAGGTCAACCCGTCTTCGTGAGATAAAACAACTCTAACCCTACGTTATGGCGTAGGAAGGATCTACAAAATAGAATCACTGTATACCAACCGTGGAATATAGCTGTAGGCCTTATGTTGCAAATGTAATTCTGTAACATACAAAGTAAAGGTCTTATGGCTGAATTCACTAACATCACTCAAATCTAACTGCAAATTAACATTTGATAACAGACATTTGAATGCTTTATGGAAGATCTAAAAGTTAAATTATGTTGGTGAATTTCACTATTATATAATTACTTAAAAAAATTGCAAAAATAAATTACATAATATTTCGATATCAGTGATAAATGAAAAAAATTTGCAATGACGTTTATTGGAAATTTGATTTACTTGACAATGGCTTCATAATATGAATATAAATATATATATATATTTTTTTTTAAGATCAATAAGCAATTTAACTTGGTTAGATACCTACCTATAGCAAAAATGACCGCAAGTTTTTGTTTAGTCATAATTTCTAACCATAACTTGTCTTAGCACCATTTTTGCTTTCCCTTTTATTAGCAGAAGAAAACCTTTAAAAGGAAAGACAAATTACATTCGTTAATTTTTATAATTCTCAAGGTTCGATGCAACTACATTACATGTTGAAGCTGTCAAATTTCCTATAATTTATGCAGTCCTAGCCCTGATATGGCGATGCTTTGTACTTCTTAAAGATCTTCGGCTTTCTCTGCCTCCATCTATCTTTAGTGAACCGGAACCAGTTTGAAACTACGGCATGAATATCAGCATCTGTGGCTCCTTCAAAAGGTTTATTTAGTCAAACGGCACCTGTAGGTAAGAAATTTTATCATATAGTTATTGTTTTTACTATTACCTACATAAATCATCATCAAAAGTGCAGGAAACAATTTGTGGGTAGGGATAGGTAGGTAGGTGTAGGTATGTTTCAGTACCATATTTTTTTGCGGAGCAGGACGTCTTCCGGGCCAGCAAGTAATTAATAATTTCTTGTGTTAATTAATATTTTTACGAAAGATACAAAATAGATATCAATTTTTTAAATAAAGGCCCCGCCATTATTACGGTCACCTATCCCATATAAATGTTTCCAGCCCAACAGGAAGTTAGTTCAAAATAGATTGCAAAATTTGTACCAAACAGACAGACAAACTATAATTAATATAATACTGTATTCCGAGCCGCGAAAACATTAAAAAATTTCTATATGTAGCAAATTTCATCCAAATCTGTTTAGTCTTGCAGTGCTGAATGGTAACAAACATACACGCAAATAATTATCAGCAATACAGATAACTTAGTTATAGTATAACTAATTTAATATATTGAGACTTACCAGGACCATGGCTGGCTGTCCTAGATCCCATATCTACTCCAGTTGACTTTGATGTAATACAAGGTGCACTTATTATTCTGGTTTCTGTAAAATCAAAACATACTTTTTATCACTATCTTTATGAACTACTTTATTCTATAATATACAATATTTACAACAAATATATAAATATACTATTTAACAAAACATAAGTAAACATAAGTTTGCAGTTTTTGTGAGTGATATGAATTTATGTTCTGTTATCATCAAGTAACTGATCTGTACTATCAATTAATTTAATATCACAGATTTTGACCGTTTACATTTAATGCTTGTGTCAGACTGATTTTTATAATAAATACAAATCACTGAACTTGGCAAGAAAAAGCAACAAAATATTATTAGAAATATATGTCACACAGGTAGGTAGTCAGGACCAGATAAATCGAAACAGAACAATTGTTGAGAAAAAATTAAAAAACCCAAGGGGGATCTCCATACCAGTAACCTCGATTTCATGGCAATTTTTAGACCATTTTTGTACAAACTCTTTTCCCAAAATAGCTTGTATATTCCAGGTGTCAAATTAATCCCGCCCCAGGACTACTCAATGACCATCAAATTAAGCTTAAGAGAAGTATATGGTTTGTACGTAAAACAACAAATACAAATTACGTATATGTAAAACGGTCACCCATCTATTTTTTCGACCGCGCTTACAGATGCTTATCATTAGAGTTGAGATTTATTATTTTATAAATTATATGGATCACGGAACCCTCAGTGCTCGAGTCCGACTCCTACTTGCTTGGTTTAATCTGGCATTATTTATTTTGGAGGAGGGCCTGGTACAAAATAAATAGTAATAGTCCCGTTTAATATACAATGACAGTAAAAAAAAACACTCAACTCACCTGTTTCATATAAAATCCGATTGAAGGGATAGACGATCCAAGTATCGTCTGGTAATATTTTTGTTGGCAGGCACTTTATCAGACACTTGTTGAATTTTGAAACTATTTTATGTGGAGGCTAAAGGCACTCCTCAAGTTTACGAGTAATCCACTCCTTTGACGCTCAAACTACCCAAAATACCGCCAATACTCCCATCACAATCGTCAAACTCAACCACCTTGTACATTATCAAGATTACTAAAAAAAGAATAGGTCGTAGGTATTCACTTGCACACTATTTTGTTTGTGTTATAGAAATAAACTTCAAAAATCTCTTCTATCCTTTGAAAAAACAAAAAAAAACGTGAGCACACAGAAAGCACGCAACTACATCAAAATTATCAATACAAAATGGCCGATTTAGCCGGCCGGCCGGCGAAATTTAGGACTGTTGATAAAATATCGATATATCGAAATATCGATATTATTATTTTGAAATATCGATATTTATTACTAATATTTTTTTAAACGATATATCGATATTTCGATATTGAAATGTAGATATCGATGGTCGATATTTTTTTAAAATAAATTTTAATTTTTAATTTTTTTTCGTTAATTATTTAATCGCTAAAATTTTGGATCGATAGTAGGCATTTTACTCCCGTGCTATCAGAAATAGCTGTTAAATATTTAATTTCTTCTGCTACATCTGTAGCATCTGAACGAGTTGCTTCTACAATCAATCTTTTAGTGCCTAATAATCGTAGTAGTCAAACAGCTGAACATATAAAACAAAGAGTATTTTTAAAAACTCTTACTGAAAAATATTGGTACACATAATTGTCTTATTTAAATTAAACAATAATTACTAAGAACTATATATAGTTATAACCTAACACTTTTATACATTTATAATTTAATTTGCTTAATAAATATACTGGACTATAAACTGTGTAATCATTTTTGAGCTGCCTTACGATTATTTTTTTTAAATAAAGCCTATATATCGAAATATCGATATTTTTTTTCGATATATCAAACTCCGATATTGATATATTTAAAAATATCGATATATCGAAAATCCGATATTTTTAAAAATATCAACAGTCCTACGGCGAATGTTTGGCGACTCGCGCGCGTGTCAAGTCAAGGTTGCATCACCCGCGCCCGTCCCGCCCGCGGCCCGCACCCCTTTGTAAATTAGTTGGTTGTTGGTTGGCATAATACTACCTATTTTCATGTTCGAAAAAAACATTTGTAATAAAGCATGTAAAATTATTCAGGGATCATAATATTTTTGTTATATAAATAACTAAGTATAAATTACTCATATTTATTTGAACTAAGCGTGATGTACTGTACGTGTTGATACGTAAATTACACGTACTACTTACATTCATCGAGACTAATTTCCTAGTTTTTTTTTTAAAACTGCCTTTTCTAAAAATGTAACCTAGCTAGATCGTTTTTTTCTCCCCCGAAACCCTCTGCATATTAAATTTCATGACAATTGTTGGAGCCGTTTCCGAGATTCAGATTATATAGGTATTAGATTATTAGGTATTATATTAGGTATTAGATTGTTTTGTGTTATTTTGTTAAAATATGACGATAATTGTATGAGCAGCCCTCGTATGGATTTTCGGTTGAAAATCCAACTAAAACCGCGGTCAGGCCTTTGTTTTATGTTCGTATAAATTTTCTGTTGGGAACGCTGATCGAAACTGCAGTTGGGCCATTGTAGGCTGCTGGTATGAATTTTCGGTTGGAAAACTGTGGTAAGACCTTTGTTTTATTTTCGTATAGATTTTCCGTTGGGAATGCTGAGCGAAACCACAGTAGGCCCATTGTAGGCTGCTCGTATGGATTTTTGGTTGGAAATCTAACCAAAACCGGCAGTAGGGCTTATGTTAGATATTTGTATGATTTTGCTGTTGCAAAGCCTACCAATTAGTAGTGAGGCCATTGTTGGCTGTTCGTTAGATTGTCACAAACAACTGTTGGCACCGTTGGCCAACGCAAAATGCTACTAGGGAAGGGACGGAGACATACACAGATAGCCTCCTATAAATTAAAAATAAAAATATTGTTTATAGTAGAGGATAGCAAAAGTTACTCAAAGTAAACTAGTTAAGTACCTACTTAAGAATAACACTTACGTATAAAATACATTTTATCCCGGACAAACAAAAGATCTCTAGTAAATCTTCAGGATAAAAGTTACTTTCTACTAAATCTCAAAATAAAACCAAGCTAAAATCTCGGTCAACAAATAACTATGAAAAATATTTGAACAATACCCATTATTACTAGGGATTCCCACGCCTTAAACTGGGCCACGAAGCCTTGGGGATCCCGTGACAATCCTGTAAATCCCCGGGGATCCTGGGGTGCAAATCGTGTTCTCTAACAAGATTTTATTCCGGGTTAGAATAATAGCATTACCTTTTTTGACGTTATTGTAATAGAGTTTTATATTGATTGAGTGTTATGCGCTGTGATACATCCTTTTTAGAATTGCTTGCCCCAGGGTATCGCGTTATAAACGATTGCCCGTAAAAATTGTGTTTTGTTTCTCGACGTAAGTTTTTCGGTTGAAAAACAGGCAGATGGTCCACCTGTAGAAAAGTGGTTACCATCGCCTATGGACATTTGACATTTGCAATAACATGACTCATGTGTTCTGGGCTATTTTTTGGCCGCAGATTTGAAACTCGATAATAACATAAAAATTAGACTGTATCAATATATAATTAGAATATTGGGGTCCGAGACTCGCCGATTTTCTCGAACATTATCATCAAAATTAATTGAGGTCACAGGGGACCGGCGGGCGGGGAGCTTTTTCCGCCAACGCGTTAGCTTGGTCATACAAAGAGGGAACGCTGCCAGCCTTCTTGCCGTTGATTGGCAGCAGCGGCCGCCTCGAGGAAATTTTTTATATATAGTTTGTATATTTGTTGTAAATAACTGTAAATATTGTATATTATATTTGAATAAATATATTTTTTGTCAAAGAAGAAAAGATTTACAATTTACAGAAAATCAGCAATTTAACACAAGTTACTGGCAAGGCCCGAACTAAGCATGATGACGTAGCTACTTGTACCTATCTTAGGTAAGAATCCGAGTGTGATATAATTTATAAGTACGTATGAGTTTACTAATAAATCAGTGAGAAAACAATGAAATAAACTGTTAAAATTATGTTTTTTTTATGTCAGAAGGTTGACAAGCAGGCTGGCGGTCCATCTGATGGTAAGTAGTTACCGTCGCCTATCGCCATTTGCAATACCAGAGAGGTAATTGTCAATGTATTGCCGACCTGTTACAATGCCAAGAAGGCAACTGGCTCTCAAGTGCAATTGCCAGTGCTTGGCGACAGATTTCTACTTGAGGGTGGTACTACAAAGTACCCTACCACCGTGCTATGGTTTCCTCACGATGTTTAATGTGATTATGTCCAAAACATAGATTTTATCTTCTTCTTTGCCAGTGTCATTCTTGACAGAGGAGTGGTCGTGGTCATCACTTCAGGTGTTGGTGGCAAGCTTCACAACACGCCGCCACTCCTCTCTGACTTTATACAGCCGTAAAATCATGCTTCAGCAAACATAACAAGTAATCCCAACCCTAGCTGACCACTTCCGCCCCACAATGGTATGCAATCGGCACAATTTACAACTCAGATACGTCACGGCTTACACCCGACCTCATTACAGTGCGTAGTCACATCTTATGTAAGTGCAGATGGGTCATTTGAGACTTAGCAATACCTGCCTACATGCTATAGGTAGTAAGCCCTGAGACCTTTTCAGCTTCGTAGAATTAGACGTAGGTTCATTGATTGACACTAAAACTGAAGATAAGTGATGTGACGGATTTGAACTCAAGAAAATGCCGAGCTGTCAAAGTTATCTGTATCTTATAAAGTCCGTGACTGATCTCTGACTTATCAAAGAAATGGTTTTTTTCTTCCTTTCGTTATTTACATTACATTTTTTGTTCAAATTAATGTACTTTCTCACATAATCACGACATTTACAAAAAAAACAATACCATTCAGTTTAAGCTCTACGTGAAAAAAAATTGCAACTTCTGCAAATATCCTTTTATGTTTAAGAAACATACTATATGTGCCTAGGTCATTTAGAAAGGCTGTAGCTACTAATTTGAGGACAATCAATGTAGTGGCACTTCTGTTCTAGTATATTCTTTAGTCTTTAGTAATAGCGCTCCACTCGCCCAACGACAACATTACCATGTAAAATATCATTAAATTATATAAAAACATTAGTATAATTCAGCTCCACAATTTACTCTCATTGACTCCGATAATTTTGTAATTTGGAAACGAATTAACGAAAATTGGAACTGCTTTTCTGCGAGTACTATCTGAAAGAATTTTCATTTAATCGTTGATGAATGTGATAGTGGGTGTAATAAATTTTATTGAAATATGGGCACTTTTTAATAAAATTATACTCGCAACTTCCTAATGGTTGGAGAGCGCACTGTAGTAAACCCTACCTCATAAGGTAACAGCATGGGACTAGTTTCTGGTGGTGTATAGTAAAAAAATACTCTTAAAAAAACAGGGTTGCGTGGGCGCAACCTGGAGGGTTTTGAGGAATCGGCAGTTAAGAGGTCCCTTTTTTTGGTGCATTTTACCTCATCGAGTAACAACTTGAGACCTAGCCCATTCGATAGAAGTCATCGAAAAACGTATAAAAAAAGTTGGTTGCCTCATCCTATCCTGGCACTTTCTGAAATCGGCCAGATTTTAGGGTGCTGAAAAATGACCGATTTAACCTCATCGAGTAACAACATGCCACTAATGCCATTCGATAGCTTAGATAAGCCCGATGATAAAAATATAAGGTTGCGTGACCTCAGCCTGGAGGATTTCCTAGTCGGCCAGGTTTTATGTCGGATTTACGAAGGCAAAATTTAAGGAAATCGTCTATAAAACAATGAATTTAACATAATTTCAATGGTTTAACTGTATGAGATGGCTATGATACATATTTGAGTTCATACAAAATCGGTCAAGTGTCGGACCACGCATCCGATAAAATTTCATATTTTACAGATTTTTCAATGCTTTAAAATGAGCGACCCTACCTCTTCGAGTTACAAGATGTGTATAATGCCATCCGATAGCTTAGATAACTCCGATTATAAAAACATAACGTTGTCTGCCCTCACCCTGAAGGATTTCCTAGTCGGCCAGGTTTTATGTCGGATTTACTGAGGCAAAATATATGGAATGAATTTCACATTATTTCAATGGTTTAACTTAATGACGATTGTTTTGATACTTATTTGAGTTTATAAAAATGCTGTCAAGTGTGTGTCGGACCACGGATCCCATAAAATTTCATATTTTACAGATTTTTGAATGCTTTAAAATGAGCGACCCTACCTCTTCGAGTTACAAGATGTCAATAATGCCATGCTATAGTTTAGATAACCCCGATTATAAAAATATAACGTTGTCTGCCCTCACCCTGAAGGATTTCCTAGTCGGCCAGGTTTTATGTCGGATTTACTAAGGCAAAATATATGGAAGAAATGCAATTAATTTCACATTATTTCAATGGTTTAACTTAATGACGATTGTTTTGATACTTATTTGAGTTTATAAAAATGCTGTGAAGTGTGAGATCACACCATGCATCGTAAGTTTTCATAGCAGATTGGTTACCCAAAATAGTTTCAATCTAGAGTTCTTATCCTAATTTATCTAATTATGGTACATTATATACATTTAAACTATTTTTCATCCAACCTGTGAAGAACTTGCACATAAGTAATGAAGTTAAATTAAGCTGTATTATTATTAAAATTATATACTTATAGTTTGTGATAATTCATTCAGCTATATTGTGATGAAGTCGAAGTAGAATAATCGTACTATTTTCAGTTTCATCAATAGCCACATCCAAGTTAAATGATTGATGATTATTTTTCATGTTTATTCCGAGAATAACTAAATACAACTGTAAATATTATTAAATTTACAACGTGTAACTCTAGATGTATATATATAGTATTCTGGCTGAAAATAAACTTCCAAAATCTTCGAAATATTGTAGATTGTAGTATTCTCGACCAAGCATAGCATAGAGTTTAGTATTTTAATCACAGTTTATTTACCCAATATAGTTTAAATTAAATTTACAAATTTGTCCGGTGAGGTTGAAGCAGCCATCAGAGGCTATCTATAATATATAACTTTAGTCCATTCCAAAAAAAATGGCTTACAAACGTTTATATCTACATATCTTCTGACTAACTGATTTTTTAACGGAGAGCCTAAACCACTGGGGCTATACTTGCGGCTTTTTATTCGTAAAAAAGTTACTAGTTATTTTTGTTCCAGAGAGAGATTCGCTTATTTTCTTAAATAAGTTAAAAACTATTCGTCTTAAAATTGTAAAATAAATATTATATTTGAGATCCTCACAACGAGCCCTTTTATTTGATATAGCTGTTCCGCGCGGTTCCATTCGCATTCCCGGGGTAAAAAGTAGCCTATAACCTTCAGGAATACTGTAGCTTCCTATTAGTGAAAGAATTTTTCAAATCGGTCTTGTAGTTTCGGAGCCTATTCAATGCAAACAAACAATCAAAAAATATTAGTATAAAAGTATAAATGTCACAGAAAATAGTTTGCAAAACTTTTGCCTCACTTCGCCAGTAGGAACAATACAAGCAAGCTGTCTGAAAATAAACAAAACCCACAATAATAAATATGAATAAACGCATTTAGGGCTACATTGGCCACCAACCAAACCATCCGGATTGGATGACGTTAAGTTAGTCATTATTGCAGTTTGAACAATTTTGTCCCCTCCCCATACATAGAGATAAGTCGCAGTCATTGCGGTAACTACCAAACATTTTAAGGTTTTCTGAATTTTTCTGTTACCTGTGCTGCAAGTTATGCTTCTTACCAAATTTCAAAATTCTATGTCAACGGTAAGTAGCCGTTAAATTTTGATTCCTTTGCAAGTAGTTGCAAAATATGCGGTTTAAATGGTTGTACCTTTGCGTTTTGCGTTGACTTAGTTTTTTTTTTTTTTTCACAGCTTAATGGCAATTACACCTAAGTATTTGATATGCATTTCAACTTGATATCTCTACGCGTTCATGAGGAAAAGGTTATAATTATTAAAAAAAATATATTACGTGATGTGACTAAAAATTTAAAGTTTTCAATATTTTTCCTTTTTGTGCTATAAAACGTTGCTTCATGCCAAATTTCAAGACTCTAGGTCGACAGAAAGTATCCTTCAGGTTTTAATTCCCTTGCGAGTAGTTGCGAGTTTCAAAATATGCGGCTTAAATTGCTGTTTCTTTTGATTGCGTTGACATAGAAATTTTATTTTATTACAGCTTAAAGGTATAATAGAACCTTCGGGGATAATGTAGCTCCCTATGAAATATTTTTTCGAATCGGACCAGTATCAGCACGTTCCAACAAACAAACTCTTCAGATTTATTATTAGTATAGATTCAACGTTAGTAAAGTTTTAGTAGATGATTGATCATTATAGAAATATTTTAGGGATATCCCTAGCAATCGTTTTTTAAATTGCTTAAAAAATATTAGGATCCCTGTTTAAAAAAGTAAGTTTAATCATATTTACGTTTTACATATGTTTTAAATCATGTAGCGATCAATGCATAAATTAACCGTAATATATGGCATAGCATGGACAAATGACGACTACAAACAGGTAAAGATTTATAATAATAATAAGGTTTGCATTAGACTTCTGAAACAAGTTCCCCTCTATGGAATTCTTGATTAAAACTATAGTGTGTAAATTAGGTTTGGGTAAAAAATATTGATACATGAACAAATACGTATCAAAACAATTATCATAAAGTTAAACCATTGAAATAATGTACATTTTGCCTTAGTAAAAACGAGTTAAAACCTGGCTGAATAGGAAATTCTCCAAGCTGAGGGTAGGCGACCTTATATTTTTATTATCGGAGTAATCTAACTAAACTATCGAATGGTATTATTGACATCTTGTTACTCGAAGCAACGCTAAAATAAGATGAATAAAATGCTTTAAAATAAGCAACCCTACCAGGGTTAAAAAATCTGTAAAATATGAAATTTTATGGGATCCGTGGTCCGACACACACTTGACAGCATTTTTATAAACTCAAATAAGTATCAAAACAATCATCATTAAGTTAAACCATTGAAATAATGTGAAATTCATTCCATATATTTTGCCTCAGTAAATCCGACATAAAACCTGGCCGACTAGGAAATCCTTCAGGGTGAGGGCAGACAACGTTATGTTTTTATAATCGGAGTTATCTAAGCTATCGGATGGCATTATACACATCTTGTAACTCGATGAGGTAGGGTCGCTAATTTTAAAGCATTGAAAAATCTGTAAAATATGAAATTTTATCGGATGCGTGGTCCGACACACACTTGACAGCATTTTTATAAACTCAAATAAGTATCAAAACAATCATCATTAAGTTAAACCATTGAAATAATGTGAAATTCGTCCCATATATTTTGCCTCAGTAAATCCGACATAAAACCTGGCCGACTAGGAAATCCTTCAGGGTGAGGGCAGACAACGTTATGTTTTTATAATCGGAGTTATCTAAGTTATCGGATGGTATTATACACATCTTGTAACTCGAAGAGGTAGGGTCGCTCATTTTAAAGCATTGAAAAATCTGTAAAATATGAAATTTTATCGGATGCGTGGTCCGACACACACTTGACCGATTTTGTATGAACTCAAATATGTATCATAGCCATCTCATACAGTTAAACCATTGAAATTATGTCAAATTCATTGTTTTATAGACGATTTCCTTAAATTTTGCCTTCGTAAATCCGACATAAAACCTGGCCGACTAGGAAATCCTCCAGGCTGAGGTCACGCAACCTTATATTTTTATCATCGGGCTTATCTAAGCTATCGAATGGCATTAGTGGCATGTTGTTACTCGATGAGGTTAAATCGGTCATTTTTCAGCACCCTAAAATCTGGCCGATTTCAGAAAGTGCCAGGATAGGATGAGGCAACCAACTTTTTTTATACGTTTTTCGATGACTTCTATCGAATGGGCTAGGTCTCAAGTTGTTACTCGATGAGGTAAAATGCACCAAAAAAAGGGACCGCTTAACTGCCGATTCCTCAAAACCCTCCAGGTTGCGCCCACGCAACCCTGTTTTGTTAAGAGTATTTTTTTACTATTCACCACCAGAAACTAGTCTCATGTTGTTACCTTATGAGGTAGGGTTTACTACAGTGCGCTCTCCAACCATAAGTAGTATTTCACGGCTGGGTATATCTGATCCCAAACTGAGAACATGTTGTACTATAGTATAGGTATATAATAATTATTGTTGTATAATATACTACTTTTTGTAAAATTTGTAAATAATATTCATAATTAGATAATTACATATGCACAGAAGAAACAAAAATGTCATGCACACAAATACCTATTTCAATTTGAGCCTATGATCTGCAACTGTCTTGATATTTTGTGAAACTTATTATCTCATGAAAACCTTTGGCTGCATTAAAAAGTCTATTTCGCAAAATGGCCGTCGCGCCCTTTGAACCCCGAGGTATCGATATGTTTGTATAAATTCTATTCAAATTTAATTAATAGAATTCTAAAAATAAGATCAAACGAAATTTTTTCCGGATAAAAATCCAATTTTAATTAACAAGTAATTAGTGAAGTATTTTACCTTACAAAGGATTCTTAACTACACTAATAACCAGCTGACCCGGCAGACGTTGTCCTGCCCTGAGAACAAAAATAAAACTGGGACCTACCTACTCCTACCTACCCCTACCTACTCCTACCTACCCCTACCTACTCCTACCTACCTCTACCTGCCCCTACATACCTCTATCTACCTTACCTACCTACCCTACATACCCCTACCTACCCCTATCTACCACTACCTATCTACCTACCCCTACCTACCTTACCTACCCTACATACCCCTACCTGCCCCTATCTACCCCTGCCTATCTTATGTCCTTCTCCTGGTTCTAAGCTACCTCCCCAACAATTTTCAGCCAAATCAGTTCAGCCGTTCTTGTGTTATAAATAGTGTAACTAACACGACTTTCTTTTATATATATAGACAAGCTGACCCGGCAGACGTTGTCCTGCCCTGAGAACAAAAATAAAACTGGGACCTGCCTACCTACCCCTACCTACCTTACCTACCTACCCTACCTAACTACCTACCCCTACCTAACTACCTACCCCTAACCTAACTACCTACCCCTACCTACCTTACCTACCTACCCCTACCTATCTACCTACCCCTACCTATCTACCTACCCCTACCTAACTACCTACCCCTACCTAACTACCTACCCCTACCTACCTTACCTACCTACCCTACCTACCTCTACCTACCCCTACCTATCTACCTACCCCTACCTATCTACCTACCCCTACCTAACTACCTACCCCTACCTAACTACCTACCCCTACCTAACTACCTACCCCTACCTAACTACCTACACCTACCTAACTACCTACCCCTACCTACCTTACCTACCTACCCTATACCTACCTCTACCTACCCCTACCTACCTACCCTACCTACCCCTACCTACCTTACCTACCTACCCTACCTACCCCTACCTACTTATCCTATGTCCTTCTCCTGGCTCTAAACTACCTCCCTGCCAATTTTCAGCTAAATCGGTTCAGCCGTTCTTGAGTTATAAGTGGAGTAACTAACACGACTTTATTTTATATCTATCTATCTATACTAATAATAAAGCTGAAGAGTTTGTTTGTTTGTTTGTTTGTTTGTTTGTTTGTTTGAACGCGCTAATCTCTGGATCTGCCAGTGGGATATGGAAAATCCTTTTTGCAATTGAAAGCCCATTTATTAAGGAAGGTTATAGGCTATAGAACATCACGCTACGACCCTCAGGAGCTGAGCAATGATAAAAAGAACGTTAAGCGGGAGCATGTATAGCATGGGTGAGCGATGCGACGCGGTTGTCAATGGATGACAGCGGTCGCCTAGGTAACAGTTTTTTGTTATTTTTAACTGTCATCAAGACGAGGTTATCAATTCGTCGGAATCTTTTTTTATGTATGTTCCTCGATTACTCGAAGATGCCTGACCCGATTTGGAAACTATACATACAGGTGGTCACATGGTCACCAAGTCAGGGTCTGATGATGGGATCTTGAAGAAATCGAGGGAACTCTTCAAATTTTATAGGCACTAACAATGTTTTTCATATATTTTCTAAAACTATTCAGATATTTGCGTCTGGTAGTCGTCACATGTTGCTGAGCTGATGATGGAAGGTACAACTCCTTAACGGGTAGGAGTTAGGGGATAAATCTTTAAATATTATAGGAACGATGATGGAAAGTACAACGCTAATATGCTTATCCTAGGTCAGTGACCTTGAGAGTCATTGATTACACATAAGAAACTAAAAATTGAAAAATAAAATACTTTTAACAAAAAAAAACCACAAAGGCACTAATAAGTATAAAATAACTATGTAAGAACTCTAATCTGATAGTTTTGAAGTCAACGAAATTAGCCATTGCTGTTGCATCATCAGATATTTATTGCTGCTACACTATTGACAGGTAGAAGGACGGCTCATTTCACTTCTAAACAGACCCTTACGGTATTTCTTGACAAAGACAGCGTACGCTCTATACGTAAAAATGGACCATTGGGCAAGGTTTTACAAGATGCAAACCTAATAATATGGGATGAGTGCACAAGACTCATAGAGCTCATCTAGAGGCTTTAGATAGAACTCTCAGAATTATAAAATGCACAAATAGATGGCTAATGTTTGTTTGTTTGAACGCGCGAATCTCCGGAGTTACTGGTCCGATTCGAAAACTACGCTGTCGGCTGGTAGTTTAGCCATTATTTATAGATTTCAGATAAACGTTGCCTGTTAGGGAAACTAGAGCAGATATTATTAAATCTTGCTTAAAATCTTCCTCATTATGAAAGTCTGTTGAATTATTGAAACTGTATACCAAAATGAGGAGTCACTTGGGTAGAGGAAGCACAGATTTCCCAATAAAGCTCCATTTAATCGGGGATGGGATAGTACCTGAATCAGATAAAAAAATAGCTATTGACAAAGACCTTGGTAAAATCGTGACCAACATTGAAGACCTGATCTGTAGAGTATATCCGGATATAGCCAATATCGACCAAAAAAAACATTAATGGATGTGTGAGAGGGCAATTTAATTTAATTAGCTGCCAGAAATATAAGCGTTGACCCCATCAACGACAAAATAATGGCTAAACTACCAGCCGACAGCGTAGTTTTCGAATCGGACCAGTAACTCCGGAGATTCGCGCGTTCAAACAAACAAACAAACTTTTCAGCTTTATTATTTAATGCTAAATAGCTTTCCACCCGCGATGCCCCCCGCGATCAGTCAGTCAATTAACCAACTTCAAGCGGAGGTTATCAATTCGTTGAAATCTTTTTTTTAGTATGTTCCCCGAATACTCGAACGCCTGGACCGATTAGGAAAATTATTTTTTGTTTGAAAGGATATACTTCACAAGTAGTCCCATGGTCACCAAATCAGGATCCTAGACAAATCGAGGGAACTCTTCAAATTTTATAGGCACTTACAATGTTTTTCATAAACTTCTCAGCTTTAATATAGAATGCTAAATAGCTTTCCACCCGCGATATCACCCGCGATCAGTCAGTCAGTCAATTAACCAACTTCAAGCGGAGGTTATCAATTCGTCGGAATCATTTTTTTTGTATGTTCCCCGAATACTCGAACGCCTGGACCGATTTGGAAAAATATTTTTCGTTTGAAAGGGTATACTTCACAAGTAGTCCCATGGTCACCAAGTCAGGATCCTAGACAAATCGAGGGAACTCTTCAAATTTTATAGGCACTTACAATGTTTTTCATAAACTTCTCAGCTTTAATATAGAATGCTAAATAGCTTTCCACCCGCGATATCACACGCCATATCACCCGCGATCAGTCAGTCAGTCAGTCAGTCAATTAACCAACTTCAAGCGGAGGTTATCAATTCGTCGGAATCATTTTTTTTGTATGTTCCCCGAATACTCGAACGCCTGGACCGATTTGGAAAAATATTTTTCGTTTGAAAGGGTATACTTCACAAGTAGTCCCATAGTCACCAAGTCAGGATCTGATGATAGGGTCCTGGACAAATCGAGGGAACTCTTTAAATTTTATAGGCACTTACAATGTTTTTCATCATACTTTCTAAAGCTATTCAGATATTTGCGTCTGGTAGTCATCATGTTATGTTGCTGAGCTGATGATGGACGGTACAAATCCTTAATGGTTAGGAGTTAGGGGATAATTCTTTAAATGTTATAGGAACGATGATGGAAACTACAACACTAATATGCTTATCCTAGGTCAGTGACCTTGAGAGTCATTGATTACACATAAGAAATTCAAAATTGAAAAATAAAAAACTTTTAACAAAAAATAGAACCGCCTTCAAAGGCACTAAAAAGCAGAAAATAACTATTTAGTAACTCTAATATGATAGTTTTGAAGTAAGCGAAATAAATCTGCGGTACCATGATATCGGTTCTAATTTTTGTTAAAAGTTTTATATATTTAGATTGGCTATTGGACGCTGATCAGTGTTATTATCACCATCGGCATCAGCGTAGGCATCAAAGTGACCATAAGAAAGATCTTGGGAAAAACGTAACCTTTTGATGGGTTGGTCTTCTGTACCAAATTTGGCATACTGGTTTCCATTTCGATATACTTCAAATACAAATGGGTATATTTGACCGGCTGCAACTAACTCGCAGAAATGTAGAGTGTTGTAACATCTAATTTATACTTTTCTTTTGTCCCATGATTGTTGCCAAGACGGTCATGAGACATAACAGCAAATTCATCCCAATTGTTCGTCATATGCATTGCATTGCACCAAGCTTTTATGTGAGTTCAAAAGCAGTATTGATATCAACTTCGATGCAAATCACCACCAAAATAACTTTCTACCCTTTTTTAACCTCGATAGGCGATGAGTTTCAATAAAATACAAAACACGTCTTCCATCAATTATCTTAAAGAATGTTTATGCAAAATTTGAAGTAGATTGGACCAAGGAATCACGTTGTTCCATACAAACTTTGTCCCAGTTTTTCAACCCCTAAGGATTTCGGAAGATCTTTTCTTATAGGATGCCTACTTCATACGAAGAACACACCCTCTAAGTTTCAGGTCTCTACGATCAGCGGTTTAGGCTATGCGCTGATCCGTCAGACAGTCATTCAGGACAATGCATGTTAAATAGATATTAGACCACCAAATTTATGTAATGGTACCAGACTTCAAGTAAAATTTCCGTCATAGTAGCGATTGGTTTTGACTGAGCCAGCAGTTGGGCAAACAGTACTGATACCTCGCATTCCGATGATACCCACAGATTTACCATATAGATTTAAACGAATAGGTACAATTTCCTGTGAAATTACCTACCTATCGTCTGAAGTCAATATAAATAAAGCACAAGGACAAACTTTTAAGCATGTTGGAATATATTTAAGTGAAAACTGTTTTTCCCATGGACAATTATTATGTTGCCTTATCTAGATCAGGTTGCATAGGCTACTTTTTATTTGGAAACGCGGGTGGAACCGCGGGGGACAGCTAGTATATAGATAAAGCTGAAGAGTTTGTTTGTTTGTTTGAACGCGCTAATCTCCGGAGTTACTGGTGCGATTCGAAAAATTCTTTCACTAATAGGAAGCTACATTATTCCCGAAGGTTATAGGCTACTTTTTATCATGGTAACGCGAGTGAAGCCGCGGGGAACAGCTAGTTCTTTATAACACTACTAATATTATAAATGCGAAAGTTTGTGAGGATGTATCATGGAGGTACTTCCTTGGTCCGTGGGATGGATGTTTGTTACTCTTTCACGTAAAAACTACTTAACGGATTTAGATGAAACTTGACACATAGGTACATACCCTAGAATAACATATAATGCTACTTTTTATTGCGAGGAAACATAAGATCCCTCGGGAACACGGGTGAAACCGCGGGGTAAGCTGGAAGCTAGTCTACATAGTATAAAATGAAGTCGCTTCCGCTGTCTGTTCGCTTAGATCTTTTAAACTACTCGGCGGATTTTAATGCGGTTTTCAGCAATAGATAGAGTAATTTAAGAGGTAGGTTTATATGTATTTTTTTTTTACTATAAATAGGCCTGTGTTTGACCACAAACTCACCGTGGTCAGTGATTATGTGGCCGATGGTAAGCACACAAAGCTTAGAAAGAAAGAAAGAAAGAAAAAGTTTTTATTTTATTTTAGAAGGCCTACATGCAATTATTATAGTACAGAAAAGCCGAGAAATACACCCGAAGCTGGGGCGGGTCGCTAGTTTATTATATAATTAATTATCAACGAGTAAACAAGGATCTTGATAATTGGATATTCTCGACTTAACGAAGACTCATGTTTTCAGACTTTGAACAAAGCTGTTAGAAATATGATAATTAATTGTTGCTTGTACTATAAATGTTTTTCTTTATGTTGGTAGCACTTGAAAGCTTTAAGTTTAAATAAATTGACAAAGTTAGCTTTTGTTTTTAGGGCTCCGTATCCGAAGGGTAAAACGGGACCCTGTTACTAAGGGCCGGTTGCTCGTACATTTTAGTTAAAGTTATAGTCAAAGTTAACTTAACTATTACCGTGCTTTGACCGTAGAGTCACTTTGACAAATGACCGATCTACCGACAATGAATTTAGTTAAAGTGACACGAGCAACCTATTTTCGGCGGTTAAAGTTAACTATAACCGTAACATAACTATAACCTTACTATGACCGAGCTTTATGCAACCGACCTTTACACCAAAATAATTGGCATAAAACCATAAAGAAACAAAAACAAACTTGTGACAAAATGAAAAACTATTGCATAACACGATCCCTACAAACCGTTTCTTTGTTATTTTCTAAGTTATCAGAAGAGAGTGCCGCCCAATTAGGCATTATCAGGGGTTCGTCCCCCTTCACCGCCCTCTGTCCCCCGTGCTGATTGCTCGATCCAACCCAATCTACACTGTCTGTACCTAGCTGCCACATATAATTGGGGACCTGTTTCGATTATGAGGATAAATTTGTTCTAGATGGAAATTTAGAGCTAGTTATTTTTTAATTAAAGAAATCAGACGAATCTTTATATGAATGTCGTCCTTCTTTAACGTAGCAATTTTTTAACACGATTATCTGATCCCAAACTAAGTAGAGCTTGTACTATGGAAACCAGATAACTAATATAACAACTACATATACTAAATGTTTTTTTGTAAATACTTACTTACATAGATAAATTACACCCAGACACATGACAAACAGACATGTTCATGCACACAAATGTTTGTCCTGGATGGGAATTGAACCCACGACCAGTGGCGTGATAGGTGGTATCTTAACCAACTGCGCCAACTGGCTTGTCAATTTTGAAAGGTTAGGTATAGTAGACCGAAAGGCTCCTTATACAGCAACAATGGTTTTATAACTATCTCGTAATCGGATTCCGATAGCGATGACTCTCGTAATTGTCTTTTATTTTTGGTTTTGGTGCCGATTCTGTTGTTTATGAACTAAAAGTGTATTCCGAACCGGTAGTAGAGTCTATTGTAAAACTGTAACTTTTGACATTCATAAGTGCCTTATTAGGGCCTAAACTGAATAAATTATTTTTGATTTGATTTGATTTGAAATAAATTTAATCTCACTATATCTCTTTCTAATAGTAAATATAAGAAAGGGATGCAAGATATTTTAGTCCTGTCAGTTTAATCCGATCACACATTTCAACGTGAATTTAAGCGCGATCTTTATTGGTCACGACTATTTACCCGTACATTACGACGGTATGGATTAAACTGACAGCATTAAAAATATTCTATCTTTTTTCAATAAGGTTAAAATGAAAGAGAAGTGACTTGTCTAATATTAGTTAAGTTCGTAAACAACAGAATCGGCACCAATGTCTATCTTGTTTGATTCCTATGGCTAATGTCAACTGATTAATTCTTATGAGAAGTAATTGGACGTAGTTAAACAAAAAGGACTCAAACCACACCTTGGTCAAAATAGAGTTAAGTATTCCATCAGACTTCTGAAGGTCGAATCTATCATGTAGTGAAAACCCTAAAAGTGTACACGGGAACTGTTTTTTTTCGCTACCCCGACCCAACCACCATAGCACACAAGATGCATTCGCCGAATGTACTTCAAACGCCTATAACTCAAAAGAAACTTTATGTGGTTTGAGTCATTTCTGCTTAACTACGTCCAATTACAGTGGTAGTTTCATTGTTGCTCCCCTATGATAGACAATACCAAAATATTGCCGGCTCTTCTCAGCAAAAGCTACCTTCCAAACTGTGCATTAGAGTCTGATCTCATTACGATATTAGATTTTACGTGAAAGAGTAACAAACATTCATCCATACATCAATTTTTTTTTTTGATAGGACTAAGTTGGTAGCCTCTGATGGCTGCAACAACCTTATCGGACAAATCGGCGAGCGCAGAGGGCTCTCAGCCGGGTAATATTTAGGTAACAACGTCTGAGGGCACCCCCGAATGGGGTACGAACCTCGGCTCAGGGCGTTACCGGGGGAGGGGAGGGGAGGACTAATGGCAGCTCGGGCCGCTTGAACCATACATCCATACTCACAAACATTCGCATTTATAATATAGTAGAATATAATAGAAAATAGGAAAGGAAGTTAGGCCACCTTATACGACGAACTTAGAAAACAGTAGAAGGAAAGCGAGGAAGAGGAAGACCTAGAATTAACTATATAGACCAAGTGAAGGCAAACTTGGAGGTCGTGTCGTTTATGGAGATGCAGGAAGCAGCAAACAACAGAGAATAGAAGAAGCTACACTGACAAGAGCCAAGTTTAAAAATGTATGATGACCACAGATAATACTAATAAAAAAATCTGACACATGGGTTTTGAAGTAACTTTTTTATTACAGCTAGGAAGACAGTGATCGAACTGACATTGACAATGTCAATGGACGCTAATCCAACGATTTGTCAGTGTCGACGTCATTATTGCGTGTGACGTAAGCATCTTTAAGATAATCCCGGTGGAGCCGGCTCGCTGCGTTCAAGTTTGTGTCAACCATTTTGAATTTACGAAACCTTGGGGCGCTTAATTGCTTGTTTTGATCTAAGGGTTTGTTTATCCCGAGCAATTAAATAGTTATTATTAATCCGAAGCCATGTATCCAATGACTGAAAAATTTCCCAGAGTATACAAATTAAATTAACTACTAGCTGTTCCGCGCGGTTTCACTCGCGTTCCCGGGATAAAAAGTAGCCTATAACCTTTGGGAATAATGTAGCTTCCTATTAGTGAAAGAATTTTTCAAATCGGTTCAGTAGTTTTGGAGCCTATTCAATGCAAACAAACAAACAAATAATCAAATCTTTCCTCTTTATAATATTAGTATAGATAATTTACAAAAAAAAAAAGAATTACTAACATTTAGGAAATCAACCATATCTGAAAAATGACCCAGGTTATTAAAATTATAATAAATACTAACGATTTCCCGCGGTTTCATCTAGGATTAAATAGCTCGTAGCACTTAGGTAGCTTCCTATTAGTGAAGAATTTTTCAAATCGATCCAGTAACTCCAAAGATTAGCGCGTTCAAACAAACTCTTCAGCTTTACCTATATAGATATTAGTAGATTATAATCTAGATAGTAAAGAAAATTAACCGGCAGAGAATATGATGAAGTATTTGAATACTAGCAATCACACTTATGGTAATAAGTTCAGCATCACTGCTCCCACTACTACCACCACCCAAGGATCTCCAAGATGTACAGTCTGTTATTTTTCCAATGTCAGTTCTAGATATCTATCGCAATGTTTATTAAATTATTGAGTACTGAAACTAAGACGTGACGCCGTGACTGTTGATTGCGACAAAAATAGGTTATCTCTCAACATGTAACACAAAGACGCGCGGTAAACAACAGCGGAAACACTTAAGAAACTCCCTGCCCTGTTCCCAATCCAATGTACTTTTCTTCTATTCAGCCCTTCTATCCGTCATATCAGCATTCACTCCTTTCTTGCTCACATTATCTTTCACGCAATCCATCCATCTCTTTTTCTTCATGACTCGTTTAGTCACATGGATTTCATCCCTTCTCATAACATGTCCAAACCAGGATAAACGGGTCCCTCTAAACTTATCAATCACTGGTGCTAATTTCAAACGTCCTCTTATGTACTCATTACTAATTTTGTAAATTTTTGTTACTCTACACATCAATTTTAACATTCTCATCTCAGCTGCGTGCAATCTTCTTTAATCCATTGTCTTATAAATCCTCCCTTTTAGCTTTAGAGGCATCCGTGGATCAAGCAAGCTGATTCTCTGTTTTATAGGTCAATATTGCCATAATTCTACATGTATGAACCGAGGTATCGAAAGTCGGAACAAACTGGTATTGGTACTCCATCCAGTGAAAAGGGTGCAAAAGTAGAGATTTTGCTGAAATTGCAGAACAATGTTCAGTCTTAATTCTGCTGATTTTCAAGCCAACACGCTCCAGCTTTTGCTGGCATTTCATCAGTCTGCTCTGGACCTACATATTGATTTTAATTTAAAGTAAATATGGACATTCTAAAATTAATCAACGTTTACGCCATCCAAAAAACGCTGTATCCAGTGTTCTACCATTTTTCTCACATTAATATTGAGCTGTCATCGCCACCATGAAAGTTTGTTTACTTGTGTCGGTGACATGAAAAGAAAATAATTAGACCGTGATAATATACCACGATATTGTATGAACAGAGCTCCAGTTGGCTTGGTAATGTTACAGCGTACGAATGTATACAAGGTTTTTCCTGTTAGTTTCCTTGCTATTTCTTCAAGGTCGTTCCGGAATTACGGATGGAGTTAAAGGAACAATTCTTTTAACTATTATTTTTTTAAATTTGGTGGACCGACGATCTTTTGAGGGTCGCTGAAAACTGCTGATTGCGGGTAGCGTGGAGATCTTGGGGGAGGCCTTTGTGGACGTCTTTCGGCTGACATGATGTTGATGACTAGTATAGGATAAACAAAACCCGACACCGGCCACACTGTATTGATTTAAATTTTCAGATATCTAGTTTGTTTCTTAGAGACGAATAAATATTATATATCAAAATTAGTTGTCGATTTATAACAATTTCGTGTTTCGTCTCAGCAGTATTTACACAAGAGCTACCTACATTTATTTTCATCTCGTATTCTGTAGACATTGAGTCAATATGAAATTGATATTGAAACATTTCTATCTAGAATATAATAAATACACGTACAGTTGAAATTGACTATTTACTGAAATATTTGGACTTCTATTCTAGATATATAAAAGAAAAACGTGACTGACTGACTGATCTAGCTCAAACCACTGGACGGATCGGGCTGAAATTTGAAATACATATAGCTTTATAACGTAGGCATCAGTCAAGAAAGGAATTTGCTAATTCAATAATCCCCTAAGGGGATAAAATAGGGGATCGCGGGTAAAAAAAATAAGTAAAGTAAGTAATAAAGTATTTATTTGTGGTATCTATACTGAAGATTATAAAGAGCAAAGATTAATATTTTTGTTTGTAAAGAATAAACTCTAAAACTAGACATATACCTAGGTACTAGGTACAACTAAAATGTTATAGGTATTATCACTGTATTACATTCTTCTTCTTCCTAGACGGACACTCTTGCCAGAGTGGTCGTGGTTATGATAGGTCTTGAGTGGCGGCTTTTGCAATCCGTCTCCATTCGGCCCTGTTGCAAGCATTGCGGGAACACTCGGTCATGGTGGAGCGTGTGGTAGACACTATAAGATCCGACCATCTAGTCGGAGACCGACCACGTGGTCTTTTGCCATTCATTCTAACATACCTACTATTTATTATCTTATTACTAGAAGAAGATGTATAGGTACAGAAACTAAATCTAATGATTAACATGATTTTTTTTTTTACTTTGGTTATATATTTTTTCATGTTTTGAATCTCTACGAAACCTCCACTAATGTAACCAAAGCTGTCAAAAATATATATTTATTATATCGTATATACCTATAGCTTTAAAAATCTGTTAAATTGATTTGAATGACTATTTCACCCAAATAATATTGGAATTGCATATAACCTACTGTGAATGAATTCCATCCAGGGCCGTGTTTAGAACCCCTGAGTTCACTCTACCGTGTTATTAAACTGACGAGTGATACAATTCACTGGGCTGATTGTTTGTGCCATCTGTTGCTTAGTATACAGGGCCGTAATGAAATGGAACCTAGGTATGTAATAACAATAATATCCTGGACCATTCTTCAAACACGGCTGTAAAAGATGTGGCTAATCCGTATGTAGAGTTTGACAAATTTTCACATATGTTTCGGATAGCATTTCATCAACATATCTGTTTCGTCAAAAATTTGCCTATTATATTACGAAACTCTATAAAATTTGTCAAATTGATGAAACAAAAGATAATCGACAGGTCGATATAATGACATACGACGTTGACATTCTTAAATGCCTTATTAGGGCCTAAACCGAATAAATGAGTTTTGATTTTGAATTTTTATAACACCCCTCTATTTTCGTCGGAGGTTAAAAACCAGCTAAAAGAGTCTACCTGTCTATTTCTAAGTCCAATTAGGGTATAAAGTTTCATAATGCTTAGATTAAACGGTAAGCAGCACAGCGCAGCCCTTTTTTGTACTTGAAACACGAACTTGAGAAGGTTTAGTTCACGAAACATTAGTTGAAGTTGTGTACATGTGCTGAAATTAGGACGACTGCTTATAAAAGTTGTTAAGTTCATTTTGCTCTTTTTAGGGTTCCGTAATTCAAAAGGAAATAGGGACCTTAAAAATCATCATCAATCAACTTTAAAAAAAAGAGTAAAACCTTTTTTGAAGACGTGTGCATCTGCTTAGAAAGGATTTTTGAAAATTCAACTCCTGAGGGTGTAAAATGGATGCATAAAGGGAACGCGGGTGCAACCTCGGGATGAAAGCTAGTATTATTATAAGGTCTACATTGCAAGCTATGTTTAATTTGGGGTCAGACAGCCTATGTCCAGTTTTGACGGGCCATTTGGCGCAATTGGTTAAGACACCGCCTATCGCGCCGCAGGTTGTGGGTTCGATTCCCATCTAGGACAAACATTTGTGTGCATGAACATGTCTGTTTGTCCTGTGTCTGCGTGTAATTATCTATGTAAGTATGTATTTACATAAAAAAGTAGTATATGTAGTATATCAGTTATCTGGTTTCCATAGTACAAGCTCTGCTTAGTTTGGAATCATATAATCGTGTGTGAAGAATGTTCCAGGATATTTATTTATTTAATATGTAAAGAAATATTGCAGGATTATTCTAACTGAATTATTCTATAACATTGTATATTTATTCCGATTTCCTCGTAGTATATTTTGTTGGATAATACAACGTGGCTCGGATAGTGTGTTGACTTCCGGTTTGCTAATGGAACTATGTTGTAGTTGGCGGCAAAATAAATGTTTTGATCCACTGCAAATGCTGAACTGTGATTTATAAACTCCATTAAGTATGTGTTATATTTGTTATGCTAAGTTATATTAAAATAAAAGAAACAACTTTAAAAAAAGAGTAAAACGGCTCCAATGATTTTAAAATCTGAATCTCGGAAACGATTTTCATGAAATTTAGTATGCAGGGGGTTTCCGGGGCAATGAGTCGATCTAGCTAGGTTTCATTTTTAGAAAACACGATTTACCAAAAAAAACGAGCAAAGCGATGATAGCTCAGTGGTAGTGACGTCAGATGCCGCGACGAAGGTCGTGGGTTCGAATCCTACAATGAGCTTGAGCTTTCGGTGAAGGAAAACATCGTGAGGAAATCATAGCACGGTGGTAGGGTACTTTGTAGTGCCCGTCTGGCTGGCTACCACCCTCAAGTTGAAAATCTGTCGCCAAGCACCTACCGGTGTGTTCCGGCAATTGCACTTGAGAGCCAGTAATTGCCTTCTCGGCATTGTAACAGGTCGGCAACACATTGGCAATACCTCTGGTATTGCAAATGGCGATAGGCGACGGTAACCACTTACCATCAGGTGGACCGCCTGCCTGCTTGTCAACTTTCTGACATAAAAAAAAAAAGCTTCATCCAGGTACTAATTACTAAATTCGGTTCTTTAGCAAAAAAGTTATGCGTGAAAAAAACATAGTTACAGCCGAATTGAGAACCTCCTCTTTATTTTTTTAAGGAGATTAATAAAATAAATGAGTATCCTGAGACAAAAAATAAATAATAAAGCTCAATTTCAAATTCAATGTAATAAAAAAATACATCTGTTTATATTTTTTATACTTCACGAGTAAATCAAAACGCGTAGGATAGTTTCCGTTGACATAGAGGATCATGGAAGAAGCAAGCTCTCATAGAATCAGTAAAGGAAACATATTTATTATTTTAAAATTGATAATTAATTGTGCTTATATCTTAAAAATAAACCATTATAACATTTGGCGATTGTCTCTTAATCCGATTTTTCTGTACGGAACTCTTGGTCCGCGAGTCAAACTCTCGCTTGTCCGGTTTTTGCATGGGTGTTAGTAGACGATAATTAAAAAAAATCTATCGCACTATTCGCGCCCAAATAGAGAGATTCATATATTTTAATATATCTAGCCGAAATATTCCAGATTACCAGAAAATACAATTCAAGCAAACGAAAAATCGAACGCACATTTTTTCGTAGCTACCTATAAAATTAAATGATCTCGTTGAAATAAATTGAGACGCGTCTGCTTTAGAATGCGGAGGTCATTTGAGGTACGCCGAGGATTGTGAGGAATCCCTCCTGACACCCCTCCGGGGTATAGGGTCCGGTGCTTGTGGTAGCGGGTATGCTATGTCGATTAAATGCATTTAGAATTTTAGAGTCAGGAATTTAAGTAGGCTAATAAAATGAGTTCTAGATAATTATTTTGTTTCAATTTATACATGAAATGTTTGTGTATTTACTGATTTTTAGGGTTCCATACCTGAAAAGGAAAAAACGGAACCCTTATAGGATCACTTTGTTATCCGTCTGTCTGTCAAGACCGTTTCTCTGGAACGCGTGGAGGTATCAAGCTGAAATTCATATCAAATACTTAGGTCTACTGTTCCTTGGAGCTGTGAAAAATTCAAACCTCTAACCAACGCAATCAAAAGATACAGCCGTTTATGCTGCAAATTTTCGACACTCGCAAGATAATCAAATCTTACAGGATACCTACTTCCCATGAACTCAGAATCTTGAAATTTGGTACGAAGCAATTTCTTAAATAGCACAGATAAAGAAAAAATTGCGAGCTTTTATTGCCTTAAAAATTGTTAAAAAGAAGTCAATTCATTTTAGCCAATTGTTAACTTTGTCAGCTAAAAGTGGCACCCTACCTCCGCCCGTTCGACATTGCGAGATATGATCACCGCTTACCATTACCTATGTAAGTACCTACCTATCACGTACGTACAAACATTCCGCCACATTTGTAGATAACGTTTTATCTCTAATATTAGTCTGAAGGAAAGGTAATGATCTGTCATTACTTGGTTTATAAACTTAGATTTGATTCTGTTGATCATAATAGGCTATTTTGTGAGATTAAACCAAAGACAAATATTTAGTAACAAATTCCGTTGGATCTTCTCTGTCAAGTCCCACACAAGGAAACTTAACAGGAAATCGACACGTGTTTCGCTTCTTCACGAAGCATCATCAGGAAACACGTCTGCGGAGTTCAGTGTGTGTGTGATTGTGCGCGTTCATGTGAGTTCCGTATGTGTGTGTGATTGTGCGCGTTGATCGAGTAGGTGACAGTGGGTCTATTACGTCCTGATGATGCTTCACCTGTTGCTGTTAACTTCCCTTATGTGGGACTTGACAGAGAAGGAGATCCAGCGGAATTAGTTACTAAATATTTGTCTTCTGTTTAAAATTATAATGGATTTCCGCAAGGTGTCGCCTGAGTCAATTAGTTATTTTTTTGTAATTTTGTTGTTTTTTTTCATTCATTTTATATTAGGTACCTACTAGCTTTTTGCACCCGCGGTCGCCGTGAAGGTTTTTCATCATTTTTTTCGCCTTTTATGTGACAAAAGGATGGTGTATGATGTATTGGATTTTTCGTAGGGATCTTTAATTTTTTTGAAAATCTTTTTTTCTGCTCACATAATTCCTTTGTTTTGAAATGTCAAACTCAAAATCTTAAATTCATTTTAGGCCCTGATAAGGCACTTATGAACGTCGATAGTTACAATTATTAAAATAGAGAGTCTAAAACACGCAAGAAACTCAGCATGGCTTCTTTCAAATGTAATGTTTTAATAGAGACATTTAAATTTAAAATCGGTAAAATAATTTAATTAGTATCTTTTTAATTTCTCAATTATTCGAATGCAATCCAATTGCTGGAATGCTGGTACCATAAAATGTATAAATTGTACCTGAAAAACCCTTCTTTATGCTTGAATACCAAATACCTAATAATTCTATATTTTCTTTTGTTTCAGATATTACGTGTTCATTTCGAGTGTTAAAAATATCTTCAAAGTCATAAAGCGATGTAAAGCGAACTCACGACTTCATAAAAGCGTGTTGGGGTGTGTTAACGAACAGATATGACGGTATTGGAAATGTTTTATGTAAATAAGCGTTATGTAACAGTGTCGTAGGATGTAGAGTTCACATTATTATCATTGTAAGATCTCTAAAAAAAGAAATTGTGTTGTGTGTTTAAATTTTGAGTTTATAAGAAACACGTTAACTCCTTTTTTATTTAATTCTTTCGTCATATCCAAAAACATTTATTAGTAGTTGGTACCAGACATTTTTTCGAATTTTCATAGTTTTTTTTATGTTAAATGTCAAAATTATAATGACATTCAGCATTCTATTCTACTTTTGCAGTCTATAATAATACCATTAATCTGTGGTCTATTTTTGGTTTTTTTTGTCAACTCAATATAGTGTGTTAATTTTCTGGGGTAAAAAATTACAAAAAATGATTCTATTAATAAAGTTATGAACGAAATTAGTATAGGTACATGATTTACACGATTATATTTAATAATGTCGACTCTATCCAAACATCAAGTGTCGGTAGTGCAAAATGAATTCTAATAACAAGTGAATAAACTGTGAGTTAGGCACGATGCAGACGAACGTGCAAATCGACGCAAAGAACCTCCGGCACTCGCCTGAACACGGGAAGGGCAAGGGCGCCTACAGACCCACGGCTGAGGTAAGTGACTTTTTAATCAACGTCCACATTATATCCAAGCGATTCTATTTTTAAATTTAAATTTATTTTTATATGTTCTTGAATTCGAATTATCGCTCCAGGTTGGTTACCTAACTAATTAAAAATTTGCAACTTACGATATACTAGCGACCTGTCCCGGCTTCGCCCGGCTTTTCTGTACTATAATATGCATGTATTATCTTAAATCACTCTATTTATTAAAAAAAACCGTATCAAAATCCGTTGCGTAGTTTTAAAGATTTAACATACATAGGGACAGACAGACTGCGGATGCGACTTTGTTTTATACCTAGTACTGAAGATGAAGAAATCAATTAAATGCAAGAGTCAGTAATATTTGTACTGTAAAAAGATAACGTAACTTTTTATACACCAGAAGTTTATTGTAACTTTGTGATTAACAAAAGAAATCATCAAAATATTCCTCCAATGTATATTAGTAACATTTTCATGAAATAGTCGTATATGTCAGTAATATACCTTGGACGAATGTGTTGATGATTTCTTTTGTTATTAATCAGTAAATATACTACCATTCTTCTCGCAAATAACATGTTGATAACTTACGACCTATAACTGAGCTGCAATTAGCAAAAAACTTGCGCTCCAACCGAAGGTATACCCTTAAAAGAAAATGTCTAACTACCTACATTTTTCAAAGCTATTGGTAGTTCTTTATATTATGTTATGGTTTTTCCATAAAGATGTATACCAATTAAAGTAAAGGTTTTACAACCTATTCGTTTAATAAGTGAAATAATCTTTTACATTATGATTTCAAAAATCATAATACAGTGCTCGGAAAAAAACAAGTATAAAAAAAACTTTACTGCCGATTTTTCTGCCATGGATAATGTTATGATAGGCTTTTTATAGCTTAGAGGCATAACGCGAGGATCATAAACTTTTGTTTTTTTTTCACCTGGATTTTGCTTCGTAATAAATTTTCACTTTGATTTACGGAGTTATTATTATGATGAAATGAAGGGAATGAAAATATTTTTTGTCGTTTTCGACTTATAGAACCGGACTATTTTTAGGCTGGGTCTGGGGTGAATAGTATATTTTTGGCAAACACACGACCTATTATTAAGCTGCAATTAGCAAAAAAACATGATAAAATTTGATTCTCGCACAATAGGGTAGTTGACACTATCAAAAATAAATGACCAAACACTAACCAATGCCTAAAACATCTAAAAACACGTGGAAATATCAAATATGTGGTACATTTAATGCTTTTTATGATTTTTAATTACCAGTGGAACCACTAAGAGTAGATGATTTGATGCTGTGAAACTATGACGTCATAATGTAATATTTCATACAAAATTCCATATAAACTATCGTTTTGACATTTATTAAAAAGTTGCTGATTTGATGTGTCAGTCAACTACCCTATTAAACCTACATGCTTGTAAGCGTAAGCGACGCGTTTGTTTGTGTTCCAAATTCAAATATTAACGATATAAAATGAAGAAAATTTGTCTGTGAGAATGTGAATAGTTAATGTTAGTATGTTTACATTACTTTTCTTCTGTTTTACCTAAATTCAGCACTTTTTACAAAATCGTAATTAAAACTATTAAAACTGCACCTACCTGCTTACCATTCTCGACAGGCCAGTTGGCGCAGTTGGTTAAGACGCCACCTATCGCGCCGCTGGTCGTGGGTTCGATTCCCATCCAGGACAAACATTTGTGTGCATGAACATGTCTGTTTGTCCTGAGTCTAGGTGTAATTATCTATATAAGTATGTATTTACAAAAAAAAATAAGTAGTATATCAGTTATCTGGTTTCCATAGTACAGCTCTGCTTAGTTTGGGATCAGATAACCGTGTGTGAAGAAATGTCCCGAGATATTTATTTTATTCTAATTTTAATCTTATGTTTAATAAGTATAGTTACCTATCCTCCCTAACTAAATGACAACATGCTAACTTAAACATAACTTACAAAACAGCCCTTAAAGTCTTCAAGCCAAAGCATAATAAAATACACTCCACTTGTTGCATCAATACTGCCTATAGATACAAATAAATTGGTTTCCATGGCAACATTATTTAAGTTCTGCTACTCGCCGCTGCAAGTGTGAGGCGCCACTATTGAACCTTGAACCATTGTACGGCGCACGTCTGTTTCATTATTGTCGCTAGCAATCTTACACTCTACTTATTTCAAGCATTTCAATATAGATGGCGTTGTAACAAAAAGCTAACCAAAACAGATTTTCTGGCGTTCTATTTCAGGAATGTGTTTTTTTCAATTCGGCCGAAGCAATTGAATTGGTCAGGATTTATTACCGCAGATAAATAAAGTAACATAAGGTTTGAAAGGTTTTTGTAAACAGACACAAGCGATGGCGAACAAATAAAATAAAATTGTTTTCTAGGTACCTAGGTAATCATATTTATATACAATTGTTTTTTTTGGATAATTATTAGTTAATTTGGGGAAATATGAGCCATAGATTCCTTATCATCGTTCATGTAATAATCTAATAATCTTTTTATCACAATATTAGAAACTCGCTTTTCGCCCCGCGATCCCTATTTTACCCTCTTAGGGGTTGAATTTTCAGGAAACCTTTCTTAGAGGATACCTACATTTCACAAAAAAAACCCTCCAAATTTCATGTCTCTAAGAGCAGCGGTTTAGATTCTGTGTTGATTTATCAGTCAGTCAGGATTTATTAATTTTATAAAAAACTATCTGTTCTCCGCGCTTCACTCGCGTTCCGGGAATAAAAAGTAACTTATTATCTTTGGGGACAATGTAACTTTCTAATTAGTGAAATAATTTTTCAAATTGGACCAGTAACACCAGAGATTGGCGCGTTCAAACAAACAAACTCTTCAGCTTTATTATTAGTACTAGCTGTCCCCCGCGGTTGCACCCGCGTTTCCAAATAAAAAGTAGCCTATGCAACCTGATCTAGATAAGGCAACATAATAATTGTCCATGGGAAAAACAATTTTCTCTTAAATATATTCCAACATGCTTAAAAGTTTGTCCCTGTGCTTTATTTATATTGACTTCAGACGATAGGTAGGTAATTTCACAGGAAATTGTACCTATTCGTTTAAATCTATATGGTAAATCTGTGGATATCATCGGAATGCGAGGTATCAGTACTGTTTGCCCAACTGCTGGCTGTCAAAACCAATCGCTACTATGACAGAAATCTAGAAATTTTACTTGAAGTCTGGTACCATTACATAAATTTGGTGTCCTGAATGTCCTGAGTTACATTGTCCTGAATGACTGTCTGACGGATCAACGCATTGCCTAAACCGCTGATCGTAGAGACCTGAAATTTAGAGGGTTGTTCTTCGTATGAAGTAGGCATCCTATAAGAAAGGATCTTCCGAAATCCTTAGGGGTTGAAAAACTGGGACAAAGTTTGTATGGAACAACGTGATTCCTTGGTCCAATCTACTTCAAATTTTGCATAAACATTCTTTAAGATAGTTGATGGAAGACGTGTTTTGTATTTTATTGAAACTCATCGCCTATCGGGGTTAAAAAAGGGTAGAAAGTTATTTTGGTGGTGATTTGCATCGAAGTTGATATCAATACTGCTTTTGAACTCACATAAAAGCTTGGGGCAATGCAATGCATATGATGAACAATTGGGATGAATTTGCTGTTATGTCTCATGACCGTCTTGGCAACAATCATGGGACAAAAGAAAAGTATAAATTAGATGTTACAACACTCTACATTTCTGCGAGTTAGTTGCAGCCGGTCAAATATACCCATTTGTATTTGAAGTAAATCGAAATGGAAACCAGTATGCCAAATTTGGTACAGAAAACCAACCCATCAAAAGGTTACGTTTTTCCCAAGATCTTTCTTATGGTCACTTTGATGCCTACGCTGATGCCGATGGTGATAATAACACTGATCAGCGTCCAATAGCCAATCTAAATATATAAAACTTTTAACAAAAATTAGAACCGATATCATGGTACCGCAGATTTATTTCGCTTACTTCAAAACTATCATATTAGAGTTCCTAAATAGTTATTTTCTGCTTTTTAGTGCCTTTGAAGGCGGTTCTATTTTTGTTAAAAGTTTTTTATTTTTCAATTTTGAATTTCTTATGTGTAATCAATGACTCTCAAGGTCACTGACCTAGGATAAGCATATTAGCGTTGTAGTTTCCATCATCGTTCCTATAACATTTAAAGAATTATCCCCTAACTCCTAACCATTAAGGAGTTGTACCGTCCATCATCAGCTCAGCAACATAAGATGATGACTACCAGACGCAAATATCTGAATAGCTTTAGAAAGTATGATGAAAAACATTGTAAGTGCCTATACAATTTAAAGAGTTCCCTCGATTTGTCTAGGATCCTATCATCAGATCCTGACTTGGTGACCATGGGACTACTTGTGAAGTATACCCTTTCAAACAAAAAATATTTTTCCAAATCGGTCCAGGCGTTTGAGTATTCGGGGAACATACCAAAAAAATGATTCCGAAGAATTGATAACCTCCGCTTGAAATTGGTTAATTGACTGACTGACTGATCGCGGGTGATATCGCGGGTGGAAAGCTATTTAGCATTCTATATTAAAGCTGAAAAGTTTATGAAAAACATTGTAAGTGCCTATAAAATTTGAAGAGTTCCCTCGATTTGTCCAGGATCCTATCATCAGATCCTGACTTGGTGACCATGGGACTACTTGTGAAGTATATCCTTTCAAACAAAAAATAATTTTCCTAATCGGTCCAGGCGTTCGAGTATTCGGGGAACATACAAAAAAAAAGATTTCAACGAATTGATAACCTCCGCTTGAAGTTGGTTAATTGACTGACTGATCGCGGGTGGCATCGCGGGTGGAAAGCTATTTAGCATTAAATAATAAAGCTGAAAAGTTTGTTTGTTTGTTTGAACGCGCGAATCTCCGGAGTTACTGGTCCGATTCGAAATCTACGCTGTCGGCTGGTAGTTTAGCCATGATTTTGTCGTTGATGGCGTCAACGCTTATATTTCTGGCAGCTAATTAAATTAAATTGCCCTCTCACACATCCATTAATGTTTTTTTTGTTCGATATTGGCTATATCCGGATATACTCTACAGATCAGGTCTTCAATGTTGGTCACGATTTTACCAAGGTCTTTGTCAATAGCTATTTTTTTATCTGATTCAGGTACTTTCCCATCCCCGATTAAATGGAGCTTTATTGGGAAATCTGTGCTTCCTCTACCCAAGTGACTCCTCATTTTGGTATACAGTTTCAATAATTCAACAGACTTTCATAATGAGGAAGATTTTAAGAAAGATTTAATAATATCTGCTCTAGTTTCCCTAACAGGCAACGTTTATCTGAAATCACCAGAAAACATCAAAGTTATTCCACCCATGGCTATTTGTGCATTTTATATTTCTGAGAGTTCTATCTAAAGCCTCTAGATGAGCTCTATGAGTCATGTGCACTCATCCCATATTATTAGGTTTGCATCTTGTAAAACCTTGCCCAATGGTCCATTTTACGTATAGAGCGTACGCTGTCTTTTTCAAGAAATACCGTAGGGTCTGTTTAGAAGTGAAATGAGCCGTCCTTCTACTTATCAATAGTGTAGCAGCAATAAATATCTGATGATGCAACAGCAATGGCTAATTTCGTTGACTTCAAAACTATCAGATTAGAGTTCTTATATAGTTATTTTAAACTTATTAGTGCCTTTGTGGTTTTTTTTGTTAAAAGTATTTTATTTTTCATTTTTTAGTTTCTTATGTGTAATCAATGACTCTCAAGGTCACTGACCTAGGATAAGCATATTAGTGTTCTACTTTCCATCATCGTTCCTATAATATTTAAAGATTTATCCCCTAACTCCTACCCGTTAAGGAGTTGTACCTTCCATCATCAGCTCAGCAACATGTGACGACTACCAGACGCAAATATCTGAATAGTTTTACAAAATATATGAAAAACATTGTTAGTGCCTATAAAATTTGAAGAGTTCCCTCGATTTCTTCAAGATCTCGTCATCAGACCCTGACTTGGTGACCATGTGACCACCTGTATGTATAGTTTCCAAATCGGGTCAGGCATCTTCGAGTAATCGAGGAACATACATAAAAAAAGATTCCGACGAATTGATAACCTCGTCTTGATGACAGTTAAAAATAACAAAAAAACTGTTACCTAGGCAACCGCTGTCATCCATTGACAACCGCGTCGCATCGCTCACCCATGCTATACATGCTCCCGCTTAACGTTCTTTTTATCATTGCTCAGCTCCTGAGGGTCGTAGCGTGATGTTCTATAGCCTATAACCTTCCTTAATAAATGGGCTTTCAATTGCAAAAAGGTTTTTCCATATCCCACTGGCAGATCCAGAGATTAGCGCGTTCAAACAAACAAACAAACAAACAAACAAACAAACAAACTCTTCAGCTTTATTATTAGTATAGATATAGATTTGAAAAATCCATCTTGGTAAATAAAACCGGAATAAAAAAACGTACCTTCAACTGACACATCTAATTTCAAACATCAAACCGAATAAATTCGAAAATTCTGACACAAACTTATTCGAAGTTCTCTTGAATACACTTCACAAAATTGGTTTTACCGCCGTAGCGCCGTAGCTAGTTCTACGAATGCTACGGCGTAGCAAACATATTTCTCACATTGATTTATTCGGAGTCATAAACCTTTTACGAAATAAATAATATTGATACAGAAACTTGATAATATTTTAGTGGTATAAAAAGGAAAACATCGTGAGGAAACCATAGCTTGGTGGAAGGGTACTTCGTAGTACCCACCTGGCTGGCTACCACCCTCTAGTTGAAAATCTGTCGCCAAGCACCTTCTGGTGTGTTCCGGCAATTGCACTTGAGAGCCAGTTTCCTTTTTGGCATTGTAACAGGTCGGCAACACGGTAACCACTTACCATCAGGTCATCAACCTTATGGTTCGAATCTACAATGTTCTACATGAGTTTTGGTTGAAAGAACAACGCGAGGAAACCATAGCACTATGTTATTTAGGGTACCCTGGTTGGCTACCACCCTCATGTCGAAAATAAATGTATAAAAGACACAACACCATATACAACTATACCTAACTATAAATCATCATGTATAGATGTATAAAAGTACCAACAATAAGTTAAAATTTAAAGATTTTTTAAGCAAAACCTTTTTTTTTCGACTAACTCCATATTCTATTGTCATCGGACTTACATACGAGTACCACATCCATACTAATATTACAGTTTGTTTGTTACCTTGTCACGCCTAAACCGCTGAACCGATCACGATGAAATTTGGCACGCAGATAGCCTATGATATGGAGAAGGACATAGGCTACAAATTATCCCGAAAACGTAGGTGAAACCGCGGGGGAAAGCTAGTTTCAGATAAATTAAACACCGAGGAGCAATTAAAAAATCACTTAAAAGTTTCGACATAAACAAACATAGTAACAAGTTAATTAAAAGCTTGTAAAAAAGTGTTAGGTCCTCCTAGCAACCCTGAGAGGCTTCTCAGGGCTCTTCATCTTCCGGCCAGTAAGTACACAATGGTCTCAAGACGTGATCGGTCAAGTGCGATAGCTTCCGCTTGGAAAGCTCACGAAGCTTATGGACTAACTTATGACATGTATTCGTTCATGTTATTATTTACTAACGTCTAGGAGTTTGTTTACGTAGAATTATAGTGGTAATAAAAACCCGCATTCCTGAGGGATCTTATGTACCTGAAGTTTAAAAAGTAACTTACGTGTTAATCCAGGATGTCAACTACCTACATACCAAATTTCATTAAAATTGGTTTAGCCGTTTGAACGTGAAGAAGTAACAAACCTACTCACTCAAAAACTTTCGCATGTATAATATTACTAGCAAGTAGCATAGGACTAGCTTCCGCCCCTTGGTTTCACCCGCGTTCCCAAGGAAGTCCCAAGTGAAACAGAATATTATAAAGAAATTAATATCCTTTACTAGCTGTTCCCCGCGGTTACGCTCGCGTTCCTGTAATAAAAAGTAACCTATAACCTTCGGGGATAATGTGGCTTCCTATGATCGCTATATTATCCCTAAAGGCTACTTTTTATCCCGGTAACGCGAGCGTAACCGCGGGGAACAGCTAGTAAAAATATAAAATGTAATAAAACCTCTAAATGCTATTTAAGTGAAAAAGAAAATAAATAAAATAAATACAGTAAATGGCTGTAAACCTTGGATATGGATACCAAAGGATAGAATAATGCAGCCTCCCGGGCAACCTTGCGCGCTTGCAGCCACTGGATCTAGACTAGGAGCTAGGAATGGGGATATTCACGTTATTTGTATTACCAGATTTATATAATTCTAGCTGCTCCCCGCGGTTCCACTCGCGTACCCGCGATAAAAAGCCTATAACCTTCGGGGATAATTTAGCTTCCATTTAGTGAAAGATTTTTTTAAATCGGACCAGTAACTCCGGAGATTAGCGCGTTCAAACAAACAAACTTTTCAGCTTTATTATTAGTATAGAAATAGATTTTAACAAAAGATATTTCATGGTGATAATAATATGATAAAACACAGGCTTACCTGTCGGTAATTAAAGAAAACATGAATTTAGTTTCACGACCAAATAAAGCAAACTAAAGACACCTAAAAGCTATTAAAAAAAATATCTGGCAGTAATATGACAATAGGTAGCAATAAGGAAGTATTTCACTTCGTTCTCAATATTGTATTACATTTGCATGTCAGCCATTTCTAGATATTTCTTTTCATAGTTTTTCATTCACTCCATTGTCGTACCTGTTGAATAGAATTCCCCGTGCGCAGGTGGTTCTGGTGACCTCGTATTCACAACACTAAACAAATGAGAGGTAAATAAAAGAGAAAAGGTGTTATTTCTTTCTTATAAAAGTATACTAAAAAAAGGCTTAGAAGTTAAGATACTATTTTAGTTTTAATTTGTAATCATTTATTATTTTTATTGCAAAAGTAATTTACATTTGAAACAAAATAGATAAATATACCATTTATTTATTTTTTTAATCCGCTGACATTAAAAAAAGTAGTTTCAAATTATCGTTGAAATCGGGGGACCATAATTAAACAAAATAGAGAAATAAGTAACTGCAAAATCCTGAACTAGACTCACGGGCTCTCGGACTACACAGTACTGAAATCCCCGGGGCCTCGCGTCTGTTGTCTGACATATTATATTAAAATGTGGCTTTCCTACTAACCGCGGATGCAGCGGCCGCCATTTTGTCAGTCAAAAGGGTTTATAATTTTGAAATAGGGAATATGCATGATATTTTTTTTTGCTCTAATAATAGCACATTTATATAAGAAAGAGCAGAAAAAAAATATTTCGGATAACTATAAAAATAAGCCACCAAAGCAAAACAGAATTTAGCATGGAGTTTATGGCCGTAATAGGGACATAACTTTGTAATTTTTTATTGATTTGATAAAATAAAAAATACGTATCCAATATTTTTTAATAACCTAACTGACGGCCTAAATATACTTAATGATTTTGTACTCAGTCATCATCCCTATTGTCCATAAAATAAATATTTATCATTTTTAGACAACACTCAAATGACCGGCAGGACGATTGTGTAACTTGATTCCTATTACGATGGCTCTCGTAATCATCTTATAATTTTGGTATTGTCTATCTTAGGTGAACAACAAGTAAACTGCGATTGTAATTACTTCTATAGATTGTAATTAATCATTTGAAATTAGTCATCAAAAAAGATAGACACTGCCACAAATAAAAGATGATTACGAGATGGATAGACAATCGCCCAGCGGGTTGGTTGGCATATAAATTTCTGTAGCGGTCCTCACAAGGCGCAACTTATCGAAAACTCATTTTTACCGGCATTTATATGCCCTAGAAATATATTATTTACCAATGCGATTATTTGCATCGTAGTTGCAAACTGGTTTTATTCTGATTGCTTCTTTTGTCAATGAACTAATTAGCATATCGTTATATATTCTATTACTCAGTCTTTTTAGTAATAGTCCATAGACAATATTCAGCTGCTTCTAAAAAAAAACTTCATAAGGTGACAGCACCTTAACGATGATTTTATCGCAGTCAGCAGTTAAAATGTCGACAACGAGCGATTGTTATCTCCTGGTTTTGCAACCGTCTATAGGCTACGGTAACCTCTTACCATCAGGAGGGCCTATACTTGTTTACTATCTTAGTAAACTATTAGGCACTCTGTCACGGAAATACGAGTAAAATTACTTCGGTACTTTTTTTTAATACCTATAGGCCTATGTTTGACCAAAATCTCACCGTGGTCAGTGATGATGTGGCCGATGATGGTAAGCACACAAAGCCTAGAAAGGAACAGGCTCTCAAGTGCAGCTGTCGGAACATACCGAAAGATGCTTGGCTTACACTTAAAAACACTTTAATCTACTGGCACGTTATGATAGCAGGCGCTCATGAAATTTCATAATAATTGATAACTGGATTTATTGCATTTGATGTTTCAAAAGTCTTAAAATGTCCACCGTAGCATATCACTAACTTAATTTCACACCTAGCATTTAAAAATCCTTTGCTGTGTGAAATTGTATGATAGTTATGTTTGAATCGTCCCGCCCGCCTAACAAGCGTCAGTACCCGCCAGGGCGGGCGATGTTTCGCTCGTCCGCTTAAAGAGCTCTTCGCCTATCGCCTTTCGCTTTCGCATTCGCCACTAAAATTTCGCATTTCCATCTCAACAAAAGTGACCAAAAAATTATTTTTTTATAAGTGTTTATTTTAGATGAAAGTGTACAAATATTAGTGTAGTTTTAGTACGTGGAATTGTTTTTACTTGTAAGTCGGTAAAATTATGTTACTAAACACAGGGATTTTCGTTGTTTGTTGATGAAAGGTTTACATAAATAATGCGTCCTAAATTAAGATGTACCTACTGAGCGGTAAATTTTCATTATATTAAATGAGTTTACAGACGAAAGGACGCCGTAGGTATATAAAAATAAGGCTCATTAGATGGAAGACAAGTATAAAGGGTTGTGGAAGCTTTCTACACTTGCATCCTCTTTGCTATGTGACGATTGTGTGAAAATGTAAATGTTTATTTTAAAACTTTTTGCTTCCTCATTTTTATAATACGGATAGCAGTTTTAGTTCAAGTGTATTACAAACCGGTGGTAGAGTCTATTGTAATGATTGTAACTATCGACGTTCATAAGTGCCTTATCAGGGCTGAAACTGTTTTTTTTTTTATACTACTAAGGTAGCAAGCAAGCAGACGGCCAACCTGATGGTAAGTGGTTACCGTCGCCTATCGCCATTTACATTACCAGAGATATTGCCAATGTGTTGCTGACCTGTTACAATACCGAGAAGGCAAACTGGCTCTCAAGTGCAATTGCCGGAACAAACCGGTAGGTGTTTGGCGACAAATTTTCAACTTGAGGGTACTACAAAGTACCCTACCACCGTGCGAATAAATAAGTTATGATTTTGATTTTGAAAAGAGTGGAATTTGCTTCGGTTGCAAATAGGTTGCAAATATGTTTCTTTTCGGCTAGCGTGCTCTATCATAGGCTTCGTTATCGTCCACTAAATGGGTGGGTCTGTGGCCAAACGCAAGCCCATCTTATATATAAAAAACAAGAAATTTTGTAAAGTATATTCATAATTTTATTGATTCCCTTAACTTTTATAAATGCCTTAAATATAACTTTTGAATTTGAGATTATTTCAGTGAGCGAATCGTTTCTATTTTTTATTTATCTATATAGATATTATTAGAAGTAAAGTTTGTTTGTGCGTTTCAATATAGGAAGTAATATCCGGTACTAATCCAAATCTGAAAATTCTTTCACTAAATAGAAAGCACATTATCCCATAGCACTTTTTTACACCAGAAACGAAACAAGTAATCGGACTAATTTGACAGGACAAAATATCGTTTTCTTGTGTCTTTTGTTAGAAAGAGATGGGTATAGTAATATAAATGCGTTGATAAGTGAATTGCGCAACCAATTTTTCTATATTTACTGTATGTTTGTGAAAAATGTAAGTTGTTTTTTCTACGGTTTTTTTTGTACTGGATAATGTCTTGAATAATACAAGCTGTATATAATGCAAGCTGGTGCAGTGGCATTGTTACTAAAGTGCTAGACTGTGCAGTGGACAGGGGCCCCCAAGCTCAGGGGGCCCTTGGACCCTGATCAACAAACCTCGTATTGAATTAGCTAAAAATTCTCCCACCTTTGGAATTTAAATAATACAGATTGCAATACTTTCACATTTATAATATTACAGTAGGATAAATTACGTCTGACCCCAAGGAGTTATGACAAGGCCGAGGATGTAGCATGCTTGCCCAGAAAAAGCCTATTCATTTTGGCCTTGAAGACTTGTTACAAGTTTCAAGAAACACAGTCCCCGGGAGTGAGTTCCACTCCTTTGCTACACCAGGGCCTTCTGTTACCTAGCGACGCCTCTGAGCTGGTATCAAAACAAACAAGCTTATTATATGAGACAGGCTGGATTTATTGTTTTATTTTTCAGAATTTCAATGTTTGCTTTGATTTATTACTATTTTTTTGCAAAAGTAGTTAGATATTTGATTGATGCATTTTTGTAAATAAGTAACGGCTGAATATAGATGAAACCTAGGCTTTAAAACCTATACCTCTAACTTTTGTCCTAGGACATACTTTAGAAAAATTTTAAACACTTTTTTAAACAATTAAATACAACATAGACCATTAATTAAAATTAAGGGTATCTGCGTGCTAAATTTCATCGTGATCCCCAATCACGTGTCGTGAAAAGATAACAAACAAACTAACATAACTGTTTGAACAAATTTTAATAGTATAACTTTATTTAACATTTATAATATTAGTTTAGGCTTTTGTTTCAATTATTCTATTTCTGACTAACTAATCTGTGATTCTAAGTACGTGAAGAAAATCAAAACTGATGATCACTGATAATTATTATTATTATAAACCTTTGTGATTTTTTCATCCAAAGAGAGAAAATCAAAACTGATAGGTTAACTTTTATTACCGACCGTATACCTATTATCCTCAGTCGTGCTACGTTTTTTCTTCCATTTTTCAACCTGCAAATTTCCTCGCGTCATATAATTAAATTAAAGGTTGTTAAAAAGCAGACGTACAGACTATTTCAAGCAAAAATAACTCTTAATTATAATTAACAGGGTTCTAACTAAGTCAAAGGTATTGGACAAATCCAATTTAGGTTTCTTAATTGTGATTCTTCTGACGAAGTTTTTTGGCCTTGTAACTTTTTGAGAGGTTGTGAATGTTATTGAAATTTGAGCTCACAGATGTTGTTGTGTTAAGTTGAATTTCACAACTTCAAGGCTCACAAAGGTTTGTGTAAAGAGAAAATCATGCAATTATCAACTTTAAAACAGACTGTATTTTTAATCGCGTTTGTTTTTAAGCTCAAAATACTGTTGTGTTAAGAAAATTATAGTTTGAGGTTTAATAGTATATTCATGTTTATAGTAATGTAACGGGTCTATTCGCGCATAGAATATTCAGTCCACTCGTGACCACGATCAATGCAACTTGATCGAAACGTCGAGGTTAGTCAAATTTATATTTTGACAATATTCTATGCGCGAATAGACCCGTTACATTACTATAAACATGAATTGTGTTCGCGAGAGTTTAAAAAGTATTAATAGTATATTGTTTTAAGATTCATTTTAATTTGTGATTAATATAATTCGATACCTCGGGGTAGAAAGGTCGTAAAAGCCACTTTTTAGCAAAACTGACTAATGATGCAGGTTTGTAGAGAATTCAATGCTCTATCGATCTGTATATTTAATGTTGCGATATTCCAAAAAAAAAATCACTACCCACTTTTTCTCACGTCGTAAACCATTTTTGTAAGGAAAAAGTGATGTATAAACCAATTTCATCATACCACCATAATAAGTTGGATTAAAAAAAATCACAATCGTAATTCAAAACGTTTGGTCGTAAATGAAGTTGTCATTATCAAATTGTGTTTTACGCCGTCACTATTAACCATTATATTTTGAAAAGAAAGATAGACTTAGACTCTATGGCTATAGTAATAAAGAATATAGCAAACCGCGTCAGCCGTTCATATTTGCGTTTCCTCTAACAAACATCTCTCGGATTTACATTATATCAGAGCAAGATTAAGATTAAAAAGCAAGCTTCTAGAGACAATAATTTGAGACTGACCCATTAGCAGATCAGCTTCAAGATCCTAAATTAGGTATAACCAGGAGATGTATAGTGGAACTCTTTAGTGGCTTCTAGCTTCGAGATTTGTTTTGATGAGTCCGTACTTGCACTTGGTGTCGAGGGTCTGATGATGGAGCCAGATAGATTTTTATCAGTGATACAGTTTTGACGACATGTATTATGCAAGATTAAGACGACATAAAAGGAAATAATAATAATAACTGATAATTATGATTGATTTATCAATTTTAAGTTATTGGTATGTTTGATTTAATAAATAGAAGTCTGAATAAAGGTTTTTACTTCAATTAATCCCATGCCATCTGACCATTTGATATTATATATATTTTTATTTATATCATTAGTAAAGATTAACTTTCTGCTAATGTTTTCTTTTCTTAGGTGTTTTTCTTTCTTAGTAACATACTACTAATGTTACATGAAGACCTTAATCTTGAATATGAATTCTTGAATTGGTCTGATTAATCATTAAATCTTTGGCATTAATTAAGTCCAAATTAAAGAAAAGTCAGGCCAGGGATCGGCAAATCGCGGCTCGCAAGCTATATGCGGCTCTTTGAAGGGCCAGTTGTGGCTCTTCAAGTTCCCTGGCCCCTATAAAAATATTTTTAGGTGCAAATGAGGTGAAATATATAAAAAGCGCAACCCAAATAATTGTCAGTTAATAAAGTCATTTTATGTTCATATTGTTTATTGTCCTATTAAAATTTGGTGTACAATGCAACAGAAAACTGCGGCTCCTTGAGCTTCCGAAAAACATATATTTTTCAGGCATCTGGCTCTTTGTTTCAAAAGATTGCCGACCCCTGATCGAGACCAACAATTAATTCATTACCTTCCTTATATTTCGAGCGCGTACACCGTCTATGTTTTATCGACACGCCAAAAGAATCTGACCAATAAATCAGGAGTCCTTACATTTTAGTGCCTCCAATAAATCTGAGGCTACCTGTGTAATATAAGCCTGTCTACACCAGTCGATGCCTGTGTCTGTGCTAAGGCTTTTGAAATAGGTTTTTGTTAGATGAAGCTTTTGTTTTTGTCAATGATTGATAATAAAGGTGCTGGTAGATCTGTGGGATTATGCTTCAATATTCAATGAGTTTATGGTTGATAAGCATTCAAATGAATAACAAATAATTGTTCATTTGTTTTAATATTTTTTATTTTGAGGCTTGTTTTCAATGTTATCTGATAGATACTGACTGAAATTACGGGAAATTCCTAGTTTACGAGCCAGTGGGTTTGATACATAATTTTTATAAATAAAGATTATTAGATATCTGATCAGCATACGGCCCTTAAAAACATCTTTCAGATAATTTGGTATTTATCGGCAACTTGAGAGATGGTATCCTATTAAAATATAATCGTTAGAATGTTACGTTTTCATTTGACTTTTTTATTTTATAGTAGTCATGGATTAAACAAGAATGCGATAAGCAGTTAATGTACGCTAGCCTATTATATAGATTCATATTTTATTTTAAACTAGGGCGTAAATTGAGTAGATAAAAATCTACAAAGCAAGTCTTGACCACTTTACATAATATTTGTTTTTATGTATAGATGTGCTAAAAATTCTGGAGCTGGCGAATAAAAACTGGAGCAAAACAACAGAATTTGATAGTTACAGATTACCTAAACACAACACGAAATCAGACTTTTTGAACGCTGTTTTCTATCGGTTCAAACCACTTGAAGCAAAATATTTTCAGGTTATATACATGTTGGCATAGAGAGAACGAAACCATAAAAAAAACCTTTCGGAGTCGACAAGTTTGCTTTTGTTCGCCAGCTACTCAATAATAACCCTTATTACATGTAAAGCTTTAATTATTAACAAAATAATCATAAATTTGCTAATACATGGTAATATTAAATAAATTTAATAAGACGAGATGCTAAACTCATGTTAATCAATTTACATAATACAACTTTAATTAAAATGCTCAAAATGAGTTTATGCTCATAAACCTAGTCTGTCGATGCCTTTATAATGAGTATGATACAATATATTTACGTAAGCGTACATTAATCATGTCAGTCAGTATGTACAATCTAGACGGGGCGTTCTCAAGTGGCTTTTTCAGTCAGCCTTCAGGTTCAATTTCAGGATTTCGGGGAAATGTTTTTTGTTTAGGCATTCTAAACCATCAAGGAAAAAAAATAATGATACTATTTTTCTTTTACTTATAATAAGTTTCCTGTCAACTTAAAGTTATTTTTATGATTTTAAAAATACAGGCTTATAAAAATAGCTCAGTGGTAAAATGTTATGATGAAGGTCGTGGGTTCAAATCCGATAGTAAACTCGAGTTTATGGTGAAGGTTTTCTAGAAGTTTTACACTAAACTTCTAATTGTTATAAAATGAAATATTGTAAGATTAATGACAAAAAGATTAACAAGCTATCCCATGGTTTCACCCGCGATTCCGTGATAAAAAGTTCTATATCTTTAACCATATTATAGGCTATCTGCGAGGCTAATTTCATCATAGATCATCAGAAAAGAAGTGATTCCTTTTTCTGTTTGAGCTATGGAACCCTAAAAAGTAATGACACTAAAAGTTCAATTTACCCGAATAAGAACTGAAATCCCCTATAATAGAAAAGATGGCGGATAGAAATTATTCTCAATATTAACTCCATTTAGCAAAGTATTTCAGTGTAATACTTAGTTTATTCCTTTTGAAGTTTCCTTTCCTACGTAAATTTGTCACTGAATGTGTTTTTAAAGTAGTTTAGAATTCTTGCTTGAAATATTGTTAAATTATAGTAATAAAAAAAAGTAGGTCGGCTGAATATATTTCTTGTAAAATTGGTAGGTAGGAATCTAAATCTAGTTATTTTTTTGATAAATAATTAGTACTTATTATGAACCTACTATATTATATTATGATGATTAAAAATGTTTGTTATTTCTTCACGCTCAAACGGCTGGACCAATTTTGATGAAATTTGGTATGGAGGTAGCTGACTTGGAATAACATATAGCGGTAACGCGGGTGAAACTGCAGGGCGGTAATTTAATATTATAAAAGCGAATATTTGTGAGGATATATGTATGAATGTTTGTTGCTCTTTCACGTAAAAACTACTGAACGGATTTGGATGAAACTTGGCACATAGATAGACCATACCTTGAAATAACATATCGAATACTTTTTATCTCGGGAAAATATAAAATAGTAACATAATACGAGTATATATAAGTACTTATTTTTAATCCATTTTAGTTGTAGGCAAAATTTAGTGGTGTCGATTCTGTTGTTTACGAACTTAACTAATTAGACAAGTCACCTCTCTTTCATTTTAACTTTATTGAAAAAAGATAGAACATTTTTAATGCTGTCAGTTTAATCCATGCCGTCGTAGTGTACGGGTAAATAGTCGTGACCAATAAAGATCGCGCTTAAATTCACGTTGAAATATGTGATCGGATTAAACTGACAGGACTAAAATATCTTGCATCCCTTTCTTATATTTACTATTAGAAAGAGATATAGTGAGATTAAATTTATTTAGTTCGTAAACAACAGAATCGGCACCAGTATCTATCTAATCTAATCTATCTAATACCTTTAAACGAGTAATTCTTGTAAATATAATCTGTATCTCGGAAATATCGGATAAATCGATCTAGCTAGGTTTCATTTTTAGAAAACGTCGTTAAAAAATAAAACGAGCAAAGCTTGGTCCACCAAGTACTGGAACTACTAAATCACAGTAATTAATGATAGATTTTCTTCTCAGACTGATAACAGAATGCTAATTTATTGGAAAGCAATTTAGGTCTTCCAAATATCCAATTGATTGTATAATAAGTTTTATGTTGGTGAAGTTTTAAGGTCTATTTTTCTGTGGGCATATCTTTCTTTACAGTATGAATTATATCTTTCTATTTCATCAGTGCTATAGGCATATAGAACTCTGGAAAATTATTGGAGAAAGATTTTTTAGAACTGGATCAGTGTATCCGGAAATTACCCTAAACATAAATGCTCACAAATTTTGACATGTCATAAACTCATAGGTACAATATTAGTACAGAAAATCTTTATTATTATTATTACATAGTATAAAATGAAGTCGTTTCCGCTGTCTATATTCTTAGATCTTTTAAACTACTCAACGGATTTTAATATAGTTTTAGCAATAGATAGAGTGATTCAAGAGCAAGGTTTATATGTATGATACATGCACATTACAGTACAAAAAAGGCAAGAAAAGCCGTGGCGGGTCGCTGTTAAAAAATAACATTTATTCTTACTGAATTCACGATATCTTTTCTTTATTCTAAAAATAGTTTTGATTTTTACGTTACCCTTATATTATTACCATAATTTTATGTTTAATTTACCTAATTGTCGTTTATAGTCTGTGGTAAACCGCATACCTAGTAACTTGTGATAAACGTAGCGGTTATATTCAATTTCAATAATTGTTTGTGGTTATTCAATAACTTTTTGGCTTTTATTTTGCTTTATTTCTACATACTGACTATTTACATTTTAATACTAAACAAACTAACTACTTATAAATATAACTAAAAAAATAAATTAATTATAAATAAAAAACTTCCCCTAACTCCTCCCCTGGTGGCAGAGTACCAAGAATTCTGGCGGCATTGCCTCGCTGTATTACGAGGCTTATTCTTATTTACTTTAATTTACCAATTATTATTTTGATTTATTTTTAATTTAATTTTTAAGTTTTTATGTCAGCTGAGGTTTATATTCACTCCATGTCTCCACGATACAGGCGTTGCCTAGTGTGGAGATCGACAGATACTCTCAGTTTTTTCACAAAATCTGGTTCTGCATGTACATCCCATATTTATTGTGCAGTAATAAATATTTTTTTCATTTCATTTAATTTATTCCTCTTAAGGAAATCTTAGGTACAAAGTTACAAACAACTCCTTCAGTATTGCTATCTTCATATTGTGTGAGTTACATCATAAGGCTTCTGGTCATCTCTAATAAAGAACCAGAGAAAATGGCGTTAAAGAAAAGCCAAGGAACCTGTTATATCTTTGTTGTTGAAAAGTTCTAAGTTAGCTTTGAAACTTGCACATTCTTTGAATTATATTCGAGATGGAACATTGATTAAGAAAATATAACTTTGCAGACAAACTGTTGAATCAAACCACGCGCACGTTGTTTTCGCGTTAGTCTGTGTAAACAGTTAAACACAGACTGAAACATTGTGTTGTTCAATTATTAGATTTTTAGGGTTCCATACCCAAAGGGTAAAACGGGACCCAATTACTAAGACTCCACTGTCTGTCTGTCACCAGGCTGTATCTCATGATAGACAGTTGAAATTTTCACAGATGATGTATTTCTGTTGCCGCTATAACAAAAGAAACAGAATAAAATAAATATTTGACAAGCCAGTTGGCGCAGTTGGTTAAGACACCACCTATCACGTCGCTGGTCATGGTGTCGATTCCCATCCAGGACAAACATTTGTGTGCATGAACATGTCTGTTTGTCCTGTATCTGGGTGTAATTATCTATATAAGTAAGTATTTACAAAAAAGTAGTATATGTAGTATATCAGTTATCTGGTTTCCATAGTACAAGCTCTGCTTAGTTTGGGATCAAATAACCGTGTGTGAAGAATGTCCCAGGATATTTATTTATATATTTTATTTAAGGGGTCCCAGAAAACAAACGTGTTTTTTTGCCGTTTTTTTAGATTATGTTATCCGTTTAGGAGCTATGAGGCTACAGACAGACACACACAAACAGACACGTCAAACTTGTAACACCCCTTCGTTTTTGCTTCATGGGTTAAAAATGTTAGAAATTATTTAGGTAAAATTCTACACTGTAGTACAGATACCTGGACTTGAACCCCTTTTGTGAATCGATAGAATAAATGTTCAATGAACTTGAAGTGATGAATTGTTTTGCGAAGTGAAAAGGGGGAAACGCGAAAAAATCTAGGACATGAAAATAATTGTTTGAATATGTTTTGATATACTTTTTGTTAACATTGTTGAAGTAGTAAAGAATTGGTTATTTGAGCATTTTGAAAACATACGTATATCCAATAGGGTAGTTTCCTGGCATATCAAATCAGCAACTTTTTAATAAATGTCAAAACGATCGGTTACATGGAATATTGTATGAAATACTAAGCTATGACGTCATCGTTTCACAGCATCAAATGATCTACTCTTAGTGGTTCTACTGGTAATTAAAAATCATAGAAAGCATTAAATGTACAACATATTTGATGTTTCCGCGTGTTATCAGATGTTTTATGCATTGGCTATAATTACATGTTACTACGATGAAGCAATAAAAAATATATTTTTTGTAATTTCAAAAAGAGATTCCGAAAAAATTATAAAATTTTCGAGGTTTCTTGTATGAAACATTATATTTGTACATACACGTACCTACATTACTATTGAGTGTTAATTAAAATTTCAAATGATCACATAAATATAGTCACTTTGTTTGACGGAAACAGGAAAGTGGTCCACAAATACGTAAGCATTAAAACATTATTTAAGGCTATAAATAAACCTTGATTAGACAAGATCCCTAAACTCGTAGCACGATAGCTACGAATCTTCGTAGCACGCCTACGCGGCTACGCTTCGTAGCGAGCCTGTTTTTGTAGGCCGATTTTCGTAGACGCTTTGTTTAGATAAATAAGGGATCTCTAAGAGTTCCTAACTCCCTAGGATTGGAACTAAAAATCCTACATACAGATTGGCTGTTTTTTTTTTCTCTTTTTTTAAATTTCTCCCAAGTATAAATACTACTGATATTATAATTGCGAAAGTTTGTTACTCTTTCACGTAAAAACTACTGAACGGATTTAGGTGAAACTTGGCACATTGATAGATCATACTCTGGAAATCTTTTAGAAGACAAACGCTAAAAAACCTATCTCCTAACCGACTGTGGCGAAGCCAAAAAGAAGGGTTATGTGTTTGACCTGTATTTACATATGTATGTATGTCCGTCCCTATGTTCCCTCGTCACTACTAAACGGCTGAACCGATTTTGGTGAATGATGTGTAGTTAGATTCGTCTTTACTGCGCGAGTATTAAATAAAAAACATAAAAAAAAAATAAAAAAAATTTAAGAAAGTCCATTAAAATGAATGGGTTTACGAATGAGAAATATTAAAAAAAACAATCGCGTACTTTTTTTAACTTTAGCGGCTTCACGAGTCCACAGGTCAGAAAGTAAGTCAAGACAAGACTTTTCATATGTACATACATCAAAGATATTTCAACCTCATGTACATATATATAGTCACGCTATTTCTGGTTTATTTGAGTCCCTAATACTTCTTTTGTTACGCTCCGACACTTCCTTTTGTCGCGCCCCTGCGGCCCTGGCGACAACCGCGATCCGTTCATAGAAATACCATAGAAATCTAATGATAATCTAGAACTGACTAGATTGTTATGTATTAATGATAACTGAGAGTACTGAAATTTTAGTCTAAAACCAGCGTACAATAAAGGCCAAATAAATGGCCCGCTTAAGCGGTTAGGACTATAACCCAGCGGATCTCAATCTTTTTCAGCCCGCGGTGCAGTAATTTTTTTTTATTTTGTCACTACCCTACCTAGCTATCTGAAAAAGATGCTGAGAGTAACATTTTCATGAAATAGTCGTATGTGTCAGTAATAAACCTTGGAGGAATATGTTGATGATTTCTTTTGTTATTAATCAGTAAATATACTACCATTCTTGTCGCAAATAACATGTTGATAACTTACGACCTATAACTGAGTTGCAATTAGCAAAAAACGTGATAAAATTTGAATTTCGAGATCCAACCGAAGGTTTACCCTTAATCAAGTTTTATCAAAAAGAGTAAAACCTTCAAAGACTATAAAATTAAAATGGGACTACCTTGGATCTATACCTATACTGAACCCAAAAATAATTATTAAAATCGATTCAAAAACAAAAAGGTTATGCTTGAATAAACATAAAAAACGACCAAATTGATTACCTCCTCCTTTTTTCGAAGTCAGTTAAAAATAAGGGATCGCGGGTGTTACCATGGGGGCGGAAATCTAGATTTTTTAAATTATATATATGTCGGAGAGTCGGGTTGTTTGTCTCGATTGGCTCAATTTATTATCATGGTGGAGGTATCGGTTGAAATGGTGGCAACACTTGCGGTGAATGAATAACCTATGACTGAATGATAGTTTATGATACAAGTTAATGTGGGTACAAGTTAATGTGGGTAAGATCATTACGGGCGGATGGAACACTTTTTCACGAGCTCTCGAGTTGTACACACGTCGGTGTAACTGTTGTTTCAATTGATACTGAAGTCTACTTTAATGTGAGTCTGTACGTGTAATTGAAATGATTATTTGTCAAATTGCAACAATAAATCTATCGGGCCCATGAGGAGTTTCTTGCGTCGCTTCTTCTCCTCATACGGGACTGTTCCGAAGCGATGATATTACGTTGTTTCATTGTCTGCACTACGTCCACTGAATCGGATCCTGATACCACTGAACCCTATACGTGATGTTTGTATAGCTTGGCTATCGCTGACGACGACATATATTATAATTCTAGTAGGTATATTACTTACAAATAGGCCCGTTTTGTCAGCATTGGTCTGGCCTACTAGATTAATGTCTGTAGGTAACTTCTACACCTTTGGACTAACATTTCTATTTTCTCCATTACTTCAACAAAACATGAAAGAAAATATCATTATTATGCTACCAAGTACTCGTATGCTCCACAGACGTTTTGAGACTGAATTGGTTAAAAAGAACAAGTGTTTGTTCACTCACACATACGATGTTGTTTCGCTTGTTTAATGTTGATGCAAACGAATGGTTTTCAAGTGCGTCAAAGAATGGTAGAGTCTATCTACAGGATTACTCAATGTTAAGTTATTCCACAAAGTGTTATTCTATTGAATTTTCATCGTCCTTTTCTCCATTCAGGCACTCAAACTTAGTGTTTTCTGAATTTGGGTACATTCATGGAAATTTATTTTAATAAAAGCCGACCAAGTGTGAATCTAAGTCTGACTTTCGCACCGAGGGTTTCGACCTCCCGGACAATATTTATTGTTTTGGGTTGGGACGTCACTGTAGTTAAAAACCAGGGGGCCAATTCCGCAAAATTACAGTTAAAGTTCGTTTCCAATCCAATTCTACGGTTCTAAAAACGGTATTCCACTAAATAAACTAAACCGAACCACGATAGGATTACGATTAGATAGTAATCGTTGTTGCCCTTGGTAACCGAAACAATTCTAATCCAATCAAATGTTTAGTGGAATACCACTTGATCGAACGTCAACTTTAACTCACCCATGATTGGATCTCGATCGTTGTCAGATTATTAGTGGAATACGAAAACGTGCAAAAGTCGTCATTCAGCTGTGATCTAATCAAAATTAATTAGTGAAATTTGCCCCCTGACCGCATAACTAAGTTTTTTTTAAATAATTATGACATAAAAAAAGGTTTCAATTAAACTTAAAATTTCATCGCTCCAGCACATCGATGTGCGATAGATATCCAAGCCTATTTTGGATGTGCCTAATTAGATTGGGCTTAGTGTAAACCTATTACAGGATTATCATGCCTCTGTGCTCGCGATAAGGGATTTATTGTCATACCTATTAGATTTTAATATTAAAGCCTATACGGATGATGGGATTTTTTGTTATTAAAATCAGGTTTCAGAGGTTCTAACTTCAGACTTTTATGTTATTATATACGCATGTCATAAGTGTAGGTACAATACATATTAAATTAAAAAAAAAGGCCTAACTCACTCATTGTCCGACTCATAAATGCCCACCATTGGACTTAGAAAACACACATCTTGCAAGGGTTCCTTTATGTCTTTATTCTCTAGTAATTAATCTAATCGCAAGTGAAACCGCAATTTGGAAATTATAAAGCCTACCGGTGTGTTCCGGCAATTGCACTTGAGAGCCAGTTTGCCTTCTCGGTATTACAATACCGAGTAACAGGTCAGCAACACATTGGCAATATCTCTGGTATTGCAAATGGCGATAGGCGACGGTAACCACTTACCATCAGGTGGGCCGTATGCTTGCTTGCTACCTTAGTAGTATAAAAAAAAAAATATATCAATATCTATACTAATATTGAAGCTAAAGAGTTTGTTTGTTTGAACGCGCTAATCTCCGGAGTTACTGGTTCGATTCGAAAAATTCTTTCACTAATAGGAAGCTACATTATCCCCAAAGGTTATAGGCTACTTTTTATTCCGGGAACGCGAGTGAAGCCGCGAGGAACGTCTACCTACGATATATTGATTATTCTCATATTATACCTTGTTATATCTTATAAACTGTTCAACAGCTATTAATAATTATTATAAATGACAGAATATAATAATGGCAATGATATTAAGATACGAAGAATTTTGAAGAAATATTTATAAAGTTAATCCGTGCGAAACGCCCGCTTTCCCAACCGTGTCATAAAATACAAGTTTCAAATATCGTACCGAGTCGGGTTGCGTATTGCCAAAGTCTCTTGAGAGGTGCGAAATGTAATCGAATGTTCCAATATACGTGTAAGGTTAGATGTATAATGTAATTACGCCACATTTTTTCACTCGCGTTCCCGGGATTAAAAAGTAGCTTAGCCTATAACCTTCAGAGATAAGTATGTCTAAACTCTTCAGCTTTATTATTAGTTTATAGAAGAATTATGGATTATCAAACACGATATTTATTTATCTACATACTGCAATAAGTAGGATTTTCTTCAACAGCTTTTTTCATACTTTTAGTATGGTTTTTTTTTTTTTTTTTTAAAGGAATAAGTTGGTAGCCTCAGATGGCTGCAACAACCTTACCGGACAAATCGGCGAGCGCAGAGGGCTCTCAGCCGTGTAATATTTAGGTAACAACGCCTGAGGGCACCCCCGAATGGGGTACGAACCTCGGCTCAGGGCGTTACCGGGGGAGTGGGAGGACTATTTTAGTATGTGTCATTTATTTATAGAAAAAAATATTTATTTAGGTACTTTATAACTAACCTACTTACTATCTATAGGTAGGTACTAATAATAAAGCTGAAGAGCTTGTTTGAACGCGCAAATTTCCAGACTTATTGGTCCGTTTCGAAAAATACTCTACTACTTTCGGGGATAATGTAGCAGCTTCCTATTAGTGAATGTTACACTACAAGATTATAGGCTACTTTTTAACGCGAGTGGAACCGCGGGGTACGGCAAGTCTAAAATAAAACTATACTAGGTACTTAAAAATGTCAATAAAAGTAACTTAATTGTAAATAATAAACCTCCCCTAACTCCTCCCCTGGTAGCAGACTACCAAAAACGCTGCGTCATCAATATAGAAAAGTAGGTGTTTAACTTTTTTTGATAAAACTTCAACAAGAAACGAAGATCCAAAATAATTTAATTTACAAATAAAACAATTCCACAATAACTTTTTTTTAAAAGGTTTAATCAAGAGTTTAATTTTACAACCCTGGAACAAGAGTATAAATAAATCAAAAGATATTTAGTGAAGACTGAAAAAGGGATCAAGTGGGATTTTAAGGTGAAACGAAAAATATTACAGAGGATCGGATATAAGAGAAGGAAAGTGATTTAAAAAAAAAAAAAACATAAAAATTGTAAAGTGAATAAAAAAAATTGCAAACCTTTCTGTAGTGACATAATTGTAATTGTAAAAAATTATAGACATATTTTTTTTAAGCAAAAACTTTTTAGTGAAAATATACCCAATAAAAATCATATCATCCATTTAAATTGTAAATTTTCGTCAATTTGAACTGAGTTATAATATTGTCATAAAAAAAGATATATGTTTTAGAAATCAAATTAATAAAAAAAACATTGAGATACCTTATAAAAAGTTTTTTAAACTGAACGTTGACATCCCTAAAAATAACTGCAGTGACAAAAAATAAACTTTGTGCATTTAGCATTAGAATTCTATTTTGAGAACAGTGAAATTTAATAAAGAAATCTTCAATGCCAGTGAATTTTCGACATAATATTTTATGTCGAAACATCTTGTGAAAAGCAATAAAAAATGAACCTTATGTTAAATAACAATTCGTATTGACCAGTAAATTTATACCTCGTCAAAGGATTTTGTGTTATAAAAAGAAGAGTATAAGGCTGAAAAATGAACGTGCCTATGAAAGGTGGGTCAGCACCAACGGTGGCGGTGGTGCCACTACCGGAGAGTGAGATGGACGCTCTACTCCTCGGTAGGACAGCGGTGAGGACATTTGATCAGTACATGAGAAATGTATGTATTTGTTTACTGTTTCCCTTTTGAATTATACGTTTTGTACTAGCATATCATAAAGAATTGGGAGTTTTATAAATAACAAAAGTAATATATCAGGTAAACTGAAATATACCGGGTGTAAGGGACAGAAAGCTTTGGGAAAAGGTTACACTGAATGCCTATAATAACACTATAGACATCAATTATGTCAGAAGTCATCGGTTACAGATATCGAAATTATTGGGCGCGCAATGTACGTTATAACGCTATCACACACAATACGTGCAGTCTTGCGTATTGATTTGAATTTTGATGTACATTACAGTTTTAAGTCTAAATTAGTAATTACTGTTTATTTATTTTTTAAAACAAGTTTAGTTAGACTTGTATAATGATTTTAAAGTATAATCCATCCAAAAAAATCAGAACAAAAATCGTATTCATGAAAAGATAGACGAACAAATTTAAAGTCTGGGTGCTCCAGAATTATGAATTGAATCCATGGAATTTGTTTTCGGAAGGCTGTCCCTTACACCCGGTATAAATTACTTGCCCCCTAAGACTTATGAAGAGCGCGATCAAATAAGAAAAAAATAAATATTTTATTTAAATATGAATAATATGCTCGTACAAAACATAACCTATAAAATTAAAATAATGATTACTCACTTAGGTTTGCCTGCAGTTTTTAGTAGCATGTTTATGCTAAAATAATGCACCTACCCATTTGCATGCATTTCTAGAACCATTACTAAAATTACAAATGCTAATCTGTGTTTCGATGGATATTTTCCAGGTATATCAATGTGTTTTATCAAGGAATGATCTATTTTGGTTGCAAATTTCATCCAAATCCAGCTGTTTAAGTGTGATTATTCCACAAACATACACAGATACTTACGCCTTTATATTACTAGATGTTCGCTCAGCTGTTTCATTTGTGGTCCTATTGTACCCTTTTAGTACCTAAGTATATTTTGTAATTGTTATTAATAATTGTTCAGCACCTACTTAATATTGAGAATAAAAGAAAACACTTCTCAGTTTATGTGTAGGTCGAAGAGTCAAGTTGTAAAATCGGGCCTCATGTCAGCCGAAAGACGTCCACTGCTGGACAAAGGCCTCCTCCAAGGATCTCCACGATCGCCGGTCTTGCGCTACCCGCATCCAGCGGTTCCCCGCGACCCTCACAAGATCGTCGATCCACCTTGTGGGGGGCCTGCCCACGCTGCGTCTTCCGGTTCATGGTCGCCACACGAGAACCTTTCTGCCCCAGCGGCCGTCGGTTCTACGTGCGATGTGCCCCGCCCAATGCCACGCCCAATGCAATTCTGCAGGCTATGTCGGTTATTTTGGTTCGCCAGCGGATCTCATAATTTCTGATTCGATCTCGCAAGGAAACTCCGAGCATAACCCTCTCCTGGAGAGGGCTAAAATCGGGCCTAGTTTAATTAAATTTGTTGAATACTCGAACCTATGCACTTCACTCTTTTTAGCATTATTGAGAGATCCATAGGTATCCAAATATTTTTTAATAACTTCTGTTGGTGTCTATGTCTGATTATTCAAGGTGTAGGCAAGCCAGGACCTACGTTATGAACCCTTTTGGGGTAAGTTTTAAATCATCAACTTCTCCTCTCTCAATAGTGAAACATGTCTCATAATTTTTCTTATCAATGTTTCAGTTCTTTTCTTTTTACCAATCATTTTGTATGCAAGATAATACTATATTTAGTTATATTCGGTACTAATAAGAGTCTGATTATGATATTTTTTGGACAAAAAGGTTCAGAAATTTCTTAATCATAATATAGTTTAAGTCCTATCGAAATCAGATCAGCCGTTTTTGTGATTAGCCTACAACTAGAAAAATATGAAGTGCCGTCATATTGTACCTTATTATAGTTTATTTTATTCCCAGTAAATAGGTCAATGTGAGCCCGGAGCAATTTTGAAATAATAGTTTTATTTTATAGAACTGGAAAGACAAAAGCAAAACTTTTAGTAACAATTTTATCGGGAAACGGAATTCGATTTTATTTATTAACCAATTTGGAAAATGGCATGGTATTTGAGATATATCAAATTGAATTTTATAGCAATTGTATAATGATAAAAGATTTAGAGAAAAATATACTGGGACATTCACACATGGTCATCTGATCTCAAACTAAGCAGAGCAAGTACTATGAACAACCAGATAACTGATATACCAAGATAAACTACTTTTTTTGGAAAATCTATAAAAAAAAATTATACTACTAAGCAAGCATTTGGCCCACCTGATGGTAAGTGGTTACCGTTGCCTATCGCCATTGGCAATACCAGAGATATTGCCAATGTGTTGCTGACCTGTTACGATGCCGAGAAGGCAAATTGGCTCTCAAGTGCAATTGCCGGAACACACCAGTAGGTGCCTGGCGACAAATTTTCAACTCAACCAGCCAGGCGGGTACTACAAAGTACCCTACCACCGTGCTATGGTTTCCTCACGATGTTTTCCTTCACCGAAAGCTCAAGCTCATTGTAGGATTCGAAACCACGACCTTCGTCGCGGCATCCGACGTCACTACCACTGAGCTATCATCGCCTCATCATGATGATATTTTAAATTTTGTGTGTGTGTGTGAGAATGATTTCAGGGTTGGTCCCTGTATAAAAGTTGTTCATAATCATGACCACAATAATCCCTGGAAATTGGGACGGTAATCAAAAATACACCCAGTATAGATAGACCTCCAGAATGATCACAATCAAGAGAACTGACAGATCTAGGACAAACAGCCATTTTCATACACAAATGTTTGTCCTGGATAGGAATCGAGCCTACGACCAGCTAGGTGTCTTTACCAACCACACCAACCTTGTCTGATAATCCAGTCTTCCATCATCTTCCAGCCTATCTGACCTAAATACGTTCGATCATATATCCATCGTAAAGCGCATGAAATATTTCCATATGCAAATAAATGCTGATATTGAATCCGATTCTATTTACTTATGCCAAACAAAACAGTACAACATGCTTAGTATGATACTGTGTAAACATATTGTCGGCTCGGTCCGACATCACGCGGTGTTTGCATAAAGTATGGACGGGGGCGAAAGTTTTGTGAATGTAGATTCCAGGGTTATGTTTTTGTTAAATAGACATATTTTTTGGGCTTGGAATTCGACCTTTTTGTTGATGCTTTGACTGTTTCTGAAAGGTCTTATTTTAGCAGATGTAGGTTTTTGTGTTTGTTGTCGGTATATGGAGTGATTTTGGTTAGGTATAATACAGACTCTACGTGATATCATAATTCTACTAACCTACAATTATTATAAATGCGAAAGTTTGTGATTATGGATGTATGGGTGAATGTTTGTTACCTGTTCGCACCTGAACCGATCGTAACAAAATTTGGCGCGCAGATAGCCGATGTTATGGAGAATGACATGAAGGAATACATTTATGCCGGAAACGCGGATGAAACTTTTTAATATTTTGTTTAAATTTATAAATAAATCTTACAAATATTAAAAAGTTTGTACGTGTTCGTGTGCGTATATATGCTGTTGTTTTTTGTGGTGATTTTCTGAAGGAGTTGAACTAAGATTCAGGGGCCCCTGAAATTACATATAGGATACTAGCAGTTCCCTGCGGTTTCATCCTACCTAAATATGGATGATTTATCCCCAGTAGACCTAAGAATACTCGACATGTAGAACCGCGAGGCGGAAGCTAGTCGATGTTAATTCAATCGAACTTAACCATTCTCTGATCGACTGTTCAGTACCTGTAAGTCAAGTGCATCGATAATCTATCTCACTCCCACACAGGTTCATTGAACATTTGCTATCTCACTTACTCTACATTGATGTTATTCACCGACGCGTTGACTGCAGATAATCAAGTCTTGTTTTGCTTAAACGTCAGAATAGGATTTATTGGACGCTGGTTTCGGGCTTTGTCATAAATCTATGTAGTGGCACTGAGGTATACTACTACGTATAGAGAGCAAAGGTAATGCTCCATTTTCTTGATCTTCGCTGCAGCGCTGAAACAACAATTCGGTCGTCTAACCAGATAGTATAAACACGTAGCGCTAAACCGCTTTTAGGTGTACCAAAAAGTAGTAAGCGCCGTGATTTTCATGGCGCTTACGCGTTTGGTGTTGAAGCATAGCACGGTGGTAGGGTACTTTGCAGTACCCGCCTGGCTGGCTACTACCCTCAAGTTGAAAGATTTGTCGCCAAGCACCTACCGGTGTGTTCCGGCAATTGCACTTGAGAGCCAGTTTGCCTTCTCGGCATTTTAACAGGTCAGCAACACATTGGTAATATCTCTGGTATTGCAAATGGCAAAAGGCGACGGTAACCACTTACCATCAGGTGGGCCGTATGCGTGCTTGCTACCTTAGTAGTATAAAAAAAAAAATAGCAACTAAGTGAAGTGCGGCCGGATGGCTGCACTTGAACGTAACATAGTGGTTATTATGTGGCGTCTAATTTAACGTAGTAATAGAACTCAGTGTGTAGTGGAGGATTACCTATAGTTGTTGTGAAATCTTGATTTAAGGGTAAACGTTCGGTTGGAGCGCGAATTTCAAATTTTATCACGTTTTTTGCAAATTGCAGCTGAGTTATAGGTCGTAAGTCATCAACATGTTATTTGCGGGAAGAATGGTAGTAAATTTACTGATTAATAACAAAAGATATCATCAACATATTCCTCCAAGGTATATTACTGACATATACGACTATTTCATGAAAATGTTACTAATATACCTTGGAAGAATATGTTGATGAAAACGTGATAAAATTTGAATTTCGCGCTCCAATCGACGCCTCCACCTTAAGGAGTAAATTTGTGACACCCCAATGTTCTAAGTCATATCGGTCACCCATCTATTTTCCTGCCGCATTAATTGCTAACTTTACCAACAAACGACTCCCTATTTTACGAGACAGTACTTAACGTTTTAACACTCACTAGATAAAATGAAGGCCATTGGTCAAGGCTTTTTTACGACATACGAGACGATACGATATGTCGTGTCGTTTCCTGACGATATAGCTAAAACTATAGATATAGATATCAAAATAAATTACTAATAAAACATGAGATTAAAATTATTTTGGAATATTGAATTGCATAAATGTGTATACATTTTTTAAATGTTTTTTGATTTCTCTCAAGATTCAAAAAATTGAGTTTTTCACACAAAGCCTAACTCTTAAGTGCAGCTGTCGGAACACACCGGAAGGTGCTTGGCGACAGATTTTCAACTTGAGGGTGGTAGCCAGCCAGGCGGGTACTACAAAGTACCTACCACCATGCTAAGTTTACGACTACGGTTATGATCCTCACGATCTTTTCCCTCAAAATTTAAAATAAATATCTAATAAATGTCAAAAATATCCTAATCGAATCGTAACATTTAAACAAGTTTAGGTGCGGCACATATAGCCAGCACCAATTATGGGTAATTGATCGATGACAGACGCACGGACACTCCCATCCTATGTTAACATGGGCTGCGGTAACGGGCGAGATAATTTATTTTCTATTAGCCTTTAGCTTATTAACTTAACATGGAAAATTGCAGAGTTTCCCTGAAGTAATTAGCATTGCAAGACTCGAAGCATTAAATAACTAAAGCTATTATTGTTTACTAGCTGTTCCCCACGGTTTTACTCGCGTTTCCGGAATAAGAAGTAGCCTATACTCTTTGGGGATAATGTAACTTCCAATTAGTGAAAGAATTTTTCGAATCGGACCAGTAACTCCGGAGATTAGCGCGTACAAAGAAACACACTCTTCAGCTTTATTATTAGTATAGATTAGTTACTATTCTGAGTATTATTGCCGTAAAATCGATAGTCTATCAATACTAACGAAGGACTCTAAATCACTCATACTATCGACTAGTTTACATTTTATCCATAGGTAGTAGTGTCCTAGTATTTAGCGCAATAACACAGAGGAATAAAGGCATACTATCAATAGTTGCTTAAGGCGATGATAGCTCAGTGGTAGTGACGTCGGATGCCGAGACGAAGGTCCCGGATTCGAATCCTACAATGAGCTTGAGCTTTCGGTAAAGGAAAGCATCGTGAGGAAACCATAGCACGGTGGTAGGGTACTTTGTAGTACCCGCCTGGCTGGCTACCACCCTCAAGTTGAAAATCTATCGCCAAGCACCTTTCGGTGTGTTCCGACAGCTGTATTTGAGAGCCAGTTCCTTTCTAGTGTTTGTGTGCTTAGCATCATCGGCCATATCATCACTGACTACGGTGAGATTGTGGTCAAACACAGGCCTATACGCAGTAAAAAAAAAAAGTTTTCATTCGGCCTCAGTTCTAGATACTATATTATCGATAGTATTTAGCTAAATACAATTATCGATATTATGTAGGTTCCTATTATCAATAGTACAGTCGATAGTAGGAATAAGTTACATATATGGTATGAGGTATAGTACAAGCTCTGCTTAGTTTGGGATCAGATTACCGTGTGTGGTAAATGTCCTTGGACATTTATTTGGATTTTTTTCTTACTTCAGAACCTGAGGGCCTACTCCGAAAAACGATACACGATAGTCCGATCATCGTTGTCAAATTATTAACCAATAGAATTGCAGCAAACCGAGATGTAAATTGTGAGCAATTCTATTGGTTAATAATTTGACAACGATGATCGGACTATCGTGTATCGATTTTCGGAGTAGGCCCTCTTCTCCTAACAATAACAAGCACAACAAAAATCCACTAGTTTCGGACATAAGGGGGGGGGATGGTCCATTTTCGCCTAGTTTGTGTACCAAACGTTCTTTTTTGAGTTCCGGAACCCTAAAAAACCTTACAAAACAATACTTGCTAAGTTTGTTGCCAGAGTCTCTTGCTGAGTTTCTTGCCGGAGTCTTCTCAGTTCAAGTGTTTGAAATTCTGAACCGGTGGCAGAGTCTATTGTAATGATTGTAACTATCGACGTTCGTGCCTTTTCAGGGCCTAAACTGAATAAATGAGTTTTGATTTGAATAATGACTGACAGACTGACATCGGAAGGATCAGTAATTGAATATCTCCATCAATATCAATCAAAACCTCACGTGGCACATCTGATTGGAAAAATCTCATAACTCCCATAAAAAAAAGCTTTCATTAAAACCGAAGAGCGTCAATCAACTTTAAACGGAATCCATTATTCGTTTTTTCATTCAGTCCCATTCAATTCCATTCAGTGAGTGAACGCTGGAACTTTATCAGTTTAAAGTGATTGTTAATTTCATCATTACTTCTCTGGTGACCAGGATTTTGAAGCAAATTGGATATCTTTTTTATACGACTGCCCAACGAAGGGGTATTATGTTTTCAGGGGTTTTTATTTAGGACAAAAATAACAGTCTTTGATCCATAGTGCCCATGAGATTACCCTAATATGGCAGACAGTTATGTACAAGGTGAAAAAAAAACTAAACAAAATTTTCCGCCATTTGTATTTTCCGCATCCCTGTTTACTTTTCAATGATTGGACAAATCAGGGATTAATATCATCAATCAATAATGTAATAATTAATGTCAATAGTCATCATTATGAACAACCTTTGCTATGGGGCAAACCCTGAAATAAAAAAAAAACAATCTTGTTCAGTCAAAATGAATGAAAAGTAAATATTCTTTGAAAAGTATCCTTGTAGAAGATATACCTACATTTATAGGATAGCAGGATTTTAGGAATAAAGTTTATCCGTCTTTTACTACCCCTAATCTCAAAGGACTTCGATCAAAAACAATCATTTCTAGTTCCCTTTACTCAACTGTAATCACTTTCTTAGTCCTGGAGCTTGGGTTCTTTCATAAATTAGGTATCTTATATTTTATTTTACTCTGAAAAAAAGTGATAATTAATTATAGCTAGCTTAATTAGGACATACCTAAGAAATTAAAAAATAGTAAAAATTTATGTAGTCATGTCGGAGAAAACGGACGGGCAGAGGAGGCGGAGTCATAGGGTTCCGTTGCTTCACTTTGGGTATGGATTACGGAAAAAGTAGTAAATACGCCTTTTATTAAAAAAAAATACCTCGTAAATAGCGAATAAAGTCACAGGGCAGGGCTAGTGCTGTTAAATCTATTTTAAACTATAATTGAGTTTATCTTAAGGACGTCATTCAATCTAAAGTGGGGGGTGAAAGAACAGGAAAGTGTTTGCAGAGTCGGCGGCTGCTAGATAGAAAAATAAATGGAAAACTAGCAGAATTTAAAATTGCTTGTCTTTGGAGATTCTGTTTATTATACAGCTTACTATCTTCAGTCTCTTTATGATTTATTAATAGATTTTTGTTTAAATATGATTACTACGTTCCTGTCTGTTAATTAGTAAGGTTACAATTTTTTTGGGTTGGATTTTGATGCAGTTTTCACATCAAATCAAATTGCGCTCTTACCCTTTTAGATTAACAATTTTGAGATTAAAGTTACAAAACAGGTGAATCACGGACCTAAACTAGTATATTCTGTTAAAAAATATTGTATGTGATATATCATAAGATATCCGTGTTTAAAAATCAAGAATTAAGCGATTTACCACTTACATACGCGCATTGTTAATTTTTGGGTCTCCATCCAAAATGCTTTTAAAAATATCCAAAAACCGAATAACAGTGGCTTTATTTCATATCTACGACTTTTTTATACTGTAGAGAAAAATCTAATCTCAAAAAATTGTACCATTTGTCACCACTTACAAAAAAAACCAAAAACAGCTTCTAGACACATTCCGTAACAAAACAAATACCAGAGCTCCAGCGCTATAAAGTAATCCGCACAATAATAAATCTTGAAAAAATAAAACTGAGTCGATGCGAGCGTTCCTTTAATTTAACGAGCGACGCCTCTGAGGGGCTCGTTGTGTTTATGGGTCAAGGGGCATGGAAGCCGTCCATGTTGGTATCGGGCGCATCTTCACTTCAGTTTCAGTGTTATAGTATGACACAACTTAGATGAAGCATCGGCAAATTTCGTAAAATCGATCGTTCCCGAAAAGAGTGCGCCTACAACATTACTCATGTGTTAAAAAATGATCGGCGAAAATGATCTTGTTGAACGTTGAATGGCGCGATAATTAATGATTTTTATTTGTTGTGTAAATCGGAAGTGAAGTGTACGAAAACGACTTGCCGATGCTGCATCTAAGTTGTGTCATACTGTAGCGGATATTGACAACTTAACTGAATTCTGTTTTATGATTTAGTTTCCACCCCGCGGTAGATTTTGAAATATTGAATGTTACCTGTTTTAGGGTATGATGTCTATGTGCATAGTTTCATCCAACACTGTTCAGCAGTTGATGTACCTGCGAGTAAAAATTAATTGATACTGTTGAAACGTCAATAGTTAATAAACAAACTAACTGACGGACTAAACAGAATTAATTATTTTTCAATCATGATCCCTATTACCTATAATGTCGACCTCTACAAAGTTTAAAAGTGAACTGAACGTCAACTTTCGGAAATCCAAAAACTGACAATCTAATTCCGTATTCCAGCAAACTTTGAATGCAAATAAATTTTCCGGAAAAAAGAGTAAATCATGTAATCGTTTCAATCAAAACCACGTCGGTAAACTCTCAGAGGGTCTGCAAAGCCTTTATCCGTCTGTACGTATTGAATTCCGCATTCATTTCCGTTTCCTGAACGTAGGATCCTCACAGCTCAAACATGGGAGAAAGAGGGAACTATTTGTGTGTGTGCGTGTGTGTGTGTGTGTATGTAAATCGAGTGGTTTCAAGTCGACATTGAAAAAGAATCGATGCAATAGTGTTTGTGCTTTGATGTAAGAACTAACTTACTTACATCTATTACAAACTAGCTTCCGCCCCACGGTTTCACCCGCGTTCCCGAAATATCATTTATTTTCCCGGGATAAAAATTATATTATGTGTTAGTCCAGGTTATAAACTATTATAAATCGAGGTTAGTCAAAATTATATTTTGATAATATTCTATGCGCGAATAGACCCGTTACATTACTATAAACATGAATTGTGTTCGCGAGAGTTTAAAAAGTATTATAAACTATCTGTGTAGCAAATTTCATCCAAATCCGTTTAGTAGTTTTTGCGTGAAAGAGTAACAAATTTCCATCCATACATCCATACTTACAAACTTTCGCATTCATAACATTAGTAGAATACTAAACTAAGATACCATACTAAACATACATTTAGTTTAGTCTGCGTCAAGAGCACATTATTTTCATTTTAGTACCTACCCTTTCATAATACTCCATCCTCTAATAATTTTAATTTCTCCTCAGTTTATATGTCACCGGAAATGTATGAAATATAGGAATTGTATACAATTCCTGTGTATTTCCCCTAGGAAATTATAATTCAACTAGCTGACCCGGCAGACGTTGTCCTGCCCTGAGAACAAAAATAAAACTGGGACCTACAAACCTATCCCTACCTACTCCTATCTACCTCTACCTGCCACTACCTACCCCTACCTACCTTACCTACCTACCCTACCTACCTACCTACCTACCCTACCTACCTACCCTACCTACCTACCCTACCTACCTACCCTACCTACCTACCCTACCTACCCTACCTACCTACCCTACCTACCTACCCTACCTACCCCTACCTATCTACCTACCTCTACCTGCCTACCCTACCTACCTACCCTACCTACCTACCCTACCTACCTACCCTACCTACCTACCCTACCTACCTACCCTACCTACCTACCCTACCTACCCTACCTACCCTACCTACCCTACCTACCTACCCTACCTACCTACCCTACCTACCTACCCTACCTACCTACCCTACCTACCTACCCTACCTACCTACCCTACCTACCTACCCTACCTATCCTATGTCCTTCTCCTGGCTCTAAACTACCTCCCTGCCAATTTTCAGCTAAATCGGTTCAGCCGTTCTTGAGTTATAAGTGGAGTAACTAACACGACTTTCTTTTTTAAATATAGATTACATTGACTCCCCCCCCCGTACCCCAGTGACGCTTACATGGAGCCTACTTCGCATGCTGGCTAGCTGAGCGCGGTGAGCGACAACCACGGGACTTTTTTCTAATACTTGCATTTTTAAACTCGTGATATCTTCCGAATGAAATGTCCGAATTGAATAATTCAAAAAGTTATAAAAAGGTATTAAAGCCGTCTTGAATATAAAGTAATTTATTTTGATGAGGATTAATACCAAGGTACAAATGAAGAGCCTTTTCAAGAGGCGGCATATATAAATTAATATTTTAGAATAAAAAACTGCTTACTGTGACATAACTATAATATTTAGACATATGCTGTCGCGACACTTTTTGTAGATAATGATGAGTTCTGCAAAGTCGTAGTAAATGATTTTGTTCTATCATCAATAGTTTTCGCAGCGCACGCGACGTAAGGAATTTTTCAGGTCATTTTTTTACACCTTATGTTACATTATTGGAGTTTTAGTAAGGATCCCTATTTTTTTTTTAAATATAATATAGCCTATGTTACTCGGGGATAATGTAGCTTTCCAAAGGTGAAAGAATTTTTGAAATCGGTCCAGTAGTTTCGGAGCCTATTCATTACAAACAAACAAACAAACAAACAAATCTTTCCTCTTTATAATATTATTATTATTTGTTTTGATTTCTTTTTCTCGGTTTCTTTTAACAGAAAGACCGGTCATTTGCTATACCTACGGGCTTTCAGCCAAGTAGATATAGCATAAGGTAAATTATTGGATATGGTCGTCCGATTGTAAAAATTTTCGAACGATGCGGCATGTATTAAGTATTGCAGCCTTTTGTAAATTTATATATAATGTTTCATGAAGATCTAACATTTTTAAACTATGGTGCAAATATTTGGGTATAATACCAGTAGTGGACAATACAATGGGTACGATGTAAACTTTATTTTGTTTCCATATCCTAGAGACTTCGTCTTTAAGTTCTGTGTATTTGTGAATTTTTTCAGTTATTGTTTTTGTTAAATTGTGGCTATTAGGTACTGCAATATCTATCAAGTATGTAATTTTATTAGTTTTATCTTGTAGGATAATATCAGGTCTATTGTAGTGTATGGTTCTATCAGTAAGAACAGCGCGATCATAGTAGAGCTTATGTGTGTTATTTTCTAATACAGGGCTAGGTGTATATTTATAGTATGGTGTATGTGTGTCTTGTGTGAGTTTATGTTTGAGTGCAACTTTTTGGTGTATAATTTTTGCTAACTGATTATGTCTGTGAGTATAATCGGTCTGAGTGAGGTGAGGGCATGCTCCTGTAATATGTTGGATGGTTTCAGAGTGAGTGTGACATTTGCGGCATTTATCATCCTGTAGAGTGTTATCTTTGATAATGTGTTTTCTGTAATTTTTTGTATTTATAATTTGGTCTTGAATTGCAATCATAAAGCCCTCAGTTTCCGGGAAAAGCGAACCGATTTTAAGCCACTTGTTGGATGCCTCGGCGTCTATATGCGGCTGTTCTAAGTCGTGTGGATGGCGCCCATGAAGTGCTTTTTTCCTCCATTCCTCGATTTTTATATTTTCTTCTTCTTGGTAGCTAAGTGTGGGTTCATCAGACTGCTTTGCTAAATTTAGTGGCGTAAATCCAGTATCATTTTCTGTAACTGCTTTATGTATATTGCTTGTTTGTGCTTTTTGTTTGAAAAATCTATTTAAATTATGAATTTGCTTTTTTAGCAGATGATGTATATTTATTAGCCCTCGTCCACCCTTTTGTCTTTTTATTGTAAGTCGTTCTATGGCAGATTTTGGATGTAGATTATTGTATCTGGTTAGGGTAGTTCGAGTTTGACGTTCTATGTTGTTTATATCCGTCTTAGTCCACTTAATGATACCAAAAGAATATGTCAGAATTGGAATAGCAAATGTATTTATCGCCTTTGTGAGATTTTTTCCAGTGAGTTGTGTTTTGCATAAACTGGTCAATCTCTTTTTATATTCACTGGAGAGCTGATGTTTAATTGTTGTGTGGTCTAAACCTTTCAGTTGGTGGTACCCTAAGTATTTATATAAGTCATTTGTGTCCATTGATGTTATGTACCCAATCTCATCCACTGAGTAGTCACCAAGACCTACTTTTCCTTTAGTTATGTGTAATGTTTTACATTTTTCTAAACCAAATTCCATATTAATGTCTTTACTAAATTCTGCGGTAGTATCAATAAGTTTTTTCATTTCTTTTTCAGTTTTTGCATATAATTTAATGTCATCCATGTAAACTAAGTGGGATACTAACGTTGTTTCGTTGTTATTATGTTTCAGTCGATATCCGGCCTGGCAACGACTCAGTAGTTGAGACAAGGGATTTAGGGCGAGACAAAACCATAAAGGACTCAAGGAATCTCCCTGATAGATACCGTTTTTAATAGAAATTTGTCTAGTAGTCACTATGTCATTTTTATTACGTAGATTAAGGGTTGTTTTCCAGAGATGCATGGTATTTTTTAAAAATCTTATTATAGTTGGGTCAATCTTATAAATTTCTAATATTCTTATCAGCCAGGTGTGAGGGACACTGTCAAAGGCTTTTTTGTAGTCAATGTAAGTACAATGTAAATTTCTGTTTTTCGATGTTGCTTGTTTGTGAATAGTAGAGTCAATAATGAGCTGTTCTTTGCATCCCATATGGCCCGGCCTACACCCTTTTTGCTCTTCTGCTATTATATTGTGTTGTTCAATGTGCGTATTTATTTTTAACTTTATTGCTGACGTGATAATTTTATATATTGTAGGTAAACAGGTGATTGGTCTGTATTTTGATGGATCAGATGTATATTTACCCTTTGGTATCATGTAAGTTATGCCTTTTGTAACAAATTCTGGTAAATCTTGTTTTCCTAGTAAAATATCTGTGATATTCTTAGCTAATACATGATGTAATGTGTAGAATTTCTTGTACCAATAGTTGTGTATATTGTCTACCCCAGGCGATTTCCAGTTATGAAGCTTACTAGTAATATTTTCTACATCTACTTCTGATATTTTATCAAATTTCATTTCATCTATTGAGTTCCATATTTCTTCTTCTTCCTTTACCCATTTTGCATTATTACTGTGTTCTGTTTCTTTTTCCCAGATATTGGACCAAAATCTTTCCAGATCCTCCGCTGTTGGTGTATCTGAATCATTGTTTACATTGTTGTCTTTGTCGCTATTTAAATTTCTATAGAATATTTTTTCGTTGTTTTTAAATAAAACATTATGTTGTTTTCTTTTTTGTGACTTTTTGTATCTAGCTAATCTATGAGCTTTGAGTGCTAATTTTTGTTTTAGAGTGTCTAAGAATTCTTCTGGTGTTTTGTTGCAATCTTCATGCCTTGTGTGTATAGTTAGATTTTTAAAAATTTGTTCTACTCGCTTAACTATTTTTCGTGATCTATTGTTGTTTATGTATTGTGTAAGTTTTCCTATATCTGCGCGGAGTCTATCGATGTCTTTTTCTAGCCTTATTTCCCACTGTTCTTTTATATTATCTCTTGCTCTTGTCTGATATATGTTGTCTCTTATTTTATACCCAAGTTCTTGGGAGATAATCAGAGCAGAGCAGTATATGAGTGTATGTATGTCAGATAGTTGAGTGTCTTCGTGTATGAATCTTTTTAATATGGACGTATTAAACAAATTAACTAAGGCATTGAGATCTCTGCAAAATTTCAATTTAGGTAGTTTTGGTCGGTCTTCTGGATTAATTCCTGTGAATTTAATAAGTGCCGTTTGTAGTTTCTCTTCAATCTGTTGTTTAAGTAGATTAAAATCGGGATCATATATCGGTAAACTTTCTTGTGCTAAAGTTTCAGTATTAAATTGTGTGGGTGAGATAGATTGTAGAGTGTTATATTCTAATTCTAATATTGTGTCAGTTTGAGGTTGTGTGTATGACTGTGTATGTGCAGAAGGTGTATGTTGTGATATGTCGTCAAATTGTAACTGTGCGTTTGAGCATAGAATTTGCGTAGTACTAATTGTATCGTCTTCCTGTAATTCTATTCTGACTTCGTCTTTCAATCGGTTCAGTGCTTCGTCACTTAGTCGCTTATTTCTAACTATCATTCTCCTTTGATCGGATATTCTTTGTACTGTAATGTCCAGCCCTGGGTATTGCCTTAAGAATAACTCATGTAATGTTTGTCTATATCCTGTCATGTCTGTCTCTAATTTAGTGATTCGATAGTAAGTACGCATAATGAACATATTAACTTCCGTATTCCATGTCATGCGTACTCTTGGTTTACCAGCTTTAGTGGACGCAGGTAAAAAGGCATTAGCCACCCGCGCAACATCTAAAGGAGGACTCCTAACTATATTAGAATTCAGGATATGATTGTCAATAAATTCTCCGTGATCGCTTTCTGTGGGAGCTGGTGATGATGTTGGTGCATATGAAGCAGTGCTTGGGCTGTAAGGCTCATTTATTGTCGATGAAGAGGATGGGTTTTTTCTTCTACAGTAGTTATTCTGTCCGTTTTCTTGGTCGGCTGTAGCATTTTCATCAGAAGCCCGCCTGTTCAGCTCCTGATGTTCGGCTGTAGCATCTTCACCAGAAGTCCGCCTGTTCAACTCCTGATGTTCGGCTGTAGTATTTTGACCGACGAGTGTCCGCCTGCTCAACTCCTCGTCGCCGGTGGTTCGCATGCTGAGACACCCAGCACCGGCCCCAGGTGTGCCCCGGCGCCCCCCGGGCAGCGGCCGCAAATTGTATCTTCGATTTGACATATCTCCATAAAGGGTTGTGTGGGGACCGTTAGTTTGGGAAGGGTATTTCTTTTGAGGCTTTGCTATTAGGTGCCTTTTTAGTATCTCCCTATATATTTTAGGGGTATGGTCTAGGTGGTAATGACCCATTACGTTCCTGCATCCTGTAAGCCCCCCCACCACGGCAAGGTGGTCCCCTGGGGGGGTTATTATTATTATTATTATTATTATTATTATAGTATAGATATAGATAATGATACTTGGAAATATATGTATAGAAACTATTGAAAAAAATAGGTTGGGGTTATTTTTTTTATTTTGCATAGAATAGCAAGTATTCGCACAAAAGTACCTTTCACTTACAACCCCCCAAATACCGCTATCCATACAAATATACCGAATGTAGTACTCCGATAGATATTTAGGAAATGTATACAATGACGGACTAGATACTTTTCCGATAACATATATAAAAACTGAAAATTGCATTGACTGTAGGTACATACGGCCACAGATCAAGCTACACATTTTTGTTGCAAAATAGCTCCTATTACAACCGCTAAGGTGCCGCAGTGTGTAGCTTGATCTGTGGCCGTGTGTACAAGTTTAGCTGCACTTGAGACCTTTATCCCTTCTAGGCTTTGTGTGCTTACCTTCAGCCACATCATCACTGACTGATGATGATGAATGTAGTGACTTCGAATGCCAAAAGTTCGCGACTTTTGTTGAAAGAAAACATCGGGAACCAAACCCTACAACCCTAGGGTGGTAGGGTACTCTGTCTGGTTTGTTATCATTTGAACCCTCAAGTTTAATTTTTGTCAAAAATCAAAATCAAAAACTCATTTATTCAGTTTAGGCCCTAATAAGGCACTTATGAACGTCAACAGTTACAGTTTTACAACAGACTCTACTACCGGTTCGGAATACACTTGAACTGAGTCTTGTCATCAAGCACTTATCGATGTGTTCCGTCCGGCACCTACACTTGATCCTTCCAAGCTTTCCATGTGAAGCCATTACAAAAAATAAATAAAGTAAAGATTATTATAACAGGTCAGTTAGCCACCTATTGCGGCACAGGTCGTGGGTTCGATTCCCATCCAGGACAAACATTTGTGTGCATGAACATATCTGTTTGTTCTGAGTCTGGCTGTAATTATCTCGTATTTACAAAAAAAAAATAGTATATGTAGTATATCAGTTATCTGGTGTCCATAAAACAAGCTCTGCTTAGTTTGGGATCTGATAACTGTGTGTGAAGAAAATGATTGTTTTTTTAAAGACCAAAAATCAAATTTAAAATTCAATCTAACATTGCAATTGATTTTAGTACCGATTTAGAATAAACAAGACATTCAGCGAGGTTTTTTTAAGATTTCAAGTCAAAGGGAAATAAAAAGTAGGTGTCTATAAATAGAATTTAATTTGCTTATTCTGCTTAATATACTGACTTATAATAATAAAATTAAACAGGAAATGAAACAAGGCAGCAGGGGAGTTTGCGCTCTGACGAATACTATAAATAATTTCCTCAACTGAAATGTGAAGCTTAAAACAATATTATAATTATTAGCTTTATAAAATCAAAATTGATTTTATAAAATCATTTGAACGTGAACAGAAAGGTAAGATTTTAATGTCATCAAAGTTTGTCAGTGCCTAATCTGACTTCAAAAGTGTCAGATTAGAGTTCCTACATACTTATTATTTCATACTTTTTAGTATTTTTGAAGGCGGTTTTTGTTTTTTGCCATTTTCCGAAAAAAAAATTATGGGGATCCCATCATTAAATCCTGACTTAGTGAAAATGGGACCACTTCAGGAGTATACTCGATTTTTGTCTACGATCAATGAATTGAGAACGTCCTTTTTTAGTCGGTTAAAAGTAACTTTGATTTTTACACTATTCATTTAATTGTTATAGCAAAACACTTAAAATAGTAGGTAGCTACAACATAGAGATTCGACCTTTTGTAAAAATATAGATATGGGTAGGTATGGGAAATTTTATCTTTTCAAAGCCTCAATTTAGGACCTAGAAGGCTACGTATGAAGGTAAAATTTACTATGAATAAATACAGACGAAAAAAAAAATACATTATGAAACACTAGCTAGTGTTGTATATTGACTATTAGCCAAGCTAAAAAGTATCCTATATCCTATCAAATCCGTTCAGTAATTTTTGCGTAAAAGAATAAAAAACATCTTCACAAACTTTCAGTTTTTTAATTTAGTAGAAAATTTGTATGACAAAATAAAAAATATTAACTTAGAAATAGATCCCTAAATATATATTTTTCATTTCAGGTAAGTCGACTCTGGTACCTAACACAAGCAACGGTAAGGTATTAATCTACTAGTGTCCGCCCCGCGGTTCCACCCGCTTTCCCAAGGGCTCTTATTTCTAACTGAGATCAGCCTTATAGGCGTGTTTGTGTCACTAAAATCAAAACCCTTCGTGAGCAAGTCCGACTCGCATTTGACCAATTTGTTTTCATAAATTACCAGATTTTTTAAAAAGGTTTGATTTTGATATGAAACTAATTTATAAGTCAAAGGTTTACTATATTGATCCTTGTTATCATATCAAGTAAGTATAATTTTATATGCAGTTGTCTGCTTAGTGTTTAGTTTCAAACGGTAATAGTCATTCGACATAACTAATAGGAATGAATTTGAAAACTGACGAAGATATTTATATACCGACTATACCTATGAATTCATATCTAAAGTAGAAAAAATTGTCTAATGTATTCCATAATACAATATAATGTTGCTGACAGCTTTTAAAGCAAACAAAAGCTCCAAAGGCACCTGACAAAATTCACAGCGGCTGCGGCGCTTTGAAAGCAAACAAGCGCGGTGCAAAAAGCGGAAGTTACGCTGTTTAAGATAAGCACAGCTTTATCAGCGACTGACGACAAAAGCGCCTCTCAAGATAAGGCTGTGTTACTTGACAAATGGAAGGGTTGATAACTTACTGAAAAAGATAAGTGAAACTCGAGTTTGTTTTCAGTTTTTTGTATAGTACTGTCTGTACTTATCTAGGTTTAAAAATTGTCAAAAAGAGATCCTTCGATCGAGAATATTCGAAGATGGTGTGAAAGATTGGAGTAAAAAAGGAGTAAATGCTGATATGACGGATAGAAGGGCTGAATTGAAGAAGAGTACATATTGGGCCGACCACGACTGATTGGAAACAGGGCAGGGTCAAAGATTAAATTTCAGATTCACAAAAAGGAACCTTGCTGAGTTTCTTGCCGGAGTCTTCTCAGTTTAAGTGTATATGGAACCGGTGGTAGAGTCTATTGTAAGAATAGGGTAGTTGACACTGTCAAAAATAAATAACCAAACACTAACCAATGAATAAAACATCTAAAAACACGTGGAAATATCAAATATGTTGCACATTTAATGCTTTTTATGATTTTTAATTACCAGTGGAACCACTAAGAGTAGATGATTTGATGCTGTGAAACTATGACGTCATAATGTAATATTTCATACAAAATTCCTTATAAACTATCGTTTTGACATTTATTAAAAAGTAGTTGATTTGATGTGTCAGTCAACTACCCTATTGTAACTATTGACATACACAAGGGCCTTATCAGGGCCTAAACTGAATAAATGAGTTTTAAGTTTGAGTTTTTGAGTTGGAGATCAAATAAAATTGTAAGCTGTAGATTAACAAGATATATAAATATATCCACTATCCAGGGTCATTATCCACACACAGCTGTTATGATTCCAAAATAAGCGAAATTTATACATATAATATGCAGATAATGATATACATTACTACTATTTTTGATTTTACTGAGCTACATTAGGCTAAATACTGTGCATACCTACTTTACATCATCATCAATAATTCTAAACAATTTCAGGAGCACCAGCATTACCTTAACGAAGTTATGACGAAAAATCCTTTTTTTTTTATTTTGTGTGAAAATATTTTATTGTTATCCTCCACTCCAAAATATTTTCAAATCCTTTCACCGTACTATACTTTTTCAATAATCTATATAATTCGCCTTTTTCGCAGTCTTGTAACACTTTTTTTTTGCATTTATTTTTTAATTACGTTCCATGATTCTCACTCTCACTTAACTGACTATTTGCAAATACAATTAACCAGCATGACAATGTATAGTAACTCAATTCCCTTACAAAGGGTCAAACAAATCACATTTGGTCCGTGCTTTCACTCTAAGCCCTTTACCCTTGTAGGTGTGAATGACCTTTAATATTATAAAGAATAGTAGGTACTTCCAAACGTGAGTAATAAATACACAATATTTATCCAAGCTTTTGTAATGTGGTTTTACTCGTATAATAATGGCTGCTCGTGCCCTGCGTCGCCTGATTCTTATTGAGTCGGTGATTTTTATTGAGATTTTCATACAATAATTTTTTTTTTTTTTAAAATAGAACCTATGAAATAAAATCCTTAGTACCTATGCTGACCCAAATACTTTATTGAAGTAAGTAATATTAAAGTAAACAGAATACTTACTTATATATATGTATTCACTTAGTTATAGTCATTGTAAGTCCGTTTTCCGCTATTATGCCTATCTAGACACCAGCACAATGCCATTTGACGCCGCTCTGTGCCATTGTCGACTTTGAATTGAGATATGGGCCCTGAAAATGGCGTCGACCCGCTTAACGCGGATTTAAATAAGTTGCCGCGCCTGAATTAAAAAGACGGAGGCCACAGATAAGGCTAGCTTTGTTTTCCACCTAAAAGGAGTTAAGGAGTTGTACCTTCCATCATCAGCTCAGCAACGTAAATGATGACTACCAGACGAAAATATCTGAATAGCTTTAAAAAGTATATGAAAAACATTGTAAGTGCCTATAAAATTTGAAGAGTTCCCTTGATTTCTCCTGGATCCCATCATCAGATCCTGACCTGGTGAAAATGAGACCACCTCAGAAGTGAAAAAAAAAAATTTTTGAAATCCGTCTATAATTGACGGCATTATCAGTGAATAAAATATTATACATAAAGACGAATTAAGTACCTCCTCCTTTTTTTGAAGTCGGTTATTGTCCGCAATTGATATTGTTTTCGATAAATTTTACCACAAAATAAATAGTATATAACCCATGAAAATCGATTCCACCTGTAAAAGTAATTTCCGAATATTGAAAACCCTTTTATGAAGCCCCCTGGAGTATATTTTCAGTCATTCCTTGACATCGTAAATGATTATAGACCTTAAAAGCGGAATTGTGATGAGTCATTATAATTTATGAGAAACCAAACCGAGCCATAAAATCTATAAAGAGCGTTAGTAAAGTTCTCCGCTGTCATCTTATACTTCCGCTCGGTTCATAGCCCACTTGGTGGCCCGAAAGTGCCGCCATTATTCTATTCCCGCCTTTATTGTCCGTTAAATTGACATGTCGGTAGGTTTACGACGCGATATAAAGTTGGTTTATCTTTGGTGTTGGATTAAATTGATTAAAAACTCATATCATCTATAGGTAGAAAGTCTTAGGATCTTTTTTTAGTTATACATGTATAGGCCGTGTTTGACCACAATCTCATAGTGGACAGTGATTATGTGGCCGATGGTGGAAAGCTCACAAAGCCTAGAAGTAAGCCTCTAGTGTAGCTTTCGGAACACACCGGAAGGTGCTTGGCGACAGCTTTTCAAAGTACCCTACCCCCGTGCTATGGTTTCCTCACTATGTTATCATTCACCGAAAGCTCAAACTCATTGTAGGATTCGAACCCGTGACCTTCGTCTCGGCATTCGACGTCACTTACCACTGAGCTATCATCGCCTTGAACTTGCTTTTATTTACTATGTTCGACCGATCTCACTGCCAGTTGGCGCAGTTGGTTAAGACACCAACTATCACGCCACTGGTCATTGGTTCGATTCCCATCCAGTACAAACATTTGTGTGCATGAACATGTCTGTTTGTCCTATGTCTGGGTGTAATTTATCTATTTATTTATGTATTTACAAAAAAAAAGTAGTATATCAGTTATCCTGGTTTCCATAAATAAATATCCTGGGACTTTCTTCACACACGGTTATCTGATCCCAAACTAAGCAGAGCTTGTACTATGTGTAATTATCTATATCCTACTACAGTGCTATGACTTTCTCACAAAAGCTCAATGTTATGCATGGTTCGTTCCCGTCTGAATGCAACATAATTAAAATTTCGATGCTACATTTTCTAGCTGTTCCCCACGGTTTCACCTAGTAGCCTATAACCTACGGGGATAATGTAGCTTCCTATAAGTGAAATATTTTTTGAATACCACTGGTAGATTATTATTAGGGCGATCAAACATACAAACAAAAAAATCTGCGTTATTTACTTATTTACTTATGTAGTGTAGATATAGGTACTACATATATGGGTCAAATAGATTGATGCACATTTTTTTATGATAAATGATTTCGTGTCAACGAAAACATTTTCCTTTTGTTGCTGACAGCACTGGGAAAAAACTATTCCTCGACGCTTTATATAAAAAGAGATTTATCAACGGCCATTTCTATTTTGTTAAGGGTTTTTTTCTGACCGCTCAGAGTTTTAGTGGGGAAAAATATCCCGCCTGGCTGGCTACCACCCTCAAGTTGAAAATCTGTCTCCAAGCACCTTTCGGTGTGTTCCGACAGCTGCAATTGAGAGCCAGTTCCTTTCTAGGCTTTGTGTGCTTACCATCATCGGCCACATCATCACTGACCACGGTGAGATTGTGGCCAAACACAGGCTATATATAGTAAAAAAAAAAAAAAAAATCTGATTTGCGATACGACATCTAACATAAGTACCAGGAGGACATAAGTGTGATAGATGTGTGGATGGTGAACTGTTTGTAAGTAACGTCTGAAAGGTACCATGGAATTCAGTATGCCATACCAGACCCCTCAACTTTAGATTAATTTGGCTAATCATCACTTACTGTAATGAGATAATAAAAATCGGCAAAGTGCGAGTCGGATTCGCACACGCAGGGTTCTGTACCATCCCACTAATATTATAAATGTGAAAGTTTGTAAGTATGTATGTACGTATGTTGCTCTTTCACGTAAAAACTACTGAACGGATTTGGATGAAACTTGGCACATAGATAGATTATACCCTGGATTAACACATAGGCTTTTTTTTATGTCAGAAAGTAGACAAGCAGGCAGGCGGTCCACCGGATGGTAAGTGGCTACCGTCGCCTATCGCCATTTGCAATACCAGAGGTATTGCCAAAGTGTTGCCGACCTGTTACAATGCCGACAAGGCAATTACTGGCTCTCAAGTGCAATTGCCGGAACACACCGGTAGGTGCTTGGCGACAGATTTTCAACTTGAGGGTGGTAGCCAGCCAGACGGGCACTACAAAGTACCCTACCACCGTGCTATGGTTTCCTCACGATGTTTTCCTTCACCGAAAGCTCAAGCTCATTGTAGGATTCGAACCCACGACCTTCGTCGCGGCATCCGACGTCACTACCACTGAGTTATCATCGCCTCAAAGGCTACTTTTTATCCCGAAAAAACATGAGATACCTCGGGAACGCGGGTGAAACCGGTGGGCGGATCCTAGTCGTACATAATTTTATTTTCATTATTTGTCGTTGTAATGGCAACAGATACACATTCTATGAAAATTTCAACTGTCTACCTATTACGTTTCATAAGATACAGCCCGCTGTCAGATGGACGGACGGACGGACAGCGGAGATTTAGTAATAAATATGAAACGATAAATATGAGTCAGTTTTTTTTTTCTTATACATTTACGTTTTATCTACAAGTAGGTTTCGAAATACCAATTCTCAGAATACCTGTCTAAATCCATTTATCTGAGCATAGGCCTCTCAAAGTGAATGCCCTAATCCCTCAAGGCCTCGGGAGATAGGTATAGCTTTTCGCTTATTCGGGTCGAATGATATTTTCTGGTCAAAAAGTTACGGATTTCAGTCTACGAGCCTGTTTTTATTTTTTTAGGGGTTCCTCCCACATGTTCTGTTTGTTCTGAGACTTGTTATTATTTTTATTTATTTATTGTAATTTAATCAAACCTCAAAGGGTTTATCTGTAGTTTGTGGTGAGGTCGTTCTTTCGCAGGCAAGTAGGTACAACAGAAGAATCAAAACAAAAAATATGGCAATATTTTGCGATTTAAGAATAACGCCTGTGTCCTCACCTAAGTACTGTACGCAAATTCAAATAGAAAATCATGAAGTTCATTCTTTGACTGAGTGCACTGAGATTGAATTTTTTACATTAATGCCTATTTTACACAAAAAAAACAATATTCATAGAGGACTGAAATCCATAAAAATTAAAAATGAAAATCAAAACTATTTCAACTGTTGTATGATTTCATTGAAATTTTATATCTAAGGTAAAATATTATAAAAGTAAAAGGTAAATTATTATACATTTTATTTCAATAAATAACGGCTTTTTACACATATTATAAAAATATTTTACAAACATGATTAACAATGGCCCCCGCACTAGGATAATCCTGTATCGCGGGCGACCGGGTTTATTCCCAGTATTATTTTAACCAGACGTAATTTTATGGAAATATACCTAATAGAAAATTCAATATAAATAAAGGAAATCAAAAATGGTTGTTTGGAATGATTATTAATAAATGAACCTAAGTTTACTCCTATTTTATCAGAAAAAACAACAGTTTTATATTTATTTTGAAGTGAGCTATCCATATTATTACTCACACACTGCTCAGATCGTCCAACTTCAGTTAATACTGGCACCGACTCACCAACAGACACATGCATACAACCACAAGTATGGTTGTTAGTGAGAGACTCAAACCTGTCCTCATTGTACTTACACATGTCTACTAAATGAGTCACCGCCAATATGTGCTCTTTTATTTCCTGTTGGACAGAGGAAAAAATACATACATGAAACAAAAAAACCTACTATGTCACTATACACGTTTCGGACAAAGTGGATTGAGGAAAGGAAAAGAGATTACTTTTAACCCTCTGGTACACGGCGAAACCACTGAAACAATGGTAGGTACAAATAATGCCTTGGAAACTCATCCTATAAGTACCAACTACATAACAGCCTAGGCTTAACTGATCACAGAGCTTTAGCATCGAATAACCGAACAGAATAAAGTTGGTAGTCTGTCCGTCCCAATAATACGTAGACAAAAGCATCTCTGAATGCAGTTGGATTGCAACGTAATCTCTTCAAGTTGTGGCCCAGTTTTGTGTTGGAGCCATAGAGTTTGTGAATTTTTAAAAGTGAATCAGTTTTTTTTTTGACATCACTCAATAGTGGTCTAAGATTTATTAAAAATACATACATACATTTTTAGTATGTGTGCCCGCCCAATATACAATATATACCCACAACATTAACATAACCTGAAAATATGATACACCATCGCTTTTTCCCACTTCACTCGAGTAGTTTTGTACATATCCTTCTGACAGGTGTCCAAACGTAGACTAGCGAGTAATTGTCAGTCTTTAGTGTTTAGTCAGGCTATTGATTCAGACACTTTTGAGCGCGGATCCGAAATCCATATTCAATGGATTTAAGATAAACCTTATTGTGATGCAATCAAGTTTATTTTTCTTTGACATTCTTAAACGTCAAAAAGTATTTCTTAGATTTGATAGACTGTAGTCCCACTAACAACAATTACGTCCCTTGGTAAATACTAGAATCTTCTAAATATATAAAAGGAAAACGTAACTGACTGAATGACTGCTCTGTCAACGGATAGCTCGAACCAGTGGACAGATTGAGCTGAAATTTGGCATACAGATATCTATTATGGCGTCGGCATTCGCTAAGAAAGGATTTTTGATAATTCAACCCCTAAACCGGGAGTAAAATAGGGGATCACGAGTGAAACAATCATAATTTTAGTAAATCTAAATTGGTCATAAAAAAAGTACATAGACAAAAAAAATCTAATCGCTGTTTCAATAGTTCCACGCAAAGGGGCCACTTGATCCGATTGGTCGGGAATGCCTTGCGGCTGGCGCGGTCGGTGATGGCTCCCCAGCTGTCTACTCGTATCTGATTCATTCATAATTGAACTTCTTTTAGGGTTCCTTCCAAAGGAATGTTTTTCGACCCAGAGGCAGATATTGTAATAATGCCTAAAGCGTGCTTATTAGCTGACCTTTTTTAGTTTTATTTGTATTTTTATTAATTATCAGCATCATCTTTGTACCTTCCACCATTTACAATTTTGTACATTGTTGTTATTCTTTTTTTTATACTACTTCGACTCCAGTTATGGGGGCTGCTGCCTAAAATCGCCTAATGCTTTATTGCCCGCCTGATGGTACGCCGTTTTTGTAACCTAATAGATACAAGACCCGGCTTCATTTCACTTATTTTGGGAGAAACAAAAATATTTTAACGTTATAAGTCTAAGTGCTATTTGTACTAACAAATACGTATGAAATATTTTTTATCTACTCTCATATCATAATGTTCTTATTATGAAATCAAAATCAGTACGTTAATGACCCACTTTAGGCACACCCGTGTATAATGATTCATTATAGTACAGTTGTGTTCCCAAGATAAAGCTATAAAATATGTTTTTTTCTATTAAAGTACACTTTAATAGAAAAAAAGACTTATCAATAGTATAATCAATCAATATCAATTCAATTTGACGATGACAATGTGACAAATTTTTGACTTGAACTTTAGAGGTAAGATTTTTTGGGAGTTGGCAACACGGATTTGATTAGGTATATGATTATTGTGTTTATTTGATTGTTTTTGCCTACATATATCATTATGACCAAAAATGTCACAATTTTTTTTTTTTTGAAAAGTTGGTAGAAGAATACTATCGACTTTTATATTTTTTTAATTACATTATTTATATGAGTTTAGATAAAGTACTGTATGATACTGCACATAATTAGGTATTAAAAACTCGTGTGATACTATTAAGAACCTCGCCTACGGCTCGGTACTTAAACTCACACTCGTATTTAATAACCCCTATTATGCAACAGTATCATAAACTACTATTAAGCTTTAAGCTTTAGGTACTTACGACTTGATACTCTGTCCAAAGATTTATACGACTATATTTATAAACAGATGGTATGAGCTCTCATACTATCACCTCGCAGGCTACATCGCTTGCAGAAACTTAATTACCTTCGAATATTACCAGCTAGGGTTAGGAAGCTGTTTGACTTGTAGCGAGTAGCGAGCGGTGCTTGAAATAAAAAGGAAAATGTATTCTGAAGTTCTGAACAAGTCGTAGAGTCAATTTGTAACTTTTAACCTTTATAAGTACCTTATCAGTGCCGTAAAAATTTCAAAACTAGTTTATCGGAAATCTGGTTTCCATAGTAAAATTTTTGCTAGTTTGGGATCCGATGGCCATGTGAAGAATGTCCCAGAGTATTTATTTATTAAAATATTTGTGAGGGAGAGTATTTTTTCACCCTTCAGTCCTTGCCGATTGTCACGAAAATGATGTCAGACTTGAACGATTTATATTTGATTGGTATGGCCTCACATCTAAGTTTGAAAAACGAACGGCAGAATATACTCGTAGCACAACTCGTAGCTTCGAGTTTCAGTTGAATATGTATTTCCCTGACATACCATCTTTGCCCTCTTCTACAAACAACGTAACTTATAATGATCCTGTGTTGCGTATGTGCAGAGCTCACAATGATTACTGTAAGGATTTAGAGATTTTCTTCCAAAGTCATTTGACTTACATAAAGAAAAGTAAAGAAAATCTTAACATATAGTAGTAGAGTTAAAACTTAGAGTCAGTTTAGAGTTAAATTAATATAATTTATTATTATTATTAATTTTTAATTATTATTTAGCTGTTACGTGGTGATTGAAAATAGAATAATTTTAATTTTTATTTACTGTTCAGAATATTTATCGCGGTGCTCAGCCGTCATCGGACTGCAGATTTAATAATAGTTTTTATCATGTAATTTGGTTTTGATTTGCCTTAGAATCTATCGCCATGCAACATATTATTTTTCAATCAACAACATGTTGCTTGCGAGTAAAAGTTTGCTGTCGCGTTTATGTTGTCGCTTTGACAGATTCCTTATACAACATTCACATCGCACGAGCTTGGAGCATTGAATGTGCGCCAAATTGTGTTACTATACCTGATGCAGCGGGAATTTCATCACCATGCATTGTTATCTTTATTCATTCATAGGTATACAGGGTTATTGATAACTAGCTTTTGCCTTGTGGTTTTACCCGCATTTTGGAGTTAAAAAGTACGTATATATAAAAATGAATGGTACATTTCACACACGGTGTCGGATCCCAAACTAAGCAGAGTTAGGACACCAGATAACTGATATACTCCATTATAATACTTTTCATTTGTAATAATAACAAAATATTTTTTTTTTTATATCTTGCATAAAAAAGTAAAGAATAAATGATATCATTACTTTTGTAAAAACATACATAAATAGATAATTACACCCAAACTCAGGACAAACAGACATGTTCGTTCAAGCACACAATTTATTATTTTTAAATTTTTAGTTTCTTATGTTTTATTACTGACCTGCTAGTTCATGCATAATAAAATACAAAATTGATAACCTCCTCCCTTTCGAAGTCGGTTAAAAAAGGTGAATAAAACCAAATAAGAATAAAATATCATACATTATATTATAGACCGTACTTACCCTCTGAACGGATTAATTTGTAAATAAAATCTCAGCACATCCGAGACGTTATTTTTCGGGTACAGTACAACTCCGACTGGAGCCAAGTTAATAAGATTTACTTATAAAAGTATTTTTAGCACAAATAAGGAAAGAGGAGCCAATCAGAAATGGCTTATATAGATAAGGTCAAAGGAACGTGTACTGATTTTAGTATTTCCTCTTATATTTTGTTCTTTTTCGATGGAAATTGTACTGATTGAACGGTCTTCACCGCGTCTCAAAAGCATTCAAATTATCTAGCTGTCTCTTTTTACATGATCGAAAAATGAAATGTTGGCTGGTTTTATTTGATCTGACTTTGATGTAGGAAAAACCTATTTTTATTTGGAAGCTCAATATGCCAATAGAGTCAGATGTCACTTGATGGTGAATTGGTGACAGATTTAAAGGATATGGATATCACATTACGGAATTTGTTGCATTATGATTAGTATAGCACTGCACTGACGTACTCTATGACAATGACACGTCCGTTGTGTTCCGCGGTCGGCTAGTTATGATTAGTTGACCAACAAATCTGGTGATAAGTGAGATACTGAAGACGGCCTGCTACTGGACGAATACTTACACCTACATACAAAGTCTTTTGTAAGGATGTGACTACACACATTGAAACAGTAATTTGGAGGGGCGCGCCATGTTAGTTTATCTCTACGTGCTAGGTTAGGTCAGCGTTATGAAACTCCTTGCAAAATGCAAATGCCTCAAGTTTGAAGCTTGACCTGATACCAAACTAAAGTTGGGTATGACACTTCGAAAACTTTGCAACTAGGCGAAACATTTAACTTAAACTTTGATCCAAAAGATCCAAAACTTGTATACTGAATAAAATTTTGCCTTCAGGTTACTTTCTAGGATATTAAACCTAGTAAATTAATGGTACAGTCGATTACAAAGAGATGTATCAATTTTAATGTTACTAATTAGTGATGAATGCATACACTTTTGAATGCAATAAGGCTAATTGATTCAAGGCAACAATTTAACAACCTAACATTGTTATGATTCCAAACTTTCACTGAAATACTTTTTACTGAGATTATTATATTGTATTCTTCAAAAAAAAAAATTATATAAATCAAATGTATTAAATGTTTCTACTGATAATAGCATGATCATCATGTCAGCCGAAAGACGTCCACAGCTGGACAAAGGCCAAGGATCTCCACGATGGCCGGTCTTGCGCTACCCGCATCCAGTGGTTTCCCGCGATCCTAACAAGATCGTTGGTCCACCTTGTGGGGGGCCTGCCTACGCTACGTCTTCCGGTTCGTGGTCGCCACTCGAACCTTTCTGCCCCAGCGGCCGTCGGTTCTACAAGCGGTAATAGCATACCTACCATCTATCACAGTAAAAAATCCTTAAGCCCCAATGCTGATTGTCAGCATTTGTCAAAGTTTCCCCCATTCTTTGGGGCTAACGAAGGGATCAGTGACAAACCACGATATGTCACTTTTTTATGTCGGACGGCTGACAGGTCATCTGATGGAAATTTCCCGATACCTTCGTCACGGTAGCTGACGTCAATGCGTCAGATAGATGTAGTTATGTTATCCGACGGACTGTAGTTAAGGGGACTACTAAGGCCAATAACCTTGACGATTTATCCATACTACCAAGCACTCAAAGCTTAGTCACCCGCGGGTGGGATCTAGAGTGGAGTCTTGGATTTATGCTTGATTTTTATTTCTTACTAGCTGCCCCCCGACAAAAAACTACTGAACGTATTTGGATGAAACTTGGTTATAACTTGTAATAACATATAGGCTACTTTTTTTTTATTTTGGCATCACACTTCATATATTTTGCCAGTGTCAAGTTGAGCAATGTAGGTATTTTTATATTCTTCATGTATTAAATTCTCGTCAATCGTCAAGTTTCAAAGTTTAGTTAGGTTTTAGTACAATGGTAGCCGTTCTACTAAAACATTTCATGGACTTCTTGAGACAACTTGAAAAGCCACTATACACGTAATCATTTCATTTTACTTCACTGGTGCACTTGTATTGATCTTTATTGGACAAAATACCACCGATAATCTATATATCTATCTATACTAATAATAAAGCTGAAGAGTTTGTTTGTTTGTTTGTTTGTTTGTTTGTTTGTTTGAACGCGCTAATCTCTGGATCTGCCAGTGGGATATGGAAAAACCTTTTTGCAATTGAAAGCCCATTTATTAAGGAAGGTTATAGGCTATAGAACATCACGCTACGACCCTCAGGAGCTGAGCAATGATAAAAAGAACGTTAAGCGGGAGCATGTATAGCATGGGTGAGCGATGCGACGCGGTTGTCAATGGATGACAGCGGTTGCCTAGGTAACAGTTTTTTTGTTATTTTTAACTGTCATCAAGACGAGGTTATCAATTCGTCGGAATCTTTTTTTATGTATGTTCCTCGATTACTCGAAGATGCCTGACCCGATTTGGAAACTATACATACAGGTGGTCACATGGTCACCAAGTCAGGGTCTGATGACGAGATCTTGAAGAAATCGAGGGAACTCTTCAAATTTTATAGGCACTAACAATGTTTTTCATATATTTTGTAAAACTATTCAGATATTTGCGTCTGGTAGTCGTCACATGTTGCTGAGCTGATGATGGAAGGTACAACTCCTTAACGGGTAGGAGTTAGGGGATAAATCTTTAAATATTATAGGAACGATGATGGAAAGTAGAACACTAATATGCTTATCCTAGGTCAGTGACCTTGAGAGTCATTGATTACACATAAGAAACTAAAAAATGAAAAATAAAATACTTTTAACAAAAAAAACCACAAAGGCACTAATAAGTTTAAAATAACTATATAAGAACTCTAATCTGATAGTTTTGAAGTCAACGAAATTAGCCATTGCTGTTGCATCATCAGATATTTATTGCTGCTACACTATTGATAAGTAGAAGGACGGCTCATTTCACTTCTAAACAGACCCTACGGTATTTCTTGAAAAAGACAGCGTACGCTCTATACGTAAAATGGACCATTGGGCAAGGTTTTACAAGATGCAAACCTAATAATATGGGATGAGTGCACATGACTCATAGAGCTCATCTAGAGGCTTTAGATAGAACTCTCAGAAATATAAAATGCACAAATAGCCATGGGTGGAATAACTTTGATGTTTTCTGGTGATTTCAGATAAACGTTGCCTGTTAGGGAAACTAGAGCAGATATTATTAAATCTTTCTTAAAATCTTCCTCATTATGAAAGTCTGTTGAATTATTGAAACTGTATACCAAAATGAGGAGTCACTTGGGTAGAGGAAGCACAGATTTCCCAATAAAGCTCCATTTAATCGGGGATGGGAAAGTACCTGAATCAGATAAAAAAATAGCTATTGACAAAGACCTTGGTAAAATCGTGACCAACATTGAAGACCTGATCTGTAGAGTATATCCGGATATAGCCAATATCGAACAAAAAAAACATTAATGGATGTGTGAGAGGGCAATTTAATTTAATTAGCTGCCAGAAATATAAGCGTTGACGCCATCAACGACAAAATCATGGCTAAACTACCAGCCGACAGCGTAGATTTCGAATCGGACCAGTAACTCCGGAGATTCGCGCGTTCAAACAAACAAACAAACTTTTCAGCTTTATTATTTAATGCTAAATAGCTTTCCACCCGCGATGCCACCCGCGATCAGTCAGTCAATTAACCAACTTCAAGCGGAGGTTATCAATTCGTTGAAATCTTTTTTTTTGTATGTTCCCCGAATACTCGAACGCCTGGACCGATTAGGAAAATTATTTTTTGTTTGAAAGGATATACTTCACAAGTAGTCCCATGGTCACCAAGTCAGGATCTGATGATAGGATCCTGGACAAATCGAGGGAACTCTTCAAATTTTATAGGCACTTACAATGTTTTTCATAAACTTTTCAGCTTTAATATAGAATGCTAAATAGCTTTCCACCCGCGATATCACCCGCGATCAGTCAGTCAGTCAATTAACCAATTTCAAGCGGAGGTTATCAATTCTTCGGAATCATTTTTTTGGTATGTTCCCCGAATACTCAAACGCCTGGACCGATTTGGAAAAATATTTTTTGTTTGAAAGGGTATACTTCACAAGTAGTCCCATGGTCACCAAGTCAGGATCTGATGATAGGATCCTAGACAAATCGAGGGAACTCTTTAAATTGTATAGGCACTTACAATGTTTTTCATCATACTTTCTAAAGCTATTCAGATATTTGCGTCTGGTAGTCATCATCTTATGTTGCTGAGCTGATGATGGACGGTACAACTCCTTAATGGTTAGGAGTTAGGGGATAATTCTTTAAATGTTATAGGAACGATGATGGAAACTACAACGCTAATATGCTTATCCTAGGTCAGTGACCTTGAGAGTCATTGATTACACATAAGAAATTCAAAATTGAAAAATAAAAAACTTTTAACAAAAATAGAACCGCCTTCAAAGGCACTAAAAAGCAGAAAATAACTATTTAGGAACTCTAATATGATAGTTTTGAAGTAAGCGAAATAAATCTGCGGTACCATGATATCGGTTCTAATTTTTGTTAAAAGTTTTATATATTTAGATTGGCTATTGGACGCTGATCAGTGTTATTATCACCATCGGCATCAGCGTAGGCATCAAAGTGACCATAAGAAAGATCTTGGGAAAAACGTAACCTTTTGATGGGTTGGTTTTCTGTACCAAATTTGGCATACTGGTTTCCATTTCGATTTACTTCAAATACAAATGGGTATATTTGACCGGCTGCAACTAACTCGCAGAAATGTAGAGTGTTGTAACATCTAATTTATACTTTTCTTTTGTCCCATGATTGTTGCCAAGACGGTCATGAGACATAACAGCAAATTCATCCCAATTGTTCATCATATGCATTGCATTGCCCCAAGCTTTTATGTGAGTTCAAAAGCAGTATTGATATCAACTTCGATGCAAATCACCACCAAAATAACTTTCTACCCTTTTTTAACCCCGATAGGCGATGAGTTTCAATAAAATACAAAACACGTCTTCCATCAACTATCTTAAAGAATGTTTATGCAAAATTTGAAGTAGATTGGACCAAGGAATCACGTTGTTCCATACAAACTTTGTCCCAGTTTTTCAACCCCTAAGGATTTCGGAAGATCCTTTCTTATAGGATGCCTACTTCATACGAAGAACAACCCTCTAAATTTCAGGTCTCTACGATCAGCGGTTTAGGCAATGCGTTGATCCGTCAGACAGTCATTCAGGACAATGTAACTCAGGACATTCAGGACACCAAATTTATGTAATGGTACCAGACTTCAAGTAAAATTTCTAGATTTCTGTCATAGTAGCGATTGGTTTTGACAGCCAGCAGTTGGGCAAACAGTACTGATACCTCGCATTCCGATGATATCCACAGATTTACCATATAGATTTAAACGAATAGGTACAATTTCCTGTGAAATTACCTACCTATCGTCTGAAGTCAATATAAATAAAGCACAGGGACAAACTTTTAAGCATGTTGGAATATATTTAAGAGAAAATTGTTTTTCCCATGGACAATTATTATGTTGCCTTATCTAGATCAGGTTGCATAGGCTACTTTTTATTTGGAAACGCGGGTGCAACCGCGGGGGACAGCTAGTACTAATAATAAAGCTGAAGAGTTTGTTTGTTTGTTTGTTTGTTTGTTTGTTTGTTTGAACGCGCTAATCTCTGGATCTGCCAGTGGGATATGGAAAAACCTTTTTGCAATTGAAAGCCCATTTATTAAGGAAGGTTATAGGCTATAGAACATCACGCTACGACCCTCAGGAGCTGAGCAATGATAAAAAGAACGTTAAGCGGGAGCATGTATAGCATGGGTGAGCGATGCGACGCGGTTGTCAATGGATGACAGCGGTCGCCTAGGGAACAGTTTTTTGTTATTTTTAACTGTCATCAAGACGAGGTTATCAATTCGTCGAAATCTTTTTTTATGTATGATCCTCGATTACTCGAAGATGCCTGACCCGATTTGGAAACTATACATACAGGTGGTCACATGGTCACCAAGTCAGGGTCTGATGATGGGATCTTGAAGAAATCGAGGGAACTCTTCAAATTTTATAGGCACTAACAATGTTTTTCATATATTTTCTAAAACTATTCAGATATTTGCGTCTGGTAGTCGTCACATGTTGCTGAGCTGATGATGGAAGGTACAACTCCTTAACGGGTAGGAGTTAGGGGATAAATCTTTAAATATTATAGGAACGATGATGGAAAGTACAACGCTAATATGGTTATCCTAGGTCAGTGACCTTGAGAGTCATTGATTACACATAAGAAACTAAAAAATGAAAAATAAAATACTTTTAACAAAAAAAAAACACAAAGGCACTAATAAGTATAAAATAACTATGTAAGAACTCTAATCTGATAGTTTTGAAGTCAACGAAATTAGCCATTGCTGCTGCATCATCAGATATTTATTGCTGCTACATTATTGACAGGTAGAAGGACGGCTCATTTCACTTCTAAACAGACCCTTACGGTATTTCTTGAAAAAGACAGCGTACACTCTATACGTAAAAATGGACAATTGGGCAAGGTTTTACAAGATGCAAACCTAATAATATGGGATGAGTGCACATGACTCATAGAGCTCATCTAGAGGCTTTAGATAGAACTCTCAGAATTATAAAATGCACAAATAGCCATGGTTGGAATAACTTTGATGTTTTCTGGTGATTTCAGATAAACGTTGCCTGTTAGGGAAACTAGAGCAGATATTATTAAATCTTGCTTAAAATCTTCCTCATTATGAAAGTCTGTTGAATTATTGAAACTGTATACCAAAATGAGGAGTCACTTGGGTAGAGGAAGCACAGATTTCCCAATAAAGCTCCATTTAATCGGGGATGGGAAAGTACCTGAATCAGATAAAAAAATAGCTATTGACAAAGGCCTTGGTAAAATCGTGACCAACATTGAAGACCTGATCTGTAGAGTATATCCGGATATAGCCAATATCGACCAAAAAAAACATTAATGGCTGTGTGAGAGGGCAATTTAATTTAATTAGCTGCCAGAAATATAAGCGTTGACGCCATCAACGACAAAATAATGGCTAAACTACCAGCCGACAGCGTAGTTTTCGAATCGGACCAGTAACTCCGGAGATTCGCGCGTTCAAACAAACAAACAAACTTTTCAGCTTTATTATTTAATGCTAAATAGCTTTCCACCCACGATGCCACCCGCGATCAGTCAGTCAATTAACCAACTTCAAGCGGAGGTTATCAATTCGTCGGAATCATTTTTTTTGTATGTTCCCCGAATAGTCGAACGCCTGGACCGATATGGAAAAATATTTTTTGTTTGAAAGGGTTTACTTCACAAGTAGTCCCATGGTCACCAAGTCAGGATCTGATGATAGGATCCTGGACAAATCGAGGGAACTCTTTAAATGTTATAGGCACTTACAATGTTTTTCATCATACTTTCTAAAGCTATTCAGATATTTGCGGCTGGTAGTCAACATTTTATGTTGCTGAGCTGATGATAGAAAGTACAACTCCTTAATGGTTAGGAGTTAGGGGATAATTATTTAAATGTTATAGGAACGATGACGGAAACTACAACGCTAATATGCTTATCCTAGGTCAGTGACCTTGAGAGTCATTGATTACACATAAAACATTCAAAATTGAAAAATAAAATACTTTTAACAAAAAATAGAACCGCCTTCAAAGACACTAAAAAGCAGAAAATAACTATTTAGGAACTCTAATATGATAGTTTTGAAGTAAGCGAAATAAATCTGCGGTACCATGATATCGGTTCAAATTTTTGTTAAAAGTTTTATATATTTAGATTGGCTATTGGACGCTGATCAGTGTTATTATCACCATCGGCATCAGCGTAGGCATCAACCATAAGAAAGATCTTGGGAAAAACGTAACCTTTTGATGGGTTGGTCTTCTGTACCAAATTTGGCATACTGGTTTCCATTTCGATATACTTCAAATACAAATGGGTATATTTGACCGGCTGCAACTAACTCGCAGAAATGTAGAGTGTTGTAACATCTAATTTATACTTTTCTTTTGTCCCATGATTGTTGCCAAGACGGTCATGAGACATAACAGCAAATTCATCCCAATTGTTCGTCATATGCATTGCATTGCACCAAGCTTTTATGTGAGTTCAAAAGCAGTATTGATATCAACTTCGATGCAAATCACCCCCACAAATAACTTTCTACCCTTTTTTAACCCCGATAGGCGATGAGTTTCAATAAAATACAAAACACGTGTTCCATCAATTATCTTAAAGAATGTTTATGCAAAATTTGAAGTAGATTGGACCAAGGAATCACGTTGTTTCATACAAACTTTGTCCCAGTTTTTCAACCCCTAAGGATTTCGGAAGATCCTTTCTTATAGGATGCCTACTTCATACGAAGAACACACCCTCTAAATTTCAGGTCTCTACGATCAGCGGTTTAGGCTATGCGTTGATCCGTCAGACAGTCATTCAGGACAATGTATGTTAAATAGATATTAGACCACCAAATTTATGTAATGGTACCAGACTTCAAGTAAAATTTCTAGATTTCTGTCATAGTAGCGATTGGTTTTGACTGAGCCAGCAGTTGGGCAAACAGTACTGATACCTCGCATTCCGATGATACCCACAGATTTACCATATAGATTTAAACGAATAGGTACAATTTCCTGTGAAATTACCTACCTATCGTCTGAAGTCAATATAAATAAAGCACAAGGACAAACTTTTAAGCATGTTGGAATATATTTAAGAGAAAACTGTTTTTCCCATGGACAATTATTATGTTGCCTTATCTAGATCAGGTTGCATAGGCTACTTTTTATTTGGAAACGCGGGTGGAACCGCGGGGGACAGCTAGTATTTTATAAAACTCAAAATACGAAAACGCAACGTCACTTCGCAAGTTCCCGCCAAAAAGTCCAGGCTACTTTTTATCCCAGTAAAACATAAGATACCTCGGGAACGCGGGTAAAACTGGGGGCGGAAGCTAGTACTGATATATGGGGGCCTAGTTTAGCGTATTTGCGTAACTTAATGAAGATTGCGAACCTTTCTATTTGCGTAGTATATGGCTGCTACGTCAAGTTGTTTGCTCCGTTCAACTCAAATATTCTGTTCGACACGGCCAATATTGACATACTGGGACTACGCATACATAACGTAAATAGAACGAGCGAGTTCCTAGGATCATGTCTATGTGTGAGGTTTATTTGAGCTAATTCTTTTCTTTGTGTGTTTGTTATTGTCAGAAGGTTCTTATGAAAAAAAATCGGACAATTTCGAGTCTGACTCGCTTAGTAATTGAGGAAATATTCTCCCATACGTCACGGTCCATCCTCCAACTGCAAATGTAAAGTTAACCAATTTTCAGATATATTCCTGTATGTGTGCTATAAGACCTTGCGTCATGCCAAATTTCATGATTCTAGGTCAACGGGAACTAGGTACTACGAGAATATAGGTTTTCGACCCAGAATCTATAGGGTACTTCCGGTTGACTTAAAGATATGATGGTTTAAATATCCTGGGATATTCTTCACACACGGTTATCTGATCCCAAACTAAGCAGAACTTGTACTATGGAAACCAGATAACTGATATATTACACAATATACTACTCTTTTTGTAAATACATACTTATATAGATAACCCAGACACAGGACAAACAGACATGTTCCTGCACACAAATTTTTGCCCTGGATGGGAATCGAACCCATGACCAACGGCGTGATAGGTGGTGTCTTAACCAACTGCACCAACTGGGTTGTCTTAAAAAACCCTTTTTAATAGACTTCGTGAGGTAACAGTACCTTAACTGTATTTTAATGCTAAATACTCTCTACCTTAATTTATTCCCAAATAAAAGGCAAAGCCCCATTGAATTTTGACATGCCAATAATTCCATCAAGGGTCGATTTGCCTTATCAATATTCACGATGGATAATTATTATGCGCTGAGCTCGCAGCCGCGTCTCAGAGGGCCCTCGGGACGAAGATAGATTATTCAGCCTTGCCTATACGTGAATTGCTGCATAATTGTCTGAAGGATTACTGACTCGGTTTGATTTTTAAGCTTCTACATAAGCTTTGCGATGTTTGTAAATATGCTTAAAATTAGTGATCCTGCGATTCTCAATTTATTTACCCTTTTAATGGTAATGGAGTGGAATACCTTTCTGTTTGTAGTTGAAAGAAAGAAAGAAAATACATTTTCATCAGAAATGGACACACACAAAAAAAAAGTAGTAATTGTTGTCAATGTATTTGTTTTTGTGTGAGTCAAAAATATATGTCTTTCTTTTTTTCTTATTGAATAGGTACATTATGTAAGAAATCTGTGTACTTTTTACGATCAGTTATTCAGTTTTTTATTATAATCTAAACAATTATAAAGCTAACTGGCCGACTGCCTGTTATGACTTAGCCATACGCTAAGAAGGGATTTTTAAAAGTTCAACCCCTGACGGAGTAAACCCCTATTTTATCCCGTCATGGTAAATCGAGGGTGAAACCGCGGAGCAGAAAGCTAGTTCATTCATAAAGCTGTTGTTGTGGCGTGTAGTGAGATTGTGTCTATACTCTATATATTGCGGTGCAACACACACTCGGGTTTGGTTACTAAGTGCTCACGGGGCTACGCACACTAAAACAATTAACATCTTGAGCTCAGAACAATGACTAAAAGGAATGTTGAGTGCTCTCACACATTGAAAGAAAAATTCATAGACTTGGGATGGTAACATGAAAAGAATAAATGGCATAATCTTTAGTATAGGAACGTAGTTGAGATGCATTTTTAATGTCTAAACGTTGACAAGCAGGCAGACGGTCCAACTATAGTAAGAGGTTACCATCGCCTATCGCCATTTGCAATACCAGAGGTATTGCCAATGTGTTACCAACCTGTTACAATGCCAAGAAGGCAACTGGCTCTCAAGTGCAAGTACCGGAACACACTGGTAGATGCTTGGAAGGAAAACATCGTGAGGAAACCATAGTATGGTGGTAGGGTACTTTGTAGTACCCGCCTGGCTGGCTACCACCCTCAAGTTGAAAATCTGTCGCCAAGCACCTTTCGGTGTGTTCCGACAGCTGCACATGAGACCTAGTTCCATTCTAGGCTTTACACTAAAGATTTTGCTAAAGATAGGTTGACGATCGGAAGAGTAACATGGCTTTTCATATTTATAAAACCATGATAATTTTTGAAATGTGGTAAGGTACAATACAAATAGAAATAGCTAGTCCGTAATTATACGTCAATAGTTCCATGGAACAATTTTCTTGGTTAATAAAATTATTACAAATGGTTTCATAGAACTGGCCGCCTTTGCAATTTTCATGTCTATGTCAGACACTTAATGATACCGCATCAAATGCATAACGAATCAGTTTATTTTTGATGCGTTTATTTCAATTTTGTGGTGACGTTATAGCAGAAATGATTTTAAATGAAGGTATTGTCTACATTCTATTGTTTGAATTTTTTTTTTTAAATAGTATTTAAACTCTCAGTCTCAGTCGCGCCAAAGTCAATAAATACCATCAAAAATGTCAATATTAATGTCGTGTCAATAAGACACGTCCACGGGCTTCAAGCAACTATAATATCTAGGTCATCTGAGATTACTCTCCGCTCCCAATTTACTAGGAAATGTCCATCCGCCTGAGAAACGGCCGTGTGGTAGTAATTTGATAGCAGTAGATAATGGGTCAGTTTGTGGGCGACAGCGGGGAACGAATCTTTGTAACGTTTATTTGGATGATAGTGTAGTAGTTGATTATACTTTGATATTACACGTGGTGTATAAAATTTGTTTGAAATCGAACTGGTCATGAGTTTTGCATACAATTTGGTCTTTAGTAAGACCATTTACCATATGCTTGTACTTATGATATAGGTACCTATATGTACTTGTAGCTGTGTTCTGATTTTCGTAGAATTTACTCTGTTTTGATGTTTGGTACTACATATTCTCCTTGCTTTATGATGCTTTATGCTATCTATGGTATATAAGTACAATTATTTTTATAATCTATGATTTGTTTTTTTTTTACTTTAGGTACTTTCAATTTCTTTAATTAAGTTATCTGTATAAATACGATATCACATTCTTCATCTTCTTCATTCTCGCACTGTACCGTTACACGGGGTCGGCTTTCTCAATTATTTGCTGAGTTCATTGCTGGTTCATCTCAGCTTTTCAAACCAAGCGTTAGTGTCCAATAATTCATAGATAACTGTGAAGACTTTTAATAAATATTTAATTTCATTTCATTAACAATAACATTAATGCAAAAGTCGACAACTTAATGGCGAAATTCAGTACGCAGCTAGCCTATTACATGTAAAAATACTATAACGTAGAATGCGAGTAAAACCGTGGGGAAAAAGCTATGAATGTAATAAATATATATCTCCTTTAAACATTGAGTAGCGTATTACTTGAATCATGTTGCACGTACCTAGTCGGGTAATAGACTACTCTCACTTCACTATATTTCATTTCTGCACAATTATGAATCGCGAATTTGTAAGCTGACATGAAGCTAGTACTTAGAATATCCTTTTAAAGTATAATATTAAATTAAACATGAGCTGAAGTTTACTTAGTAGATTTTCCAATTTGGAACGTCTCATCAACAACACATCACATTTATGAGTACAGACATTAAGGATTAAATAGCGCTAGTTTCTTAGTTTTACCAAAGATTAGAACTAATTATGGAAAAAGAATGCTGACGTTTGAAAGGGCACTTCTTTATAATAAAATACCCTCACACATTAAAAATGTACACTCATTTAATGTATTCAAAGGAAATTTAGCTCAATTTGTAATTGTGAACAATAAGTCTCCTCAAACTTGAATGCATTAAATGTGTATTAAAACGACGAATTATTATGATTATTGTTTAAGTTAACCTGTTGTTCTCAAGTAAGTGAAATTGTATTTTTTTATTGAGAATAAATTCTTTAAACCTAAACCTAAATCTAAGCTTGTTTTTCAAAAGGAGTAAATTGCCGGCTCTTTTCAGCATATTATTACTTTAATTTAATTATTTATTTAGTATAAATTATTGAATTAATAATGCTTTCATAAGTTTTCAAAAGAAATGCGCAACCTTCACAACTGATAATTAGAGTCAGAATCTGTCTACTTGTGCTGACATACTAAGATCTTGGCTTCAAAATTATATCGTAACTATTAGCATAGCAACACTGTTATATTAATCTAAATGTTCAGTTTAACCAACTTAAGCTGCTGGAGGCGATGTGAAGCAATAATAAGACATGATACGTGGGTATATTAAGCCGTCGGCTCACGGCAAAGTTCACGAACCAATTACAAACAACCTTATAACGTAAATATTAATTGTAAAATATTATTCAGAAGCCTATTTAATTTGGGATGTATTTTTCATGAGATATTGTTTAATGGTGCGAGAAACGAAAAGACTGTGAAAGAACGAGAAACAATCTCAACAAAGAGCAAATTTTAAATTCAGTTTACATATTAATCTATCAAAATACAAGATTAGATGTCAGTTATCTTTTAGTAAATGTAGTAATTTCGGTCACGGTAATATGTAAACTGAATTTAAAATTTGCTCTTTGTTGAGATTGTTTCTCGTTTCCTGTAAAATTGTTCTGTCAATATATGAGTGTCTATCTTTTTCTTCTTTTTTTTATTTTGCAGTTTGCTCAAGTGTATTGCTTTGTTGCGAAACTTTTTTTTTATAAAACGACGACGATTAATAGTTTCTTTTGCAACTTGAGGTAGGATGCTTCTTTAAAACCGCACATGCGAGACAATTTTGTTGTTCTTCTTTGACGTTCACGTAGATGAAGATCCCTAAAATCGTAAAAATCTGATAAACGTTTCTAAGCTTGAAAACTGCAAATGTTTTTTCAAGGACAAAGTTGGCCAGTAAGAATACGGACTGATGATTAGCGGTTACCGAAGACTTGCAATACTCACGCGTTACCGAGAGCTCTGGAAACCTTTTACAGGAAAACAATATTAAGTCATTTGAGGCGGTATTCTGTAAAATATAGTACCTACTCCTGGGCTATAGGGTATAACCACAAGACAAAAGTTCCAATCCTTAATACAAACATTACGTCTATATGAGATACAGCAAGTTGGCACGCTCTGCCGCATCTGGCGCTTAGTTTGCGTCACCCACATTCAATTATTCACCAAACAAACAGACCTAAGTACACAAAAACCGGAGCGGGAACCGCGGTAAAGGTATCCGCTCACTTAGGTCTCAATTTTGTACTGCCATGTCTAATATTGAAAATGAAACAGTTGCTTTTTTTTTAAATATACCTAATGCTATCAATTAGAACTTTGAGTGAATCACTCGACTAATTTGTCTAATAATCAAACTTTCACAAATAGGTATGATTTACTAGTTGTTAACTGTTTGTTTACTCATGTTTTTTAGGGGCAAAAAATGTTTTTGGTGTTTTTTTTCGTGAATTCAGATTCTCCATTCCATATATTTTTCACTTTTGGAAGATAAATAATGATTATGTAAGACGAGCTTCCGCCCCACGGTTTCACCCACGTTCCTTAGGGATTTTATGTTCGCGAGGATTATAAAGTACCCTATGTGGTAATCCAGGGTATCAGCTACCTCCATACCAAATTTCATCAAAATTGTTTCAGCTGTTTAAGCATGAAAAAGTAACAAACATACACACTCACAAACTTTCGCATTTATAATTTACTAGCTTCTGCCCCGCGGTTTCACCTATATTCTCGAGGTATATGTTTTCCTGGGATAAAAAAGTAGCTTATATGCTATTTCAGGATATGATCTAACTATGTGCCAAGATTCATCTAAATTTATTCAATAGTTTTTACGTGAAAGAGTAACAAACTTTCACATTTATAATATTAGTAGAATAGTAAGAAGTAGGATGACACAACTTAAAGAAAATATAGTGTCATAGAAATTTCTAGCTAGTGAACAGAGACCCTAACTACCCTGTACATCTGTGAACTGTGAGCATATCAAACAAAGAGCAACTTTGTCTGTTTGACACTGAACTGGTGAAAAGTAGATAGTCGTTTTGAGTGTGTTGCTGATTTAAACTAGGTCAGCTATATAATTCTGTTATCATGTACATTCCATCCGCTTTCAGTTCCATGCTCATCTTATTTGTCACATAAGTGAAAAGTGTGGCTTTGAAATAAGCGAAAGCAGAAGCTGTATAAAAATAATCATAGGCTTGTGTTTAACAACAAGTTTAAATTGATGAATTGCTGTATCTTCTTCTTTGTTTCAATAAGCTACCAAATCTTATATAGTACTTAAGAGATTTCTGCCAGTGTCAAGTCACATTGTTTTATTTTTATCAATAAGTTTTGAAATATTGTAATTTTGTTTTTTGTTTTTCTTTTAGGCTATTAGTGTCGGATGGCGCGCAAAAAATAAAATAGTTTTCTTCTTTCTTTTTTAGTGGTACTAAGCATTATAACGATGCGACCTCTTCATCCATTCAAATATTTTTATTGGTGGGTCATAGGTATACACCTTTTCCAATTATATTGTTTTCAAATGATTCCTTCACTCTTTACTCTTTTTGTCATTATTGGGAGATCCATAGAACCAGGAGGCCAATTCTCGAAAAATCTCACCACACACCACAGGTAGGTTCTGAATTTAGCAATGAGTCGAAGAATACTAACTGTTACTACGTAAAAAAAGGTTCACACACACCTCCGCGAATGTGTCTTCAAATCGTCACCCATTGCAACCATCAACCACCGGTCTCACCGCTCGCAGCATATGCATATGGCTTGCATGGATTGTCACTTAGCTAAAGAGCATCCTATAATTTCCTCACAATGATTTCTTTCATCAAAACTTCAAGCTCATCATCATCATCATGTCAGCCGAAAGACGTCCACTGCTTACAAAGGCCTCCCCCAAGGATCTCCACGATGGCCAGTCTTGCGCTATCCGCATCCAGCGGTTTTCCGCGACCCTCACAAGATCGTCGGCCCACCTTGTGGGGGGCCTGCCCACGCTGCGTCTTCCTGTTCGTGAAAAACTCAAGCTCATTGTGGGATTAAAAACCGTCATCGCAGCATTCGACGTCCCTACCACTGGCTTTTCATGGCCTTAAAAAATATTATAACGCATGTTGTATAGCCCTACATATCCATTTTTCCTCTCAGCCAATTATTTTCGAGGTCAGTGACCATTTCCGAAACGACACTTAGGTAATTGGGCTACGAAGTGCCGAAAGATTGCCTCCACATCCTGACGGTACTACGGTTATTTAATCGCCCTATTTCTGGTTTTAAATGTTTTTTTTTATTTTTAGTACTTTTTAAAGCTAGTAAAATAAATAACTTGGTGAATGAACAAACCAATCAAGATATTGGTGTCGACTCTATTGTTTTCGAACTAGCCACTTCACCTCTCTTTCATGTAAACCTTATTGAAAAAAAAAGATAGAACATTTTTAATGCTGTCAGATTAGTCGATGCCATCGTAATATACGTTGAAATAAGTGTTCGGACTAATGTGACAGGAATAAAATATCTTTCATCCCTTTTTTAAAGTGATATTAAAATTATTTAGTTTGTAACAACAGAATCGAGGCCCTAATCTAATGTTTTTATTTAGTTGTTCAGAAATTTAATAATAGTCACATTCAGGGCTCTTCATACACGCGAACTAGGTAATTTTATTACTTAAATTGTGAACAAACGCACACGCAGTGAGTGGTGGGTGACGCCATTATCGATAGTCGATTTTTCTGCTACACTATCGCGAAGTATAAATATTCGTGGGCGTCTAAGCGTTGAGTACTTGTTTGTATGAATGAATTATCAAGGTTATTGGCCTTAGTTATCCCTTTGAGTTTGTAAACAATAGAATCGGCTAGATTAACTCTAATCTGTGAGTCGAGGCTATACCACGTATCTTTGGTGGTAATCGTAATTAACATCATTATTGAAAATCATCCAATGAGGGCTCGAACACGCACATAAAATGTTCTTCGTCGTAGCGCGTCATTTAATGATTTCATCCAATGACACGCTACTACGAAGAAAGTCATTCGAATATAGGGGTCTAAAATATCAGTTCATTTCGGAAAAGGGGTTTCTTGCACAAAATAGTTTGAGAATCCCTGGTGTAAAGGTAGGAAAGATAACAAAACTTTATGCTCTTACGTAGGTAAATGTACCAAAATATATTATTCCGAGGACGTATTCACGTTTCAAGGTAAATACGTGATGGTCCTACGTAACGTCCTTCATTTAGCTCTTTCAAACTTTAGTTACGACAGGGAGGGGGCGAGGGGCCTCTCTCCACAGTTTAGATACACTGAGCCCCCGTGCCTCACGAAGGAGTCAATAACCGGTTGCCGTTCGACCGGACTATTGCGTATCTTACCCTATTAGGGTTGATGACTAAAAAAAATTTAATTAGTCCGTCAGATTACCAAAAAATATTGGACACACGTCTCTTAAATTTTTGGCCCAGTATTTTCGGAGATAAGGGGGGGGGATGGGTCAATGTTTGCCTATTTTCTTAAATAACTTCAAAACCATATATCTTAAAATTATTAAAAAAAAAATGTTATCCTCTCAATGACAAGCCAGTTGGCGCAGTTGGTTAAGACACCACCTATCACGCCGCTGGTCATGGGTTCGATTCCCATACAGGACAAACATTTGTGTGCATGAACATGTCTGTTTGTCCTGAGTCTGGGTGTAATTATATATAAGTATGTATTTACAAAAAAAAAGTAGTATATGTAGTATATCAGTTATCTGGTTTCCATAGTACAAGCTCTGCTTAGTATGGGATCAGATAACCGTGTGTGAAGAATGTCCGAGGATATTATTAATGAGCCCTTTCATTTGATATGACACATAATATAGTATGCAAATCTTTTTTTTTTAATTTTCTAATTTAGCCCCCCAAATTAGCCCCCATTTTTTAAATTCATTCATTTACGTAACACGTCCATGTTTGGGTCACCGACTTACATTATGTGTAGGCAAGTTTCAACTCAATCCAGTTCAATATTTTCGGACAGACAGACAGACATACGCACGAGTGATCAGTCATCATCCCTAATAAGCAAAATAACTAACATTCAGCCTTTACAATATTACTAAGCTTACTAAAACTTTTCTCATTTACAGGTAAGTTCCAGTTAACTGACACCATGACGTGAGTTGCATCAATAATGTAAAAGCTATTAAAGTGTGGTACACACGGCCACAGATCAACCTACACATTTTTGTTGCAAAATAGCGCCTTTTACAACCGCATAAGGTGCCGTAGTGTGTAGCTTGATCTGTGGCCGTGTGTAAGACAAAATTTATGTTCCGTTTGGTCATAAGAGACCAAAAAGGAGAAGTGTAATAATTTTCAGGGTTCATGTATATATAAGAATAGATTTGGATGTACCTATAGGGTATTTTTTTGGAATCACACTTTGTGTATTTTGCCAGTGTCAAGTGGAGTAAGTAATATATTTAATCCTCGTCAAGTTCAAGTCATGTTAAATCATCTTCAGGTCATAGTCAGTAAAAGTTTGGTTTTAGTACAATGGTAGCCGTTCAACTAAAACTTTTCACAGACTTTTTGAGACAACTTGAAAAGCCACTTTACACGTAAAACTTACATAATTCCAAGAGACACGGGCTATAATATTTAACTTTTTTTTGTATTATATTGCCACTGCTTGCTTCACAAATAATGGTTATAAAGCAATTATAGTTCTGTTAAATAACAATTCATTAAAACAATTTTAAAAATACATGTTGCTCAGAAACACAAAACATAATATTCAATCATTTTCTGACCACAGCCATAAATCCACTGCATCGTTTTGTGTAACCGCTTCCAACTGGATGTAACTGGTTACAACTGACGCGTACCGGTTAACTGTATTGTTTAAAAGCAGATAAAATTTTAACGGATTGTTTTTGGAATGGACATTTTCTGTTGCTCTACTTTTTTATAAATCCCTATTATTTAGCCTCCGCTGTCCGTTAGTCCGTTTGGAAGCTGTATCTCATGAACCGTATTATGTAGACGGTTGAGATTTTTACAGAGTATGTTTTTTTCCTGATTCCGCTGTAACAACAAATAATGAAAATAAAATTATGTACTATAGTACGGAACCCTTCATATGCGAGCCCGATAGCACTTGACCGATTTTTTTAAATAAGACAACAAATTTCGTAAAAATAATTTGTAACACCTCAAAACCTAAGAAAGAATAAGATTAAAACTGACCAAAAATTAGATTTAACACGAATCTTTCTTTCACTAACATAAAGCTACATAATCCCCGAAAGTTATAGGCTACTTTGTATCCCGGGAACGCGAGTAAACCCGCGGAGAACAGCTAGTAAATAATAATGTTACTTTACGTAGGTATTTTAATTGCTGATATTCTGTAAATCCCTCGTACGTGACAAATTAATCAATACTGGTTTATTCTGGATTCGAGCGATACTTACTGGATTTACATTTTATTTGCATATAGGGCTGCCACTGCAAACTGCTTAAAGTAGGGTTGATTCGGATTTTTTTATAAATCACCACCCTCAAGTTGATAATCTGTCGCCAAGCACCTTCCGGTGTGTTCCGACAGCTGCACTTGAGAGCCAGTTCCCTTCTGGGCTTTGTGTGCTTACACCATAGGCCACATCATCACTGACCACTGTGAGATTGTGGTCAAACACAGGCCTATACATAGTAAAAAAATGGTTAAACTCAAACTCCAAACTCATTTATTCAGTTTAGGCCCTATTAAGGCACTTAAGAATGTCGATAGTTACAATTTTTACATTACCGGTTCGGAATACACTTAAACTGAGAAGACTCCGGCAAGAAACTCAGCAAGGCTTCTTTTCTCTTATGTTAGCTCAGATTGGTTGCAGTAGCATAAATGTGCAGTGGATTAATATTCGGCTTGGACTTCGGCCTTTGGGTCTTATCACTTGTGAAGAAAACGAAGTATTTTGGTGCTTAACTTTTAGTTAACTTTTAAATTGTTTTTCCTTAAAGGTGAAGTTTGCTCAAACTACAAAAGACTCACATTACTTAAAAAGCGTGAAAATCTATAAATAATATACAACAAAGTCGCTATCTGTGTCTGCCTGTCTGTTTCTCCGCTTACTTCTTCTAAGCCGCAACGGATTTTGATACAGTTTCCAATTCTAGAAAGAGCGATAATTGATGAAAGTTTGTATATAATTGGCATGATGACAAAAATGACGAAAAATCTAATAGTTCGTGAGTAAGATTACCAAAAAATATTGGACATATTTTTATTTCTGAAAACAATATAACGAAGATACAGTGCATTAAAATTTCGCGTGACTTTATAAAGAGACGTGACGTCACAAGCCCCCATTCCTGAACTTTGATGCACTTTATCTTTGTAGGTTTTATTAATTTGATAAAATAAAAAATACGTATCCAATATTTTTTGGTAACATAGCTGACGGCCTAAACAGACTTACCCAGTCGTCATCCCTATTTGTTCCCAGGGCGGGTCGCTAGTTAAAATATAATTAACACAAGTTTTTAATGTTATACTCTGTTGCGTATTTTTATATTTTTAATCAAATGCCTGCCGTCAAAAGTTTAAGGGATACTATAAAATATACTTTATAAGCACTTCGTAAAAGCTTTCGTGCCTGAACTTCAAAGTGGAGCTTAAAAAATGCAAGCTTTTAAAGTGACAAAGAGCGCATTCGGGGGCTAATGCACCTGAAACTGGCATCTGTTACAATTGCCCACGGTCATGAAAACAAGGAGATGTGCTGTAACTTTTTTTTAAGGGCAATCAAATTATCTTATTTTATATGAGTTTTTGTCATGTCACTGAAATTTTAATAGCCGGAATATACAGCGTGATAGATTATACGAGGGACATGCGTGAAGGTATCATTAATATTACCAACTTTTATTAATGGAAAAAACATCCATATGAAGTAAAAGCCAAGTTTTAAATACATCCGTTACACTTTCCTTACGTAATAAGAAAGTATGTATATGTTTGTATCTTTTTGGAGAGTGTTTTATTTTACTATACCTTTTTGTTTCTTTATAATTTTTATCAGACATAATTTTTATTATGATTAAGTTTTGCTATTAATCATACTATTGTAGTATTTCTGATATTATTATTTAGATATGTGACCTAAAACAATAAATACATAATTGAAACCAACAACAAAAAACAGAGGTTCTGTACTTTAAATAAAATAATGTTCTTATTAGCAAAACTTACGGCTTATTGATTTAGAGCGTACAATGAAAACTTCGTCTTCACACTTTTGAACCTGTGGTAGAGTCAATTGTACCTTTCGACGTTCATAAAGTGCCTTAACAGGGCTGAATAAATGAGTTTAAGTTTGATACCTCCTTTATTTCATGATCCGTGGTTACATCGTTGGCGCTGCATAATGTATCGCTGACAGTTTTATGAAGCATGTACTTTAGTGGTTCCGACTTTTTACTGGTTTCCCAGTTTGTATATGCTGTGACACGCAACATGGTTATATGACTGCAATAAACTGAGGTCTTTTTGACTGAAGTATGGTGTATTGCAATAGGTACTTGCAGTTTATTTGACATGGTTGTTTTTTTTATGCCATTAAAGGTCGGTTGCTCGTACATTTCAGTTAAAGTTATAGTCAAAGTTAACTTAACTATTACCATGCTTTAACCGTCGAGTCACTTTGACGATGACCGATCTCGCTCGGTCGGTTATGGTTACGGTTAAAATTTTAGTTAAAGTGACACGAGCAACCCAGTTTGCTTTCTTTCGGCGGTTAAAGTTAACAATAACCGTAACCTAACTATACCGCGCTTTATGCAACTGACCCTGAAGTAGCAAACTACATACGGCTTGCTTAAGTAAGCGGTTACAGTTAAAAAAAAGAAGTCTTGCTGAGTTTCTTGCCGGAGTCTTCTCAGTTCAAGTGTATTCCAAACCAGTGGTAGAGTCTATTGCAAAATTGTAACTGTTGACATTCATAATTGCCTTATTAGGGCCTTATCTGAATAAATAAGTTTTGATTTTGAGTCGAGTTAAAATTTAGGTACTGACGAAGTAGATTGACTATAGGCTTGCCACCCGTATGATTTGCCACTCATTTATCCAAGTTTCGAGAGAGCATCGTTCGAGTTTCTTTCGGAGAGTTCAAGTATATTACGAACCGGTGGTAGAGTCATTTGTAACTGTCGACCTCCTCGTTTATATTGTTGCGATGCTGTTTCATTTTATTTTGAACTAGCTGTTCCCCGCGGTCTCACTCGCGTTCCCGGGATAAAGTAGCGTATAACCTTTGGGGATAATGTAGCTTCATATTAGTGAAAGAATTTTTCAAATCGAATCAATAACTCCGAAGATTAGTGCGTTCAAACAAACTATTCAGCTTTATTATTAGTATATAGATTACCTATATTCTTATTTTGCCAGATTTTTGTGAAGAAAAGAAAGAATAGAGAGTTCGTATACAGAGTAACAGGTTGAACAAGGGAGATACCAACTTGCAGAGGTAAATACTCATAAAAGTGTAAAAAAATTAAATTCTACAATTAATAAATTGCATAAAAAGTCTTGGGTATACTATTTTGATTCATGATTTTTTGGTCATATTGATAAGTATTACTCATCTCTGCAAGTCTGTTTCCCTTTCAATTTGTCACCATGTCAAACTCAAACTCAAAACTCATTTATTCAGTTTAGGCCCTAATAAGGCACTTATGAATGTCAACAGTTACAGTTTTACAATAGACTCTACCACCGGTTCCACATACACTTAAACTGAGAAGACTCCGGCAAGAAACTCAGCAAGGCTTTAGGGTTGGGGGCTAATTTTGGGGGGTAAATTAGAAAATTTAAAAAAAAAGTTTTGCAGACAATATTGTGTAACATATCAAATGAAAGGGCTTCTTGTGGAGGATCTCAAATATATTTCTAATAATAAATAGGCGAAAAATTGGCGAAAATTGACCATTGAAAAAAGTTCAGATAATAGTTCTTTACTTAAAGATTACAGGAAAGCCTATAAGAAGTCTATCTAATACCTTTAAACTTGCAATTTATGGATATATATATAATCTGAATCTCGGAAACGGTTCCAACGATTTTCATGAAATTTGGTATGCAGGGGGTTTCCGGGCGATAAATCGATGTAGCTAGGTTTCATTTTTAGAAAACACGATTTCCAACAAAAAAAATTTTTTTATAGTTGCCATCAACATATTTGGGTCAGATTTAAAAATATTTATGGAACTTAGTTAAACATGTACGGAACCCTCTCCACGCGAGTTTAACTCGCATTTGTCCGATTTATTTTATGTATATTCAACCTTGAGACTTCACTATCAAGAAATACAGTCTCATGTTAATAAACTCATAACCCGTCTTTTTACGTCACAGTAGGAATATAGGGCGATAAAACAGCGTATGTCTCTATACACGCTACAATTAAGTATATTCCAGTTAATGTCGATATAAAATGAGGATTGTGAATGGCCGTCGTTATTATGAGACCACAGTTCATGTACAAACAGTAAATTAAAATATCGATTGTTGGAAATATTGCGCACAGATTGTTATAAATATATATTTAGAGAAGACTCTTTTCATTACTAAACGCGTTTCATTTATTTTGCGAGTATTAATTGAAAAATTTAAGCAAAGGATAGCATTTATCTCAAAAAAATCTAATATCTCACGTGTAAATCTAATATCTTACGTGTAAATCTAATATCTCACATGTAAATCTAATATCTGACGTGTAAATCTAATATCTCACGTGTAAATTTAATATCTCACGTGTAAATCTAATATCTCACGTGTAAATTTAATATCTCACGTGTAAATCTAATATCTCACGTGTAAATCTAATATCTCACGTGTAAATCTAATATCTCACGTGTAAATCTAATATCTCACGTGTAAATCTAATATCTCACGTGTAAATCTAATATCTCACGTGTAAATCTAATATCTCACGTGTAAATCTAATATCTCACGTGTAAATCGCTCAGAAGCTAGTTAGTAATATTAGTAGGATATACTTGCCAAAGAGAGCATATTTGCTCTAAAAAAACCTATTCTCTCTAACCTTGAAAGTCCCTCCCTAGATTGCAAGCATCGGAACTCGAAGTAGGTTCCACTCCTTTGCTGCCCTGAATAGTGTTATTTTAATATTGAGCTACTGCATTTTATTGTACTGTGTTTCAATGCTGAATTTTATAACATTTTTGTATGTCACAGTCGTTTGGAGATATCCTCACTTTATTTTAATGTAGGAGAATTTTATAGTCTAGATTAAATGGTCTTTATTAAAACGTCTGGAGTAGGACATAAATCATTAGTATAAAGAAAGGTAATTACACTTAAGAGCTAGTTGCTTCCAGGCTTTGCGAAGGTTGGCTACCCAGTACCTATTGACAATTACCTCGGTCACAGTTTCACTATCCTACAGTTTGGTATCGAATGTACTCGCGCAGAGCTAAGGCTTGAGGGAAAGCGGGCGGCGCGGTCCGGACCGCTGCCTGCAAACTCACTTAGCTTGCAGGCTCCAACGTCGAGGGTGACGCGGGAGTGTTTTACGAGACTTCGAAAAAAAAACTACGCACGGAGTGTACCTACCTATGATATATCTATGTATAGTAAATAATGATAATAATAGTATAGTATCCATTTTGTCCTCTCTGAGGAGGGTTGAGGGCTATGCTCGGAGTTTCCTTGCGAGATTGAATCAGAAGTGATGACGCAGGCCAATCACAATAACCGACATAGCCCGCAGAATTGCGAAACTCAAGTGGCAGTGGGCGGGGCACATCACTCGTAGAACCGACGGCCGCTGGGGAAGAAGGTTTCTCGAGTGGCGACCACGAACCGGAAGACGCAGCGTGTGCAGGCCCCCCACAAGGTGGACCGACGATCTTGTGAGGGTCGCGGGAAACCGCTGGATGCGGGTAGCGCAAGACCGGCCATCGTGGAGATCTTTGGGGGAGGCCTTTGTCCATCAGTGGACGTCTTTCGGCTGACATGATGATGATGATGATCCATTTTGTGGCCATTCTGGCACGTTTGCATGTGACAGTGTAAGTCTTACACGGGCGGCGGCATCGATTGACATCAAAAGCGATTCTACACTGTAGGGAGAATATAGTTACACTGTGCCTTGGCCTTGCTAATGTTTATAAGCGACGATTACCTACAAGTGTATTACATGTGGTATTACTTATAATTTAGTAGAGTCAGGGTACGAAAACCTTTGTCAGTTTTTAAATATATTTTTTTTTCGTATGACTATAAAAATATATTTAAAAACATTTACATATAAAATTATACGTACTTGTTTTTTTTTTTTATACTACTAAGGTAGCAAGCAAGCATACGGCCCACCTGATGGTAAGTGGTTACCGTCGCCTATCGCCATTGGCAATACCAGAGATATTGCCAATGTGTTGCTGACTTGTTAAAATGCCGAGAAGGCAAATTGGCTCTCAAGTGCAATTGCCGGAACACACCGGTAGGTGCTTGGCGAGAAATTTTCAACTTGAGGGTGGTAGCCAGCCAGGCGGGTACTACAAAGTACCCTACCACCGTGCTATGGTTTCCTCACGATGTTTTCCTTCACCGAAAGCTCAAGCTCATTGTAGGATTCGAACCCACGACCTTCGTCGCGGCATCCGACGTCACTACCACTGAGCTATCATCGCCTTTTGATATGATAACAATTGTCAAAATTATAAATGCGAAAGTTTGTGTACGTAAAAACTACTGAATGGAATTGGATGAAACTTGGCACATAGATAGATCATACCCTGGAATAACTTATAGGCTACTTTTTATCCCGGGAAAACATAAGCTACTAGTGGAATCTCACGGTTACATTACACAATCTACGTTATTACCTTACAACCATTCTTAACTACTAAGCGTTCTCAATTTGTCACAGAAAAGGACACAAGCCTAATTGCGGTCGTATACTTTTCTTTATCGTCATTCCTAAAGGAGAAGGTATGCTAGCTGCAGATAATTGCACAGTGCTCTCGATCTCTGTTTACATGTAAACAAATTAAAGCTTCCTATATCTCTTACTAGTGAGCCGCCCAGCTTCGCACGGATGTTCACATCTTTAAATTTCTCGGCTTTTCTGTTCTATAATATGCATGTATTATAGATACAAACCTTTCTCTTAAATCACTCTATCTATTAAAAAAACCGTATCAAAATCCGTTGGGTAGTTTTAAAGATCTAAGCATACATAGGGACAGACAACGGGAAGCGACTTTGTTTTATACTATGTAGTGATTGCAAATAATATAAGGAAGGGATAAAAGAAATTGTAGTCCTGTATAATTTTGTCCAATTGCTTATTTAAACGTTTTAATCACCACCTATATTGGTTATGACCATTTACCCTTAAATTAGAAAGAAAATAAAAAGTTTAGTGACTAATATTAGTTTAGTTTGTAAACAATAGAATCAGCACCGTGCCGAAATCATTAAATTAAATTAAATAAAAGACACGAAATATTCTTTAAAAATTTATTTATCATCCCACTAATATTAGAAATGCGAAGGTTTGTGAGTATGTATGTATCTTTGTTGCTCTTTCACGTAAAAACTATAGAACATATTTGGATGAAACTTGGCACATAGATAGATCATACCCTAGAATAATATATAGGCTACTTTTTATCCCGGGAAAACATAAGATACCTCGGGAAAGCGGGGTTAATAATCCCACGCCAACGGCCCGTCATTGAACAATTTCTAGTTAGGACAGTAAAAAAGTAAATAAAAGAAGTTGTGGTGATCATATACGTCAGAGCTGTACACGTCGGCCAAATTGAAGTTTGTCCGGATATCCGGTTAACGTGAGAGCTTTCGGCAAAAGCGTTTTGCTGTTGTTTATTTTTTTTCCAGTTGTTATATTGGAAATAGTTGTTTTTGCAGTACAATAGAAGTTGATTGCAGTGAAATCATTTTTTTTTAATAAATAGTGATGTACCGTTACATATACATTATAAAAAAAAATAATAAATTGGATTTGCTACATGATTTTAAACTCGCTTAAAAACTAAAATCAATCAATCACATAAACTTGCAAAGTGAAAATTTCAGTTAGCTGGTTCAACTTACGTTTTTGGATAGTTTCAGCGAACACTTATGAATGTCGATAGTTAAAATTTTTACAATAGACTCTACCACCAGTTCCACAGACTTATAGGTACCGAGAAGACTCCGGCAAGAAACTCAGCAAGGTTTTTTTTTGTGGATTCTTCTGAATAATGTAATTGATGTAGTTGTAGTAAAAAACTAAATTAATTCAAATTGGCCTTCACAAATATGTATGAATCTGGGGGCATAGTCGTGCCCCCGCCAAATGAGCCAAGGGTAACGCAAGGGCACTACCTACCTTTTCTCGAAGTAAGTATTCTTATTTTATTATTAGTACATTTTATAATATTTTTTCACAACCTGATATTTTAATAAAAATAAATAACTGTTCGTGCCTGCCCAAGTGATTTTATCTAGGTTTTTGTACAAATATACCATCCCAATTTCTGACCATCCTGGTGGATGTTCCAGATCTTACCTTGACAAATACAAACACAACAAAAATAGAATAAGCCTAATAGGTGCTGTTTAGAAATGATGCACTTACATACAGACAATTGATTTTTATTGATATAGACAGAAGAGATAGATAAAGAAACTTTTTGAAAATGAAAGCACAATTTTCTTTTACGAACTCATCAAAATATTGACAAGACTGTAAAGTTCCAGATGGGACGAGTTCCAAACTATTGCCATTACAAGATGGTCCGGATTTAGTCCCAACTCAAACTGTAACACACAGCTGCAGGCATATTATCAACTATGAAAATAATAGCGAGCGAGTCAATTTGACCTAAATTAGATTGTTTTTCTGTCAACTATTTGCAGTAATATCGCGATACATTATTGGAGGTGCAACCCGCAAAAAAACTCATTTACAAATATGTATTTACTAGCTGTCCCCCGCGTCCCCGGGATAAAAAGTAGCCTATAATATGTTATTCCAGGGTATGATCTACCTATGTGCCAAGTTTCATCCAAATCCGTTCAGTAGTTTTTGCGTGAAAGAGCAACAAACATATATACAAACTTTCACGTTAATAAAATTAGTAGTGTTATTCATTGAAAATGTATCTATCTGCTAGTAACTTATTTAATCCCTTCTAGGTTTTGCGTGCTTACCACCTTATCTCAACATTGTGGTCAAAGTTAGGTCTAGCGTTTATTACATAGTTTAAAACCAAGTCCGAGACGGACTCTCGCACAAAGGGTCCCGTACCATTATGTATAAAAACAGCAAAAAAAACACGTTTGTTGTATGGGAGCCTTATACAATCTGTTTTTTTTGATATCCCATAACTCTAGGGTATGACTGAGACCATATCAAAGAATCAAGTGACATATGAATTATGTTTCAAACATCCTTTTTTTTATAATTTTTCATACAAAATAATTCGACAAAGTCACGATTATTAATGTAAAACACCCTTACGTGAAATATGACAACGTCGCATTTTCTTAGCTTTAAATATGAATGAATTCGAGGGTCTATTTTGTACGGTAAGCAAACAAAATTAGGTAGGTGAACTATTTCTACTACTAAGATATTTTAGTTTCATCAGAAGTAATGATTCGTCATACTGGTGACTATTTTTGACGTAATTTTATTATGATTGATGATATCTCCAAAACTATGCATTTTTGGACCACATATTCTTGGAGTTTTAGAATTATTTTTACCTACAGAATATATATATATATATAACCTTAGAGTTATGGGATATCAAAAACAATACGTTGTATATCCATTTTATTCAGTTTTCTAGTATTTTGTTGTTATAGCGGCAACAGAAATACATCACCTGTGAAAATTTCAACTGTCTAACTATCACGGTTCTTGTCATATCACGAATTCACGATACAGCCTGGTGACAGACGGACAGACAGCCAACGGAATCTTAGTAATAGGGTCCCGTTTGACCCTAAGGGTACGGAACCCTAAAAATTACTTGTTTGCTTGATTATTATACAATTTATCTGAGACATGATTAACAACCTAACTTTCTCCAAACACAATATAAAAGCACTTGACATTTTTAACGCCTTCCAACCTTCATTGAAAGACATCTCCTTCATTGTGAAAGTTGTTTTATTTTATACCAAAGATTTCGGTACAAAGCCTCTTCAGTTACAGTCAGTATTGTTTGAAACTGTCTCAACTGTGCTTTGTTTTGATATCTACAATAAAGAAAGAAAGATATTTGAATAGACAGCGTGAAAATTTTCTTAAGGAGGTTATGATTATAAAATTATATCTACATTTGCTGCTTGCTTATATTTTTTTCGACAGCTTGATTCCCTATTTTAGGGTCGGTTGCTCGTACATTTTAGTTAAAGTTAACTTAACTATTACCTTGCTTTGACCGTAGAGTCACTTTGACGATGACCGATCTCCCTCAGTCGTTTATGGTTACGGTTAAAATTTTAGTTAAAGACTATATATTATTTATTCTTTGGTTAAAGTGACACGAGCAACCCAGTTTGCTTCTTTTCGGCGGTTAAATATAGTTAACTTTGACTATAACTTTATGTAAAATGTATTAGCAACCGACCCTTAGAGTGACAAAGTATGCCTCATTATAGCATTTTCAAAGTAATATAATTATCTTGTAATAATACCTACTGAAGTGAATTATTCAGTATCTGTCAAATCTGTAACAAACCAGTTGGCGTAGTTGGTTAAGACACCACCTATCACGCCGCTGGTCATGGGTTCGATTCCCTTCCAGACAAACATTTGTATGCATGAACATGTCTGTCCTGTGTCTGGGTGTAATAATCTATAGGTATAAAGTAGTGTAGGTATATAGTATATCAGTTATCTGGTTTCCATAGTACAAGCTCTGCTTAGTTTGGGATCAGATAACCGTGTGAAGAATGTCCCAGGATATTTATTTAATTTTACTCATGTTTAATTAAAACAGATTTAAATTTCAACAATTTATTCACTTGAAATCAATACTCCATCCCTCGTCAACATCTGTATCATCACGATGCCTCATTGATGGAGCTGTAGGCTTTTCTGTAGTCGTAGTTTCTGCTTCCGGGGTCAAGTCATAGCCATAATCAGGATTATACGTCGTGGTCTCGACTGGAGACTCTATGGTCTCGGTTACAGTGTAATGTTGCTCAGCGATCAATGGGCTCACTAGACCAGTGCTCTTTGGTCTTGTAGAAGACTTGATAGTTTCGAAGTACTCAAACATTGGATTCATTGTGGAGGTGGTTGTATGTCTGTTGCCGCGGTAGTATGCTGGCATCTGAGGGTAGAAGATAATCATTTATTCAACCAAAAAAGTACTTACAGCTCTAAAGTTAATACGCTTGGTGTTAGTATCTAAATATATAAAAGGAAAACGTGACTAACTCAAACTCAAAACTCATTTATTCAGTTTAGGCCCTAATAAGGCACTTATGAATGTCGATTACAATTTTTACAATAGACTCTACCATCGGTTCGGAATACACTTAAACTGAGAAGACCCCGGCAAGAAACTCAGCAAGGCTTCTTTTTTTTGTGGAGCTCGTAGGAATCGAACCCACGACCTTTATCGCGGCATCCGACGTCACTACCACTGAGACTCGACTTATCTTCTCGTCATATCGTACTACAACCATGTATTCTTGTATTTTATGTAATGAGCCACCTTATAGTAGGCCTTATCGAACTGACTATCGAATCTATCAATACAAAGCTCAAACCACTGGATGGATCGGGCTGAAATTTGTCATACAGATAGTTAATATACCAAGGAGAATATAAATAATAGCTCATCTGACAGATCTATTCTTTTGAAATGCACAAAATACGACGGCTTGTAAAAATAGCTGGATAAGCTATCAAGAACTTGAAATAGGCGATCATGTTTCTTACGCTTTCATTAACAGTTTCGATCCAATCAGAATAGGCTCCCACAAGAGTAAAGACAGTCGGGGCATTTCTGTAGCCACAAACTGTTGGGCCAAAGGATATAAGGCCCACTAGACGCCCAGCGAGAACAGCCGGCCCACCTGCATCATGCTGGAGAGAAATATTGTTTCAGTAAAATGTTATCAAGTTGAAAATCTATCGCCAAACACCTTTCGGTGTGTTGCTGCATTAGCATATGCAGCTGCATTTGAAAACCAGTTCCCTTCTAAGCTTTTTATGCTTACCACCATCGACCACATCATCACTGACCGGGGTGAGATTGTGGCATACACAGGCATAGTAAAAAAATTGAAAATCTCGGCATATAGGCAGGTACAAAAGCCTACGAAAACATAAATCAGCCTTAAAAAGTTACAATAGATAACTTTTTGTATTTAAAAAAAATAGGGATCACCACGAAAAATCCAAGGTGTAAAATATTTGAGATAAGAGATAATATGACGCGCCTTTCCAAATTACTGGGGTCGATTCTGTTGTTTACGAACTTAACTAATATTAGACAAGTCACCTCTCTTTCATGTTAACTTATTGAAAAAAGACAGAACATTTTTAATGCTGTCAGTTTAATCCATACCGTCGTAATGTACGGGTAAATAGTCGTGACCAATAAAGATCGCGCTTAAATTCACGTTGAAATATGTGATCGGATTAAACTGACAGGACTAAAATATTTTGCATCCCTTTCTTATATTTACTATTAGAAAGAGATATAGTGAGATTAAATTTAGATAGTTCGTAAACAACAGAATCGGCGCCACTGTATCCTTACGAATGAGTTTGCATGTAGTATTTATTCGTTTTCAGTAGCAGGTCGTCTTCAGTATCTCACTTATTACCGGATTTGTTGGTCAACTAATTAGCCGACCGCGCAACACAACGCACGTATCATTGTCATAGAGTAAGCCAGTGCAGTGCCATACTAATAATAAATGAGCGATTTTTTTTGAAAGGACTAAAGTTGGTAGCCTCTGATGGCTGCAGCAACCTTACCGCACAAATCGGCGAGCGCAGACGGCTCTCAGCCGGGAATATTTATGAATTTAGGAGGGGTGCGCCATGTTATATAAAATTCTTTCCATCGCGCGGGTCGCAGGTGAAATTGCAGTACTAAAAAGCATAATTGACATTGTATTTTTTTACTTACGTCACATGCTCCTTCCCCAGTGGACATGGTACCAGCGCAGAACATAGTTTCTGTTATAAACTTGCTAAAAAAACAAATTTATTCGTTTTTATCAACACGTGATATCAACATCAGAATTTTAAATTTTATCATCAACATATACTTATACTATTTTCAACCATTTTTTTTAATGATAGTTTTAGACTAAAATATCACGATTACTAATTACTTCCAGGTTTCATCCACGTTATCGTATTTTCCCAAAATAAAGTACTTACATCCTATGTGTTTTTTAGGACTATGTTTGTAGACTCATAATTTTCGATTTGTAGTTAGTTTTGTTTCAAGTTACCGACTCAAGTAACTTAAAAACTTAATATTAAAAAAAACCTGACTACCTAGACTAAACTACTTTTAAATAAAATGACTTACTCTCCATAGACTTCCTTACAAAATTTGGTAGGATATACTGGTAGGAACTTTCTTTGTAAGAACATAGGTTCGTATGATAATTTTTGTGACATCTGAAATATTATAATATAAATTATATAATATAAATTATATAATATAACATTAATTTAAATTAAATGAAATATTAAATTAAAATTAAACTACAAAATCTATCCTATATATATACAGAGTAACTATAAATAATAAACCGCATTTAAATCGCCGCCTGCAGGCAGGGTCCCCAAAAAGCTGGCAACGTTACCTCGTTGGATTGCAAGGCTGATGCGCTGCCCGAGGTAAGTGCCAGCTCTTTGGTCACCTGTAGTGTCAATAAGGCGTCTGGATAGCTCCCTAACCAAACTGCGAGCATCTTGACCCCAACTATTCATAGTTTCGACCCCAAACGGAAGAAATATATAACTATCCCCAAAAGAAGTATATAAGAATTATATAATTAGTAAGAAGTTATTCTTTAAGAATATTACGGGTCGGTTGGCGTGATTGGCTAAGATACCACCTATCATGCCGCACGTCATGGCTTCGATTCCCACCCAGGACAAAAAAAATGTGCATGACCACTGAGGTCTATTACTGCGTATAGAGACGATGCCACACATAACCATTATGTTCCGTTTAACTGTAGCCATCCGGCCACACTTCACTTAGTTGTTTAAATACGAAACCCGTAAGCGCCATGAAAATACTGAAAGTACTTTCGACCTTTAGGTCACGTAAAAACTACATTTTAAAAGCGTTCTAGAGACGACTAATTATCGGAGCATGATTTTTGCTCAGAATAGCTTCTCTATACGTAATATAACCTCAATGCATGATCATAAAATAAAGTATCAAATAAAAAATAAAAAAAAGAGTTTAATAAATATTTTGATAATAACGACAGTAATTCTTATAAAATAGACGTCCACACGTTCACACATCCACACATTAATGACATCCTCACAAACTTTCGCATATATAATATGAAAGAAGAAAGAAATAACATTTATTTTAGACAATACACAACATTACTTGTTGTTTATTATATTAAAGGCAAAGGTACAGAGTCATACAGCCTTGTCTTATTTGATCATATTCAGTTAGATTTAGTACGATGGTAGCTGTTCTACTAAAACTGTTCATGGACTTCTTGAGACAACTTGAAAAGCCACTATACACGTAATCATTTCATTTCACTGCACTGGTGCACTTGTATTGATCTTTATTGGATTGTTCCCGACAAAAAGTCACACAACATTACATTATGACATACAGGTATGATACATTGAACAATAAAAAAAAGTAAAATATTTGTTGGAAATACAAAAATGACAGTATACCTTAGTAACACCCCAGCCTAGCAACAGTACCTCAGCTGTAGAAGGTATGCTGTGGGAGGAGTGGGATATCTGAATGATCTTCGGTATTCTGTGGTAGTTGAAATGCAAGTGTCTCCTGATACGGATGATGGCGATGTTGTTCTGGAGGGTCCGAGGGTTGTAGCCAGGGTGGAAGAATACCTGGGGATTGATTTTACATAAACAACTTTAAAAAAAAGAGTAAAACCATCGAAGACAATAAAATCAATATGGAACCACTTAGGAGCTATACAGAACCCAACGCTGTTTTTCTGTCAAAAATTTCATTTTTGGTACAATCTTTTATTGCCGACTGTACTTTTTTTGCAGTCTTCAACTACTCGTTAAGACGGTTCGAATGAGTCCAAACACGACGGGGTTGTGTCGTTTTATTGCGGAGTTCTGATGGCCACCTTCCAGCTCCATCATCAGATCAGCTCCACATCATAATATGGCATTGTCACCCGATTTGTATATTCGTGCAAAATTTCAGCTCAATCGGAAATCAAATTTGACTTGCAAAATTCCATTACAGACAACGGGACGGTCGAACGTAAAAGCTTATAAAAATCGGTTCATATGCAAAAAAGTTATGCGAACAAACATAAAAAAAAATACAGCCTAATTGAGAACCTCATCCTTTGTTTTTGAAGGAGGTTAAAAAGTTATGGGTCTTTGAAAATCAGCGCTGAAAACTGAGATAGGTGTTTTTTAGCGTACCCAAAGGGTGCCAACGGAGCTACTAAGCCTCCGCTGTCCGTCCGTTCATCTGTCAACGGACTGTATTAAAATAAATATGGCAGGTGCTTGGTGACAGGATGATGATGATGATGGTAGCCAACCAAGCGGGTACTATAAAGTACCCTACGACCGTACTATAGTTTCCTCACGATGTTTTCCTTCACCGAAAGCTCAAAGGTCACGACATTCGAAGTTAATTACACTGAGCTATCATCGCCTCAAAATTCTATTCAAAGATATCTTCAATAAAGGAAAATTGAGACAGTTTCAAACAATCCTGTCGGTAACATAAGAAGCTTTGTACTACAAAACAACTTTTAACAATAAAGCAGATATCTTTCATTGAAAGCCAGAAGGCGTTACAAACGTCAAGTGCTTTTGTATTAAGTTGGAGTCAAGTTAGGTTGTTAATTACGTCTCAGTTAAGTTGGATAAAAAGCAAACAAGTAATTTTGTCATGTAATGTCTTTACAAAAGTATTTTTATGAAGTTACTTATGGGCTTTTGAAATTTTAAGTTTTCCGGGTTAGTTATGAAAGAATGAAAATGTATTTTTATTTCACAAACACATTTAAAAGAATATAACAATGACAAACAGACAAAATAAGTGTTCTGTGTTCTTAAACGAAACGTTCAGCTCAGCATGTTGCTACTGACTAAAATCTATGATTCGAAACAAATGCCAGTTATTAAAATTTCCAGCAAAATCTGTATTTTATTTATTTCCATTTCAATAAACATCCGCGCTGTACCTATCCAAGGAAAATGGCAACATTGGTTGTAACTGCTGCGCTTTATTGGAACACTGGCAGTTATGCAGTGAAATTGTAGTTTCTAATATTTAGTCTTCTCTCTCTTATACGTTAAATTGTTGAGCGCTTACGAAAAATCAATACCGATAAATATGTCTTACCAAAAATAAATAACTTCTTTAGAATAAGAACTTTCAAAGTACCCAAGCTGTTAAACGAACTGCCGGACGATATAATTGAAATATATAAGCCTGAGCTTTCTGTTAAGGAAAACATCTTGAGGAAACCATAGCACGGTTGTAAGGGTACACTGTAGTACCCCGTCTGGTTCCCTACCAGTTCGTTGCAAATCTGTCGCCAAGCAACTACTGTAGCAAGTTCTCTCTAGGCTTTGTGTGCTTATCACATTCGGCCATATCATCACTGACCATGGTAAGACTGTGGTTAAATTAAACGATCTAGAGTCCGAATAAGGCATTTTATTATTCAGATTCACTCTATGACTGATTATGATGATTTTCTCTTTCAATCGTTCCCCTCTCTTGTGCCCCAGTCACAAATTATAGCTCATGAATAGGTCTTACCTCTAAAGCATTCACCTTTTCTCCACCGATCCTGCTGTGGTTACTGCCGATCCTTACTTGAAGAATTTGTGGATTCTCACGATAGAAACGGTTGTTATGCGTCCTGTTGTAACATAAAAAAATATCTGATCTCTTGTATTGGAATGTGAACAAAAAAATCTAGCTCAAATAAGAATATCTTAACAATTTTCATCAGGAAGTTCCAATTGTTATCTTCCAGCTCTATCATCAAACTCAAAACTCATTTATTCAGTTTAGGCCCTGATAAGGCACTTATGAATGTCGATAGTTACAATTTTTACAATAGTCTCTACCACCGGTTCGGGATACACTTAAACTGAGTAGACTCCGGCAAGAAACTCAGCAAGGCTTCTTTTGAGAATCTTTTGATCAGATCGTAGTTATCATGAGTCATGAAAAGTGTCGCGTTTAGTAGGTATTGGACTTAGGTTCTGATAGGCTGAGGGACCGCAAAAGAGAAATCACTTTTAGGATCTATTTCCTAGTACCTTGATATTTTCTTGGCAAGCGTACTCGCCCTAGGTACGTACTCCTTCTTAGGGTCAGTCGATGACCAAACGTACACCCATTATAGAGCAATCATCGGAGTCTCAGATACGTGTATAATATATGATACTACAATCAAACTGATGATGGAGCTGGGATGTAGGGTCTGGATCTTCCTGATTGTAAATAGTAGGACAGTCGAATTTGGGCTAGTTAGGCTTTTTAGCAAGAATACTTTTTGCTAGACATGATGACGAGGGTCTAAAGATGGAACTGGAAGATTGCCACTGAAACTCACTGATGGAAACTGCTGATAATCGGTTTGAGCTCATTTGTATTGTTTTCATTACATAAAGATCAGGCTTTTAAAACTAGTTTTAAAAAAAATACTCACAATTGCAAGCAAGCAGCAGTAGTCAGCACCAAGTCGTGCCAGTATATCGCTCCACCACACCAAAATCTTCCCATCACGTGGATTGACACCATGAAGGGGTAATGTCTGACGGTGGTTCGTTCACCCTTAAAGATTCTCCTACCCCCAACACGGTGATGTTCTTGGCGCTCTTGTAATTCAATCTGAGGATCTGATGATGGTGATTGCAAGATTATGATTTTCATCAAATGATTAGCAAGTCGTGGCTTCGATAACTTAGGATAACTAACCTATACTCACTCATACACCTAAAGACAGAGATAGAAGCAGGACGGCCGGATGTAGGATGCAAGGGAACATGAACGAGTGAATGAAATAGGAAATAGTGAAAGGTGAAATAGAGAGAAAGAAGTCAAGATGATTGGTTAGGTTTAAGAAAATACAAGATGGAGACGAATTTCAGAATAGCAAGACAAAGACGATACAAGATTGGCGTATAAAATTGAACTATGAGTTATTCATCATCATCATGTCAGTCGAAAGACGTCCACTGCTTGACAAAGTCCTCCAAGGATCTCCACGATGGCCGGTCTTGCGTTACCTGCATCCAGTGGTTCCCGCGACATTATTGTTAGTAACAATACAGTGTTTAAGAGTTTATGAGTATTACTCTGCCTTTCTCTACATATCTATAGGGATAAAAATCAATTGCTACTCTACTTACTGCCAGTCTCTACTAATATAACAATATAATAATCAATACACGATGAGCAACTGAATCTATTATTTTTCTGATTAAAACACTCCAGCTATAAAAAGCATAATCGCCAAGCGGACATCAATTCATGATATTAAAATTTTGATACGAAAAGAATTTGTACTGCAAATTGTTACTCGTTAATTGGATTTATCGCTGAGGTATGACAAATTTTCGCTACATTTTTAATTTTCTGCACACAGGGGTGCTGTTGTTTTATATTTTGCTTTGTAGCACTTAATTTGAATTTACTTTAGCTCGTAAAAAGTTTGCAGAGTTTCAAAAGTTTTGACATGCCAGTTGGCGCATTGTTTTATGACTACACATATCGTGTTTCTGGTCGTGCGTTCGATTCCCATCTAGGACAAACATTTGTGTGCATGTACATGTCTGTTTGGCCCGAGTCTGAGTGTAATTATCTATCTATAAAGTTAAGGCTCTGATAAGGCACTTATGAATGACAATAATTACAGTTGACTCTACTGTGCAAATCTAATTAGACTGACTGAAACTGAACAGGGCTCCAAAAGGCACTCCAAAAATCCAAAAAATTCTTACCCCAGTATATGCTTTCATTATCTTTGGCGTCGAATTCGTGGTTATCATAAGGTGTTTCACCAATGATTTTATCAACGACTTCGTTAATCTTCTCCTCACCACTTTTACCAAAAAAATCATCACTCATCGTCTTTCTTGCAGACTTAGCCCCAGCACCTCTTTCAGCTATTATCTTTATTATATCATCTCTATTCATTTTCTCTTTCAATATCAAATATAAATTCTTCGTCTGATTTTGTGATAAAAACCTGAAGTGATCATTTTCACTCAAAGACTTGTAAAAATTAGTTTCATTCAAATCCGTTTTACTAGTTACATTAGTCAGCAGTTCTTCAAACTTATCATTGTCAATGGCGTAAGTATTAATTGTTTTTATCTTCTCTTTTAGCTCTTGAATTCTTACTCTGTCGTTTATATCTGAGTTAACATCAAAAAGAGCTATAAATGTGTTAGCTAAATCCATAATTGAATAATTATCTGTCACATTTCTATCTTTATCGTTGTCTCCTTTTGCAGCATTAATATTTAGAAATATAGTTAAATAAATTATAAACTGCATCGCATTGCAGTTTTGTTCTAAAATGTTGCCTAATGTATTATTTTTATCGAAAACTGAAATTGATTTGAATATTTTATTGCTGATATCGTTCGTCGTTTTTATTATGTTATTTTATTCAATTCTCTCAGACGTTTCACTAATACAATAGGTAAAATATTTCTCTTTTTTTCCTTACTGAAATCGTTTTCCCTCGAGTATTTCATAGTGATTGTTGTACTCGAGAAAATATAATATTTATGAGGAATCGTGTGAATTTTATTCTCGTTTCACTTCACAGAATTCTCGACAATTTACATATGTTGATACATTTTTTCTTTTAATATTTTTTTGCTACGTTTAAGTAGGATCTTATTTGCTGGGATTCCCTGAATGTTTCTTTTACATTTCGAATAATCAAATCATCTACAGTATTATTTTACTGGAGTGGGCTCTAAGAGTAAGTAATAGGTACTGAGAGATTTTGGGGTTCCATTTTTTCGTAACCTACGTCAGCTTTTTTAAGCTTACGTTAATTTTGATATGAGTTATTTGGCCTGTTTTCGAATCGACGATTAATTTCCACAGTGCTTCGTTCAACATGAACTCTAATATGTTTAATTTACAGATAGGTATCATACTTTGTAAGTGCCATCTGCTTCCCAAGGAAGCAAATAAATAAATTAAACTTTAATATCTTCATGACAGTAACTAATAAAGCAAAGAACCCACTATCGCTCTCAAAGAGTCTGTATAAAATGAGTCTGAGAAGGAAACACGAAAGATGTTTAATCGTACGTTGACATAATTTCCTCGAGGGAATATTATTATATTTTATACGACAGTATTTAAAATTGATGTCGATATGATGGTATGAAAACAGTTTGTTAGGAGATTAAAATAATTTTACGAAGATTTCTTCGTAATTTTTAAAATAGCTTTGGGAATTTATTTAACGCTATTTAGATGTTTAACATTTATTTTCCTTCGAATTTATTTTGGAGTTATTGATTTACAAAATCCGATGTGGATTTCTATATTATTTTAATAGTTTTAGTATGTAACCATAGCACGGTCGTAGGGTACTTTGTAGTACCCGTCTGGTTTACTAACCATCAAATTGAAAGTCTGCCACCAAGCTCCGACCAATATGTTCCGACAGCAGCACTTGAGAGTAAGTTCGCTTCTATGCTTTGTGTACGTAGGTACTACAAGTTTTTGCTTATTAACATTCGTACGTGAAGTCGCGGTCAAACAAAAATAAATTCATAAATATTACATTACAACCATGATCTCAATCTAATTTCTTGACGGGATTTTCAATAGAGCTCAATGCTTAGGCCTTCCTGTGGCCTATCGCAAAAGCATGTCACGATTAATCAGCCCCTCATTGACGTATTTTGGCTTCCGATACTATGCGGGTAGTTTTTCTAACAGGTTATCTATTTGATTGATGAATACGGGCGGTTGTGAACGTTCTTACATGAAAGTAGCTTAGGTCTGTAGTTTTTGCATTTTTATATTGGTAGGTAGGTACGTCTGTAAGTGTAGTGTAGTGTTAAAAATTTGAAAGAATATTAATAACAAATATTTGCCTATCAAAGTGATCGTATTATAATCGTTTCTGTAGAAACTAAAACCACAGCTAAAACGAAAAACTTGAATGATGTTGTGATGTAAAGACAGCCGCGCCATCTGTTGTTCAGTAGCAAGACCAAGAATTAATCTACTCTTTCTTAATTTTTTTTAAACTATAACATAATTATTAATATGTCTCAAAGTTAAATAGTTATACATAATGTATTAATTAACACGAGCTAATTAAAAATGTTTAGGTGGCAGATCTTGTATTTTTGAAAAGTTAATATAGTGCCATCTAACGGTGAGTAGCAGAAACATAAAACTATCAAATCGCTTTGAACAATGGGTTACTTCTCATACAAGTAGTTCTTGTTTCTGTACATAGATGGCAGGAAATAATTTTAGAGCAAATCGAAATGCTTAGTTTGTGTGCATCAAAATCTTCGAATTATATTGACAATCATCAGTGCAATATTATTTTGAGATATCAAAACCATGTACTACATGCCCATTCCCACCGTATACCTAATTTACTAGTCACCAGCATTAGGACCCGCGAGGTGTTTGGCTCTGGGTTAATTAGGTACACACGGCCACAGATCAAGCTACACATTTTTGTTGCAAAATAGCTCCTATTCCCATCCAGGTTCGATTCCCATCCAGGACAAATATTTGTGTGCATGAACATGTCTGTTTGTCCTGTGTCTGGGTGTAATTATCTATATAAGTATGTATTTACAAAAAAAAAAAAAAGTAGTATATGTAGTATATCAGTTATCTGGTTTCCATAGTACAAGCTCTGCTTAGTTTGGGATCAGATAACCGTGTGTGAAGAATGTCCGAGGATATTTATTTATTTATTTATTACAACCGCATAAGGTGCCGCAGTGTGTAGCTTGATCTGTGGCCGTGTGTACCTAGTACCTACTCATATTTATTAGTTAATCTATCTAATACTTAATTAATCCGTGAGTTAATGATGATAGAGATTTCCACGAAGGTCGCGGGATCGAATCCAACAATGTACTTGAGCTTTCGGTGATGGAAAACATCGTGATCACGGTGTAAGGGTACTTTGTAGTAGGTACCCGACTGGTTGGCTACTTCCCTCAAGTTGAAAATCTGTCGCCAAGCAACTTTCAGGTGTGTCCGACAGCTGTACTTGAGAGCCGTTCCCTTCTAGGCTTTGTGTGCTTATCACATTGTAATTTTTTTTTTATATTTTTGCATATTATGTGTAGGTAGGTATGTATAACCGTCCCCTAAAGCACTGTAGGTAGGTATGTCGGTAAACTATAAATTAAAAAGAACCCTGTATAATAATATGTACCGAAATTATATTTTATGGCTCAATGTAAAAATGTTATCTCATATTTGCCATCCTTACCTACTGGTTTGGCCAGCCTATTAATTTTTCGGAATGTCATGGGTACAATCAACGAAATGAAATTCTGTTTTCACAATTAAACCATAGAGACACTGAGGCCTTGGTGGATTAAAGCTCAAATTTTAAGCTCACGACTAGCGCCGTTACTCACGAAAGCTTCGTTTTAAATGAAATCGCCGGTAATTTATTTTGGTCGAATAATTCAGGGTGGGGCCAGTGAAGTGGCGGCAGTGTCCAACGATAGGCGGTAGCCAATACGTGTGTTTGTTTGAGTACCTACCCACATATAACGAAGTCTTTCATTTTTTTACACAGTAGCCTCGATGTTTTAAGAGTTGCATGGAAATCCAGTTCTGAAATAATAATAATAATAATTTAATAACTTATTTATTTATTCAGATAACATAGATCCATATCCAAACATAAACCTTAATTTTAGTGTTAGTTAATACAATGATTTAATTGAATCTAATTTTTATTTCTACTATACAATATTATAGCGATCTCTCTATGCACACACCAGCCGGTTTTCACCAATGAGTGCCGCACAAAGTACCGCATGGTCGGCGATGCATAGTGGTCCGCTACTGTCCTCAGGATACTGTTCCGCAACAGGGATGCCTAATATAATGTTTTTATTGAGTTAAAAAAAAGGGTGCTTTAAAAATTAAGGGCGCTAATTTTAGCACCTTTTAGCAGTTCAACAACTGTATAAAGCATAAACGTCGTTTAACACTAACGCCCGGGTAAAATTAGACAGATCCTCTATACAAATTCTGTCACATAGCCTTATTTAACCCATGGGCTATAATGCTATAACACGCTGGTGCATTTGGGCCTAGAGTACTAACAAGAATATAAAACCGCTTATCACAAAAACCAGTTTTAATGGCCCCATATTCGGTTTCATTAAGGCACTGAAATTAAACAATTTTCACCGACATAATTCAAGCGAGTCGCGGCGCGCTCAATTTTAGGCAATAAACATTTTGATAATACCTACTTGATTAAATACCTACCAGCTCTTATTAACTTACCGACTTTAATTTGATGATTTTGAATATTTTAATTGCAGCATAATTATAAAATAAAAATAGTTTCTGACTGTAGGAAATATTTCATACAATTTGTGATTCAAATTAAGAATTTCCAAGTAAAATAAGCTAAGACTATGTAAAGACCGTATTTAAAGAAAGAGACAAAACAAAGTGGCAATCTTTTTTTTTTCAAAACTTCTCAAGAATTGGTTAGTACATCGTACATTATTCTATAACTGAAATATACATTCTTGGAAAATTTCAACTTACCACCTATTACGCATCATGAGATATAACGATTGTTAAGGTCGAGCAAATACGTCAAAAAAATCACGATTTTTGTATGGGAACTTTAATTTTTTATTTAATTTTCATTATTTGTTTTTATAGCGGCAACAGAAATACACATTCTGTGAAAAATTCAACTGTCCACCTATTACGCTTCATGAGATATAACGATTGTTAAGGTCGAGCCAAAAACGTCAATAATATCACGATTTTATATTTTTATTATTTGTTGTTACAGCGGCTAAATGAATTCTGAGAAATTTCAACTATTACGGGAAAAAAAACAGAAGAATTCCGTAGGCAACCTTCGAGAATAGAACCCTAAAAGCCGATACGATGGGATGGGATGCAATTCGTTGCGGTGCGCTCTGTTTCCTTTTCCTTTGTGTTCCCGCGTTATGACGTTAATGGTCACCTGTGTGGAGTAACGTAGGGTAACGTAGTGGTTACGCGAAACGGTGCGCGATCGTTAGTCTATTCATCATTGTTTGGGCTATTAACACCGCGGTTTGATAAGCGAAACGGTCACTTGATTTGAAAATATGAAATAAAATGAAGCCTTACTGAGTTTCTTGCCGGAGTCTTCTCAGTTCAAGGTGTGTATTCCGAACCGGTGGTAGAGTCTATTGTAATGATTGTAACTATCGACGTTCATAAGTGCCCTAACAGGGCCTAAACTGAATACTTAAATGAGTTTTTGATTTTGATTGAAGTAAATTAATGTTATGTATGAATCTATACATATAAGCGGTAACTGCGTCCACTACATAAAAAGGGTATTTTATCACAATCAATAAGCAGAAGGGTATCAAAATTTAGACCCACATCTATACGCTTATTTTTTAACCTCCTTTAAAAGAAAATCCTCCTCCGTTCTCATGTCGGTTATGTGTTTTCACGCTTAAAGACCGTTTTTTTTTGCGTTGGGTCTCATTAAAGCTCCAAGGTATATTCATTTTGTCCTTGAAAGCGGTTTTACTCCTTTTTTAAAAGTTAATCATTTAATTTCCAACCGTGTATTCTATGGCTCCACAAAATATAGGACGTCAGATAGCGTTTCCGCGCTTTTGTGTTTTCCCTTGAGTTGTGAACGCTGAGTGTGAAACGGCTTTCAAATTTACCGTTCATCGCAATATTTATTGTTTTACTGCAATCTACGAGGCTACGAGGGCTTGTAATGCTTCAATATTTGCGCCCCTTTTGATTCTAATGGTTTTCTTAAGTGTTTTCCTTGATTTATAAACTTTATTAATATAGAGGAGCAAGGACTCTTTCATTTAAAAGGGAAGATCTTTCACCAGACTGGGTCATTGCGTCCAACTGTAGATGCTGAAAAATTTAAAAAAATTGTGACCTTACGGAAATCCATTATAAGATTAGATAGAAGACAAATATTTAGCAACTAATTCCGCTCTATCTCCTTCTTGATCTCCTGGACTTAACAGGATATCGACACATGTTTCGCTTCTTCACGAAGCATGACACGATTTCCTGTTATGTTCCCTTGTGTGGGACTTGAAAGAGAAGGAGATCCAGCGGATTTAGTAACTAAATATTTGTCTTCTGTCTAACCTACTGGTGTGTTCCGGCAATTGCACTTGAGAGCCAGTTGCCTTCTTGGCATTGTAACAGGTCAGCAACACGCAATACCTCTGGTAATGCAAATGGCGATAGGCGATGGTGACCACTTACCATCAGGTCGACCGCCTGCCTACTTGTCAACCTTCTGACATAAAAAGGCTTTCCACAAAGATCTCCACGGTGGCCTTGCGCTACCCGTATACAGTGGTTTCCCACGACCCTAACAAAATCGTCGGTCCACCTAACATAAAATAATATGAATTAATTTTATTTCCTTTCATTCTACAGTTAAAATAACATTATAAAATAAACCTCCATAAAAGATGTTCAGGTAACAATTGAAATACGGTATAATACTTCGCAATTGAGGTGTGCCCCTGATTCAATGTTTTGTTAAAAAACAACCACTCTCAGAAACAGGAGGGTTGTTGTAGTGCTTACATTATTGAATTCAGCCAAGCGTGAAGCGCTAGATAATGCTCAAGATGGAGTTTAAGTTTGTGGAAACGTATTTTAAGCTTAAGATATTCGTTTAAGTTGTTACATATATTTTTGGGTAGGTATTGAATAATACTTTAAGCTATCAGGGTGGAAATTTGAGACGGGTCAGTAAGGGCAGCTACCTTAAGGGTTGAACGCGAATATGGTCTTAGTAGACCATCTCTTATTTATTGAATTATTGCTATCGGCATTTACAGATTTTGAAAAAAAAATACAGTCAGCGAGAAATCGGTGATTTTTTCGATTTGTGACATTTCTGATACCCTAACCTAACTTGGCCCCACAGAGCCTTTTGATCCTTGTCGGAGACAGGATTGATTAAGCTAATAAAAATTATTTTCGAAAATCGGCGATTTCTCGCTAACTGTAAACTTTTTTCAAAATGTGTAAATACCGATAGGAATAACTAAAAAAATAAGGGATGGTCTCCTAAGACCATATTCGCGTGGCTTCAATCCTTAAGGTAGCTGCCCTTACTGACCCGTCTCAAATTTCCACCCTGTATAGTTTTCCGACAGTTCTTTTTCGAAACAGTTCTTTCCAATTTTTTTCATTTATGCAGCATTGACATCGTTCAAGTGATACGATCCTGGAGTTACGTCTAAATAGGCTACAAAAAAGTAAATTTGCATGTCTAAATAGGTTAACTAATTGACTCAGGCATGACCTTGCGGAAATCCATTATAAGATTAGATGGAAGACAAATGGAGCTCAGTGTGTGTGTGCTTGTGCGCATTCATACGGGTTCTGTGTTCGTGTGTTTATTCGCGTTCGTCGAGTAGTCGACAGTGGGTCTACTACGTCCTGATGATGCTTCGTGAAGAAGCGAAACACGTGTCGATTTCCTGTTAAGTTCCCTTGTGTGGTACTTGACAGAGAATGATATATCCAGCGGAATTAGTTACTAAATATTTGTCTTCCATCTAATCTTGTCTAAATAGGTCTTTATCTATTTACAAAACAAGAAAACGTGACTGACTGACTGATTTATCAACGCACAGCTCAAACCACTGGACGAATCGGGCTGAAATTAGGCATACTGATGGCTATATTATGGCGACGGCTAAGAAAGGATTAATGAAAAACCCCTAAGGGGTGAATAAAGGATCGCAGGTAAAACCGAGGAGCGGAAAGCTAGTGTACCAATATTTTTTTCTTTTTCATTCACAGGACGATACATACCATCTATCTACTCCATAGCTTTGCTGTGATAGATTTCCTAAATGCGAGGTGGTATAAAGCTGGCTTTAAAATGCATTTTATTGCCATTAGGGTCACCCAAATGACTTTTATTTTTACCGTCGTGGTAAGTATACGTCTACACCGAGGAAAAGTACTTTAAATATTGAAGATAGAAATTTTACTGGAAGAAGAAATTTTATGTGTAAATATTGAGGTTAAATAAACTAGGTTATGAAGCTAGAAATTTCCGGATTTTTTTTTTAAGTTGTATTGAAATAAAATAATGTCGCCAGCCAGACGGGTACTTTGTAGTAGGTACCCGTCTGGCTGATTACCACCCTCAAGTTGAAAATTTGTCGCCAAGCACCTATCGGTGTGTTTCGGCAATTGCACTTGAGAGCCAGTTTGCCTTCTCGGTATTGTACCAGGTCAGCAACACATTGGCAATATCTCTGGTATTGCAAATGGCGGTAGGCGACGGTAACCACTTACCACAGGTGGGCCGTATGCTTGCTTGCTACCTTAGTATAGACACAACTTAGATGAAGCATCGGCAAAATTCGAAAAATCGATCGTTCCCGAAAAGAGTGCGCCTACAACATTACTCATGTATTAAAAAATGATTGCGAAAATTATCTTGTTGAACGTTGAATGGCGCGATAGTGAATGATTTTTATTAGTTGTGTAAATCGGAAGTGAAGTGTACGGAAACGATTTGCCGATGCTACATCTAACCAAAATCCTACGTAGGTTAACTAAATACGTTTTTCTGGACGATTGAAAGTTCAAAAAGTTAAGTTTTATAAAAAAAATTCAATGTCTATTTTCTTGAAAACTTTTACGTTTGGGGTAGGATGTTCTATAGTGAAATATGTCAGAAAAGATGGGTACTACACGCCCTTAACGGATCTAGGTCGACTTAACCTGTAACCCTGTATAAGTATGTATTTACAACAAAAAAAAGTAGTATATATAGTATATCAGTTATCTGGTTCCCATAGTACAAGCTCTGATTAGTTTGGGATCAGTTAACCATATGTGAAGAATGTCCCAGGATATTTATTTATTTAAACTCTAAAATATAAATGAGCCACTTCTAAGCAAACTTCGCAAGCTGCTTAGTTCAATTTAAAAATAAATACATTTTCTTTCTTTTCTTGATTCATTACCTACCGTCCTTCAAGTCGGATTAACAGTAATCCCCGTGTAACGTCTCCCCTGATAACTAAGCTTAAAATTGCCGAGTTTTGTCGAACGTCGGGAGTTACCGAGTTAAACGATCGAGAGTTACCGAGTTAAGAACGTTTACACAATTAATCATGACTATGTTTTTGTAGTAACCTCATTAATTTTATCTTACTTACTAGGTTTTTTTTTTATATGTATAGGCCTGTGTTTGTCCACAATCTCACCGTGGTCAGTGATGATGTGGCCGATGGTAAGCACACAAAGCCTAGAAGGGAACTGGCTCTCAAGTGCAGCTGTCGGAACACACCGGAAGGTCCTTGGCGGCAGATTTTCAACTTGAGGGTAGTAGCCATTATTATACATGTGAAAGTTTGCTATGATGTGAGGATGACACAACACACTACACACAACCGATCACGCTACCGTCCTCGACGGCGAGGACTGCCGCGACGTCCCACTCAGTCTCGTCCCGTTCAAGCAGCCCGAGCTGCCTACAGTAATCCGACCGCCCCCCATTAGTCGTAACTCGTACAAAGTCCTCCCCCTCCCCCGGTAACGCCCTGAGCCGAGGTTCGTACCCCATTCGGGGGTGCCCTCAGGCGTTGTTACCTAAATATTACCCGGCTGAGAGCCCTCTGCGCTCGCCGATTTGTCCGGTAAGGTTGTTGCAGCCATCTGAGGCTACCAACTTAGTCCTTTAAAAAAAAAAAAAAATGTGAGGATGATAATACAAATACCAGGGACTTTCCTCACACACGGTTATCTGATACCAAACTAAGCAGAACTTGTATGTAGGTAGCTAGGTAGGTACTATGGACATGAATTCTATAATAAGGGTTTTTTAAAGCAGTTTATCCCCTAGGGGGAGAGATGGAGGGGGGTGAGGATTGAAGGGGGTTAAAATGGTTAAATTTAACGACATGACGGCGCCTTCACCAAACTTTTCACGAAATGCACCACCACATTTTTCAGCTTCACATTGATATCGAACAGCTACTACTACCAAACGGATTTGGATGAGCCTTGGCACATAGATTCTCTTTACTTGTCTGTGTGTGTACATAAATAAATAGATAGATAATACCCTAGAATAACATATGGGCTAAAACATAAAATTCCTCGGGAGCGCGGGTGTAACCGCAGGGCGGAATCTAGTTCAAAATAAAAGTTCCAATTGAATGAAAAATCGGTTTTTGAGCACTCCTCGCGAGGTTCCATGAGTGTATAGTCACGTACTTAGGACTTCGATCAGTACTTCGTAGAACAAACTTCGCGAGTAGTGTGACTTTACAAAAATGAGATCGCAAATTTACATGGTTGTAGTAGCTTCTCTCTGCACTCGCGCCCCCCTGGCCAAGTGACAATTGTATCAATTTGATGTGTGCACCACCCCATCTCATCCCGTGGGGGGCGTAGAAGTCGTCCGAGGGAAGGTATACCAGAGTACGAGCAGCAGCGTATCTCTGAGAACTATAACACCATACTGCGATCACCAACCCGCCTGCCAAGCGTGGCGATTATGGCATATCCCCCCAAATGATCCAGGAGATCCCTGGGGGAGGCCTTTGTCCAACAGTGGACGTTTTTCGGCTGAAATGTATGTATGTATGTGTGATGTGTATTCTATATATCAAAAGACAATCCACAAAATAATAAAGACTTGCTGAGTTTCTTGCCGGAGTCTTCTCAGTTTAAAAATTGTAACTATCAACATTCATAAGTGCCTTAACAGGGCGCTAAACTGAATAAATGATTTTTGCGTTTGATTGAGTTTGACTGCACCTTTTACCAAAAAACATTATACAAATGACACTGACCTAAAAAGATCCGCTCATAATAACTGACAGGTACTGAAGAGTTGAAAGAAAACCACGATTGTAGTTGTTTGTGGTGGTAATGACGTATTTCCGGCGGGAGCGGCGGCCGGAACTGAAATTGTGGCCAGGGCCGGATCTGCTTTTGTTTCCCTTATTTTTGTTAGTTTGCTTCAGATTAATTGGGAGAAATCACGGTGGGAATGAGATTTTGCTTGTAAATAACTGAAATTTAAAATTTAAAGAAACCCCCGAAACTTCTAGAAAATTGGTCGTAATTTCCAAACGGCTGAGAGGATTTTCTTCTGAAAACTAAATCAAAATCGTTCACACACACACACAGACATACACGTCAAACTTACCTATAACATCCCGTCGATTTTGCGTCGATAGTTTCCTGATCCCATTGTTCATGAAGAAGTTTTAGTGGTGATTTTGAAAGAGATCAGTAGCCCGAAAAGGTATTCTAGTTTAATAATAATAAAGCCTTTATTATCATGTAGTTTACATTTTATGTTAATAAAATGTTTAAATTTGATAAATTTATGTTTAGAACATGTCATCATGCAGTCTCTACCGGCAATTTTTTTTTGGATTTCAGTCCAGCGATCTTTGAAGTAAGTTTTTTTTTCCTCAAATATTTTTTTTATAATGTAGTTTGTATTTTGTATACTCAGGTACTTATTTGTTGTTAATATTGTTACTTTTATAATATTAAATACAAATATTTTTTATTTATACCCAACGGAAGTTTAAGGTTTGAGGGTTCTACTGTCAAAGTTTTTCCAAAAAATATTTTTTTGTGTGAACCAGTAACCTACTTCGGATCTTTTCGTCTACTTGAGTTGTCAGACTTTACAAATTTCATGACTTTAGGTCCACGAAAAGTACCCCATGAGGGTTCCGTTTTCCCTTACTTACGGAACGCTAAAAAAGAAAAAGAAGCCCAGCAAATCTGTATCGCTCTAAAATTGCCAGGGTTGGCATAAAACTTGACGCAAGTGGCAAAGCTTTACCCAAATCCATCACTGTCAAATCCCTAAGGCGTCGTGACACGATATATTTACATAGAAAATTCATACATTAATGCCATATTGCTATTAGTGTGTTGAAACTTATATAACGGCTAATGGACCTGGTTTAAAGAAAAAAAAACTATGCAAAAATGTATATTTTTAACCCCCCGGCCGATACCGGCCAATAACCTTGATGATTTGATACAATCAAGTATTCAAAGCCTTCTATACTAATAAAGCTGAAGAGTTTGTTTGTTTGAAAGCGTTCATCTCCTGAGTTACTGGTCCGATTAGAAAAAATCTTTCACTAATAGGAAGCTACATTATCCATAAATTATCCAAAAATTCAAAATCAAAACTCATTTATTCAGTTTAGGCCCTATTAAGGCACTTATGAATGTCAAAAGTTACAGTTTTACAATAGACTCTACTACCGGTTCGGAATACACTTGGGGTTTTACTTTTATACCGGTAACGCGAGTGACGCCGCGGGGAACAGCTAGTATATTATATTTTACAGGTTACCCTAAAAAGTTTGTCAATCAGAAGTCCAAAGATGTACCCGAATCACTCCAAAGTATGTTCTGGAGTTTTTTGTAGTTTTCGAGGTAACCACGCCTGAGGGCACCCCCGAGTGGGGTACGAACCTCGGCTCAGAACCTCGGCTCAAGGTTTTCGAGTTATGAATATTTAGGACTTTCGATTTTTGTTGAAATTTTTCGTATCGCTGACACACTACCCGCTTCTATGCCGCCGATTGACGCCCCCAAATTCCAGCGCTCTAAGCCGTCGCCTACATCGCCCAATGAACGAGCCGGCCCTGGGTCAATCCTGCAGACGAACACATTTATAGTAACTCAATTTTTGTAAATCCTTTTTGAAGTCTTCAACAATATTAACGAAACGGAGCTCCCAGAATTTACGTCGTACGTATTATGTAAATTGAATTTACAGAATTTTCTTGGAAACAAAAAATCCGGATAACATGTCATGAGCCCGGAAGACTGGGACCTTGTTTCGGGATTTTGGCAACGTTTTTTGCCTCCGGGCGGGGTTCTATATGTAACAAAAATGAGGTTGAATTAAATTCAGTTTTATTTTACTTTCAGTTAATTTATAATGTAAAAGTACCTAATTAGTTTTTGTGTCTTTGAGACTTTTTAACGAAACGAATTATTTATTTTTCGTGTACCTAATATTTATGAACAAAAATGAGCGTAATCGCCTGATGGTAAGCGGTTACTTGCAACACCGGTATCCTTCACGCGTTGCCGACACACCAAAAGTCACTTCACACTCTTCTTAAGGCGATGCTATACGTGAAATGATGATTCTAAAATGCGTTTTTCTCTGTATTCTTTGTTCCAAGAGATTTGGAAAAAATATATGTTAAACTAGAGAATAAGTGACGGGGAATTGTTTTTAAAAAAAATTGGGATTTTTCATTAGTAACGTCAGAAAAAAATCGTAAATATGCCCCTTTTTAAAACTTGAAAAATATTTACAAACATTTTGAAATCCATTAGAAAGGGAATATTCTTACTTTAAAAAAAAAAGGCTTAGTTTCTTTTTAAAAAACATAATACCTACCATTTTTTTTAATAAAATTACGTCTCTCCTGTCTCGCTTGTCCCCGTCCGTTTAGTAAGGGACGGAGACATAGGTGGATTGAAGGCCAGTCTCAACTTTTTAGTTGAAATAATAAACTTTTTAAAAAAGAGTAAAACCTCCTTCAAAGACAATAACATTAATATGGACCACCTTGGAGCTATTATATCAATCCAGCGCAAAAATAATTATTTAAATCAGTTCATAAGTTAGGCGTGAACAAACTTTAAAAAAAAACATATCTACAACCGAATTGAGAACCTTCTCCTTTTGTTTGAAGTTAGTTAAAAATATCCTCCCATACATCAATAGATGTTACGGTCAATGATAGCTCAGTAGTTAGTGACGTCGAATGCCGAGGCGAAGGTTGCGGGTTTGAATCCAACAATAAACTTGAGCTTTTGCCTAAAGAAAACATCGTGAAGAAACGATAGCACGGTGGTAGTTACTTTGTAGTACCCGCCTGGTTGGTTACCACTCTCAAATTGTAAATCTGTCACCTTCTGGTGTGTTTTGACAGATGCACTTGAGACCCAGTTCCCTTCTAGGCTTTGTGTGCTTACCACCATCGGCCACATCATCACTGACCATGGTGAGATTGTGGTCAAACACAGGCCTATACATAGTAAAAAAATATATTAAAATTTTCGGATTTAATCCTTTATTTGTTCTGTGAGACTTTACTTCACGTGTCCCAAAGAAAAAGGGACAGACATACATACAGACAGACGGACAAAAAAGAGTTCCTTTATTCTTTTGAGATAAGAAACCCAAAAAACAGCTCAAAATCTATCGTTCAACACAGATGCGAGTATTAAAGCCAATATAGCTTAAATGCGGTGTAAATGAAACCTAAATTTGTATAACAAAGGTGCCGAGCTGGTAATCCGGAGCGTAATTCCAGCTTAAGTTAGCTAATTCAGTTTCCAATGGAAGCCACACAAAGTGTTCAACAATTGGATTCTGGTATTAAATCAATTCTGTATCTTAAATTTATGTACAGAAGGTTGCAATAGGGTAGTTTCCCGACATATCAAATCAGCTACTTTTTAAATGTCAAAACGATAGTTTATATTGGAATTTTGTATGAAAAACTACACTATGACGTCATAGTTTCACAGCATCAAATGATTTACTCTTAGTGGTTCTACTGGTAATTAAAAATCATAAAAAGCATTCAATGTACAATATATTTGATGTTTCCACGTGTTTTTAAATGTTTTATGCATTGGTTAGTGTTTGGTCATTTATTTTTGACACTAACCTATTAGGAACTTGATTTTGTGAATTATATTGCTGCATTTTAAAGAAAACTAAATCATGCTTTTAGGGTCTTCTACTGCAATTTTCTGGGATATTTTCTTGGGCACCATTAGGCTATAGTAAAAAGTCAAGTGAAAGAAGTATCTATATAGGAGAATATGATGGTTTAAAAAATCCCTTTTTAATAGATTTAGTGAGCTGACAGCATTTTAAGGGTAAACCTTCGTTTGGGACGCGAAATTCAAATTTTGTCATGTTTTTTGCTAATTGCAGCTCAGTTATAGGTCGTATGTTATCAACATGTTATTTGCGAGAAGAATGGTAGTATATTTACTGATTAATAACAAAAAAAATCATCAACATATTCCTCCAAGGTATATTACTGACATATACGACTATTTCATGAAAATGTTACTAATATACCTTGGAAATCGGTAAATATACTACCATTCTTCTCGCAAATAACATGTTGATAATTTACGACCTATAACAGAGCTGTAATTTGCAAAAAACGTGATAAAATTTGAATTTCGCGCTCCCAACCGAAGCCTCCACCTTAAGGTGACGAACCTTTTTTACCCCGATTGTACTTAGAGGTGACTACTATGTTGCCAGCCCAGCAATACTCCCATAATCGTAAATATCAAGTAAAGCATTCAATCCCGTCGGAACTAAGTGTTATAAAGTTATTTTGTTTCTAAGTAGTTTACCATTTTTTATAGCACACCTTTTCCAACTATAATATAATGAAGATAAAGCGTAGTTTTCTAAAAACCTTGGAGCTATTAGGAGGGTAGTTTTTCATTTGTCTGTCTTAGAATTTATTTCCAGTGCTATAAAATAATTATGACTACTTATATGTTAAATATGCTTTGTAAATTGGCAACACTTGTTTGTTTCGTTATCTCAAAAGGGCAAATAAATAACTTTTAACAAAAAGAGAACCAAGTTGAAAATTTGTCGCCAAGCACCTACCGGTGTGTTCCGGCAATTGCACTTGAGAGCCAGTTTGCCTTCTCGGTATTACAATACCGAGTAACAGGTCAGCAACACATTGGCAATATCTCTAGTATTGCAAATGGCGATAGGCGACGGTAACCACTTACCATCAGGTGGGCCGTATGCTTGCTTGCTACCATAGTAGTATAAAAAAAAAAAAAAAAAAGAAACGACTTCAAAAATTCTAAAAAATAATAATAATAACAGTAATTTCTTTGGGTAGGTACTTCGTTAAAGAAACGTATCTTTTGGCCCTTAAAAGAGTCTCTAACTTTACTCAGACAAGTTACAGGTATAGCAAGTTTATTCTTATTTCTAGTGTTTAAACTATAAGGCCCTTCTCACATGAAGCTACTCAAAAATGACGGAACTAATCAGTAATTAAAATTAAAAACCAATTAGAAATTGTACCTCGCAAACGACGCTACTAAAGTTGCAAGGCTTCAGTCACTGCTCCCAAAAGTTTCACATAAACAACATAATAATATCGTGACCTTGTCGTCGCCTCTTAGTTAAACAGGAATCTCAGGTAACCAGTAGCGCGGCGACCGGCACGAAGCGTCACCTGTGATCAGTTGGTAACGCGTTACTACCCAGTTAGTGACTTGTAGCGTCGTGTGCGAAGGGCCAAGTGTCGCTATTTTCAGGAAAGTTATGAATGTTTTTTCGAACATACATAAAGTATTTTATTTGTACTGTGGCGACACTCATTATATTTATGATCAAGGTGATCATTACTTCGCTTTAGCCAGGTAATAGAAGGCTGTAAAGCGATTTACAAAATGTAATTGTACAAGCTACTATTAAAGTTTCATAGCCTAAGTTGTAAACTGTTATAGCTAGGGAGTTAAAGCTTGTCCATCGGGATATATTGTACTAAATACGGATTTTGGGAGCCGGCCAATAGTTCTAATTGTTCAAATGCTTTACAAAATCTGGTTGATATTTCAAATGTAAATTGTATATAACAATATTAATCATCAACACATTCCTCCAAGGTATATTAGTAACATTTTCATGAAATAGTCGTATATGTCAGTAATATACCTTGGAGGAATATGTTGATGATTAATTTTGTTATTAATCAGTAAATATACTACCATTCTTGTCGCAAATAACATGTTGATAACTTATGACCTATAACTGAACTGCAATTAGCAAAAAACGTGATAAAGTTTGAATTTAACGCCCCAACCGAAGCCTCCACCTTAAGGCGATGCTATACGTGAAATGATGATTCTAAAATGCGTTTTTCTCTGTATTCTTTGTTCCAAGAGATTTGGAAATAATATATTAAACTAGAGAACATGTGGCGGGTTTTTAAAAAATTGGTATTTTTCATTAGTAACTTCAGAAAAAAATCGTAAATGGGGCATCCCTTTAAAAATAAAAATGCATTCTTCTCTTATCATTTGGATGGCCCAACCATCCAACTAACTTGAAAAATATTAACATACATTCTGAAATCCATTAGAAAGGGAATAGTTTACTTCCTTTTTTAAAAAAAGGCTTAGTTTCATTTTAAATAACATAAAACCTTTTTTACTAAAATTACGTCTCTCCTGTCTCGCTTGCCTCCGTCAGTTTATAGGAGACATACGCAGACAGCCTCTTTTTAAATAATACTTCTATTCCTTCTAGACAGAATCACATCTAGGTAAGAAAAACATAATGCCGGAAATAAGTTCCAATATCTAATTATATTATATACTGAATGTCTATTTTCATTGTCTTCTGAGGATGTGAACATCCTGCTTCATCCTTAGATATTATAAGTAGTTAAGTATAAACCAAGTAGAACTTAAGTAATACTTGTTCGAAGCTTAACTACTTACCCCAATAGGTTGATTATAAACTTTGTACAGCGGAAGCGGAATTAGAAATATATAAATTCATTGCAATTTTTTTTTGGTACCTATTTAAGGCGATTATAGCTCAGTGGTAGTGACTTCGGATGCCGAAACGAAGGTCCTGGGTTCGAATGAACTTGAGCTTTCGGTGAAGGAAAACATCGTGAGGAAACCATAGCACGGTGGTAGGGTACTTTGTAATACCCGCCTGGCTGGCTACCACCCTCAAGTTAAAAAATCTGTCGCCAAGCACCTTCCGGTGTGTTCCGACAGCTGCACTTGAGAGCCAGTTCCCTTCTAGGCTTTGTGTGCTTACCATCATCGGCCACATCATCACTGACCACGGTGAGATTGTGGTCAAACACAGGTCAAACATAGTAAAAAAATAAAAAGAAATTGCAGTAGTTTTATAATTTTTTTAATGAGACAGTCATCTGATATATCTGAGCACTCAGATGCTCAAATATATCCAAGTGGTTTAAATTTCATAAATATCAACAAACACACAGTAAAACTTACCATTAGACCATATCCTACTAATTTTGAAAAGGCGTAAGTTTGTGAGGATGTACATACATACATAGATACATATCTATGTTGCTATTTCATGTAAAAACTACTGTACGGCTTTGGATGAAACTTGGCACATAGATAGCTCATATCCTGGAATAACATATAGGCTATATTAAAACAGGCGATACCTAGACATATTTAAAAGGGAACATAGCATTATCTTACTCAAGATTAACTTAACTTACAGTATATTGTAAAACTGTAACTTTTGACATTCATAAGTGCCTTATTGGGGCCTAAACTGAATAAATGAGTTTTGATTTTGATTTGAAACAAGCTAAAAAAACACTTTTGATTTTTTTCCATTTTTCGGAACAGGTATTTCAACTTTTCTTTCACTGCTACTTCCCAAGTGCTCTGCAATAATACGATTGGCTTCTACTTAATGAAAATATTTGTTATTTGATATTATTTATTACTTACCCCAATTTCATTATAAAATACCCATTTTAATTTGTAAAACAAGAACGTAAATCATTACCGAACGCACAACATAGCTATTATTATTACCATAATGAATATAAAAGGTATTTTTAGCGAAATATGTTAGGTAAGTACCTTTACGATAAATCACTTGTTTATGCATGAGACTTGCAGAGCAAGCTAACAAATAATATTAGACTTTACATGTATAGTTATTAGGGTTTTTAATGTGTAACATAGATGGATTTGAAAAAAAAAACGATTTTATTTGAATAATCGTTTTTTTCTTTGTTTTCTGGATCACATTATGCTTCTGAAATATCCACTGTTATTAGGGTAGTTGACTGACACATCAAATCAGCTACTTTTTAATAAATGTCAAAACGATAGTTTATATGGAATTTTGTATGAAACATTTTACATTATGACGTCATAGTTTCATAGCATTAAATCATCCACTCTTAGTGGTTCCACTGGTAATTAAAAATCATAAAAAGCATTAAATGTACAACATATTTGATGTTTCCACGTGTTTTTAGATGTTTTATGCATTGGTTAGTGTTTGGTCATTTATTTTTGACACTGTCAACTACCCTATTATTAGTGCTATTTTCAAATATATTGTTAACTAGCTGTTCCGCGCGGTTTCACTCGCGTTCCCGGGAAAAAATAATTTTAAGAATTCGGGGATAATGTAGTAGCTTCCTATTAGTGAAAGAATTTTTCAAATCGGTTCCGTTGTTTCGGAGCCTATTCAATGCAAACAAACAAACAATCAAACTTTTCCTCTTTATAATATTAGTATAGATTAATTTTGATCATATTATTACATCATCATCATCATATCAGCCGAAAGACGTCCACTGCTGGACAAAGGCCTCCCCCAAGGATCTCCACGATGGCCGGTCTTGCGCTACTCGCATCCATATGCATCATTATTAAGTACTAAGTGATGATTATTGTTTAATTTTATTATTATTGATTAATTCAATAATTAACTGTGGATATTTCAGAGATATAATGTGATCTCTCAAGACAAAATCTATTATACTAATAAAATCGATTTAAATTATTTAATAAGTGATTTTTTATGTTGAATGTCACATCCCTCGTGTAAAAGTCTTTTGACTCGCAATCTTTTTCTAATCATTTTTAACCGACTTCAAAAAAGGAGGAGGTTCCCAATTCGACTGCATGTTTTTTGTTTTCAATAAATTATTTTTCCATGAAACTTCAATATTGTATCAAACTGTAAAATTTTGTTATTTTTATTTCGCCGACCACTTCCGGCTGAAAGAGTCATGGCCTTAGGCCGAATGAATAAATTTTCAGATAGGTACTATTTTTAAAACCTAATGGAAAGTTTCTGACCTAATTGTGTATATTTTTGTTTGTTTGCTATTTTTGATTAAATTACCTTTTTTAAAATAATTAAGTGCGTATATAAATTCAAAGAGTATTAATATATAATATAAACAGAGATTGATCGACATATCCTATAAAGTGGCTCATTACATGTAAATCAAGAATACATGGTTGTAGTAGCTTCTCACTGCAAAAATACGCCAAATAATAATTGTTTATTTATTTTTATACACACACAGACAAGTAAAGAGAAAAGCCAAAATACAAAGGCAAATAGGGCAAAAAATTACCATATCTATTATCTTAAAATGGAATAAAGGTTTCTGATCTCATTAAAACCCATTTAAATTATACTATTATGTAGGGTAGGTCTAGGTAGTACCTAGAGGATTACCTCTAGGTACTACCTAGACCTACCCTAAGTAAGGGTTGAGTATTTTAATATAATATGTAATCTCAAATCAAAGCGAAATGTCCAATAAGTACTGAAAAAAAATACCGCAAACACAACAAGATTGGAACCTGCACCAGTCTTGCGATTAATCCATCGACGAATCCAGATCCTTTGATGGCAACCGGGCGTCGAGCTCCAGTCAAAAACGGGAGGTTGTGCGGGCCGCCCGCTACCTCTTATCCTCCCCTAAAAACCTCTCTTCAAATCTACACTCTAAACATATTTCAATTAAAATCTCTTTTCAAATCTTCGCTTTTAGATCTAAATTCAAATAAAATTAATAGTTTTTAAAATTCGAATCAACAGGTGGTCTACGCTGAAAAGTCTTCGTGTTGTATAATAATAATTGGTCGATGTTCAAGTGTTTTTAATATGTGATTAATAATTATTAATAAGAAAGTGTCAATATCAAAATCGATTTTTAAATTTGAATTATATTATTAATCGTTAAAATTACATAATCAAGTTTCGAACTCGGCTAAATTTAATTCAAATGTTTTATATTTCGAACGTGACTTGGAAAAATATTGTTGTTATCTTTACATTTCAGGAGATAGGTACGTGTGTTTTATGAAAAAACACAATTCTTTATTTAAAATACATATCTGTCAGTGTTAAATCTTTAAACACTCCATACAGGATTATTCAATAATCATCAGGTAATTTATTCATATAAAAGAAACACAGTATTACTTTTGAAAAGCGTTCTATTTTTAAAATTAATTTTCTTCATATTATTTTTAAATTATTCTAAATTAAAATGCGGGTGTTCCATAATCCGTATTCTATGAATCTATTTTTAAAAATGAATATTAGATAATTTTCTTCATAATTTTCTTGGTATTTGGCAGATAGGTAGCTTGTTAACAAAATAAGGACATTTTTCACTTTGTATTAAGGTTTTAATTCCTGTGTTACATCTAACTTAGACCTATAAATTTAAAGAAAGACAAAGACTACGGTAATTTGATTTGAAATTGAAACAATCGGATTTGACACCTAAATCCATGAGGGAAGATTTATTTTATTGATGTTCTGAGGGAATAACTGCACAAAATGTAAAATTTGAGAAACATTAAATGAACTTTTTTTTTTTTTTTTTCACATATACAAGTAGCTACTGGATTTTATGCGAATTTCAAATCTTCATAGACAACGTTTATTGAATCAACTAGTTATGAATAAAAGTATTCTGTATTCTACATTATGATATTTTCCGGGCTTTTGCCATAATATAAGAAACATGGTAACAAAATTACAGCATAACTATTATTATGTTAGATATTTTTTATAATATACAGAGTGATTTTGTTTGGGTATATTATAGGCCGAATAATCAAAATCAAAACTCATTTATTCAGTTTAGGCCCTAATAAGGCACTTATGAATGTCAACAGTTACAGTTTTACAATAGAGTCTACTACCGGTTCGGAATACACTTGAACTGAGAAGACTCCGGCAAATAATGTGACTTAGAAATATTCCTACATTTCGGAGCCTTATCATTCTTAGCATTACCATTACAATATTTGATAAAAACCTTTACTTGCACATAAACGTAGTGATGGAGCGAGATAGCTATATTTAGTACTCGAGTCGAATCTAATTGGTACTCAATTAGACTTGCGTTGAAGCGTATTATGTTAAAAATTTTTTTTATATTTTTGCAGCAAATGCTGAGATGAATGCCTCTTTTGGCCTCACATTGCTTATAATTAATTTCGTTTTAATGTCTCTTTTCTTTTTTTATTGTTGTTTTGTGTGAGTCCAAAAATAAATGCTTTTCTTTCTTTCTTTCAAATATAAAATATTATTTCATGACCGATATATACACGAATGCCATTTCGGTATAAAACCCTCTCAAAATCACCCTGTATATTGCTTTTTTTTTTTTTCAAATTGAATCCATCAAAGTATGTAAGCATGGTGGAAATATACAGGTGAATTTTTTTAAGTGGGCGTGGTAGGCCAAATCCTAAAGTATAGGGAATAGCGATACTTCCCAGAAATTGATCATTATAAGCGACACTATGAGATGAAGCAATAATACAGACTGTGTTTTTTTTTTTCAAAATCAATGAGTTCGATTCCCGGCAAGGCAAATATTTTTTTTGAAAATCCAAGTATACAGTTTTAGTTTTTATCAAAATCGGCCCCGAGACTCCTTTCAGCATTTTTCGCTATTCCTTATACTTTAGGATTTGGTCTACCACGCCCACATAAAAAAATCACCCGTATAAACTCGTGGAAAGAGCTTTTTAATATCTCTCCCTGTCATACGTGTTTTGTTACGTGTTGTTGTCTCTTTCCCTCTGTGTCAAAGCGAAGGAAAATTACAGAAAATCACATATTTCTAATAAATAACATGTAGCGACATCTTCCTCGTTCCTACGTCGATTTGTACAATGCGAATTTTATTAAAATCTCTAGAAATGGTTCAGAGTATTTAATATAAAGGTCATAATTCAAATCTTCACAGATACTTAAAAAATAAATATTTAAAGGAGAATGGGCAATTTCATAAATTTATAACAAATAATTTCACGACTAATTAAATATTTCTAAAAAGTAGAATAAGCCATTTTGTTAACAGATTAAATTCTGAGTAAATACACTAATAATTTGAACAACAAAAATAAACAAGAGACCTAAAAAATTTACTATCATGACTAATTTTCTTAGTATTTTATGTATTACATTTAAAGTTCTCCATTCTGGATGACACAAATATTGTAACAATCCTACTAATAGTATAAATGCGAATTTTAATAGTTATTACAAATGTGAGTATGGATGAATGGATGGATGGATGGATGGATGTTTGTTACTCTTTCACGCAAAAACTACTCAACGGATTTGGATGAAATTTGGAACACAGATAGTTTATAACCCAGATTAACACTAGATACTTTTAATCCCGGGAAAACATAAGATCCCTCGGGAACGCGGGTGAAACTGCGGGGCAGAATCTAGTACCATAATAATTCTAAATCCTTTTTGAGTATGTAGAGTTTACTTTGAAAAATAGAAACGGACAAATTGAAAACATCACACTCTATTTATTTCAGTCGTGTAATAAAATACGGTTTAGTTCAAACATAATAAAACACTGTAGGTAACATACAAGTTCCATAAAACTGTGATACAAAACGTCATTATCAAGTTCAGCGGTAACTTTTATTGTTCAACCCTGAGGGATATTACATTTTACGGTTTTAACTATTTTACGTGTGGCCTAAACGAAGGGAGGAAGCGAATAACTTTATTTCAATGTAGAATCAATAGGCTGTCGTGCCAGGAGACTAGTCGCTGATGTTTCGTTAACTGAGGCCAAATTAACGAGCCTCGAACATCGGCGTAAGGTTTCGTGCCTGTCGGTCTTCTATAGGATATATTTTGGAGAATGTGCGTGGGAACTATACAACATCATCCCGCCTTCCCCTTTTCTCCATCGAATCACAAGACGCCGGGAGAGGTTCCATCCATTCGTAGTCGACATCCCTCATATAAGGTCTCAACGATTTGCTTCTTCGTTCTTTATACGAACTGCAAAGGAGTGGAACTTACTCCCGGGGTCTGTGTTTCCTTACACTTACAACATTCATCTCTTCAAGGCCAGAGTGAATAGGCTTTTTCTGGGCAAACATGCTACATCCTCGGCCTCGTCATAACTCCTTGGGGTCAGACGTAAGCCCATTTTACATTTAAAAAAAATGAAAAAATAACATTATAGAAAAGCTATAATCATTGGTAATAATATAATGTACATATTAATTACAGATTTTACCCTAATTTTGTAAAGATAAAAGATTTGTATTTTAGCTAGTTTCCCGCCCCGCGGATTCACCCACATCGATGCTTACGTCATAATTACAGCCTGGTCTGTCCGATTTAGGATGTATCAGTCAGTCAAGACTTTGTATTTTATATGCAGATGAATAAACTCAAAAACAATTTCAAAAATTCTACCAAAAGAATTCCATATTATCACCGCGTAACATACCTAAGCTATAATATATATTTTCAAAAAATTAGAGAACTCTACGAAAACCTATAAAATTCCTTACATCGTGCGGATTGCGAGCGAAACTGTTATATAAAAAACTAGTCTAGTATATTGAATAAAAACATACCAAAATGATGAATCATGAAACAATAATAGGAAAATTAATAAAATCCTAATTTCCTATTTCTCCATTCGCTTAGTACTTAAGCCAGATTCAAACGCGACAAGCTTTCGTTTGATGTTCTCGCATAACTAAGAAGTCTTTAAGCCTATTTGTTGCCTCTGTTAAAGCCTTATACTCTAAATTGCCTGTAAATTCCTGTTTGCGAATCTAGTTAGCAAAAGTTTGAGGATAATTTTAGTGGTTTTTTTAATTGCATTGTTAATTTTATACGAAATAACACTTAACTTCAGTTGTAATAGAGTTACTTATTCACTATCCATTATTATAGTTCAGGTATCTCATAAATAAACAACGCTTACCCTATTAAAAAGTAAAGAAATTTAGTTAATAGCAAAATATTAGGTAAGGCTTTTTAATTATATTGGATATTGAAATGTAGTAGGTATAGACCAAAGAAAAATGAGTTTTCAATTAATGCTAATAAAGAGCTTAACATTAGCTCGATTTTAAATTATTCATTAATAATTTTAGTTTTTCACGGGATCTATTCAAATATTCTAATTTATTCATGATTATGTCTAATGAAACTGAATCTATCTTTCAGTTAAACAAAATTTTTCACGCTGAAATAAAAAAAAACGAAACAAATCAAAGCGCATATTGGACTGTTCTACTTTCTACTGTATTCCTCAGACTCGTATTTGAACATTCTCCTTTATAATGCGCTGTTAGTATAGCGAGCTCCTTACCAACAGTAGCGTGACCAGACCAGAAACAAATCGGTTTATGGTAATCTCAGGATGACTTCCTCGCTCTTTGTCGCTTGCTATTTGCGTACCATTTGTATTTACTATACTTAAAGTAGGTCAGAATTATATTATACTTGTATTTTGCGCGGTTTTGCCCGCGTTCTAGGCATGAAAAGCTTCATTAATTCTATTCTAGGATCAAAAGTACTCAATTACCCAAGGGCGTGCCTAGCTCTTGGCCTAATGGGGGGCAAATAAGTTTTTTCCAAAAGAAATAATATTGTAAATAATTTATTGACAGCACGGATATGTACCTATGCACAAAAAATTAAGTCAATGGCTGACTGTAAAGCGTGACTGATTGACTGAAGAAAGGATTTTTGAAAATCCAACCAAAAATAGGGGATTGCGGATGAAACGCGGGGCGGAAAGCATTTACATAAAAACAGCAAAATAAAAAAAATGGTTTTAGAAATAAAGGACACTGATCGTTCATCTTTAAAACAATATGGCATCACAGAATTATGTTTCTTATACAAACTAACTTCTTTAACTATATTTATAATTCCGTTTATTGTCTTCAAAAAAAAATCAATCAAAAACTCATTTATTCAATTTAGGCCCTGGTAAGGCACTTATGAACGTCGATAGTTACAAACATTACAATAGACTCTACCACCGGTTCGGACATCTTAATGACATCATTTGACATTTAATTCAGTACCAACCTATATTCGAAAAATGTCAACGTCAATTTGCCACTGACCAACAAACCTGATCAAATTGGGTGTTTACCTGATTTAAGCAGCTTTATCAAATAGTTATGTTTTTCTGAGATATAAACTATTTATTTAGTAATCTATTATATTATTCTAGGGTATCATAATCTATGTGTTAAGTTTCATCTATATACATTTAGCCATTATTTGAGTGATAAAATCGCTAATAACCAAACTTTCATGTTTACAAAAATAAAAAATATTATTAAATTATAATACAAAATAAACTAAACTTCAATGATTATAAAATTCAAATTCACGTAAATATCTTTCATAATGTTTTAATCGACTTATTAAGAACTAGTTTCAGCGGTCCCCTATTACCCCTTTAGGGGTAGAATTTCCAAAAATCCTTTCTTAGCCTCCCTATGTCATATAAGCTAGCTATCTGTATGTCCAGCGGTTTGAGTTATGCTGTACGCGATAAATCAGTTAGTCAGTCTGACACGTTTTCTTTTTGTATACATAGAAGATTTAAATTTCAATTCTATCAAATTAATGATAAACCTAGTTTTCGTACAAAATGGAGCTCTACTACTCTAGTTGAGATAATTAAATTTTCTCTGACGCTTGAATTACTTATCACCCACTTACTTGTCTGGCTAGATTTTAGACTAAACCTGATACTTATCAGACAAATTGGATTAGCTACTTTGTCTCACAGAATGTTACCTGAATTTAGAAACAAGATTTCACAAAACAAGCTTGTTATTTTTTAATCAAAATTGGTAAGAAGACTAGATTGTTCGTATTTAACATATTTGCAGCATTATATATGCTTTTTAACATCTAAATGGAATAAAAATCAGAAAACTGACACATTCTTTTTTATTTCAAAGGAGTATGGTTGATGACCAGCCCATAAAGGATATTGACAAAACCTGAGTTAAGTTTTATCGAAAAGAACTTTTGTAATAATTGAGCTTATCATGAAATTCATAAAAACGCACGTAAGCAATTAGCAGAAAGGTTGTGTCATTTAGTAATTAAACCACTCTTCAAAATTAGGAAATAGTACATTTTTTTACAGAATAAACAATTTAATAACAAATATCAATGCTGGAACTCCTGAAATAAAAATAACAATAAAATTATCATTGAATATTAAACTGATACTGTTATAAAAATAAATGGAAATCTTAAGTCTAATTAAAAACGTGCTGTGAAAAAAACTGACTTAAATCCAGTGCCTAAACGTAGTGGAGAATGTCCATTTTTGAATGTAGTCGCATTATATTTGTGAATTATTGTTAATGTGTTATTTGTGTATTGTGTGTTGCGTATGTGTGTAAAATGAATACGGTTCAAAGCACTGGAGGTGGTACAGGGGGGAGCGTGAAGAAAGATCATAAACATGAGGTATGTCTTAATTTTAATGTAATATTTGTTGGCAGTAACACACACCTATGCGGTGATGATAAATATTATCCAATGAGTTATCATGAGGAAACTCTGTGGAATAATAACAAAAAAATCTAATTAGTCCGACAGTTAGATTATCAAAAAATATTGGATACGTATTTTTTATTTTATCAAATCAATAAGAAATTACAAAGATAAGTCCCATCAAAGTGCAGGATTGGGGCTTGTGACGTCATCGTACAACTACTTTTTAGTACACTTTTTGCAGACCGGAAAATTTTAACGCACTGTATCTTCGTTATTTTTTGTTTTCGGATCAAAATAAAAATATGTATCCAATATGTTTTGATAATCTATCTGACGGACTAATTCAATTTTTTTGTTATTATTCATCATTATAGGTAGATGTTTTTTACTGAATTGGCAATATCTCTGGTATTGCATGCAAATGACGATTGGCGACACGGTAACCACATACCATCAGGTGGGCCGTATGCTTGCTTACTACTTTAGTAGTATAAAAAATAATGCGCCATGTTCTTTTTAACATCACTAGCGGTGAGTATCTTTACATTGTATAAAATAATGTCGCTTCCGCTGTCTGTTCGCTTAGATCTTTTAAATTACGCAACGGATTTTAATGCAGCTTTCAGCAATAGATAGAGTGATTTAAGAAAAAGGTTTACATGCATATTATAGTACCTATACCTTTTAAATTAGATCACTAAAGGTATATTCAATTTTAATAGTTTTATTGCGTGTTAGCAAAGTAAAAAATCTACGTCGCTATTTTAGTTACGTTGGAAACGCGATCCAAAATAAATTGTACTTGTTTAAAACATATTATATGATTAACTAGTGTGCTCTAATTCCAAGGCAGTGGTATTATCTGTTTTGAAAAAAAAAATATCTATTTGGTACTGGATACAATCGTAATCTAATCTGTCTAATACCTTTAAACGAGCAATTCTTGTATATTATATATAATCTGGATCTGGAAAACGGCTCCAGCGATTTTCATGAAATTTAGTATGCAGAGAGTTTCTGGGGAGATAAATAAATAAATATCTTGGGACATTTCTTCAAACACGGTTATCTGATCCCAAACTAAGCAGAGCTTGTACTATGGAAACCAGATAACTGATATACTACATATACTACTTTTTTTTTGTAAATACATACTTATATAGATAATCACACCCAGACACAGGACAAACAGACGAGCATGTCTGTATGCACACAAATGTTTGTCCTGGATAGGAATCGAACCCACGACCAGCGGCGCGATAGGTGGCGTCTTAACCAACTGCCCCAACTGGCCTATCAGATACCAGATAAATCGATCTAGCTAGGTTTCATTTTTAGAAAACGTCGTTTAAAAAAAAACGAGCATAGCTCGGTCAACCAGGTAGATAGTAAGTAGTACCTACCTACCTAGATACAGCCGTCACTGACGAGTGACAGCTGTATCATTATTAATTCAACAAAGCGAAGCAGCATTGTAAGAAATCCATTTAAGCTATTTTCCTGGTATACTCACCGAGGATAGGATCATGAACGTAAACCTGATATGATAAATTACACCCGGTGAGTTTTGCTAAGTAATGTTATATCATATATCTTGCTCTCAACGCATATTTATATCACTTATTTACGAATAAAATGACATGGGTGTGCTTAAGTTGGTTTGATATTCCGAAATTTCGGAATTCTAAACGCCGATAATCTATAATACAATCTTCAAAATAACAATAAAAAATCGTCCATCACCGGTGGTTCCGAAAGCGTGAGTGGCTGACTGTGGTGAGTGAATGTTTGTTTTTTTCAAAAATTCTAATTGAAATAACTTTGTAATACCCGCCAGGCCGGCTACCACCCTCAAATTGAAAATCTGTCGCCAAGCACCTTCCGGTGCGTTCCGACAGCTGCACTTCAGAGCCGTTCCCTTCTAGTCATTGTGTGCCACCATCGGCCACATCATCACTGACCACGGATGACATACATAGTAAAAAAAAATGTATTTTATTTATAAATATCTACGTCAGTTCGACAGTATAATATTGTTGCAATAAACTGTAGTTCAAATGAAATAAGTTGAATAATAGTAGTTTATGATACTGTTGCATAATAGGGGTTATTAAAGTAAGAGTATGAGTTTCTCAGTTCAAGTGTATTCCGAACCGGTAGTAGAGTCTAAAAATTGTAACTGTTGACATTCATAAGTGCCTTATTAGGGCCTAAACTGAATAAATGAGTTTTTGATTTTGATTTTGAAGTACCGAGCCGTAGGCGAGGTTCTTAATAGTATCACACGAGTCTTTAATACCTAATTATGTGCAGTATCATACAGTACTTTATCTAAACTCATCTAAAAATATAATTTAAAGGTCAAAAATCGATAATATTTTGTCATAGGTTTTCATGACTTACGGGTATCGATTATTCGTCATTTCCATTGCCGCCTCCTCAATTTCAGATCCAAGTTTATTTCACCTTAGTATAACTGCTATTTTTCTATCATTTTTGGCCAAAATAAAATATGTATGCAAAAAAATCAATAAAATAAACAAACATTAATCATCATGGCGCCCAAATCCGTGTGGGGAAATCTCCTAAGTTGAGATCTCTACAGCATACGCGACCACAGACAAAGTAAATTTGCATCTAAAATTATAATTGTTTAGTCCTGATGTCTGGCCACTTATAATATTTTTTTCTTTATTATTTCTTTTGACAAGTTGACTGACAGTAATTGAAGTATTAAAACCCAAAAAACATTATAAGTGGCCAGACATGTCCAAATACTTGTACTTTAATGAAAAAAAGTTATTTTATAGCATTATCTTGTGAAGAAAACTGTACTATAATATAATTTATCTACTCTCATATCGTAATGTTCTTATTATGAAATCAAAAACAGTACTTTAATGACCCACTTTATGCACACCCGTGTATAATGAAATTAAAAAATTATATTATAGCACAGTCTTCTTCCCAAGATAATGCTATAAAATAACTTTTTTTCATTAAAGTACAAGTATTTGGACATGTCTGGCCACTTATAATGTTTTTTGGGTTTTAATACTTCAATTACTGTCAGTCAACTTGTCAAACGAAATAATAAAGAAAAAAACATTATAAGTGGCCAGACATGACTAAACAATTATACGTAGTATTATATTCTCTTTGTAAACAATTAGGAATCAATAAGTATCAGTTCAAGTTTAGATGCAAATTTACTCTGTGGTCGCGTATGCGGTAGGGAGTTTTTCCCAACATGGATTTGGGCGCCATGATGATTAATGTGTGTTTATTTTATTGATTTTTTTGCATACTTATTTTATTTTGGCCAAAAATGACAGTAAAATAGCAGTGATACTAAGGTGAAATAAACTTGGATCTGAAATTGTGGAGGCGGCAATGGAAATGACGAATAATCGATACCCGTGAGTCATGAAAACCTATGACAAAATATTATCGATTTTTTACCTTTAAATTACATTATTAGATGAGTTTAGATAAAGTACTGTATGATACTGCACATAATTAGGTATTAAAAACTCGTGTGATACTATTAAGAACCTCGCCTACGGCTCGGTACTTAAACTCACACTCGTGTTTAATAACCCCTATTATGCAACAGTATCATAAACTACTATTTTTAATTTCATTATACACGGGTGTGCATAAAGTGGGTCATTAAAGTACTGATTTTGATTTCATAATAAGAACATTACGATATGAGAGTAGATAAATACTATTTCGAAGGTAGGCATGGGAGAACATTTATTTATGGGAATTTAATATTAGGTATACTTAACTGTATGTTCCATAAGGTTGACTGATCTAATTGGGGTCGCTAAGAGCTATTGGATTCAAGTAGCTCAAGATATACTTGCCTCGGTATAGGTTACTACCGAGGCAAGAGGGTATGAGGGTAACTTTTCTTGAAAGTGCTGTCGAAATTACCCTATTTGATTGTGATGACATTGATGTTGCATAGGCTGAGTTCTATGTTTATGAGGATGCTCTCCGCAAATGACTCCGTCCCTCACTAAGGTGACAGGAAAAGCGAGACAAGAGAGGAGAACTTTTAGTAAAAAAGACGTTTAAAATTTATTAATAAAAATACTTTTTTTTTTAATAATAATATTCCCTTTCAATTAGATTTCAGAATGTATGTCAATATTTTCAAGTTATTTGGATGGACCATATAAGAGAAAATATCATCTTTAATTTTGAAAAGGGGTTTTTCTGACGTTACTATTTATTACTCTGAGAAATACAAATTTAAAAGAAAATCCACGTCATATAATTTAGAATATATTTTTTACAAATCTCTTGCAACGAAGAATGCAGAGAAAAACAATCATCATTTCTCGTACATCGTCGCCTTGAGAAAGTCGATTACAGCTCAAATGTTAAATCAAGTTAAATATTTGAATGAGGAATCTGACCCAATGACATGAGGTTTGTTTTCGATTAACACAATTCTATTCATAAGGCATTCTTGTTTTATATAGGCTTTAATCAGATTCAAGGTTGTGCGTGTATTCACTACAATTTAGTGCGAACAAATATTAGATAGTAATTATACGCCTAACGAACATAGTGCCAGTATATCTGTAAGGTGCTATCAGATTTGGGTGTTCACTTATTCCTTTGAGCACTGAGCATTCTTGATTCCATAAAAAAAAAATATGCCTATGTTTGACCACATTCTCACCGTGGTCGGTGATTATGTGGCCGATAGTAGTAAGCACACAAAGCCTAGAAGGGAACTGGCTCTCAAATGAAGCTGTCGGAATACACCAGAAGATGTTTGGCGACAGATTTTCAACTTGAGGGTGGTAGCTATTCAGGCAGGTACTACAAAGTACCCTACCACCGTGCTATGGTGTCCTCACGATGTTTTCCTTCACCGAAAGCTCAAGCTCATTGTAAGATCAAACTCGTGACGTTCGTCTCGGTAACCGACGCCGACGTCACTACCACTGAGCTATCATATATCTGACAAAGAAGCTGGTATTTTATGAAATCTTCAAGTAAATACTTGCATGATTAGCTGAATAGTTCTTTTATTAAGGCTTCTTGAAAATTCTTGTTTATTTGACGTGTAATTAAATACCTTTTGTTAACTCACTGATAACAGAATACGAACAACAAGTTTGGAAAAGTGTATCTTTTACAAGCTGTCTTAACTGAACATTTTGGGAAAGATGTCAGTTTATAAACCTCTTTCAACTATTTTTGTGACTATTTTTGTTTTTTACTTACTTGACTAATCAGCCTATATTTCTCCTCTGCTGAAGATAAGCCTCTCCTAAGGCACGCCACTGTTAGGACCTCCATCTTCCTCATCCATTCACATTTTGCTATTTTTCTCAGGTCATTTACCCAGCTTCTTCGAGATTTGCTCAAAATTAAATGCTCATGACAAGGGAAATGCTCGGTTTAGCCCCCATATCTGCAAGTACCTTTAGATAGAGCTTCCCTATACTAGATGCCGTGCCTGATAGATCGAACGGTGGGTAATTGCCAGCAATTTGCTATCAGACACCTCGCATTACCGTAACATAGATTAATTAGTCAGTGGTGGTATCTACCCTGTTATATCTGTTAGGGCTAGGTTAATTTCTGCTTGTAGGTCAAGTAGGTACTAACATATCTCTTTGATAGTTATTATATAAATACGCAAGCTTTACTTGCTGTAATGGAAACAAGTTTCTTAGGCAGATTTCGCCCCGTGGTTTCATCCGAGTTGTCTTATATATGCTATTTTAGAGTATGATCTATGTTCCAAGTTTTATCTAAATCAATTTATTTGTTGATGCCTAATTGAATTCTTTTATCTATACTAACATTATAAAGAGGAAAGATTTGATTGTTCGTTTGTTTGTTTGCATTGAATAGGCTCCGAAACTACTGAACCGATTTGAAAAATTCTTTCACTAATAGGAAGCTACATTATTCCCCAAGGTTATAAGCTACTTTTTATCCCGGGAACGCGAGTGAAACCGCGCGGAACAGCTAGTATTCGTAATATAAGTAAGATACGATGCTATAAATATCATTAAATTTGAAATGTGAATTCTGTATTTTAGGTATTAAACTTAAATTTCTCATATTTATATTTTTTGACAGCGTAATGTTCTACGTCGAATAGTTTGTGTTTACAAATGCAGACCTGACAATTTTAATAGATCTAGTATTTTATCAGCTATCAATTCAATCCAACCCAGAAATATTGGAAAACAATATTACACAAAAAAACATAAGCAGATGAGATCCAAGCTTTACTTGTCTTGTTCTATAAGATAAAAGTAAATGATAACTATAAAAGAACAAGCATAACTATAATACCTACATATCAAGACAATTCTAACACAAAGGGACATTCAAACCCCAAAACAAAGGGACCTTTGTCTTCAACACTTGACAATTAGCTTTGAATTAAACCAATCTGTGAGGTCGATTGAGTTTTAGTGACAGACGTTTGAACACAATTTAAATCTTACATAGATGGTAATTGTCTAACGTAGTTGCGGAGGTTAGTTTCAAATTCTACTGATTTGAACTTAATAATGTAACATAATAACAATGATAAGTTTATTGAGGAGCAAAGTGGATGTCTCCTTTATTGAAGATTGTAAGGCGATGATAGCTCAGTGGTAGTGTCGTCGGATTCAGCGACGAAGGTCGTGGGTTCGAATCCTACAATGAGCTTGAGCTTTCGGTGAAGGAAAACATGGTAAGTAAACCATAGCACGGTGTTAGGGTATTTTGGAGTACCCGTCTGGCTGGCTACCACCCTCAAGTTGAAAATTTGTCGCCAAGCACCTACCGGTGTGTTCCGGCAATTGCACTTGAGAGCAACTGGCAAGGCAACTGTGCCTTCTCGGTATTGTAACAGATCGGCAACACATTGGCAATACCTCTGGTATTGCAAAAGGCGATAGGCAACGGTAACCACTTACCATCAGGTGGGCCGTATGCTTGCTTATTGCCTTAGTAGTATAAAAAAAAACTTACGCCAGGCAGGGTCATCGTACCTGGGAACCACTCTACTATCTTGTACTGTAAATATTTTAATAAACTCTACCAGCGCGATGTAGATTACTGTGGTGCCATCTATCCATAGGTGTGTGTACTATGAAGCTAATGGATCGCTACAAGCTATAACATAGATACACAAAGTGCTGGGAAAATGTTCATAACTAACCATACTGATACAACGTTTGACATCCCTATTTATAATGTGGACAGCAAATTAATGTATTTTGCTTCTGAGCGTTTATGTTTAACGACTTTTATAATGTAGGGACTTTCAAGGCCTTTCATCGTCCTTAATGGGAGAGTCTATGGCCAGAAAAAAAAGCCATAACTTGTAGGTAATACCTATGATACAAATTACTTGGGACATTCACTCATTAGTAAGGGCTGTATAGGTATATACAGGATTATTCACTTGCAATGTTTTAGGGTTACAGTCATCATCATATTCAGCCGAAAGACGTCCTGCTAGACAAAGGCCTCCCACAAGGATTTCCACCAATAAAACACTGGTTACATATACATAAGGATATGTTTTATATGGGTATATTTTAAACGTTATAAACTTTTCAAATAAAAACGTCAACTTTTGACATGTTTTACACGTACCTAACATCGATAAAGCATTCAAAATTATATCTTTTGCTGCTCCTAATGATACATTTAAACTTAAAAACGAAAAAATATAATATTAATAGGTAATAACTTATTTATTATTATTATTATTTATATGTCAGCGTAATTAATACCTACGTATTATGAGCATTCTCCTTTATGAAAAAAACCTAATAAATATTTTTGATTTGGCGGATCCCTAATAAGACCGACTGAAAAATGTCGATTCCAATCGTAACAAGAAGCCTGTGGGAAAATGATAGGTCACAGAAAATAAGTCTTATAAAATAATTGTAATGAAATTGTTTTGTCTGTAATTTTGTAGAAATACGATCTACATTCGATATCTAAATGTGAGTCAGAGATGTGGAAAAGACTTATATCGGTCTGGCCTTATAAATAATGGGCTGTATTTATTGCTTTTTCAATTAAAAAACCACAGTGAGACGAGTAATATTTTTTTTAAATCTTGGTTTCACAAAATGGTCTCGATCTTTGCGGTTCCAAAGGAGCTTCCTACCACGGACTCTCAAGTTATTGAATGAGCTTCCCGCCGTGATTTTCCCAAGAAACTACAGCATGAGGTATAGAGGTGTGAAGAGATTTTTACAGGGTCGGCAATATGTGAGTGTTACCCCTGGTGTTGCAGGCGTCTATAGGCTACTGTAACCACTTACTATCAGGTGGGCCGTATGCTTGTTTGTAGTTAAAAAAAAATACATTATACGTTATTTTTCTTCCTTCCTTAGATTTTATATCTCTTGATGTTGAATTTTGTTTACAACTTTTTTTATATGTATATGTTTGTTAGCTCTCAGCTCCTTAACGACGGAACGGAATATAATGAAACTTGGAACATAGATAGATTAAACTCTGGAACAACAATAAAATATTTTTGTCTGAGAAAAACATAAGATCCCTCGGAAAAACGGAACAGAAGCTAATAATATATCATTTGCAAAGGTTTTTCTAAGTTATTACTCCATAACTCAGAAAGAAACAATAATAATAAATAATAAAGAAATTAAGACAGACATTACTGCCATTTTTTGTAACGAACAAATGTTGTAAAAGCTGCAAAATGATTAATAAAAGCAGATGGTAACTCTAAAGTAAGTTTCATACAGCAAACTTTAATATTAACTTGAAATTATTAGAACAGATTGTAAAATTATGATGCTGGAAAATAACAAAAGACAGACGCGCAGTTTGTAAGTTTTGTGTGTATATTCACCAGTATGCAGTAGGCTTTAATGAACAAGAGCTTTTTTGGTATTGCTCCAAGAATATTTAATGAAATTCCTGACATTATAAAATGTATGCCCTTACGACAATTTAAAAAGGAATTGACTAAGCTATTATTAGATAAATGTTATTATAGAATTGAAGAATTGTACCTATATATTTAATTATGTGTAATTTCTATTTCATTTTTAATATTTTTATTTTTAATTTAATGATTTTTGGAATGCTATTTTAAGTTAATTACCAAAACCAAATTTTGTACGTCTTTCATGACAAAACATTGTACTACCTATGTTTAACAAATAAATATTTCTGATTTCTGATTTCTGATGGTATTCACAATAATAAATAATAGTAGGAAAACGACTGGACGGATCGGACTGAATTGGCATACAGATAGCTATTATCACGTAGTCATAGCTAAGGATTTTTGAAAATTCTGCCCCTAAGGGGGTTTAATAGGGGCTCACGGGTGAAAACACGGAGCAGAAAGCTATAATACCTACCTATATAATTTTAAGACGCAAAAGAGATTTAGGTATCTGAAAACAATAATGTTATTAAATAATATAATTATAGAAAACAGAATGTAATAATCTACCTTAATTACCCGTGTTACCAAAGTTTGCTTGAAACAAGAGAACAAACCCAAAGACTGAACTTTACTGTATTTTGGTGCTAATTATAATAATTTTAATTAAGAGATATCTTTAGAGACGCTATACAAAAATAGACTCACGTAACATCATCAAGCTAAATTTTGATTTGAAAAAAGGCACTTATGATTAGCTACAATTTGTTTACCAGTTTGAAATACTCTTAGGTCGATCTTAAATATATTAATGATCGTCTGCCTTTTTCAACCTAATAATATAGAAACTACTACTAATTATACTATTTCAAGGTCTATTTTGTCATAAATGTATGACTAAACACAGCATTGCCTTTCCAATGTCATATTGCCAATCAGCCTCAAAATAGCCACACTAGCTCTAAATTGCCACATCTTCACAAAACCAATCAAATAAAAATTACTGTTGCAAGTCAAATGTCTTTGACCACATGACATCGTCTGGCACAAGCTATTAAATGCCATTAGGCTCGTTTCACCCATGTGCGTCCTCTCTGGCACGATGCCAGACAAGAATTAACATATAACGCCACTTCTAAGGACGACCCCTAATTTGTGGGAAAAGTGACTTCTTCTAACGGCTAACCGTGACCTTGATTCATATTCAAGGATTTGAATAGCATATTGAACGAATCGAATTTTATCAATAAATCAAATAAAATTGAGCTTGCTCTGCGGAAAATAAAATTTTCAAATAAAAAATAGAAATTCATGTTTTTAAATCCAATTTATTTTATTACATAGATCTTGATAGTGGTGGACAATTTGGACCGAGCTCCATAGATTTTTGGTCATTCTCCTTTAGAAATATTATTCTTTTTTTTTTTAATAAATAAAATACCTTCTTCGTGGAGTTCCTTGTATAATTCTACATGACTTTTGCTTTATCTAGTACAAAATTGTATATTTATTGCGGGTAGTGCAAGACCGGCCATCTTGGAAATCTTTGGGGGAGGCCTTTGTCCAGCTGTGGACGTCTTTCGGCTGATATGATGGTGCATAGTGCTCAAGTGGCCTATTGCCAATCAGTTTCTTTTTTGCATGTTTGTACGACTGTTATACTTCAGTTTTTTTTTCTTTTTGCTTCCGACTCAAGTCTTTGTTCTGGGCTTGGAGCACCTACTTAAACTTACTTTGTTGTCCTCGACTCGAATCAATCTCACTACAACAAAAGCGATAAGTTGTCAAAAATATCCTTCTTTCGAGAGATTGCTTACTCGAGTCGAGATTGTTTATGGAGTGAAATGCCAAAGGCCTTCTTGAGCAAGAAAATGTGACTAATTGGAGAGCATGTACTTTATTTATTTGGCGCAAAAAATATTTGTTTTTTTTTAATGTCAACAGGCATTTTTGAAGGCTCAAGGTCGCCCAAAGAGCAATGGAGAGGGCTCGGAGTTTCCCTGCGAGATCGAATCAGAAATTATGAGATCCGCAGGCAAACCAAAGTAACCGACATAGCCCGAAGAATTGCCAAACTGAAGTGGCAGTGGGCGGGGCTCCTGGCTCGTAGAACTGACGGCCGTTGGGTCAGAAAGGTTCTCGAGTGGCGACAACGAACTGGAAGATGCAGCGCAGGGGGGCAGCGCCTGGGCAGGCGCAAGACCGGCCATCGTGGAGATCCTTGGGAGAGGCCTTTGTCCAGCAGTGGACGTCTTTCGGCTGATATGATGAGGCATTTTTGAAGATTTTTTTAATTTCCATAGATTGTTAAACAGGTAGACAGTCTATATGGAAATATCCACCTTTTTCATGGGGATTTGTTATACCTATACCTACCAGAGCACGGTTACCCTATGCATTTCATACTATCGAGTTTATTCAATACAAGGTGTTCCCCGCGGTTTCACTCGCGTTCCCGGGATAAAAAGTACTATAACCTTCGGGGATAATGTAGCTTCCTATTGTTGAAAAAAAATTACAAATCGGACCAGTAACTCCGGAGATTAAAGCGTTCAAACAAACAAACTCTTCAGCTTTATTATTAGTATAGATGGGGCAGAAATTAAAAAAATACGTAATTATTTAACTCGCCACCAACAACCGAGTAGGCGGCACCATGCACATGTTTAAAAATTAGAAAAAAAAACTTAAAACACAAAAAAATACCAATAATTAAAAGGGGTAGGTGGCGAATAGAACACTAAAAGCAACCAATGTGAAACCCGCAAAAAATGCTAGAGTTACCTACAGTATAACACAACTTAGATGTAGCATCGGCAAATCGTTTTCGTACACTTCACTTCCGATTTACACAACTAATAAAAATCATTCATTATCGCGTCATTCAACGTTCAACAAGATCATTTTTGCCACATAAGTAATGTTATAGGCTAACTCTTTTCAAGAACGATCGATTTTACGAATTTTGCCGATGCTTCATCTAAGTTGTGTCATACTATACCTGATTAGGTACTACAGAGAAAAATGAAACTTTCTCTCAAAGGACTCGGAGTATGTCCTGGAATATAAAGTACATACGAAAATATAACAAAGGAAACACGATACGCGTTAGAAAGTAACTAGACAGTTTTGTATTTCTCTTTTTTCTTTTATCTTTTAATATTATAATCTAGCGTATTAAGAGATCAGTTCAATTTCGTCCTCGTTGGCTAATAGGCTAGTTGACAGTGTCAAAAATAAATGACCAAACCAATGCATACAACATCTAAAAACACGTGGAAATATCAAATATGTTGTACATTTAATGCTTTTAATGATTTTTAATTACCAGTGAAACCACTAAGAGTAGATGATTTGATGCTGTGAAACTATGACGTCATAGTGTAATATTTCATACAAAATTCCATATAAACAATCGTTTTGACATTTATTAAAAAGTAGCTGATTTGATATGTCAGTCAACTACCCTATTACCGTAGGTATTCTTGGTAAAATCGTCTTTCACATCAAATAAGTTGGTAGTTTAAAATTAATGCGATTCAAAATTCGATTTTGTCACACCAAAACTCAAATATAAAAAGTTATACATGCTGAATAAATAATAATTGAAATCATTAGCATTTTAATTAGCATTGTAAATATGTACATACATAAATTAAATTCATTATTTTCATAAATTATTCAGGTATTTAAAAAAGGTATAAATGGAAAAACCACACATCATATTTTTTTTAAATAACTTAAATATTATATGGAATCGATCACAATTCGCAAAATGCAGGTCTTTTTAAAAAAAAAAACATTTATTTTTCTCTAAAAATTTAACAAATACGTAGAGCGTAATAAATATTCAACTAAATATAATATTATTATAATATAAATAAAATAATATTAAAAACAGAACAAAACGTGTCACAACACAAAAACAGAAATAGCGAAAAAAAATGAACTGTCAGAAAGACTAAATTCCGATAGGCTTTTTACGCGATATCTGTTTCTGACAATAATAAGAATAAAATTTGATAATTTCTATTTTACTTTATAATCATTGAGAGTTTCACTCAAACATTTTTATCGTTAAAATGAAATAAAATCCAACGTAATTTTTTCCTCTGAAATTGCACCAGAAGCTTATCATGCTAATTGCCATAACTTTTTAATTTGTTAACAAATTATATAATTTATTCTTTTGGATGATTCGGCGATTGTCTATTGTTTTTTATTTTTATTAGAAGTGAGGGTGTTGTCTGCATTGACCCTCCTTCAAAAATGTAGCTTTGGCACATTTCATTCTGAAATAGAAAATTTACATATTTTTAAGTTAGCAGATTTTAAAAGTACCTAGGTATATACAAAATGATTTTTAATGGGTGTCAACGCACAGTACATATCACTAGAAGGAGGTCGGGCTAAAAATAAATAATAAATATTAATAAATAAATATCCTGGGACATTCTTCACACACGGTTATCTGATCCCAAACTAAGCAGAGCTTGTACTATGGAAACCAGATAACTAATATACTACATATACTACCTTTTTTTTTGTAAATACATACTTACATAGATAATTACACCCAGACTCAGGACAAACAGACATTCATGCACAAAAATGTTTGTCCTGGATGGGAATCGAACCCACGACCAGAGGCGCTACATGTAGTGTCTTAACAAATTGCGCCAACTGGCTTGTCAAAAATTGACAACCAGTGTTTTTATTATGACGTTTATATTTTGCGTTAAAAAGTCACGTTTTCCTGAAATAGTCGTATAATTATCCCACAAATATTGGAGAAATACTGATGATTTCTTTTCTTATTAATCAGTAAATATACTATACCATTCTTGTTCGAATCACATGTTGACAAACTTACGACCTATAAACTGGGCTGCAATTAGCCAAAAACGTAATAAAACTAGAATTTCGCGGCTAACCCGAAGCATTCTTTAAAATCTCGACCGTTCACAAACGGTGCAAGTATCAGTATAGCATAACTTATATCCAACTTAGAAAATAGGCCACTTATCATCCAGGAAAGTTATAGTGCTAGTTGCCAGCAAAAGTTAGGCTACATGGAAATTTTCCATCCGCTTTACGCACTGACAATTTGAAAAGTTCTCAACTATTGTCGTCATGATATGAAGCCAACTAGAGCTTCTGAGTTGTAATATTTGTCTAATAATAAAGCTGAAGAGTTTGTTTGTTTGAACGCGTTAATCTCTGGATCTAAAAGTCGGATTTGAAAAATTCTTTCACTAATAAGAAGCTACATTATCTAAGAAGGTTAGAGGCTACTTTTTATTGCGGGACCTGAGTGAGTTTAACACTAGGTATTTTTTTACATTATTGCAGTTTTCTTAGGGATTCCCAATTTTCCGAATTCGACTATACCTATACGTATCGCGTTTGAGGAGTCGTTTTAAATGCGGGTCTAGCTAACTCGCCAGTAACGAGCAAAGCGATATGAAGTTTAACGACAAGGCAATTTAGCACAAAATAGCGTACCTCACCTATGTCCAGAGGGCCTTCCGAAAAACGATATACGATAGTTCGATCATCGTGTCAAATTATTAAGCAATAGAATTGCACAAAATTACCGTCTCGTCAGTTTGCTGCAATTCTATTGGTTAGTGATTTGACAACGATAATCGAACTATCGTGTATCGTTTTTCGGAGTAGGCCCTCTGATGTTACAGGTGTTTTAAGACACAGTAACAGTGCCACCGTTATGGTCACAGCACACACATCAACTCGGAAAGGGATCGCCACCGTATCGCTTTTCACCTCGACGACGTCAAACAGGCGTCAACCTACGTAAGCTCGGGTTCTACGGAGAGACGTAAGCGCGGATGAGTGTGCGTTGCAGTAGAGAGTTACATACAAAGAATACTCGGCTCGAGTTGATACGGTGACGATGCCTTTCCAAATTCAAAACTTACAAGCAACGGTTAGCGTACGAACATCCATTGGTGGCACAAACAGTTTCGAGACTGAATTTGCAACCGCAATCTTCCTTCATGGTACACTCGCTGATGTAACCGCTGCTCACCATTAATAAGGCGCAGGAGCAAATTATCAACCCTGGAAATAAAAACACATAATGAGATAGAGATTAACTACGATAACATGGCGTGGCCCTCCAAAGCTCAAAACGTTTGAAATGTATTTGTGAAAGTGTTTATACACACATTGCACGTCACATATTCTCTAGTTTTACAAATCTCTTGCTACAAAGAATGCCGATAAAAACTTAATCTAGAATTTTTGGGATATCGTCGCCTTAAAAGCTTGTTTTAAGCTATCTAAGAGATAAAATATACTTAATAAACACTTACCAAAAATAAATTTCATTTTCGTTTTTATGATAACAGCGTATAGCTACTTGAATAAGACTGACTGTTTTTCATTACACATAACTGTTTTATACCAATTTGTAGACGGTAATACATTAAACGTAATTTTAATGAAGTTGTAAATAAATAATGATTTTCCTGTGAACTATTAAACGAAGAATTAAACAGAAACTGGTGACATGATACTGGAATGTATGTCGATGAGTTAATTTAAACAATGATAAATTTAAAGGTGGGTGCAGACTAGTGATATGATACGTGGTTACGTAAATTTTTATACTTTTATCAGTGCTTTCATCATCATATCAGCCGAAAGACGTCCACTGCTGGACAAAGGCCTCCCCCAAGGATCTCCACGATGGCCGGTCTTATGCTATCCGCATCCAGTGCCTTCATAAATCTAATTAAAATTAAAATTACCTACCTGACTAGATTTCGTCGTGACTAGATTTGACTTATTTTTAGGGTTCCGCGTATGTCAAGAATAAAAATGGAATTCTTCGTTGTCCGTAACCTTATAAAGAACTTTTTTCTCAGGAACGGGTAAAAGTACCAATTTAAACTTGATATCAAATACTAATAAAGATGTCAATATTTAAGCTTCTATGACAAAAAACTGTTTAACATTACATCACATCACTTTTGCACATATAGTACCTACTTACACGAGGTACGTACGCGCGATGCACGTCCTCGTTTATAAAACGACTTTGATAAAAACATCCTGCGTTTCATGAAACGACGCGCGTATTGTTTCAACAGTGTGCTCCTACCTTTATAGTGACAACATTTGCAGTTTTACGACAAAACTGAAGAAGGTCGCGTCAATGAACACATTCTGTTCTACATCCGTTTTAATTTCAAGATTATTATAATACTAGCTTTTTGCCCCGCGGTTTCTCGCGGATTTTCAAAATTCCTTTCTTAAGTATGTAAGTACGTCATAATTGCTATCTGCATGCTCACAGTCCGATCCGTCCAGTGGTTTCATAGATCTGTCAGTTACGTTTCCCTTTTTAATCTATATCTCTACTAATACTAAAGCTGAAGAGTTTATTTGAACGCGCTAATCTCCGGAGTTACTGGTCCAATTAGAACAATTCTTACACTTTTTTTTTTTTTTTTTACTATATATAGGCCTGTGTTTGGCCACAGTCTCACCGTCAGTGATGATGTGGTCGATGATGGTAAGCACACAAAGCCTAGAAAGGAACTGGCTCTCAAGTGCAGCTGTCGGAACACACCGAAAGATGCTTGGCGAAAGATTTTTAACTTGAGGGTGGTAGCCAGCCAGAAGGGTACAAAGTACCCTAACACCGTGCTATGGTTTCCTCACGATGTTTTCCTTCACGAAAGCTCAAGCTCATTATAGTCACTACCACTGAGCTATCATCGCCTTAAACACTAATAGGAAGCTACATTATCCCCGAAGGTTAAAGGCTACTTTTTATCCCGGGAACGCGAGTGAAACCGCGGGAACAGCTAGTTAGACTATAAACCTGTACTTCTTTTTTGTTTAACTTAATATAAATTAAAGTAGTAGGTAAGTATGACGAAATTATGACAAGTATTTATATGCAATCCATTGATCGTCGATGATGACATAATTTCAATTATGGTTAAGTTAGCAATACTTCTCAGAATAGCTATAGGATAAAATCTGTCATGATGATGTAATGACTGTCTGTTTTTTCCACTTATTACAATCTTTTGAAATAGATTATGTGACAAACACTGATGTATATTACTACATATAGAGACGACGCCATACGTAACCACTATGTTCCATTCCAGCCGCACTTCACTACACGAAACGCGTAAGCGCCATGGAAATCACGGCGCTTTCGACCTTTTGGTTTCGAAAATACTACATCTTAAAAGCGTTCTAGCGCTACGTATTTAAACTGTCTGGTTAGACGACTAAATTTTATTTCAGCGCTGCAGCGAATATTAACAAAATAAAGCATGACCTTTGCTTAGGATAGCTTCTCCATACGTAGTAATATATCTCAGTGGTGACAAATTAAATGTTGCGCGTGAGTGAGGTCGTCAAAACTCATCGGGGAGGGGAGGGGAAGGTCTTCATTATTGACGCGCTATGTAGAACAGTAATATTATCCTGGGATATTCATCACACACGCACGACTATCTGATCCCATAAGCAGAGCTTGTACCAAATAACTGATTTACTACGTTATTCTGACAAGCTTAAGACAATTAGGACAGAAATGATGACTAAAAAAATTTAATCGGTCTGTCAGTTACATAACCAAAAAATATTGGACACATGTTTTTTTCTTTACTTCCGAAAACCAAAAAATAACGAAGATACAGTGCGTTAAAGTTTCGTGTGACGTCTTAGTACACTTTTTACAGAGAGATGACGTCACAACCCCCCACTCCTGAAATTTGATGCGACTTATCTTTGTACTTTTTTGTTGATTTGATAAAATAAAAAATACGTATCTATCCAATATTTTTTGATAACCTAACTGACGGTTTAAACTGAATTAATTATTTTTTACCGAGTCATCGTCCCTATTCTTTCCGAGCTCTATTCATCTAAGGCTTTTTAATCAAAGATAAAATGTATGTACTCTATACCTACATGAAACTAATTCATATTATTTTCTTTACAGGTAAGTACTAGACATTGCTTCATGCAAAGATAAAGAAAAACAACAAAATGTACTTTGGTAAGTGATTGGAAGCCTTAAGAAGTCCATAAAACCAGACTAATAAAGTAAGGATGGTCCTGACTGACTGACTTGATTCATCATCGAACAGCTTAAACGGTAAACCACTGGATGAACCGAGCGGGAATTTAACACACTATGAAAGAATTCGTGAAAATTTTACCCCGAAGCAAGGAATGAAAACATGGTAGTTTTTAGGTACTATGAAACCAATTGACGGGCCAGTTGGCGCAGTTGGTTAAGACACCACCTATTGCGCCGCAGGTCGTGGGTTCGATTCCCACCCCGGACAAACATTTGTGTGCATGAACATGTCTGTTTGTCCTGAGTCTGGGTGTAATTATCTATATAAGTATGTATTTACAAAGAAAAAGTAGTATATGTAATGTATCAGTTGTCTGGTTTCCATAGTACAAGCTCTGCTTAGTTTGGGATCAGATATCCGTGTGTAAAAAAAAAAAAAAAAAAAAAAAAACAAGGAAAGTTGATCTTTTGCGATTTTTCGGAAAATAATAAAATCTCTCAGGAACTCGAATAAAACCGCAGGATAATAGTAGTGGCAGCTAGCTAGTAAAAGTAAACAATTACAAGACAATGACGCATTTTGCTACTTTTTATCTCGCTGGACGGACCACTTGTAAGTGGTAGAAAGGGGATATTACTTCCAAATGGCTTTTAAAGTTTATGCTAATATCTCTTTCTTTTATTGCAGTAGGAAAGACGAACATAAAATGATTAAATATGCTAAAGTCATAAAAACCTCCCTGAAAAAGCATCGTTGACAACCCTGATTACAGTGCACGCTAGCACTACAGATTAATTAGGAGTGAACGTACACCGCGGATAATTGGGTTTAGGGATGTGCCACTTGGATACATCGACATTATGAGATATCGATACATTATATCGGTACCTTTACATCTGTGTTTCACATACCATTTTTTAAAGTATCATAAAACTATAATATACAAATATTTTTGTTGTTTGTTATAAGTCTATGGAGCGAACATGTCGTTCAAATGCATTGTTGTCTTCACATTTACTTTAAACTGTATTTAATAGCTTTTCTTACTTCATGTTTCATCATAATAGGAACAAGTTACACTACATTATGGACCCTGTTGGGCACCGCTAAGCAAAGTGTAGGAGAGAGGAGGACTTTGTCATAATTTAACTTATAAATTAAAACCTTTTACAACCTAATTACACTATGACATATTAATTTATCTGACGTGGCGTAGCTTGAGGCATCACAACGAAATCGGTCCATACGTTTAGCTATTTTTAAATGTATGAAACCTAGTTGCTCGATGTTCTGAGATGTCATAGTTGGTCGCATACCATCAGATGAACCGTCTGCATGCTTTGCTGTTGAAAACTTTTAAAAATAAATGTTATACTATCGATATTATAACGCGCATCCCTAATTACGTACAGGGCGTTTTGCGATACTGTCGGTTCAAGTTACAACTAGTGACGCAATGCGACTGTGTACGATCAAAGAGAAGATAAATTACATAGCACGATACGATAACGACTTGACTTACTTTTCAATAAGTAGCCTTTTCAGTGAGTAAGGTTGTAGAACACATATCAACTCGGAAAAGGATCGCCACCGTATCATATCGAGCTGTGTATTCTTTGTATGAAACTCCCTATGGCAACGCACACTAATCGCCTCGTCTCGCACCGAATAAAATGGATGTTTGTATGGAAAGTTTGAATTTCTTTTCGAAAATTTGGCTACTCTGAACAGTAATCCTGTAGATTACAAGGGAAGTTTAGTTTTGACGCTCAGGTTTTAGAATGAGGTCCTCGCCTTGGTTCCTTGATGAATGATCCTTTCTCGTTCCGAAATGAAAAGATATTCGCATGCTCTAACTAAAATGATGAAAAAAAAAATCGGTTCGTCCGTTTAAGAGATATAACACACCCTTTTTCGTCAGACTGATAAAAGTACTTTTCACAACATGATCCAAACTTCCGTTATCACGTTAAGCATCGTAAATAGGTATTCCATAATTTATTAGCTTGTAAAAGCCGCCGTATTCACGTCACGGCCAATAATCTTGCACCATAAATCAAACTTTAATTTTGACGTGTAAAAGTCATATATCATTCATGTTGAATTGCGTAAATTTTGAGGTTATTCAACTTAAAGGAGACGTGTCAAAAGCCGCTGTGCTGAATTTTTTGACGATTTTAGATAAGGATTTTTCCGTCATTAATTATTTTTTAAAAATAAATAACTGAAAAATTTAAAAATTATACAATTTTCCAAAAAGCTATATATCTATTAATCTACTAATACTGAAGAGTTTGTTTGTTTGAACGCGCTAATCTCCGAAGTTACTGGTAACTAGTAATAATAAAGCTGAAGAGTTTGTTTGTTTGAACGCGCTAATCTCCGGAGTTACGGTCCGATTTGAAAAATGATTTTACTAATAGGAAGCTACATTATCCCTGAAAGTTATGCTACTTTTTATCACGGGAACGCGAGTGAAACCGCGGAAACAGCTAGTTAGGTATATGTTTAGTATGTTATTGAAAAAAAGCTGGTCTTTTAGCTCGAAACGTCCAGTGGTTTGATAAATCAGTCAGTCTGTCACGCTTTCCTTTTATATATAGGTATTTAAACTAGCTTTCCACCTCGCGATCCCCTATTTTAAGATTTTTTCAAATTCGTCTGGTGGTTCCAAAGATTAGCACGGTCAAACAAAATTTCAAGCTGTTATATATTTAACTTTTCCTAAAAGTTTTACAAGGGACATTAATTTTAATAAATTCCGTTCGTACATTCCAGTTGGTGTCCCTTCTACCTTTCTCGAATTTGACCTTCATTATTATTTCACCGCAGTGACAACCTTAACGGGAGATCAACAAATTCTAACAATTTGTAATACACAAGTTATGTGAATTGTATTATACTGCAATGCGGAGAGTACCCCAACCGTGCCACTTGCACTCATATTAATATTTAAGTTGATTAATAATTAGCATTAGCAGCGAAAAGTAAAGGAGATGTTTCGAAATGTATGGAGACTTGGTCAGGTACATACCTACAGGAAATACACTTAAAAATATATTGGTAAAAATATATAAAATAGTTTTTTACTATATATTTTTACATCTCTTTGTTTTTGGTTCATAACAAGAATTTAAACTATTTATGTTTTAGCTTGGTGCCAGTAACATTGCATTATCTTTATTATAAAGTTTATCTATTTAATTATATGACTCAGTGTATATAAATTGAGATGATCCTTATTGTAATGTCATTATGGTTAATTTTTGTATCTCTCTGGCTGCTGTCACCCGCACCAAGCTACAATGTAAACAGTGGTGCCGATTCTGTTGTTTACGAACTTAACTAATATTAGGCAAGTCACCTCTCTTTCATTTTAACCTTATTGAAAAAAGATAGAACATTTTTAATGCTGTCAGTTTAATCCATACCGTCGTAATGTACGGGTCGAAAGATCGTGCTTAAATTCACGTTGAAATGTGTGATCGGATTAAACTGACAGGACTAAAATATCTTGCATCCCTTTCTTATATTTTTTATTAGAAAGAGATATAGTGAGATTAAATTAATTAGTTCATAAACAACAGAATCGGCACCATTGTAAAGCGTAACTTTTTTTATTTCAAAACAAACCATCATAAAATATCCTCAAAGGATTTTCAATCCGCTTTTATAAGCGCCTTTAAAAGATTCAACTGGTTATCCAGTTGAATCCAGTCCACTATTTGATCAGAATTATCCCCAGTGTTTGAGTTACTGATTGAAAATCTTATAGTTCGTTAACTGCATTGATAACTACTGTAATGTACCATAATACAAAATGGCTAGCCGCTTAAAACTCTGGGGATTTTAGAAGATCGCCTTTGTAATATTATTATTTATTTTATTAATTTACAGATATTTTGAGCTTTGTACCTTCTTTAACCATGGGTCCCATACCCAACCCTAAAATCTCGAAAAAAAAATCACTCAAAATTTCACTACTCACCTATTTACCTATGTATAAACAGGTATAAACAAACAAAATGCAGTAATCTATACTAATATTACAAAAGATTGGATTGTTTGTTTGCATTGAATAGGCTCCGAAACTACTGAACCGATTTGAAAAATTATTTCACTAATAGGAAGCTACATTATTCCCGAAGGTTATAGGCTACTTTTTATCCCGGGAACGTGAGTGAAACCGGAAGACGCAGCGTGGGCAGGCCTCCAACAAGGTGGATCGACGATCTTGTGAGGGTCGCGGGAAACCGCTGGATGCGGGTAGCGGAAGACCGGCCATCGTGGAGATCCTTGTGGGAGGCCTTTGTCCAGCAGTGGACGTCTTTCGGCTAACATGTATTTTTGTTCCTAAGGCTGATAGCTCGTGTAGCGGTAGTGACGTCGAATACCGAGCGAAGGTTCGCATCCTACAATGAGCTTGTATGAACTCGAATCTTAAAATGTATGTAAGTACACTCTATTCGTATGAAATCATTCTCAAATTCTATCTTGTAAAGCTGTACGTCAAGCGCAATAACAACGCCAGACATTTCTCTACAGTTCAATTGTTTTTTATTTGCTTACTGTATTTCATTAGGGAACGGGTTTTTGTGAGAGTGAGTGAGATTGTCGTATATATGGCTGTCTCGTTTTAACTGGTAATCTATTTGTTTTGTGTGACCATTATGGTTGGATTTTATATGGAACGTAATTTTGTAATTCTCGTATGAGATGATTTAACCTCCTTCAAAAAATAGGAGAAGGTTCTCGATTCGGCTGTATGTTTTTTTATGTTTGTTCACTTTTTTGCGTTGGGTTCGGTCTAGCTCCAAGCATACCATATTATTTTTTATCTACTCTCATATCGTAATGTTCTTATTATGAAATCAAAATCAGTACTTTAATGACCCACTTTAGGCACACCCGTGTATAATGATTCATTATAGTACAGTTGTTGTTTCCAAGATAATGCTATAAAATAACTTTTTTTCTATTAAAGTACACTTTGGACCTATCAATAGTATTTTGTAACTTGAACTTTAGAGGTAAGAATTTTTGGGAGTTGGCAACACGGATTTGATTAAGTATATGATAATATTTTATTGTTTTTGCCTACACATATCATTTTGACATTCAAAAATTTTTTTTTTTTTTGCAAAGTTGGTAGGAATTCAATTTTTTTAAATGACATTATCTATATGAGTTTAGATAAAGTACTGTATGATACTGCACATAATTAGGTATTAAAAACTCGTGTGATAGTATTAAGAACCTCGCCTACGGCTCGGTACTTAAACTCACACTCGTAGTTAATAACCCCTATTATGCAACAGTATCATAAACTACTGTTACGTATCCGGGGTGGGTACGAATAAATATGCCGATTTACGGTAGAAGAGTTTTATTAACGAACGGATTCAGTCAGTATATCAACACCAATAATTAATTAATTAACTAATAAAACTAACTAATAACTGTCACAGTCACAATTAATAAACGTCTCTATCGCAATTAATCACTGTCTTACAATAGCACTTTAGCACTGAACAACACACTGTGTATCGCACTATTCGCACTTTAAAGTCGCTTTGAAGTTCACTTGGTAGCTCGTAGAACTGAACTGTCCTTGCTGGCTCGACGTTCGCCTTTTATATTCGAGCCTCCTGAACTCCAGAATATTCGCGAGGAAGTTTCGACGGCCGCCCGACACAAACAAGCGTGGGAAAGTAAACAGAGCTATAAAACTCTGAGAACAATAGGGCTATAAACGACACAATAGGCGGGTCTTTCCTTTGTCTTTGAATAGCGGCATTGTTAACGCCGACGAAAACAAATACAAGGATCTCTCTAGAAAAATCTTGACCCTTCACTTGTACGTAACATTGCCCCCCTCTTAGTTATGCTCGTCCCGAGCATCATTTGATCCATGATATCGCGCCAGGCGGTCGACGTGGACGATCTTCAATTTTCCTCTCTGTCCTTGTTTGATGCGGTACGTGATGTCATTGATTCTCGTTATCACTTTGTATGGGCCTTCCCAGCGAGCTTGGAACTTTGGTGATTTTCCTTTCTTCCTGAAAGGGTTATGAAGCCATACAAGACTTCCCTCTTCAAACCCATTGGTATTGGCCTGGCGATCGTACCGCGTCTTCATTCTTTCTCCAGTCCTGATGCTGTTCTCTCGAACCAAGTCATGGATTGTGTCCAATTGTTCTTGTAGATCCGCAACGTATTCCGAAGTTGGTTTAGGTGTACCAGGTGGAGTTCCAGTTATTGCATCCATTGGCAGCCGTAGTTCTCGTCCAAAATTGACCTTTGCTGGCGTCTCATTTGTGCTGTCATGAACTGCTGAGCGGTAGGACATCAGGAACAGAGGAATGTACTGGTCCCAGGTACGCTGATGACTTTCCACCACTTTGGCCAATTGATTTTCTAACGTCTGGTTGAATCTCTCGACCATACCGTCTGACTGTGGATGCGCCGGTGTAGTCCGAGTCTTGTGTATCCCAAACAGTCGACAAATTTCCTGGAACAGTGCTGACTCAAAGTTCCTTCCTTGGTCTGAGTGTATTTCTAATGGTACACCAAATCTGCAGAACACTTCTTGAACGAGCTTTCTTGCTACAGTCTTGGCTTCTTGGTTGGGGGTCGCGAATACTTCTGGCCATTTACTGAAGTAGTCTTGGACTACAATGATGTACCGATTACCATCATCAGTCTCAGGAAACGGTCCAGCAACGTCGATGGCGATCCTTTCCCAAGGCGCTCCAACTTGATAAAGCTTCAGCCTTCCCTTACTTCTTGTTTGTGGTCCTTTAACGACGGCACAGGTTGTGCACTTCTTGCACCATTCTTCGACATCTTCCCTGCAGTGAATCCAGTAGAAGCGTTTCCTTACTTTCATGAGGGTTTTCTTTACTCCAAGATGTCCTCCAGATACTCCATCATGAACAAATCGCAGCAGTGATGGTACCTTGCTGCGAGGGACCACTAACTGTAGAGTACTTTCTTTGCCATTCGGGGACTCCCATTTCCTGTACAGTACTCCGTCTTGAATCAACAGGCTGTCCCATTGAGCCCAATAGCTTTTTGCTATAGGACTTGCTGTTGAGATGTCACTCCAACTTGGTTTCTGGTCATCCTTTTTCCATTCCAGGATTCGTTCTAAATCTTTGTCTTCTTTTTGAGCAGATTTCATGGCTTCTCCGCTCCAGGAATCATCCAATGCTTCTGTCCTGATAACGTTAACTCGTTCCTTGGATTCTTGCTTCATGCAATGGCGACATTCATCAGGACACGGCCGTCGTGATAAAGCGTCAGCATTAGAGTGAATCCTTCCACTTCGGTGTTCAATTACGAAGTCAAACTCTTGAAGTTGCTCTATCCATCTTGCAACTTGTCCTTCCGGGTTCTTAAACTGCAGCAGCCATTTTAGAGCAGCATGATCGGTGCGAAGTGTGAATGGTCTTCCGATAAGGTATTTGTTGAAATGCTGCAAAGTTTTTACAACAGCTAACAGCTCCCGACGAGTTACGCAGTAATTCCTTTCTGGCTTTGATAGGGACTTACTGAAATAAGCAATAACCACTTGTTTGTCCCCTTGTTCTTGGGATAGGACTCCACCAATTCCTGTATTGCTTGAGTCAGTGTCAACATTAAATCTTCCTTCTCTGTTTGGGTATCCAAGCACGGGGCTCTCACACAAATGTTGTTTCAGCTGATTGAAAGATGTTTCGCAGTCACTGTCCCAAAGAAAGTTACGTTTCTCCTCTGTGAGCCGATGCAGTGGTTTTGCTACTGTTGAAAAGTTCTTCACAAAACGGCGATAGTAAGCACAAAGTCCCAAAAATGCTCTTACATCTGTCTTGTTCTTTGGAGTAGGCCAGTCTTGGACAGCTTTGATTTTCTCCGGATCAGTTCGTACTCCTTGTGCTGATATTATGTGTCCCAGGTAGCCAACCTCTTTCTTAAATAATGCACATTTCTTTGGACTTAACTTTAAATTGGCCTCACGGATCCTCAGGAACACTTTTTCCAAGTTCTTCAGATGCTCGGTAAAATCACGGCCCATTATGATGATGTCATCCAAGTACACCAAACAAGCGTCTCCAAGCAATCCAACCAGTACTCTCTCCATTAGTCGCTCGAAAGTCGCTGGAGCGTTGCACAATCCAAACGGCATAACATTGAACTGCCATAAACCATTTCCAGTTCCAGTTGAAAATGCTGTCTTTTCCTTATCTTCTGGACTCATCTCAACTTGCCAGTAACCACTTTTTAGGTCAACCGTGGAAAACCATTTCATTCCACTGAGCATGTCCAGAGTATCGTCGATGCGAGGAAGTGGATAGCTGTCCTTCTTGGTGACTTCATTCAGCATTCTGTAGTCAACACAAAATCGGGTGCTGCCATCTTTCTTCTTAACCAGCACTACTGGAGATGACCATGGGCTTGTGGATGGTTCAATAATCCGGTTCTTCTGCATATCTTCAATCATTTCGGCTACTTCTTTCTCCTTTGCCAGTGGTACCCGTCGAGGTCTTTGCTTGATTGGTACTGTGTTTCCAGTCTCTATACGGTGCTTCACCAATCCAGTCCTTCCAAGGTCGCCGTCTTCTTTCACGAAGATGTCACTGAATCCATGTAACAGCGTTTTTGCCTTCTCAAATTCCATGTCAGTTAATTGCTCTTTGCAGTTTTCCAGTAGTTGCACGATGTGATTTCGCTGACTGATTTTTGTGTCCATTAGTTTCACCTTCTCCAGTGTTGCTACATTGTCACATTGTCCAATCACAGAATTCTTTTTCAGGAATACTCTAGAATTGCTGAGGTTTATGATGCGAACCTTTGCTTTCTCCTTTGTCATGACAAGTGTTCTTGCTGTGATCCATCCAGGATGATTTCCTGTATCTTCAATAATCACGCTTCGCTCCATGCGGGATTTCTGAGGAAATCGGACGTCTACTAATGTTTCCGACTTGGGTGGCAAGATCGTTCCTCTCAAACAGTAGACGTTTCCACTTACTCCTCCATCCAAGAACACTTCTCTATCAGGAAAACTGAGAACACCTTTCGCCACGTTGACAGTACACTCATAGTTCCTCAAAAAGTCCAATCCAATGATGCAGTCGTCGGTGATACTTGCTATCAAAACTGGGTGAGTACAGATTTTCCCTCCTATTTTCATTTCCACGTCTGTGTCTCCAAGGACGGGAACTGGCTGGCCAGTAGCTGTCTGCAGGAGACAAGATGATGATGGCTTTTCCCATGACACAGTACGTCTAAGTAGTTCTGGACGCACTATGGTTCGTGACGCTCCCGTGTCAATTGTAAACTGACAACGTTTTCCATTTAGTTCTCCTTCTATGGTAAGACTGTTCCCATTTGATGCCTGTGAAACGATGATAGTAGGGGCTTGATCTCCACAATGACCAGCCAGCGCCCGCCCCGCAGCCCTGGCTCCGCTTAGTTTAAAGGCTGGTCCTCAGCGTCCACTTGGGTACTGGACGCAACCATCGTTTTTCGCTTTGGACAATTGGAGCGAATATGTCCTCTTTCACCACACTCGTAGCACATCAGCCCAAGTCGCGGTCTGAATAGTCCTCCGAATTTCCCAGGTGGTTTTCCATTTTCCGGTGCTACAGGTCTCTCAGATACTACCACTTCACGCACCTGCTGCGTGGAATCGTGGCGTACGGCTTCCACTTCCATGGCATGTGCTAGGGCAGCCTTCAGTGTTTGGTGATGTGCCAAACGTACCGCAGCTCGCACTTCACCATCTCTGATCCCATCCACAAAAGATCGTAGTACCTGATGGTGAATCAGCTCTGGAGTAGAAGCACATGCTCGGTTCACCAGGCGTTCAATCTCTAGAGCCCATTGCTGAAGACTCTCGTGTAACTTCTGCCTGCGGGTCTTGAGCTGGGCACTGTAAAAGTGCTCCAGATGTTTCTCCCCATATCTTGTTTCCAGCGCTTCAATAAGTTCACTCAAGGTTCTACCTTCAGCAGGACGGCTTTCCAGTACGAGGACTGCTTCACCTCGTAAAGCAAGCGTCAGCGCCATTAGTGTTTGCTCGTCAGTCCAACCGTTTCCCTTGGCAAGTGTCTCGAACTGTTGCCGGAAGGCTACCCACGATGACTTTCCATCAAAATGAAGGCCATCTAACTTCATCTTGAATGGTGCACTGGTAGTAACAACTCCAGCTGCGGTAACAGCACCACGTGCTTCCACTTTCTGGATGGCGGTCTTAATCGTCTTTAGATCAGCATCATGAGCGTCGAGGACTGCTTGATAGGCATTGAGGGTAGCTTGATGAGTTTTGAGGGTATCGCCATGCTCTTCGATCTTGATCGTGGCTGCCTTCATGTCTCCTTGAAGCTGCGATACTGTGCTGCCCAAACCTTGTATAGCCTCCGTCAGGTTGGTGTCCATCTTCTCCAGCTTCTCATCTAGTTTCATCTCCCGTATACGCTGATCTTCCTCCATCTTGCGCTGACCTTCTTCTTGTTTAGCCTCTATTTTCTGTAGAAGTGCCAACAGAGCAGACATGTCGAATCCAGAAGAAGGGCCTGGAGTAGCACTTACGCCCATGTCCACCGGTGGAGTCGGAGTATCGGACTCTGCCTCGTGGTCCAAACGTCGTGATGAGTCGAGCGCCGCCTGACGTCTCGTCATCACGCGGTCTTCTTCCCGTGGTGTAATCGGCATTTCACTTCTGACACCAATTGTTACGTATCCGGGGTGGGTACGAATAAATATGCCGATTTACGGTAGAAGAGTTTTATTAACGAACGGATTCAGTCAGTATATCAACACCAATAATTAATTAATTAACTAATAAAACTAACTAATAACTGTCACAGTCACAATTAATAAACGTCTCTATCGCAATTAATCACTGTCTTACAATAGCACTTTAGCACTGAACAACACACTGTGTATCGCACTATTCGCACTTTAAAGTCGCTTTGAAGTTCACTTGGTAGCTCGTAGAACTGAACTGTCCTTGCTGGTTTTTTTTTTTTTTTTTTTTTTTTTTTTTTGAAAGGACATGAAGGTGTTAGCCAGAGGTGGCTATAACACCCTTACGCGGACAACTCGGTGAGCGCTGAGGGCTCTCAACCGGACAAAACAATTTTAGGTAACTGCGCCTGAGGGCACCCCCTGTGGGGTACGGACCTCGGCTCAGGGCGTTACCGGGGGGAGGGGGAGGACATAGTACGAGTTACGACTAATTAGGGGCGGTCGGATTACAGGGAGCAGCTCGGGCCGCTTGAATGGGACGAGACTGGGTAAGACGTCGCGACGTACCTCGCCGTCGAGGACGATACCGAGGAAGTCGGTTTTGTTGAGTGTTTTGTGTGTCGTCGTTTTGTCGAGCTGAGTCGGCTGCAATCTGGGCGAGAGTAGTGGGATCATCCGGCTCGCTGAGGGCTTGCCGTGGACGTCGGATACGCGAGATTCTAGAGGGGGTATAGGTTGCAGCCTGTGCGATGAGAGGATTGGAGTGGTTGACAGCGGTGTCGAAAAAGCGGCGTGAAGCGCATTTCATAAATTGTTTGATGGTGGGGAGTCCTAAGTCGATGTGGAGGTTTTCGTTGCGCATATACCAGGGGGCGCCCGTGGCTTTGCGCATGAATCGGTTTTGTATAACCTGAAGGCTATGGATCTTGCTGGGGCTAGCCTGAGCGAACACAGGGCTAGCATAGGTCATGATTGGGCGAACGCACGCGGTATAGAGTCTAACCTTGCTTTTTAGGGCAAGTTTAGACTTACTATTTAAAAGGAAATGAAGACGACCTAACACAAAGGCGGCTCGCGCGCGTACCCGCTTTATGTGTGCTGCAAAGGTTAATCGATCATCAAGAATCACTCCTAAATATTTGGCTTCCTTTTCCCAAGGGATCGGGTCGCCGAATAGGGTGATGGGCTTGGGTGGTGGGGGTCGGCGTCTACGGTCGGTTCTAGTGAATAGAACCGCCTGACTCTTGGTCGGATTGATTTCGATTCTCCATTTCCGAAACCAGGCGCCTAGGGCGTTGGTCGCAGATTGGAGGTTTTTGCTGATGGCTTGAGGGGATCTACCTGATGTAAAAACGGCGGTGTCGTCCGCGAATAATGCTAACTTGACTTTAGTAAATAAGGGGATGTCGCTCGTGTAGAGGGAGAAAAGTATGGGCGCTAGCACCGACCCTTGAGGGACTCCGGCACCTATGGGGTGGGGGGAGCTGAGGGCACCTGGAATTCGATATCGAAACTGGCGGTTCGACAAGTAGTCTCGTAGGATGAGCACGAGTCTGTGAGGCACACCCAAGGTGAATAGCTTATAGATTAAGCCATTGTGCCAAACCTTGTCGAATGCCTTTGCGACATCGAAGAACAGTGCACCCGTCATATATCCGTGTTGATATTTGGAAGAGATGTGTTCAACAATACGATGGACTTGTTGAACACAAGAGTGTTTGGTTCGAAAACCAAACTGCTCGTCGGGAATGAGTTTATTAGCATCGGCATATGCTTTAAGTCGGGAGTGGATAACTCTCTCATAAATCTTACCCATACCGTTGAGTAGACTTATGGGACGATAGCTAGAGGGCTCGGACTTGGGTTTGCCGGGTTTGGGGATCCCTATAACATGAGCGTCTTTCCACTGTTGTGGGAAGATGTTGCATGACAGGGCCACGTTAAATATTGATGTTAGGAGCATTATAAGGTGGGCGGGGAAGAGTTTGATCACTCTGTTAGTGATCTTGTCCGAGCCTGGGGCCTTCCGCGGGTGTAATTTCCTGATGATCGATTTGACCTCATCGGGGGTCACGGGAGGTAGTGGATCATCCTCTTCATTGAGGGGAGGGGGGGGTATAGGGAGAGCGAGTCTCCTCTCTACTTCTGCATTGACTTCCTCCAGGTGACGCGGGTCAATCCGGAGGGTACTAGGAGTGCATTGTTGCTCAAGGCTTTCGGCAAGGCATTCCGTTTTCTCCTCGTCCTCAAAAGCGGGAGGGAGGTTGGGCCTGTTTAGAGGGGGCATGGGGGCTACCGTGTCCTTAGTGAAGGCACGAGAGAGTTGCCAGAAGGCAACATGGGATGGCTTTAATTCGCTAAGGGTCTGGTCCCAGCGGGATTGACGCACTTCATCAACGCGTGCCCTGACGGCCCGCTGAAGCTCTCGCAATCGGATGCGGTTTGAGTCGCTAGGATATTTATCATATGAGCGGTTGGCGGCGTTTCGCTCCCTCATCAAATCGCGTACATCATCGGGCAGACGCATGCGGAGATCACTCTCCACAGGCGCTGTCCGTGAGCAGTCAGTAATTACCGACTGCACGTGATTTGTGAGTGAGTCGATCGCGCCTACAGCCTCATCAGCGGTGGTGAGGCTATCCGGGATCTGATCTAGGTGGATGGATGAGGTAGACTTGAGGCTTTCGCCCAGCCTGTTCCAGTCCGTTATGACTTTGGTGGGAGTGGGTTGACCTGGATCTGGGGGACCTACTCGCGGTGTAAATTCTAGGATCACAGGCCTGTGGTCGGAGGTCAACTCGTGTTGCACCGCTACATCGTGCAAACGTAGGTTCACATTCTGCAGCAGTGCCACATCGAGTACGTCTGGTCTGTGAGTCACGTTATGGGGAAAGTGAGTGGGCTCTAGTGGCGCTATTATGTCGAGATTGAGAGGCTCGAGCATTTTCTCTATAATAGCACCTCTTTTGCGTTTAGGTCACCCGCCAAAATGACAGAGTTCCCCATTTTAAAAATGGACTTGAGGTCACTGCTGAGTGACGTATTATCGCGGTTGGGGGATATGTAAGCCGAGACCAGAATGATGGATTGGTGTCCAGTCATGCCGAGCCTACAGGCCGAAGCTTCAATGCAACTTAGTGAGGGGGGTGGATCCATAGGGGAGCAATACAAGGACCTTTTGTAGTATATGAGGGTGCCTCCTAAGGCTGAATCGGGCCTATCATTGCGAACTATCTGATAGTTAGCAATTTTTGGATCTCTGTGACTGGGTTTGAGGAAGGTCTCTTGTATTAGAAAGATGTCAATTTGATGATTTTGCAGAAAGTCTGCTATGTCATCGCGTTGACCTTTAATGCCGTTGGCATTGAAGTATCCTATCCTAAGGGATCGGGGTTTATTCCTACTATTGTTGGGTGTATTATCCATTATGGGTTAACACGAAATTGGGCGAGGGAGGACATGATGCGCTGGAAACGCACCGCAACAGCAGCGAGGGCACGACCGTTACCCTCGTTCTGCCTAATCTGGGCCGCGAGGAGGCTGATCTCCTCGAGGTCAAAGGCTTCGGCGAAACGTTCCACCAAAGCGAAGTCCGAGTCCACGCTTTGCGGAATTTGTTTACCCCGACTAGTCGGGTTTTCGCGGGGGGTGATTGATTTTGGCGCTTGGGTTTGCACGGGCGCGGCGGTAGGTGCTTGCCCAGCGGTGGGCACTAGGGTTGGGGTTGGGGGGGAGGCTAATGCTGCCTTTGCAGGTGCAAAGCCGGGAATCGATTTTTTAGGGGCGGGTAGGGGGGGAAAGTTGGAGGCGTGGCTGGCCTGTTTGTTCAGTTGACCCCAGGGGGATTCCCTCTGGGGGCTTAGGACTGTGTCCTTGACTGGGCCTGGAGGAGGGGCCTTGCGGGTGGACTTTGCGGAAGGGCGGGACAGTTTTTTCGGGGCTTTGGGGCAACCGCGGTAGTTGGCGGTGTGCCCTAGGGATTGGCACAGGACACATCCCGGCTCCTCGGTGCACAGAGACCTGTCTTTGGGTCTGTCACACTGGGAAGTCGCGTGGTCCTTAAGGCATTTAACGCATCTTGGTTTTGCGTAGCAGTTGCGGGCCGAGTGCCCATAGAGCTGGCAGTTGTGACACTGCGACGGATAGTTTGATTTGTTGGGGGGCTGGACTGTAATGCCGGAGAGGTGGCATACAGTCTTAATGTTGTAAATGAGTTTAGCCTCATTTTTATTTTCTAGAATGGCCATTACCATATCATATGGCGTGTGGCCGCGACCTTTGTACATTCGATGTACAGCTAGGACGGGTAGGGACTGGTCAAGCAGAGATTGCTTAACCTCTTCAATAGGAATCTCCTTCGGGATTCCTTTGATTACAGCGCGAATTTCGCGCTCTTCCTCAAGGGTGTAGGTATGAAAGGGGACTGCCCTTTCTTTTAGAATTTTTGTCAGGGCCCTATGGTCTTGAGAAGACTGGACGGAAACCCTGATACCGTGTTCGGTGGGTTTGGCCTGGAGGAAATTGATATTGTGGTTGGCGCACCAAGATGACACTTGGGGCCACTTGCCCTTGTCCTGGATGAATAGGGGCGGGGGGGTATCCTTCTTAGCAGGATGCTGAGAAGAAGAGGAGGGGCCTTGGGCGGGGGAGGAGCGCCTTAGGGAGGCGGAGGGGCCCTGGTCCACCATAGGAGGGGACATGGGCGAGTCCATGAGGGCGGGAGGGACGATTTTGGCGTCCATGAGTGGAGTGGAAGAGGGGGCCGATGTTTTTGGTGCCTTGGCGGCAGCGGCGGAGGGGGCAGGCTTCTTGCCACGCTTCCTCTTTCCCTTTCCCACCAACACATAGTCGTCCTCGGAGGAGGACGGCTGCGTGGGGGCGGCAGGGGAAGGGGGGTTGGATACCTCTTCGGGAGAGGCGGGGGAAGCTTCGGGGGAGGGGGGTTGCTCTGACTCATTTCCAGTCTCCTCGGAGCTGGAGCTGGAGTCAGTAGCCGAGTATGCCGACATCATAGATGCGGCACGGGAGGGAGGACGGCTGGGGCATGGGATTTGATATCCCGGAAACTTGGCTTGGAGGTACTGAAGTGCCTCCTCGTCAAGAAGTACGTCCTCAAAGGACAGGGTTGGAGGTTGGCTGGCCATGATGGCCAGCCAGGCCTTGCGGCCGGGGAGCTATTCTAATCGTTACACTATCGTGACTTCGTTCGCGTGGCGTTCCTGAGAGAAGAAGTCACAAGAAACTTCAGGCAATCGCCCTAGCTAGACCTAACAATACGCCCCGGGTGGGATGGCCCGGAGGTGTGTAGTGTCTCTCCCAACCGGGTATAGGTCGGGAGGTGTGTAAGTCCCTAGGGTGAGCCCTAAGCTTGTGCTCCCTCTGCCAGTCTTATTGTGCAAGAGGGTTCCTAACCGCCCCGGTGCAGAGAGTGATATGAGCCTTTTAAGGGGCTGGCACACTCAAACAGACACCGAGGAATGGATTAAGGGGATGGGTAGGGTGGGAGGGGGGTGATAGTTGGGCTCAACTAGGGGCAAACCCCAAGGCTGAGTGATCCAACCCCGGCCGATGGTTTGCTTTGTCCTGAAGGGACGCGGCAGGCGAATCGGGTCCTCGCCTCACCTGGTTTCGTTAACACCGTTAGGTTTCCACCAGGGACCACTAAAAATCGTGGTTTTATTTCCTGAAGGGACAACGACGCGAATAGCCGACGAAACAATGATAGAAATTGGTTGACACTCGCACTGAAAAGTGCGAGCTCGAACCAGAGTCGAGATAGCCTCTCTACTGTAATCAAAGTAAATACCGAGGTAATTACCAAGAAACAGTAGCGCAGGTGTCTTTCGACGAAAAAATGCTAGATAAGGGACCGAGCCAAAGCCAGGTAACAAATCGAGCGATAAATTCGTGGAAACGATACGGGTAGCACACGGAGCGCAAAGGTACGTCCGTGCAGTACGACGGATCGAATCGGAATCTGTCCTTGCTGGCTTTTTTTTTTTTTTTTGAAAGGACATGAAGGTGTTAGCCAGAGGTGGCTATAACACCCGTACGCGGACAACGTCCTTGCTGGCTCGACGTTCGCCTTTTATATTCGAGCCTCCTGAACTCCAGAATATTCGCGAGGAAGTTTCGACGGCCGCCCGACACAAACAAGCGTGGGAAAGTAAACAGAGCTATAAAACTCTGAGAACAATAGGGCTATAAACGACACAATAGGCGGGTCTTTCCTTTGTCTTTGAATAGCGGCATTGTTAACGCCGACGAAAACAAATACAAGGATCTCTCTAGAAAAATCTTGACCCTTCACTTGTACGTAACACTACTATTATTGACTTTGAAATAGGTTTTACTCATTTTCTAAAAGTTAATTATTATCTCAGGAAATTATTGATATCAATTGGGAAAGTGGCAGAAATCGCGGGACGGAAACGGGATGTTTAGATGTTTGTGTATCAATCACACATAAACTGCTGACATACTCCACATAAATAAATTTTAACTTGAAAAAAGACAACAAAATTAATATGGGACACAATATTGGAGATATACCGAATACAACGCACATATAATTATTATAATCGGTTTATAACAAAAAAAAGTATGCGTGAACATTAAAAAAAAACATACTTACAGCCGATTGAGGACCTCCTCCTTTTTTAAAGAGGTTAAAAATTACTATATTTCAATGTTAATCTTCTATCTGACTTTGACATAGCATTTTAACATGAAACAGAAGACATCTTGTTAAGCTATCGCATCAGATCTAGACTTAAATGCTGGCCGCATGCCAGGACTGGGAGCCAACGACAGTGTTTGACTAACTTAAAGCTTCGCTATAAAATGTATTACTGTGTGTAAAGAACTAGATTTAGGTACGTTTTAAAAGTGGAATTCAAGATCTATAGGAAATGGTAGTTTCATTAGTTTCCTGATATATCAAATCAGCTACTTTTTATTAAATGTCAAAACGATTGGTTTTAATGGAGTTTTGTATGAAATGCTGCACTCTGACGTCATAGTTTCACAGCATGAAATGATCTACTCTTCATAGAACTATATAGAACCCAACGTAAAAAGAAAAAAATAAAAAGTATATATTATTAAAATCGGTTCATAAAAACGTTATGCGTGACCAAACATAAAAAAAGACGTGTGGCACTCGGAGACTGCCGCGGTAAAGCTATTGCATAGCTGTTTTTTTCAACTTATGCAATTATAATTATTTATTTATTTTATTTCTGCAGTATTTTTTTCCTTTGTTTTTTTTTCTTTGATATTAATTCAAGTTACACTTTTTGAGCGTGGTCCGATACAACCAATGCCATCTAGAGACGAGTTGCTGAACTAAAGAGACAAGCGTGATATTTCAAAAAGTCATTAAAAGTTCTGCTATTCATCGATAGATGGCAAAACTAAAAAGTATCACCGCTGTGCCGGTCGGAGTGGGGGGTGTTAGGTTATTTTCGTTACGGAATTTCTGGATTCGGTCTCCACGCTCAAGGCCCGCGATAGACGCTATGCAATAGCTTAAAAAATACAACCGAATTGATATCCTCCTCCTTCTTTTTTTTGTGAAGTCGGTTAAAAACATAGCTCAATGCTAGCTTGCACTTTAATTCAATAAGACCTTGTAAATGTTTTAAGAGGAGGATTATTTTATATTCTTTTTTTTTAATATTGCATGTCATATACAGGTGAATTTTTAAAATACATAACCTTATGATAAAAAACGCACTAAATGTCGAGTCTGTATGTATTGAAAACAATGGATATCATTTCGAACAATTGATTAGTAAAGTTTAATAAACGTAAATGTTTCCATTAATTTTTCATATAACATTACTTCCCGAAAATTAATCTTTATAAGCGACACTATGAGATGGAGCAATAATACAGGCTGTGATTTTTTTTTTCAAAATCAATTAGTTCGATTCCCGGCAAGACAATTTTTTTTTTTCAAAATCCAAGTATACAGTTTTAGTTTTTATCAAAATCGGCCTCGAGACTCCTTTCAGCATTTTTCGCTATTCCCTATACTTTAGGATTTGGCCTACCCCGCCCACTTAAAAAAATCATCCTGTATCTTCCAGCCTGTCTCCTCACTATCTGATTTATACTCCACTATAAGGAAACAATATTTCATACAGAATGAAAAGAAAATGTCCTGTACAGGCTTCCCTCTGTTCCTGACATTTAGGATTCCCCTTTTATAATGTTAACTAGCTATCAGTCACGGATTCACTCGTGTTCCCGGTATAAACGTAACCTACTTATAATGCTATACTATTAAGGGGGAACGTTCGGTTGGAGCGTGAAATTCAAATTTTATCAAGTTTTTTGCTAATTGCAGCTCAGTTATAGGTCGTAAGTTATCAACATGTTATTTGCGAGAAGAATGGTAGTATATTTACTGATTAATAACAAAAGAAATCATCAACATATTCCTCCAAGGTATATTACTGACATATACGAATACGACTATTTCATGAAAATGTTACTAATATACCTTGGAGGAATATGTTGATGATTTCTTTTGTTATTAATCAGTAAATATACTACCTTTCTTCTCGCAAATAACATGTTGATAACTTACGACCTATAACTGAGCTGCAATTAGCAAAAAACTTGATAAAATTTGAATTTCACGCTCCAACCGAAGGTATACCCTTAACCTGTTGAATAGTAGTTTCTGGAATTATATTTTTAACCCCAGATAAAAAAGAGGGGTGTTGTAAGTTTGTAGTGTGTATTTGTGTGTCTGTCTGTGGCCTCATAGCTCTTTATACATAGATATTTAAAGAAACCCCCGAAAATCACTAGAAAATTTGTACCACACCTTTCATCGACAGGCCAGTTGGCGCAGTTGGTTAAGACGCCACATATACCGCTGGTCGTGGGTTCGATTCCCATCCAGGACAAATATTTGTGTGCATGAACATGTCTGTTTGTCCTGAGTCTGGATGTAATTATCTATATAAGTACCTATGTTTAAAAAAAAATAAGTAGTATATCAGTTAATTGGTTTCCATAGTACAGCTCTGCTTAGTTTGGGATCAGATAACTGTGTGTGAAGAATGTCCCAAGATTTTATCCGTTCAGGAGCTATCAGGCCACAGACAGACTCGTCAAACTTATAACTCCTGTCGTTTTTGCGTTGGAGGTTAAAAATGGCTTCTCTTATAGATAGAAGATAAGATAGAAGTAAACAACACCTCCTTTTACAATCCCATTGTCAGACTATGTCGCCAATACAATGATTTCATGGTAAACTAAAAAAAATTAGTGCATGTTGTGTTAGCCTATAAGTAATATGTTACACTCAATAATGTAAATTCTTTGTCAATAATTTATGAAAATGTAATGTGTTTCAATTGTTGGCTGACCTTATGAAATGAAATGAAATGAAATGAAATGAAATGAAATGAAATATTATTTATTCAAATAGACCTTCACAGGCACTTATGAATAGTCAGACTCTAATGCACGGTTCGGAAGGTAGCTTTTGCTGAGAAGAGCCGGTGAGAAGATTTAATAAATAAATAAACCATAACAGTACAGCTGATATATATAATGCCAATGTAAATAAATTTAAAAAAGCATTTTTTCATATTCTTCGCAATAGCTAGATAACCTTAAGTATTATTTTTTTTTTGTAAGCAGCAACCGTACTAACATACTAATTACTATTAAGTTTAATAATTGTAATAACGTAGTCATATTTTTTTTTCTGTTATTTACTAATCACTTATTATCACTAACCAAATCAACTAATTAATTGTCTTACTTTTTACCTCATGTTGTGTACACATGCTTAGGAATGCAGTCCTGTTAATTGCAATTTTTTCTTATTTTTTATTCTGTTAAAATTTTTTTCTTATTTTGTATTCTGTTTTATGTGCCAAATAAATAAATAAATAGAAGCCATTTCATGCTAAAAAATGAACTATGCGAAGTAATATGTTATTAAGTCCCAAAGGTCGCAATGTCTTGGTCAGGACGCACCCTTTTATACTTCGATCCTCTTTTGAAGTTATGTAATAATCTTGCTCTGAAAGGTCTCCGCCCATTAGTCGTATCGTGCTTACATAATAAATTATAAAGGAATGTATGTATAAGTACGCTTGACCAAGACACAAAGCCTAGAAGGCAAGTGGTTCTCAAGTGCCGGAACACACCGTAGGCGCTAGGCAACAGATTCAACTTGAGGGTGGTAGCCAGCCAGACGGGTACTGCAAAGCACCCTACCACCGTGCTATGGTGTTGATGTTTTCTTTCACCGAAAGTTCAAGCTCATTGTATGATTCGAACCATTAAGTGGAGGCTCTCCGCGAATGTCTCCGTCCCTTATTAAACTGACGGAGACAAGCGAGACAGGAGACAGGCAATTTTAGTAAAAAAGATGGTTTTATGTTATTAAAAAAAAACTAAGCCTTGTTTTAAAAAAGTAAGAAAACTATTCCGTTTCTAATGGATGTCAGAATGTATGTTAATATTTTTCAAGTTATTTGGAAGGCCCAAATAAGAGAAAAATGCATTCTTAGTTTTAAAAAGGGGCATATGTACGATTTTTTTCTTACGATACTAATTAAAAACTATTGCCCATCACATATTTTCTAGTTTAATATATATTTTTTCCAAATATCTTGAAACAAAGAATACAGAGAAAAACGCATTTTAGAATCATCATTTCTCGTATAGCATCGCCTTAAATGGCAGTGTGTGTGATACCTTTATACCTTTATTATACCGCGCGGTTGTGTTTATAGACTCCGTAAAACTATTGAAGCGTGTGATTGGAAAAACCGAACAGCCAAGATCCAGTGAAAATAGGCAAAGGTCACGAATAAAGGAGGCTGAATGGAAACTTCAACTTTTTGGAATTACTTTATTTGGAAACGGATTAAGGTCTTTTAGGATTCCGTACCTTAGGAAAAAATCTGACCTTTATGAATTTCTTCGTTGTCCATCTGTCTGTCTATCTGTCCGTTAGTCTTGACTCTCTTTATCAGGAACGCGAGGAGGTATCAAGCATAAATGACGATCAAATATTAAGGATTAGGTATCTTACTAATATGAATTCCATAAAAATATAAAACTAAACCGATCACGATGTACTTTGACATGCAGATAGCCTACGGAATGGAGAGTCCTATATGATACTATAAGTAGTATATCAGTTATCTGGTTGTCCATAGTACAAGCTCTGCTTAGTTTGGGATCAGATTACCGGATATCAAAGTGATTTGGTAACCAGATTTTTTTTTTGCACCTGGCAACCCAAACAACTTGGTTGTCAAAATTTCGTCTAATATAATTTTATTTTATTTAATTATACCATAATTCGACCGAAATAAATAATCCATATAATATAGCATAAATCAATACATCGTGTGAAGTGTTGGTTTAAATATAATATATACACTGTATAAATCCAGCAATAAATCAAATAAAACGAGCTGTCAATCAAACGGACAAAATTCGAACATCGCCAAAAACCTGGGGAGTATTTTGTTTTAATTGATAAGTTTATCTAATTTTTATCAATAATATCACTGCGCTGACACTATACATTGCTCACACCCGTGATTTGAGCTACTTACCAAACTCTCATTGGCGCCGTAAGTCTCTTCTTGTTTGACAATAAGTGGAAGCAAATTTGTAGACAAATTACACAAGCCACATACAGTAATACACTTAATACTATACAGCATAGGTACTCAGCAGTTAAGTATCTTACAAAGATCACAGAACTCTCATTTTTATATCCATATATATTTATATTGTGTGAACTATGTCCCAGGATAATATTATTATAGTTTTTATCCCAGACTCCGGGGACAGCTAGTTATACGAGCAGAATATTAATGGGTTCTATTCAGCTATCATATCTCGATATAATTTATGTCCAATAAATTATATAGATACAACACTATAGCTGCTGTATGGCTATTAATAACACTCCAATGACACCTGTGAATTGTATAATGGCTCTAGTTTTTGTTATCTTCCGCCTCGCGGTTTTACCCGCGTTCCCGAGGTATCTTATGTTTTCCCGGGATAAAAAGTAGCCTATATGTTAATCCAGAGTGTCAGCTACCACCATATCATATTTCAACAAAATCGGCTTAGCCGTTTGAGCGTGAATAAGTAAACAAACTCACTGACAAACTTTCGCATTTATAATATACTAGTTTCCGCCTCGCGGTTTTACCCGCGTTCCCGAGGGATCTTATGTTTTCCCGGGATAAATAGTAGCCTATATGTTATTCCAGGGTATGATCTATCTATGTGCCAAGTTTCATCCAAATCCGTTCAGTAGTTTTTGCGTGAAAGATTAACAAACTTCCATACATCCTCTCATACTTTCGCTACCTAACTAAAGTGCGTTGTCGAAAGAATGCGTTTTTCGCTAAAAGCCTTTATTCACACTCAGGGCGAGATAGTTATTAAGTAGGTACTCGAGTAATTTAATAGATGGTTAGGTACTCAGTTAAACTTGCATTTAAGCGTTTTTAATTTCTAAACTAATTTGTTTTTTTTTTGTCCTGTCTAAGGTCAATGCCCTTTTAGCCTGCTATACTCTACGAATATCAATATAAATTATCAAGCACATAGGTTTGATAGTATCATCGATCATACAAAACCGTGGACCTATTTTATATTCAAATTGGACGTAGTCAGCCTGTGCCCATGTAGACATTTTGAATAAAACGTAAGGGTGGCAAAATGAACCCTATTTGCATTGTATATGCGATCAACGCCGATTGCCTGAACGATGTGAAGACTACCACATTCAGAAGAACATTTCTGAAATAAAGTAGAAAAACGTTGCAATATATACGAGTAGGCGCAGTGAGGACACACTCCGCGAATGTCTTATAAAACTGATGGAGACAAGCGAGACAGGAGAGGCGCAATTTTAGAAAAAAAAAGCCTTTTTTTAAATAGTTAGAAGACTTTTTATTCCCGTTCTATTAAGTAATTTGGATGGCCCAAATAAGAGAAAAATGTATTCTTAGTTTTAAAAAATCATCAAACGTCTGAGCGATTTATTTTTAAACATTGCTCAGAATATATACCTACCTATAAAAAAATGATTCAAAATCGTTTCATTCGTTTATTCTACAGTTTTGAAACTACAAAGTTAAGAACCCTAATTCGTGGTATAAATGAGCACTATTCTTGAACCACTTCAAACATCAACTTCAAGTTCCAACACAGATACAGTATGTAATTATGTTGTAACTCAAAGATTTGATTAATTCTGCAGTTCAGTTACATAGTAGTGCTGAAGTTTATTTAAGTTTTGCCGGTGCTGGAACTGCTGGAAGGCGATTGTACACTGACGCGCATTGTTTAGCTACCACATGCAAGAATACGCCGATAAACTAATTCTTCATTCCATTCTATTATGACTAATACTTACTAATTTCAGTGGGACTTTTTTTCTGCTAACCTTAGCAATAAATAGGCGTGATTGCTAGGTAGCAGTCCTGAAATAAACAAACTAAATAGGCGTGATTGCTACCTAGCAATCACGCCTATTTAGTTTGTTTATTTCAGGACTAAAGCCAGTGGCGGATTTGTCCTAGGCTCAAACGCCCTAAAGCTTATGATCGCTTACTACTGTGTGGCATATTACCGCGGCTTCTTGTTATATACTTTTTAAGGTACAAGTCCGAGGCTTTCTATTTAAGAAAGCTAAAAAAAACAAAAAAAGACTACTGAAAAATCACGCTCTAAAGGTAGGCTTCCGAGGCTCGCTGCCGATGGCTGACGCGCGCGAATGACGCGAGCGTTAGACGCGCGCGGCCGACAATACTGGTAAAATGTATGGCGTCGGCCGCGCGCGTCTGTCGCGAGGCACGGAAGTGGCTCCATACATTCCCGTAGGTTGACTATCGCGCGTCAGCCGTCGGCCGCGAGCCTCGGAAGCCTTTAGAGCGTGATTTTTCAGTAGTCTTTTTTGTTTGTTTTAGCTTTCTTAAATAAAACACTTGAATGTGTGAATCACATAGTACAAAGTTATGGCTTCACTTAGATTTTTCGTGGCGCTGATTTTAACCGACTTCAAAAAAGGTCGACTGTATGTTTTACGCTAGTGGTTGTAAGCCAGTGGCGGATTTGCCCTAGGCCCAAACCAACAAAAAAATTACATTCATGTTTTTTTTTGTCAGAAGTTTGACAAGCAGGCAGGCGGTCCACCTGATGATAAGTGGTTACCGTCACCTATCGCCATTTGCAATACCAGAGGTATTGCCAATGTGTTGCCAACCTGTTACAATACCGAGAAGGCAATTACTGGCTCTCAAGTGCAATTGCAGGAACACCAGTAGGTGCTTGCCGACAGATTTTCAACTTGAGGGTGGTAGCCAGCCAGACGGGTACTACAAAGTACCCTACCACCGTGCTATGGTTTCCTCATGATGTTTTCCTTCACCGAAAGATCAACCTCATTGTAGGATTCGAACCCGCGACCTTCGACTCTGCATTCGACGTCACTACCACTGAGCTTTCATCGCCTCAAAATCTGAATATCTGGTTCAAGACATCACTAAAATATACCTAACCTGTCTAGTACAGCCGGTCCGTTACCACAACAACTCAAGGCAGTATGCTATCACCACAATATGCGGGATCCAAGTTTAAGAAACTTTACTCGAGGCGAGTAAATTGAATTAGGTACGTTACGTCTCCATGGCAACGGGTATTTATCTTGCAGACTTAGCCACATTTAATGCTGGCCACGTGTAAGGACTTTGTTTCGTTTTTTTTGTGTGTGACAGAATTCTGAATATAAAAAGTTATGAGAATTTTCTATGTTTTCTTTAGTATTCAAAACGATAGACTTTTTTCTTAAAAATACGTGATAATACCTTTTATTAACCGACTACGGCGAAACATAAAGGATGGTTATAATTTTGACCGGTAGGTATGTATGTTCATCTGTTTCCTCATAACTTCTTAACTAGGTAGGTACATAACATCATTTTAAAAATGTAAAACAATAAAAAGTGTGAATATTGTGTGTTAGTGTGAATACTTGATTGTGTGAATCACATACAAAATTATGGCTTCACTTTGGTTTTTCGTGGCACTGTCTTTTTTTTTTAACCGACTTCAAAAAAGGCGATTCGACTGTATGTTTTTTTTATCTATATTACACAATTACTCCGGCATAAGTGAACCGAGTTTAAAAAAAATTTTTTTAAACTCCCGAGGTGGTGGTCCCATTGTCACCAAGTCTCAGGATCTGATGAAAATGGTAAAAAACGGCATTTGAAGGCGGTTCTCTTTTTGGTAAAAGTTATTTATTACTGTTTATATTTCGTATTGCACCATTCGACGTAGTTTCCGCGGCATCGGGGCCAATATCCGGTTCTTTGATTGCCCCGCGACTTCCGGGGGAGGGTCAAGGAGGCTTTGTCTGCGGTTCTTGGTACTTAACCCGGTTTATAAGGGTACGTTCTATTCGATATTTGGTTTTATGTAGAAATAGTCTATCTATCACTATATTTTAATAGGTAATATTAATATTATAAAGACAAAATATTTTATTATACTTTTGTTTCATCAGCATCATGCATCACTGCTGGACAAAGGCCTTTCCCAAGGATCTCCACGATGTCCGGTCTTGCGCTACCCGCATCCAGCGGTTTCCCGCGACCCTCACAAGATCGTCGGAGGGCTTGCCCACGCTGCGTCTTCTGGTTCGTGGTCTAGAGATCCTTTTGGGCTATGTCGGTACTTTGGTTCGCCTGCGAATCTCATCATTTCTGATTCGATTTCACAAAGATACCCCGAGCATGACCTAGTTTTGTTTCTCACGAAAATATTAAAATAATGTGTCTGCCATGTGACTAATAGTGGCTTTAGACATAAATCTACAGATAATCATTATCAAATCACAAAATTACCTCTCAATGGTGCTTGAAATTGACGTGATATAATAAAACGCTAGAATTACAACTCACAGGACCTTACCAAAGTCAATTTTTTAAGAAGATGGAAGTGCCTTCTACTAGAAATAATTTAGCTAATGTCTCAGTTCTTAGTTATTAATTGTAGAACCTTGTAATATCCTCTATAGAACAAATATTTTTATTTTGACAACTTTATTAATATTTTGTTAGGAAATGCGATAAAATTATTGTTTTTCTCAGGGTGTATCTTTAGCCCGCAACTCTTTATATAGCATATATCTACCTTAAGCTTTATTCCGTAATAAAAATGAAACTCCCATTTTAAGGCTAACTAGAATTTCAGATCCCAAATGGAATATGGAATTTTTTCCTCAGTTAAAACTTGGCAAGATAAATGACAAGTGACTTTTTGAAGCTTCGAAGCTCTCTCACGTTCGCTTCTATTCCATTAATGCAGATTCTTTTTAGTGCATTTTTTCATAGTCCATCGACTATTGGATTATACGATCAGCTAATTTGAATTGATGATATCATAGTGGGATTAAAAAGTTTTCCCATAAAATATACTAATAATTGAGTGATAAGCTATACGAACTAGCGATAAGTTTTTTTTATATACTACTAGCTCTTCCCCCCGGTTTCACTCGCGTTCTCGGGATAAAAACTAGCCTATACTTTGGGGATAATGTAGTTCCCTATTAGTGAAAGAATTTTTTAAATCGGTTCAGTAGTTTCGGAGCCTATTCAATGCAAACAAACAAACAATAAAATCTTTCCTCTTTTATAATATTACTAGCTGTTCCCCGCGGTTTCACTCGCGTTCTCGGGATAAAAACTAGCCTATAACCTTCGGGGATAATGTAGTTCCCTATTAGTGAAATAATTCTTTAAATCGGTTCAGTAGTTTCGGAGCCTATTCAATGCAAACAAACAAACAAACAAACAATCAAATCTTTCCTCTTTATAATATTAGTATAGATTAAAGTACATAGACTAAGGCAGCAAACAAGCATACGGCCCACCTGATGGTAAGTGGTTACCGTAGCCTATGGACGCTTGCAATACCAGGGGTATCACTCACGCGTTGCCGACCCTGCCAAAATCTCTTCACACCCTTCTTGAAGAACCCCATGCTGTAGTCTCTTGGAAAAACCACGGCGGGCAGCTCATTCCACAACTTGAGCGGCTGTGGTAGGAAGCTAAGTGCAGTTAGTAAAGTAATCTCATTGGTCCCTTATCTATATGTTACTGCTAAAAGGCGAAGTACGGCTACACCTAGTTCTAGCCGGCTACACATAGGTATTGAGACCCAAATTGCCTTCTTGGCACTGTAACAGGTCAGCAGGCCACATAATGTCAATACATCTGGTATTGCTAATGGCAATAGGCGACGGTGACCAACCTTACTCTTATCACACTATCGACCTAATTATGTGCAGTATCATACAGTACTTTATCTAAACTCATATAAATAATGTAAGTGATTTAAAGGTAAAAAAACAATAGTATTTTGCAAAAAAAAAATGGTATTTTTGTGACATTTTTGGTCAAAATGATATAGGTATATGTATAATTATGTACCCCTAATTAAATCTATGTTGCCAACTCCCAAAAATTCTTACCTCTAAAGTTCAAGTCAAAAATTCGACCAGTGTGTGTTGCCAGTGATGACTTATGGAGCAGAGACGTGGTCGGTTACGATGGGCCTCATAAGAAGGCTCAAGGTCACCCAAAGAGCAATGGAGAGGGCTATGCTCGGAGTTTCCCTGCGAGATCGAATCAGAAATGATGAGATCCGCAGGCGAACCAAAGTAATCGACATAGCCCGAAGAATTGCCAAACTTAATTGGCAGTGGGCGGGGCACAACGCTCGAAGAACCGATAGGTAGCCGCTGGGGCAGAAGAGTTCTCGAGTGGCGACCACAAACCGGAAGACGCAGCGTGGGCAGACCCCCTACAAGGTGGACCGATGATCTTGTGAGGGTCGCGGGAAACCGCTGGATGCGGGTAGCGCAAGACCGGCCATTGTGGAGATCCTTGGGGGAGGCCTTTGTCCAGCAGTGGACGTCTTTCGGCTGACATGATGATGATGATGATTTCATAATTAGAACATTACGATATGAGAGTAGATAAACACAATTATAAGTCTTCAAACTGTTTCTCGAGTAGAATAATAAGGAGTATTAACGTTACAGACGTTCGGGTATCTTCGGTAATCTTCGGAGAAGAAAAAAAGGAGGCATTTCTGTCATTTTAAATGCGCCGTACGATATCCCATCCGGTGTGATGTGCTTTAATATTGGAAAAATGTAAATTCCTCCTTTGGAATTGCTTTTCAGACCCATTTGGGTAGATGCTTGTTTATGACACCTCGAACCTTTTTTAAATTGAGTATTGCTTGTACCTTTTCGTAAATGGTTAATGTTGTATTTTGGGGAAGATTTTATGGATTTTTTGGACATCGTTTTAGATTCAGTGGCTCAGGTTTAGAACCAAAACTATTACTAGTCTATCAGTTGTTGAAATTCTGTCACCAAGCACCGACTCGTGTGTTAGAAGGCTAAGCATTTAGTTATTTTATAGTTTCCATCTAGCTCTATATGAAACATGGAACAAAGATAGAACATTGTAGATCGTGAAACCATAAATTACCTCCGTACCTTTTTTTTATACAACAAAGTCGGCAAACAAGCATACGGCCCGCCTGATTGCCGACTTTCCCCCACCCCGATGAGCTCCGGCGACCTTACTCACGCACAGAAACACAACCAGGTTATTTGGCTGCGGTATTCTGTAAGGTACTTCCCCAGTCGAGCTGCTCTTCAAGCGAAAAATCGCTCTGCTCTACCTCTCTTAAAACTTAAAGCCAGTGGGGGATCACGTTATCCTTTTATAAATTTAGAAGATTCTCAGGGCAGGACAACGTCTGCCAGGCCAGCAATAAAATAGTATTATGGTGAAACAGATGCTTGAGTTAGTAGAAAGAAACAATAAAATCCATCATTACATTCCTAACCAAAATGAAAGTTCAAAAGAATTCCACGATTGTATCTCGACTCGACATCGTTTCACAATCGGACATCACGTCCAGCAACACTGACGAAAATAAATGTCCACCAATCACATGTCGACTTTGTACATGGCAATCGGGCAAATTGAACTTTTACTCACAGTTAAATAAGCAATCACAAAGCTTTACTTTGCCCGTTGGAACGTGAATTAAATACAGACTTTTTAATGAGTGGTCAAATCACGAATTTTTTTTAAACTTCTCTTACAAATCGGTCAAAAAATACCTCAACAATAGACTTGAATTAGATATTGAATTGACATAGTCATAGCTTTATTTGATATCTCGAGTTATTGCTACAGTTTAAAAGACTAAAAGAGTCTAAAAGAGTTAAAAATGTCATGTTACAGATTAAAAGAGTTATTAATATGAAAATTGATGGATAGATACTGGAAGGGGAAGATCGAAAAGGAGATGGATTAAAGATGATATGAGTAGGAAAGGATGGAATGCTGATATGCTGTGTGGTGACGGCGAATATAATCACCACCCCATCTCATCCCGTGGGGGGCGTAGAAGTCGTCCGAGGGAACGTATACCAGAGTACGGGCAGCAGCGTATCTCTGAGAACTATAACACCATACTGCGATCGCCAACCCGCCTGCCAAGCGTGGCGATTATGGCATATCCCCCCAAATGATCCAGGAGATCCCTGGGGGAGGCCTTTGTCCAGCAGTGGACGTTTTTCGGCTGAAATGTATGACGCATAGAAGGATAATATGGAAGAAGATTACATATTGCGCCGACGCTGATGTAAAGTAGCAACAAAAGGCTCAAATAAAATAAAACGGTAAGCAGTAAATGGTGTGTATGTATCGCGAATTTTCATTTATCGCTAATATTTATTAAGTCTGCCAACAGTTGGCACATTAATACTAATTAAGGTATTACTATATTAAATATATTAAACACAACATGTACATAAAACAGTAAAAAGAAAAATAATAACATAAGACAATAGGGTAGTTGACAGTGTCAAAAATAAATGACCAAACACTAACCAATGCATAAAACATCTAAAAACACGTGGAAATATCAAATATGTTGTACATTTAATGCTTTTTATGATTTTTAATTACCAGTGGAACCACAAAGAGTAGATGATTTGATGCTGTGAAACTATGACGTCATAGTGTAATATTTCATACAAAATTCCATATAAACTATCGTTTTGACATTTATTAAAAAGTAGCTGATTTGATGTGTCAGTCAACTACCCTATACTGACTACTTACTGGAGAATACTAAATAAAAAACAGAAACACGCTGACAATAGGTACTAACAACATAATAAGAAATAAAATTGAAATACTAACTGAAAAACATAGCTACATAAATGCTTATAACATTGTTAAACAGATTATTCAATCATACAACGTCAACTACATGTTTATAAAACCTTAATTATTTACTTATTAAAGGCTCTACCTATTCCGTTATGGAAACAATGCCCCTCCTAAATACTTCGGAGGCTTAAATTCTTAGAAACAAAACCTTTTGTGCTCGCTTAATTAGCTTCGTGATAATTAAATATTTCATAGGACGGAATAACAATAGTTGCCCTGAATATTATATAAGATCCCTCGGGAACGCGAGTGAAATCGCGGGGCGGCAGCTAGTAATATTATAAATGCGATATTTTGTGAGTATGGATGTATGGATGTATGTTTGTTAATCTTTCACGTAAAAACTACAGAACGGATTTGGATGAAACTTGGCACATAGATAGATCATACCCTGGAATAAAATATAGGCTACTTTTTATCCCAGGAACGCGAGTGCACATATGTGCACGTCCAAAACTACTGCACGGATTTTGATACAATTTCCACCAATAGACGGGGCCATTCATGAGGAAGATTTAAGTGTATAATTTAGTAAGGTTCAAAATCAAAATCAAAAACTCATTTATTCAGTTTAGGCCCTTATGAGTGTCAACAGTTACAATTTTTAGACTCTACTACCGGTTCGGAATACACTTGAACTGAGAAGACTCCGGCAAGAAACTCAGCAAGGCTTCTTTTTTTTTTCTTCTTTCTTGATAAATTGGCTGAAATGTGATGATGATTGTCAAAGCCGGGGCGGGTCGCTAGTGTAATACCTACGTCAGGGATGGCGAACCTTTACGTATCAACGTGCCACTTTTCAAAAGAAATGTTTAATTAGGTCATAGACGTGCCATCAAATAATTTTGACTTTGTGATTATTGGGAAAATAATGATAATAAATACTATCAACTCAAAATTTTATTTAGTAAAAAAATAGGAACATTTTGTAGTAAATAAAGTGGCGTAGGGATCACTCGCATTCGCTCATCATATGATACCTACTTCACACTTTTTTTTGTAGTGCATAATTAATTTTGTGATCAGTGACGTGCCCAAAATATTGTGTCTCGCGTCATTGGTTCGCCATCCCTGAGTCCTACGTATATAAAACAGAGAGCTTCATAAAGTTCCCGAATGCGAGGTCCCTGGGGACCAGTGAAGACACTCATGATCCGCATTGCGGAACCGTTTTTATAGTGTACAATATCATACGGAACCTCATGTTATGTATCCGGAGACCTTTCATAAATAATACATGTGTAAAAGTTTCAATTTATCATGACGATTTGTACAGTTTTGTGATGGAAGACAAAGATCAGATCAATAGATGGCAGTGGCGAAGGGTCCATACAAGCCGATTACCATCGGCTTACCTTTTAGAAATTCCAGTCCCACATTTTCATCATTTCAAAGCCACTTATATCATGCTTAAAATACACTGGAATTATAAAATTATCGGTGTTTTTTGAACGGCTTACCCTCGCCATAATTTCATCCCTCGCTACTGCAATGGTAATCAGATCACTAGATGGTAATTTCAAGGCTATGTTAGCTCAGTTATAACATCTGAGAATAACCTTCGGGAGTAATGTAGCTTCCTATTAGTGAAATAATTTTTCCGACTAGTAGATCCAGAGATATTATTAGCGCGTTCAAACAGACAGATACATTATCAGAATAGATATGTATGTATACTATTTTTTATCACGATTTTCAGCTCTATTACAAAGGAAAGAAAGTCTAAAATATCCTCAGCAATAGGATATACTTTTGCTATCTACATAGGTATTATCTTAAAAAATCGCTTCCACTTTGTAATTTGACGCTCAATTGAAACAAGTTGAAGAGTTTCGTCGACAATGCCGAAGAGTTATTGCTGTTGAAAGAGATTTCGTCGCCTCCAAGCTAAGGATACGCAAAAATGTCAAGTCACAGATAAAAAAGGATATTCATATATTTTACACAAGATTTAGACATTTTTTTCTGTACGTATAGAAGGAAGGAAAGAAATCCTTTTATTTTTTGCGCGTCATCCAAACCTAATAATCTGTGCTAATAGCCTAAAAATGTAGTTACATACTAAGAAGTGGGTTCCATTCCCACCAGGAGTGTGTGATTGAACCTAAGACCAAAATTAGCAATCAGTTTCATTAAGTTTAGTAGCTCAGTGGTAGTGACGTCGGATGCTGCGACGAAGGTCTTGGGTTCGTTTCCTACAGTGAGCTTGAGTTTTCAGTGAAGGAAGACATCTTGAGACCATAGCACGGTGGTAGGATTCTTAGCAGTACCCCCTCGGTTGGGTACCGCCCTCAAGTTAAAAATCTGTCGATTGCACTTGCCAAAACCTCTAGTTATTATACAGGATGGTAACCACTTACCATCAGGTGGACCGCCTGCCTGCTTGTCAACCTACTGACATAAAGTGTCGAAAATGTTTCTCGTATGTATGCATACGCAGGAAAAAAAGTAATCAGGAAACTGCTACATTACCTAACTCAATTTTAAGATGACTCCATTGCCCAGACGAAGTGAAAATTGACAAAATATTACATCATTATTTTCACCACCTTATAAAATGTTTCAACGAAACCTTCCTCCAACTATGAAGTAACTGGAACTTACAAAACTAATCGGGACCGTATCGGGGCCCAGGGCCCGCAATGCGGTACTTCTAGTGCGGACGGTGCGACTGCGGCTGCGGGGACCTAAACCAAACTTTAAGATACGCACTTTACGATACACTTTAGCATAACCGCCGTACTTGGACGATTTCACGATGTGTTAAAAGTGGCGGTCAAGAGAATTTGTGATAAATGACTTTGGGTTCCGTAAAGCATTTTTAATAAACTAAAATTTTAACATTATTTGTGTGGTGTTTTGTAGGTATATTTTATCAAAAAAAAATCAAAAATCAAAATCAAAACTCATTTATTCAGTTTAGGCCCTAATAAGGCACTTATGAATGTCAAAAGTTACAGTTTTACAATAGACTCTATTACCGGTTCGGAATACACTTGAACTGAGAATTATGGCGATTTATTGCGATGGCACTTTATGGCGGTGATAGCTCAGTGGTAGTGACGTCGGATGCCGCGACGAAGGTCGTGGGTTCGAATCCTGCATTGAGCTTTCGGTGAAGGAAAACATCGTGAGGAAACCATAGTTAACAATATATAAAACATGTTAGTGTTGCAGCATGATATGCTGACACCTTTAAATTTTTTTTTCACTTTGACCACCTTTAAATTTTAACTTTTTTTTAACATTTGTTGTTATAGTGGTAACAGTAAAACGTTTAAACATTTTTAAAGACTGTCTACCTACGTGTTACGGTTCAAGAGATACAGTCCGCTGACACGAACGGACGGAGACGGACAGTATAGGCTTAGTAATAGGGTTCCATTGGCACCTTGGGTACGGAACTCTAAAAAGTACGACAATTAAATTACAAAATAACCTTGTATAAAGCTTTCCATTCACACACCGTTAAAATAACTAAAATTAAAACATTTAAGAAACCCCCGAAACTCACTAGAAAATTGTTGACAATTTTCAAACAGCTGAGCGGATTTTATTATATTAGATACACACACATACAGACAGATAGACACGTCAAACTTATAACACCCCGTCGTTTTTAAAAATAAATTAAAAAAAACGATTAAAAAAAACAGCTCTCTACACTCTCCACTCTTCTAAAATCTACCACAGACTACACAGAGACATCCCAAACTGGTTCGAACCAGCTTTAACTCGATTTAACTTTTTCCATTACTGCCAGTAGGTACTTACAATGTACATTAATCTATGTTGGATTGTTGTGCTATACAACACCACAATCATTTATAAAGCTAACAGACGACCGAACACGATGCGATGCCACCGAATAATACCTATTGTGCCAAAATCTACGCCTTGTTCAAAATCAAAATCAAAAACTCATTTATTCAATTTAGGCCCTGGTAAGGCACTTATGAACGTCAATAGTTACAAACATTACAATAGACTCTACCACCGGTTCGGAATACACTTGAACTGAGAAGACTGTTGTTTGTTCGAATTTTAAAGAATATTTCGTGCTTTTTAATTTTATTACAATAATTTCAAGAGCCTATGAGTTGTAATTTGGTGATTAGCGTAATCATTTTGCATTAAAAAAATTAACCGTAAGCATTGGTTCCTTTTTAGGGTTCCGTACCTCAAAAGGAAAAAACGGATCACTTTGTTGTCCGTCTGTCTGTCAAGACCCTTTTTCTCAGGAACGCGTGGTGCGTACTTAAAATTGATTTATTAAATTAAAACGCAAAAAATATCCGTTGAAAATTCAAAATGTGTCCGATTCATTTAAGGTGAATGTAAGTTCTTAAAAAGCAGCGCAATCAATTTTTTTTACAAACATTTAAACGACCTATTCCTGAGATGCAATTAGCAAAACGTAAAAAAAAGAATTTTGAACATCCTCCTATAAGAACCAAGTTCGGTCGTCTGTTAGTACTTTTATGTGGCGACAAATTTAGATATTTGACAGATATTCGCGCGGGAAATCCTTGTTTTTCTTTTTTCAGTGACAATGAGTAATGGTGGCAAATAGTAATGGATGTGGTAATGGTCAGACCTATGTTTCGGTTTTCGAATGGATTTTTATGTTGAAACCTCGTCTTTGTTTGCTTTATTTGTAGAAAAATATGTATTTTTATTTTTTCAAGATGGCGTGCAGTTAGGTATGTCAATTAATGCATATATGCTTTTTAATTGTAATAAACATGCAATTTATGGTGAAGTATATGTACTTACTTTCAAATGACCGTGGAGGTATAGGTTCGAAACCTTGAAACTAATGCCATAAATATAAAAAGAAAATAAAATAAACTGAGGTAATCATACTTAATGAGAATGTGTTTGTATGTTGGTTACCACTCAGTAACGGCTGGACGGTTTTGGATGAAGCTTTGCATATATATAGATTATAATCTAGAATTCATGTAGCAATAAGTTTGTAGTGTATATCTGAGTATCTGTGTGACTGTCTGTGGCCTCGTAGCTCCTGAACGGGTAAGCCGATTTTGATTTAATTTTATTTGTTTGAAAGGTGTTTTAATCGAGATTGTTCTTAGCTATTTTTCCTGAAAATCCGCTCAGCCGTTTGGAAATTATCACCAATTTTCTATGGGATGTTTCTTTAAAATTTTAATTTTATATAAGTATTCATACAGATTTTCATACGGTTTTCACCAATGGATGGAGTGATTCATGAGGAAGATTAAAGTGTATACCTAATTCATAAAAGTTTAAGGCGATGATAGTTCAGTGGTAGTGACGTCGGATGCCGGGACGAAGGTCCCGGGTTCGAATCCTACAATGAGCTTGAGCTTTTGGTGAAGGAAAACATCGTGAGAACCATAGCACGGTGGTAGGGTACTTTGTAGTACCCGCCTGGCTGGCCACCCTCAAGTTGAAAATCTGTCGCCAAGCACCTTTCGATGTGTTCCGACAGCTGCACTTGAGAGCCAGTTCCTTTCTAGGCTTTGTGTGCTTACCATCATCGGCCACATCATCACGGTGAGATTGTGGTCAAACACAGGCCTATACATCGTAAAAAAAAAAAAAAAAGTATCGCGAATAAAACTAAAGCAAGCGGTCCCACACGTGCAAAGCCGGAGCGTAAATAGTAAATAACAATCATCTAGTATTCATGGTACAAGTTCTCCGTAGTGGATCAGGTGGCCGATGGCAGATGGTAAAGAAATGTCGCAGATAAATAAATAAAATGAGACAAAATCGAGTGTGTAGATCCCAATTTGAGGGTATTTGCTTTATTGTTATTTTACGGAGTGCTGAGAACTCTCGAACCTTCGGGTTGAGCTAAAGAAGACTTGGGGGCTAGTAAACATGCGGTTTTGAATGAAAATTTATACTAATATTAAGTACTAGCTGTTCCCTGCGGTTTGACTCACGCTCCCGGGATAAAAAGTAACCTATAACCTTCAGGGATAATGTAGCTTCGTATTAGTGAAAGTATTTTTCGAATCGCACCAGTAACTCCGGAGTTTAGCGCGTTCAAACAAAGAAACTTTTCAGCTTTATTTGTTTGTAAATTTGTAGTGTTTTTAAGTTCGGTTGTAGGAGGTAATCTGTGGAGTTACTGGTCCGATTTTAATAATTCTTTCACTAATAGGCAGTTACATTATCACAAGGTGCTATAAGCTACTTTTTATTCCAGGAACGCGACACTTTTCAGCATTAAATTGGACGTCATTTAAATTTAAATGCAATTAATTCGGACAAAGAATAGGGTTTTAATTAAAATAATGACATAAATATGCTACACAATTTCGGATCCATTAATTAGGGAAAAAAGTTTTTTTTTTTTTATGTTAGTAGGCGTGTGTTCCATCTGATGGTAAGTGGCTTCCGATGCCTATCTACATTGGCAATCTTCACAAAGCCTATAGGTACATCTCACCATAGTTAAAAAAAGATACTCTTCTAGACTTCGACACACCTTGCTTAATATTGTAGGTACCAGTGGCGAAGGGTATCCATACAAGCCGATTCCCATCGGCTTACCTTTTAGAAATCCCAGTCCCACATTTTCATCATTTCAAAGCCACTTATATCATGATTAAAATACACAGTAATTATAAAATTATCGGTGTTTTTTGAACGGCTTACCCTCGCCATAATTTCACCCCTCGCCACTGATAGGTACCTACTTTATTCAAAATACATTATTTGAAACTAGGGTAAAAATGTAGTGAAAAGTGAAAAAAAAAGTAAACGTAGGTAGACTATGTAACTTAGAAATAAAAAATTAATATAATGCCACAAGAGTATAATTAGGTAGGTAACAACAAAAAACATAAATAAAATGTTATTATGGCAAAAAGAGTACCAAAGCTCAGCGATAGCTTGTTTTGATTTGACAGGCCAGTTGGCGCAGTAGGTTAAGACACTACCTTTCGCGCCACAGGTCGTGGGTTCGATTCCCATCCAGGACAAACATTTGTGTGCATGAACATGTCTGTTTGTCCTGAGTCTGGGTGTAATTATCTATATAAGTATGTATTTACAAAAAAAAAGTAGTATATGTAGTATATCAGTTATCTGGTTTCCATAGTACAAGCTCTGCTTAGTTTGGGATCAGATAACCGTGTGTGAACAATTTCCCAGGATATTTATTATTATTATTATTTGATTCTTCCATAAAACTAAAAAGAAAATACTTAAAGAAAATATCCTGTAAAGTCCAGTCTGAAATTTAAAATTAGTGCAGCTTTTACTGCGCAAAATGAAATCTAAATGAAAGTTTAGTATCGCGATGAAAACAAGCCATTTTACCGTCCACTTCTGAAAATGAGAGTAGTTTCAGTAATTCAGTTCTCTTTTAGTTCGTAAGTCGTAATTACGACGCGATGCTACAAGCGGGCGGGACTTGACGCTTGGAAATGATTATCATCGCGGATTTTATGGCCACACCATTTTACTTGGTACTATAATTTTACCTAAATTAAATGTATGTTTGTTCATTTGTTTTTTTCTTACTAATATTATGTATGGATATTTTTTTATGTAAACAAATTAGACCCAACTATTTCTTTGAATAGTATCTATTAGCTTTCGCTTTTCGGTGAAATTACTTAATTCAATTGTATTTAATTACGAACGAAGGAAAAATGTGCTTTTTAGAAAAGTTTAATCTAAATAAAAAAACATTGCTTTATGCCTGCAAGTACCTTTTATTTTTCCGTCGCACTGTAAGCCATTAATATTTCTTTTTTTTAACTTACAGCTTCACCAAGTAGGTAATATGGCAATCTGTACCTTTTAGAAAGAAATATAAATAAAAAAGTTTCTTAATTCCAATAACAAAATTAAACGGGCAAAGCCGAATAAAAGCGCTAGTATTAAAGTATCTTTTGAAACTCGCTCTTTTCTAGTTAACCTCGTGGTAAGTATAAAGCCGTATATAAATATGTAGTGCTTTTATACTGAGGTGAGTCTAAATTACTAGGAGATAATAACTTTTACAATTTGTCTGCTTTAGATTATTTTAATTTTGTTCAGTTTATTTTGTAGTTCTCAGTGGGAGCCATTGCGCGAAGAAATTTAAAAAAAAAAACAATCTTTTTTAAGGCCATGATAGCTCAGTGGTAGTGACGTCGGATGCCGAGACGAAGGTCCCGGGTTCGAATCCTGCATTGAGCTTTCGGTGAAGGAAAACATCGTGAGGAAACCATAGCACGGTGGTAGGGTAGCTGCACTTGAGAGCCATTTCCTTTCTAGGCTTTGTGTGCTTACCATCATCGGCCACATCATCACTGACCACGGTTTGTGATCAAACACAGGCCTAAACGTAGTAAAAAAAAAAAAAAAACTGTCAGCACCTAAAAAATGACATAGGTAGGTAGGCTTTTTGGCGGGAACTTGCGGAGTGACGTCATTATCCTACCTATCCTACCAATATTTTAAATGCGACAGTTTTTTGTGAGTACGTTTGTTACTTCATCACGCTCAAACGGATGAACCTTTTTTGATGAAATTTGGTATGGAGGTAAGTGACACCACTTTAACACATAGGCTACTTTATATCTTTTTTATTAGAGAGGTCCTACATAGAGATGTGCCGAGTCAGACTGACTCGAGTACTGACTCGAATTCCTAGCAGGTACTCACGTACTCGAGTATATAAAATACAGTATTCGAATCCGAATGAGTACATAAAAGAAAGAACGAAACATAAAGATGCAATAAAAACAATCAAAGAACTGAAGTAAAACATAAAATAAAAAAAATGGACATTAAATAAATATAAAGTTAAAAAATACAATTGTTAATAAAATAGTTATAGTAAATAGTTAGTTGTTAACTTTAATATGCCGTGCCATACAAAATTACCAAATGATGATTAAATTACTGATTATACAATCAACTGCTGTTATTATGTACATATACTATCGTTCATACACGATTTGTGATGAAATATTAGAATTTGTCGTCAAAAGCAAACTACAAAGTTCGATTCAAAAAGTAGGTACTCGAGTCCACTGAGTATTCGAATACTCGTGCCAGTACTCGAATACCTGTCCGAGTCTTCAGACTCGAATCCTAACTCGATTCTTATTTTAACGAATACCAAAGTATTCGAATACCAAAAACAGCCGACTCGGCACATCACTAGCCTACATCTAAGGACCTCTTTGGAATTCAAAATAGAGGACTTTTACCAAGTAATAAGTCCTACTCAAAAACCTTTCATCCCCATCGGTAATAGGCTTTTCGAGTATTTCTTACCCGTTACTACCACTTTCTAATGGCTCTAAGCTGCAAGAACTTCTGTTCTGTAGCTTTTATGTAGCCATTAAGTATATAACATAAAAGTTGAGCTTCTATACAGCATTATTGTTCTGTTTTTCATATTGGATTACTTTGAAGTTTAGCGACAGACGACGCTTGTAGCTAGGGTTTCCCGGTTGTTACCAATGGAATAAGGAATAATGTAGCATGTCTTTTCATTTATTTATGAAACAGTAGAAAGAATAATGGAATATACAAAAATAACCAAAGTATTTTTATCAAAGACTAGCTTTTTCCCGCGGTTTCGCGTTCCAGGGATAAAAAGTATATAAAAGTACCTTCGGGGATAATGTAGCTTCCTATTGTAGGTACGTAGTATATTAATTAATTATTAATTAAGAATTTTTCGAATCGGAATAGTAAAACCAGAGATTAGTGCGCTCAAACAAGCTTTTCAGCTTTAATAGGGTAGTTGACTGACATATTAAATCAGCTACTTTTTAATAAATGTCAAAACGATCGTTTATATGGAATTTTGTATGAAATATTACACTATGACGTCATAGTTTCACAGCATCAAATCATCTACTCTTAGTGGTTCCTCTGGTAATTAAAAATCATAAAAAGCATTAAATTTACAACATATTTATTTATTTATTTATTTATATTTTTAAGGGAAACTAACAGCTGTGTGTAAAATGTGGTTACAGGATACAGTATTATTATAAGAAATGAATGTTGCTATTAATAAGTTCCCACAAGTGAAAATTTACAAACAGTTAGGCAGACAGCCTGCTTAATATTTTACGTTATTAACTGTATATTGATAGTTTAGGTAAATGTATAAATAAGAAAGAAACTTGTATGATTTTGATGTAAAATTGATTTATTCTACGTCCACCATAATTTGCTAGGAATTTTTTAAACTCCGTAATACCCTTCAATAATCTGCGCCTAGTCGATGTGCTTGTAAACGTTTATTGATTACTGCGAGTGTAGGTGTGAGTGTTGTCGCCAATGCAAGTAACAAGTACATATTAATATAAGTAATTATTATTAATTAATTGGTAACTACTATCTAGTGCAAGCTGCAGCGTAAAGCGTGTACTCCATCTCTAAACCGTATAAAGTATCAAGTCACATACACCAGAAGATAAAACTGTTTACGTCCTTGCGTGAGTGCCTGTCAACCAGATGGTATGTTGGATTGTTGGTCAGGACAAAAGAATGACTGATTAAGTAGGGTTTTGAAGAAATTTGGTGAAAAACATAATTGATGTTTCCGCGTGTTTTTAGATGTTTTATGCATTAGTTAGTGTTTGGTCATTTATTTTTGATAGTGTCAACTACCCTATATAGTAAGTCTAATATCTTATATAAAAATCTAACGGTTAAATTTTCAGTTTAAATAGGGTTGGCACCAACCAATTTTATACATCTCTAAATCAACTCAAGTTTGTAATCTTTGTAGAAAACTGTTCATGTGTTAATAAATGTATCGAAAGTTACAGGCTACGTTTTATTCAGGGAACGCGAGTGAAACCGCGGGGAACAGCTAGTATTTAATAAGGATGTAAATACCCGTGGTGCACTATCCGATTATTTGGCCTAATATACCGAACAAAAATCATCCTGTATAGCTTTGCCTTTTCTTTCTTGCTCGCTTTCCTTGTTGAAATGTACACTAGTTTTCCATCAGAAGATTAGATGGAAAACAAATAATTAGTAACTAATTCCGCTGGATATATCCTTCTCTGTCAAGTCCAAAACAAGGGAACTTAACAGGAAATCGACACGTGCTTCGCTTCTTCACGAAGCATCATCAGGACGTAGTAGACACTAAATATTTGTCTTCCATCTAATCTTATAATGGATTTCCGCAAGGTCACGCCTGAGTCAATTAGTTATCCATCAGAAGTTTCCGTTTCCACAATAATTTCCTAAAGTAAGTACCAATAATTTCTAGTGATGTAGAAAATACTGAAGCAGATTTGTACTATGTAACGTTTGCGTGTAATATTTATATGATTTATGTATTGGTTTTAGATACCTTTGTGAGTAGATTGCGTAGTTATTTTTATTGTGAGCTGAAAGAAAAATAAGCCACAGGAATAGTCCTCTAGTCTAGAATGTTATTATATACGTACCGACGTCTACGAAACCTTTTCCATTTATGAAATCTATTTTAGAGTGGAAAAAATTACAGCTAGTAAGTACCGACCTTTCATTGTAATACTTTGAACCCTTTTTACGAAAATTACGCTTTACGCTACGTTATAAGGAGAAGTGCAGAAAGCTAATGGTTTTATTATGGTCGAATTTCGATCACTGGGTGACCACTAATAATAAATAATTTTATGAAACTATCTGTCCCTGGCCGGAAATAAACTACCGGCCATCGTGGAGATCCTTGGGGGAGGCCTTTGTCCAGCAGTGGACGTCTTTCGGCTGATATGATGATGATGATGATCTGTCCCTGCGGTTTCTAAAAAGTAGCCGATGTCCTTCTCCGCATCATATGCGTGCGATCGGTTTACCAGTTTAGATGTGAAAAGGTAACAGACAGACAGTTACTTTTACATTAATTAATATTAAGTATGGATATGACATAGTATAGATAGGATATTATTATTATTAAAATTGTTTACTGAATAATCTTTAGAAATTCTAACGTATATCGCAGCGCCCTCTTGTTGCTTCTGGTGATAATTATATATACCTAAATGTCAACTTCAAATCCAGGGAGAAAATGTGTCACACTAACGCCATCTACATTTTTACACAGTTAAACCAATATCACATTTCCTTGAAAAGTTTTTCCCTTAGCAACGTTTTGCTACCCTCCAATAGATGGCGCTAAAAGTATAAAAAGGTTTCTATGGGCGGGCGGATGAAGTTTCATAAGTAACTTACAGGTGGCGCTAGTTTACCATAAGATGTATGGGTTGTAGGTTTTCATCAAGCAAATGGGCATATTTATTGCGTTATTTATGATAGATAGGAAGTATGACATCATAAAGGCAGAGTTATTAATCTCTCACCCAGTTTTTCCCGATTTCTTTGTTCTAATATACTTTGAGGTAAGAAAACATTGTGAGGAAATCATGCCAGGCAAGGTTTTTATTGAGCCTTATTAGGACGTAGTGAGGTTTATTTTTCTTTGACATTCTTATACGTCAAAAATAGTAGGTCTTAGATTTGTAATAACCTACTTACCTACCACATTACTGAATTTCACTCAGTAATTATTACTCTCTTAATAAAAGTTAATATTGCTGATTTTTTTGTAGACTGCTAAAGCAGCATACAAGCATACCCACCTGATGTAAGTGGTTAACGTAGCCTATTAAAGCTTGCAACGCCTTTTTTGATATCTAAATAATGGTAGGTAGGTACGTACTTCTAAAAATATCGCCAAACATTTGTATTACACCAGCAACCAAAGAGATTCCTCCTTTTCATAACACATCAAATATTTAATAATAAGTAAAATTGAGCTTAAACCTTTATGAAGCAGTGTAATTAATTTTATCCATCCAGATGACCTTCATAGACCTCACAAAGGTCAGGGAAGACAGCTGTCGTTTTAATTAAACGCCTTCACTAATCTCCTGTCTAGAAAGTAGAAAAAACATGTATATTAGGGTCATTTCACATAGCAGCGGTTAGGAAGAAAAGCGAAATTTTGGAATAATCACGAATGTATACTTTGAATTTATTGTAATTTAAACTTGAAAATCAATATGTAACAGATACCTTATAACAACAAGATCAAACAACTTACTAGATTGTACGAACCAAGGTACAACTCATTAACAGTGACCGAGGTACAACACTGCTTTATTTTTGTAGAAAACGGTGATTTTAAATATTGTAAGGTTATAGGTTATCTCGTAAATTTGTTACTGTTTTAATACTTGTTTAAACAAAGAACGGATCGCATATAAATTTTAAGTGATTATTATAAAACATATTAAACTATCACACTTCAAAGTATATTAAAAATACTTACTTTTTTTCGGCAAAAAAGTTTTGACATCGATAACACCAAAACACCGGCTTATTGGCGGTAAGCGACTACTTCACATTGGATAGTTAGCAGTGATGTATCGAATACCACAGACAACAGATTTTAAGAGCGAGAGAATATTTCAAACGAGCCTTTTGACATGACCAAGCACCTACTGGTGTGTTCCGGCAATTGCACTTGAGAGCCAGTTGCCTTCTTGGCATTGTAACTGGTCGGCAACACATTGGAAAAAACCTCTGATATTGCAAATAGTGATAGGCGACGCTAAACCACTTACCATCAGATGGACCGCCTGCCTGCATGTCAAAAATGGCCATAAAGTTCATAATGCAAAATAAAACATTATTGCGAAAATTCGCTTCGCCTTCGTTCCCTACCATTCCACTGCAATGTGAATAAAGCCTTATGTCCGTTTTTTGGGGCCATGTACCTACCCTTGAAAGGGATTAATAACTAGAGAATATATATTATGACGAGGAAAAGTTTTTTTTTAAATTTTCATTGTTTCATTAGTAACGTCAGAAAAAAATCGTGAATCTCATCGTGTCGTGTAAAACTAAGAATATTTTTTTCTCTTATTAGGTAAAATGATAACATACATTCTGTATTTCATAGAAAGGGAATAGTTTTCTTACTTGAAAAAAAGGCTTAGTTTTTTTAATTTACCTACATAAAACCGTATTATTTACTAAAGGGCGACTCACCCCGACATTCGCGGAGAACATCCTCTTATATAAGTAGAATCAAGGTTTCTTATTCCACAGTAGGTAACGTCACTAACCACAGCGTAACCACGTGATCAAATTACCCTAATATCTTATTCGTTTAAGTTGGTTTAAGTAAATCATTCAAAGCAGCTGTTTTTTTGAACAAACACAGCGGCCGGGAGTCTGTGGCTCGCGCCAGGTGCTGGTAATGGAAGTTTGAAATAAATTGCGTAAATTTCAGCAAAGTTTGACGGGAAAGAATCTACAATGTGCGTGCATCGTTCTAGTTTAGGATTCCGTGAGTGAAAGTAGAAGGTAAAAGTATAGGGCTTATAAAACAAAGTTGAATGGGCTTGTAAATTTCAAAATTTCTCTAACCTCGATGACAGCTCGGTGGTAGAAAATAGTTCTACAAAAATTGCCTTTGAAGAAAGAAAAACGTTTTATTTCTGCGCGCCATCTGACGCATATAGCTCGGAAAATACAATATTATCCACAAAGAGAACACACTGTGTCTACATTTCTTCTTCATTTTGCAGTCGCAGGGCAAAAAGAAAAAATATCTTTAGGAAATAATTAGTTTTGTATTTTGTAAAAAATAAAGCTGTATGGCTCCGAGCCTTCGATTGTAACCATAAACTTGCTGAGTTTGTAACCTTAGTCTTCACAGTGTATTCCAAACCGGTGGTAGAATCAGTTGAGATTCGTAAGTACCTTATCAGGGCCTACTTTTTCTTGTCCACCACGTAACGCTTGTAATCTTGAGAGTCATCAAGATGTAGAGACATTGTCGAAAACCTATAATTACCTATCTAGAGATTCTATTGCAGGCTGCGATGACCACTTACCATCAGAACCACTTGATTGCCAGATAATCCTTGGCTGCGAAACCTTTCATTTTATATCGTGGAAAATTCAAATAATGTAGATATGAAATAAAAAATATCTACATAGGTAGGTACATCTACCCACAAAAACTCAATTTTCATTTTCGTCCTATAAATTACTAGCTAAAGAAAATGCTACACGATTGTAGCCTGATAAAAACCGCCATAATATATATTTTTCTTGGCTTCCCGACATGGCAACAAATAACGACTAATGAGGTTTACTTTGATGTCGTTATTTCTAGTTATTTTCTGTTATTAGTCTAGCTATTCTTGTATCAATTTTTCGAATGGTACCAGGCAACTATTAACCGAAGAAGATACCTATTCAGTAGCAGGATTGTTCACAGTATGTACGTACTACAATTAATAGTCATAGCACAAGTATCAACTCGGGAAGGGATCGTCACCTTATCGCCTCGCCGTCAACCTAACGTACAGTATGACACAACTAAGATGAAGCTTCGGCAAAATTCGTAAAATCGATCATTCCCGAAAAGAGTGCGCCTACAAAATTACCCATGTTTATTAGTACTTTAGGCGAAAATTATCTTTCTGCCTACGCAATAACTTGTAAATTTAAATATCAAATACATTCGTAAAATTGATGCGTAGATGTTTATACACTTATTTGCAAAATAAGTGATAAGTGATTTTTTTTATACATTCGATATGGAGGGTACACGGCTAGAACGATGAATGTCACAAATCAAAATTAACGCCTTCGACATCCATACTTATATCCCCAGTCTCAACAGCGCCTCTTGTCGTCAAACGATTCGTCGCTGTCTGATGATGATGAGTCATTTAAGTTTAGGACAGTAAAGAAGTTGCTTTCGCAGTTCGTTCTTGAAAGTGATCTTTCCCAAAAACTATATTTTTACACTCCGTGGCCTCTTGACTCATAAATTGATAAACATTAAAAATAATTTCACGACTTTGACTATTATATGGCTTACCACGTTTTAACGAAGTCATAGTGAAAATAAAATAAATAGCTGTACCATAAAATAGCTGTACCACAAAATTGTCCTGAAGTGTAGGGAATAAATTACTCACGTGCATTCCCAATGCTGACTTGAGTCGAACTAACGCGGGAATATATTGTGCCAGTAGCATTGAATGGCGCGATAATGAATGATTTTTATTAGCTGAGTAAATCGGAAGTGATCGGAAATACGAGTTTTGCCGATGCGACATCTCAGTTGTGTTATATTGTATGCGGATCGGCAGCTCCGGGAGTCGGCTACTCGGCACGACGAGCCGTACGTAAGCCTTTCGTGAGCTTGTCCCGAGGCGAGGCGATTACGTTACGTTTCCGATTAGTGTGCGTTGCTGTAGGGAGTTTCATACAAATAATACTAAACGATTTGAGTTGATACGGTGACGATCCTTTTTCGAGTTGATATGTGCTACGGCCACAAAGTTTACCGCCTCGGCTTGCTCTGTCTGTCTCGCTTACCCACGCATAGAACTATATTTGGTATTTCGAAATACAAATATTACGTAATTTTTGTCTACCGATTTTTTTTCTGTATGTATATACCAATGTACTAGGCAGTTAAAATTTATAAATCAGTAAAAAGTAGTCAAGCCAACGCAATATTTGCAGTAACGTATTTTTTTTACGTGATTGTTGGCTAGGCGACAGCGGAGTAAATGCATTATGACAGCCCTACCAAAAAAGGTAACAATTATGCACGTTATTAAGAAGCTTTGTCTCTGGCCTTTACTCCTCTGTGGCTAGGCGACCGTAACATCAGAGTCAAAAAGTATAAAAAATACCTATACTGAAACATCCATATTTAATTAATAAGGTATCATTAGATATACGAAACTACGGTTATATAATGGTGCCGATTCTGTTGTTTACGAACTTAATAAATTTAATCTCACTATATCTCTCTCTAATAGTAAATATAAGAAAGGGAAGCAAGATATTTTAGTCCTGTCAGTTTAATCCGATCACATATTTCAACGTGAATTTAAGCGCGATCTTTATTGGTCACGACTATTTACCCGTACATTACGACGGCATGGATTAAACTGACAGCATTAAAAATGTTCTGTCTTTTTTCAATAAGGTTAACTTGAAAGAGAGGTGACTTGTCTAATATTAGTTAAGTTCGTAAACAACAGAATCGACATCTTGTATTTCCAAACGTCCTCACAGTGTGCACTCTGTTAATTATGACCCCAGCCAATTGAGCCATTAACATTAATATCCAGATGGACCTTGCCTTTGCACTGTATTATGAATAATGTGTTGGACTCCTTGTAGTTTATAGTCTCCTGGTAGTTAGTTAGTCTATACTAGTTTCTGCTCAGCGGTTTCACCTGCGTTCCCGTAACAAAAGTAAGCTTTTGTCATATATTAGGTACTAGCTGTTCCCTGCGGTTTCACTCGTGTTCCTGGGATAAAAAGTAGCCTATAATCTCCGGGGATAATATAACTTCCTATTAGTGAAAGATTTTTTTGAATCGGACAAGTAACTCCGGAGATTAGCGCGTTCAAACAAACAAAAAATCTCTTCAGATTCTCCGTTCACCGTTGCCAGACGCCCCGATTTTTAATGTCCCGGGCGGGACGAGCTCAGTCCCGCTTTTCAGGGATTACTCGACTCGAGTAATTCTTATAAATAATCATTCTCATATTGTAAGTTACAATTTATAACACTGACTCCGTAGACTATTGTTTGAAACGCCATATTTTTCTAAAGAATAAAACTTTTTTGATTTTTTTCTGTTTTTTTTTATTCAGAAGACGAATAAGACTCAACTATTTAACGATAGGGTAAATCTGATTTAAAATATCATATTTTTATTAAAATACATTTTCTATGGTTATTTTTGGTATCTATTGTCACGTAAACGTAATTTGAACTCAAATAGAAACATGATTATTTAAAAGCTACTGATTATTTATGTTTTTTTTTTATGTCCCACTTTCCACGAAAGAATCCCGCTTTTTTCAATCTTTTATTTTCCATTTTGTGCCAATCCTGCCACGTCTGCGTGCAGTGCCGGTTTTAGCTCTACCAGCGCCCTGGGCGAGATGTGATAACCCCCCCCCCCCCTTCTCCCGCCAACAAAAGGGATTTTAAGCCATTATAGCCATTTTATCTTTAACTTGAGAATTTATTTAGACTCGAGATAGCTGGACTCGCTCATGAGCGATCGGAAATAAAGGTGGGCCTGGCGCCCCTTTACATCTAGCGCCCTTGGCGATCGCCCTACCGCGCCCTACCCTAACGCCGGTACTGTCTGCGTGCGACAGCGGCATCGCTCGACATCAAACACGTTTCTACACTGTAGGGAGAATATAGTTACACTGTGGTAGGTATAGTAGTAAGAGATCCTCAATTAGTGATTGTCCTTCAGTCCGACTTATATGTATGTAACCCTTGGGGCGTGTGTCCGACTCGCACTTAACACTAAACCATTTTGAGCATATATATTTTTTTCATACTACTAAGGTAGCAAGCAAGCATACGGCCCACCTGATGGTAAGTGGTTTCCGTCGCCTATCGCCATTAGCAATACCAGAGATATTGCCAATGTGTTGTCGACCTGTTACAATGCCGAGAAGGCAAACAGGCTTAAGTGCAATTCCCGGAACACACCGGTAGGTGCTTGGCGACAAATTTTAATTGCAGCATACATAGAAAATATTTTAAAAAAAATTGAAATCTCTCTACCACTTACGTTGTGATATTGTATGATTCAAAATAAGCTTCCGTGACCTATTTGTGGATAAGCTTTATGCATATGAATATTAATTACAATATTTAATTGGCTTTGTTCGTGTAAATCTCATATCTTCGTATCTGTATTTAAATGGAAATAAAATGCTGTGACATACTTACTAGTAATATTTTGTTATACAGCTATTTCCCGTGGTTTCACTCGCGTTCCTGGGATAAAAAGTAGCCTATAGCACCCGGAAATAATGTAGCTACCTACTGGTGAAAGAATTTGTTGAATCGGACCAGTAACTCCTACATCCGAACTAACAAACATACCAATGTGATACTATATCATAATACTAAAAGAAAATAGAGATATTTTGTTTGAAGAGATTATTTTTTTAATTTCAATGGAATAATTTTGTATATTAATAACTAGTTGTATCCAGTGGCTTCACTCGCGTTCTCGGGATAAAAAGTAGCTTATAACCTTCGAGTATAATGTAGCTTCGTATTATTGAAAGATTTTTTCGAATCCGACTGGTAGATCCAGAGATTAGCGCGTTCAAACAAACAACCCCTTGACTGACTAAAAAAACATACCATTGTAAAATTTCCAATGGAATCATTTTGCATATTAATAATTGAGCATGTTTTGGAATCGATGCTGATGATCGGTTTACATGTATTACACGTCCATACGAGTGCACGGTGTCGGATTCAAAGCTCTGCTTGTAATCTGAGATTGCTTTCGTACCGATGGAAAATATAATTGATCTAGATTTCTTCCTGGCTGTTTCACATACGACCCCCTATTCAAAACTGTCAGATTAGAGTTCCTACATAGTTATTTTATGCTTTTAATTGATCTCAATGCTTTGAAGGCGAATTTATTTTTCGTTAAAAGATTTTTATTTTTGTATAGTGTTCCACCCTTAAACAACTATGTATACCTAACCTTTTTCAAGGGTAGAGTGAATAAGCATTTTTTGGACAAACGTTCTTCGTAGACCTTGGCGTAACTCTATCCGGGGTGTGTCGATTGCGAAACGTATTTTAACCAATTTTCCATCATAATTAGGAACAGTTTTTGACGAGCCAGTAGGCGTGATTGAGACTTTATTCCCACCCAGGACAAATAATAAAAAATAATTAAAAACTAAAAATTATCCCGGGAAAATATCCCTCGGGAACGCGGGTGAAACCGCGGGGCGGTCGCTAGTTTAATAAATGCAAAAGTTTCTGAGAATGTTTGTTACTCTTTCACGTAAAAACTACTGAACGGATTTGGATGAAACTTGACACGTAGATAGCTCATTTATGATACTTATTATCTCTTGGGAACATAAGATCCCTCGGGAACCTGGGTGAAACCGCGAGGCGGGAGCTAGTTTAGAATATGCTGAAGACAAATCTGTATGAAATTCTCTGAACTTATATTGTAGAACAAAGTTTCTACGTATCTTTAATGAGTTTGGCGCGATAATTTTCCTTTGAACTTTGAGATATATATGTATAGGTATTTATGTATTTTCTTTATGTTTCAGGTAAGTGAAATATCTCCCTATGTGTGACGTCAATGAGTTAGTGACGTCAAAGGTAAGTACCTAATTCATTTTATTCCTATTTATTTGTATTTTAGGGCTCGGTACCTAATAGAACCCTATTGGGACGCTACGGAGACAGTAGTAGAAGTAGACAGGGAAGGCTTAGTAGTAAAGTAACTCCATTGTCTGTCCGTCCGTCGGTTCGTCTCTTAGTGGGCTGTATCTATGACCCGTAAGTACATTAACTAAAATTAAAAATATTAAGAAACCCACGATACTAGAAAACAAGTGATGATCTTCAAACGGCTGAGCGGATTTACTTGAAACATAGCTAAGGACATTCTCGATTAAGACACTTTTCAAACTAAAAAAACAGAATCAAAATTGGATCATCCTTTCTGGAGCTATGATGCCTCAGATAAACATACAGGTACACAGATACACACTACAAACAATTTTATAAATCCCTCTTTTTCGTCAGAGGTTAAAAACAACACGAAAATCGCAATTGTACCCAAAAGCGTTATCATAACCGCAAAGCTTACGTTTCAAATGGATATAATTATTGTATTAATTTCGCTTAATACAGCGGGATCATTATATTTAAGCGCTTTATTTGCCAGCTGTACGGCGCTTGGGCGGGCGGGACGCCCTGTGTGAAGGCGCCAGCCGTCCGGACGAACTGGGTTGCCGTTCAGGAAAAGTTATTACGTTTTCTGTAATTTTACTGAAATTGAATAGGAAATTTGTGAACTCATAGTATGTGGAATAATAGCATGTTTTATTGTATTTATGTTATTACGTTTATCTAGAAAATATAACTTTAGATCTTTTCGAGTAAATCACGCATAAACGACATATAATATTTGAATGAAACTTGGCATATAGATAGGTCATATTCTTGAATAATATCCTGAGTAACTAATATTATAAAAGCTAAATTTTGTGAGGATATATGGATGTTAGCTACTCTTTCACAAAAAAACTTCTGAACGGATTTATATGTAACTTGACACGTAGATAGATACCCTGGAATAACATTTAGGCTGCTTTTTATCCCGGGAAAACATAAGATCCCTCAGGAACGTTGTATCCCATAAAAAATAATTAAACCATAGGCCAAAGACTACATAATCGGTATTAACGTGAAGAAAAAGAATTTATTAATACAATTTAGTTTTTTTTTTATTGTTTACTACTTTTACTCTCTTTTTTAGTCCTATAATGGTAGTTGCATATTTATAACAATAGTGATACATTTTTTACATTTAACGGAAACGTCACCTGAAAAGCTATGTAATAAGAAAATGGTTCTGGCAATACTGAAGCCGCCCGTTGACCGCCAGTGTGGCGCCCACGGCCTCTAATGGCGGACGTGTATACCCGCTCAACCAAAAATTACGATCATTATTAAAAATAAATATTCAAAATAAAGAATATAGTAGTTTCGGTGTTATTAGTGTTGTGTAGTGAAGTTTTAATAGTAAATTAATAAATGATTTCATATTTATTATGTACCAGTAAATTCAAAATTTTAGAATAAGTGACGCGTAATATACTGTCCTTTTGAGATAGAATAGATGTGGTATAGAACAGGTATCGATTAAAATATCAGATCAAATTAATCTAAACTTTTATTTATTGACCGAAAATTATAGTATTTTTAGATAGGTACTTTGAAATATACTCTTTTATAACAATATAGCATAACAGGTTGTTAACGATTTAATTAACTAAAAATAAGTTGTACTCAGTGAATAATAGAATCGATATTCGAAAATAAAAGGTAACATATCGTATCAAATGTACTTTTTAAATTCTTTTGACGTCTCATAAGAACGAGGCAACTTACTGTTTTTTAATATTTATTTATGGTACCGCGTACTAATATTGAATTTGCATTTATTTATTTTAATTTTGGAATCGCTTTTGGTTCCCCTGAAAAAGGTAAGAAAAAATACCTAATCTGGATAGTGCACACAGCAATGCGATTATCTGACCCTAAACCAAGCAAAAGAAAAATAAATTTAAATGCCCACATTTTAAATTAATAACATTATAAAATTGAAGTCAAATTGGATTTGTTGTGAAATAAAACTGAATCTTTTCTACGCAAAAAAAAATGGTATCCGTGGGCAGAACCACGGGGCGTAAGCAGTTTTAGACTGAAATTGAATTTGCACAGTAAAATGAAGCTTTATTGAATTTGAAACATTATTATTTACTACTTTAAAAGTCATATTAAATTACGTATTTCACAGCGATTTTACATGAGAATAACCATAGACTTTAATCCGCATTGGAATAACTCATTTGCATTATTGAATATATCGGTTACTACAGTTTATTGCGAAGTTATATTTTTTATATTAGTAAAATTATGATTTTGAACGTTTCAATATTAGTTTTTTTTTTTTATAATTTGTATTCTCACTATTATTTACATCTGCGTGCTAAATTTATAATTAAAACTGAATCTTAAACACGCAAAAAAAATATCTTCATGAAATACCACTAAGTAATGTTTATCTTTTTACTAGGTACCTACCTATAAGGCTGCGTTTGACCACCAACCAAATGAGGGTACAGATAATAAAGAGATTTGTTATTTTTTAAAGAGGTCCCTAATAGATACACAGTCTAATCACACTAATATTGACATAAAATATTAACTACAGTTTTTTTTTAGTTTAAAGTTTTGTTTTTTTTGTGTAAATACTAATGTATTACTATAACATTTGTATTAATAATAGCGTCAATTTATTTTTAGTAGTAACATAAAAGTTTAAAAATACGGAAAATATTGATTTAAGGCGATGATAGCTCAGTGACGTCGGATGCCGCGACGAAGGTCGTGGGTTCGAATCCTACAATGAGCATGAGCTTTCGGTGAAAGAAAACATCGTGAGGAAACCAAAGCACGGTGGTAGGGTACTTTGTAGTACCCGTCTGGCTGGCTACCACCCTCAAGTTGAAAATTTGTCGCCAAGCACCTATCGGTGTGTTCCGGCAATTGCACTTGAGAGCCAGTTTGCCTTCTCGGTATTACAATACCGAGTAACAGGTCAGCAACACATTGGCAATATCTCTGGTATTGCAAATGGCGATAGGCGACGGTAACCACTTACCATCAGGTGGGCCATATGCTTGCTTGCTACCTTAGTAGTATAAAAAAAATAATTGAAAAATTCACTAAATACAGAACACAGGGTATTATTATAGATTTCAAGTATATAATACTTAACAACGCTATGCCACTCCCTAATGGCGAAATTACTGTCGCAGACTCGTAGCTACGCCTTTAAGCGTAGCATTCTCAGAACGCAAAATATAGGAGGTATATGAACAAACTGGTTTTCCGCCGTGCGTATTCACCCGCGAACGCCTATTTTACCCTTTTTTTTTTTTTTTTTAAAGCACATGAAGGTGTTAGCCAGAGCTGGCTATAACACCCTTACGCGGACAACTCGGTGAGCGCAGAGGGCTCTCAACCGGAGAAAAACAATTTTAGGTAACATCGCCTGAGGGCACCCCCTGTGGGGTACGGACCTCGGCTCAGGGCGTTACCGGGGGGAGGGGGAGGACATAGTACGAGTTACGACTAATTAGGGGCGGTCGGATTACCGGGAGCAGCTCGGGCCGCTTGAATGGGACGAGACTGGGTAAATTTTACCCTCTTAATAGCTATCTGTATGCCAAAGGTAGATGATAATTTTTGTTCGGACCAGTGACCCACCAGCAAACACTAAGAAACTAGTTTCAGTATTTTATACACCATGAATATTACTTTTTTTTTAAAGGGTAAGTAGATATAGGTAGGTCCCAGTTTTTTTTGTTCTCAGGGCAGGATAACGTCTGCCGGGTCAGCTAGTTAGAAATAAATTTTATTTTTTTCTGAATCTTGGTTGGTTCTTTTTTACGCCTGCTCTAGACGGACACAACATTCTTGTTTTCATGATCTGAGATGGCATCATCCGCTTTATAACATTGTAGGGTTATGAGGAAATTTGCATAATGTCTCTATAAATACAAAATCGCTATTGTGGGTGTCATAAACCCTGTGCAGTATGACACAACTTAGATGTAGCATCGGCAAATCGTTTTCGTACACTTCACTTCCGATTTACACAACTAATAAAAATCATTCATTATCGCGCCATTCAACGTTCAACAAGATCATTTTCGCCGATCATTTTTTAACTCGTGCATGAGTAATGTTGTAGGCGCACTCTTTTCGGGCCCGATCGATTTTACGAATTTTGCTGATGCTTCATCTAAGTTGTGTCATACTGTACTTATTGCTGACAAGATAATATAGCATGGGGTTCTTCAAGAAGGGTGTGAAGAGATTCTTGGGTCTCTTCTAGGGTCGGGAACGCGCGAGTGATACCACTGGTGTTGCAAGCGTCCATAGGCTACGGGAACCACTTTTTGCTGCCTTAGTTGTATAAAACCAATGCAGAGATTAATTATTAGATACTGCTTGCAGGGCGATTTTTGAGGCGATGATAGCTCAGTGGCAGTGACGTCGGATGCCGCGACGAAGGTCGTGGGTTCGAATCCTACAATGAGCTTGAGCTTTTGGTGAAGGAAAACATCGTGAGGAAACCATAGCACGGTGGTAGGGTACTTTGTAGTACCCGTCTGGCTGGCTACCACCCTCAAGTTGAAAATCTGTCGCCAAGCACCTACCGGTGTGTTCCGGCAATTGCACTTTTTTTTTTTTTTTACTATATATAGGCCTGTGTTTGACCACAATCTCACCGTGGTCAGTGATGATGTGGCCGATGATGGTAAGCACACAAAGCCTAGAAAGGAACTGGCTCTCAATTGCAGCTGTCGGAACACACCGAAAGGTGCTTGGCGACAGATTTTCAACTTGAGAGCCAGTAATTGCCTTCTCGGCATTGTAACAGGTCGGCAACACATTGGCAACACATTGGCAATACCTCTGGTATTGCAAATGGCGATAGGCGACGGTAACCACTTACCATCAGGTGGACCGCCTGCCTGCTTGTCAACTTTCTGACATAAAAAACAAAAAAAAGCCCATGGCATGTAGATAATTTATACCCTGGAATGACATATAGGTTACATTTTATCCTAAAAACGCGAGTGAAACGGCGGGGGGCAACTAGTATTATTGTGTGTTGGTTGGTTATAGTCCATACTAATATTATAAATACAAAAGTAACTCTGTCTGTCTGTCAGTCTGCTTCCTTTTCACGCCTAAACCGCTGAACCGATTCCGATGAAATTTGGCACGCATATAGCCAATAATATAGAGGAAGACAGGCTACTTTTTATCCCTGAAGCGGATGAAACTGCTGAAGACAGCTATATTGTTCAAGAGAGACTAAATAATTCAGGAGTTTTCAAAGAACTTAGAGTGCATTTTCTTGGTATTTTCAGCTTGTAAAGGCTTATATCGGAGGAAGTATAGTTAAGTATTCGTTTGTGAATACAGTTTTGAGTATAAAGCGTTGTATAGATATTGTTACCTGTAGTTTAGTTTGAGTTTCCTCTAAGAAATTCTTTTGAGAAAAATTGATGTTGTTTTCTGATGAATATCATTTCGGACGCTGCGCATAACTTCTTTGCTTTGGACCGATTTTAATAATTATTTTTGCGTTGGGTTCTGTATACCAAGGTACAGTATGACACAACTTAGATGTAGCATCGGCAAACCGTTTTCGTAAACTACACTTCCGAATTACACATCTAATAAAAATCATTAATTATCGCGCCATTCAACGTTGAACAAGATCATTTTTGCCGATCATTTTTGAACTCATGAGTAATGTTGTAGGCGCTCTCTTTTCGGGAACGATCGATTTTACGAATTTTGCCAATGCTTCATCTAAGTTGTGTCATACTATATCAGGCTCCATATTAATTTTATAATATTTGAAGGAGATTTTTTTTTTATAAAGCTGATTATTTAAATAAAAATTGTTGATCTGAATATACGAGTATGATGTAATTTATAAGAAACATAACCTTTATTATGGTTTATGAATAATTCAGTGTATGGCGCGAGATAACGAATCCCTCCGTTGCTCAAATACTGTGTTAAGCCTTCCCGCAACGAGGTCGTATTATCCAGTAAAATCTTGCCTTTTAATGATTTTACATTTACTTTTGATGAGCCCTTAAAATCAGATTTTATATTTTTTTTATAATACTAGCATTCCCCCGCCGTTTTAAATGCGTTCCGGGGATAAAAAGTAGCCTATATTTTGTTTCAGGGTATGATCTATCTATGTGCCAAGTATCATCAAAATTCGTTCAGTAGTTTTTGCGTGAAAGAGGAAACAAACATCTTCCAAGCATTCATATTTTTCATTTTCACTATTAGTAAGTTCGACAAAGGTAGCGGGTTCGAATCCTACAATGAGTTTGATGAACACATCTTGAAAGAACGATAGAACAGTGGTAGGGTACTTTTCAGTTACCCTCAAATGAAAAATCTATTGCCAAACACCTACCAGTGTATTCCGAGAGCAGCACTCTAGAACCAGTTCCCATCTAGGCTTTGTTTGCTTACCATCATCGGCCACATCATCACTGACTACGGTGAGATTGTGGTCAAACACAATCCTATACGCAGAATAGACACAAAATCACGCAACATTTTCTTTATCCGACTAATATTATAAACGTGAAACTTTGTTTGTATGTTTGTTGCTCTTTCACGTAAAAACTACTTAACGGGTTTGGATGAAACTTGGCACATAGATAGATCATATCCTGGAATAACATGTAGGCTACTTTTTATCCCGGAAAAACATGAGATACCTCGGGAACGCGGGTGAAACCGCGGGGGACAGTTAAATTATAACGACAGACAAAAATACCTGTTAAAATATATTTATGTCTGTTTTAATCAAAACCAAAAGCTTATTGTTCTAAGCTTTTGTAAGACATGAAAGCTCAAGTCTGCAATAATAATCTCAGTCTAGCCTACAGGCGACACTGACCGCACATTTGTCTGACTGCCATTGGCCTCACCAGCTCATTAATAATGACAGCCAAGTGGGAGTTACAAGCAATCAGTCGGTGTTCCGTAGCTTTGTAATTATTATAATGTTTTGTGTTAGTTTGGATTTTATGTTATTGAAAAAAGGTATGTCTAAGGATTTAGATACCTGGATGATGAACAGATCTATAGTTTTAATGTCTTATCGAATATACATAATATGTTCTTATCTGACATTTATCCGCGTCAGTGGAAAAGCACCCTAATACCTTTGACTCCTTAAAAAAAAATTACTCCGTTGGGTGTCCATAAGACACCACTCAATTTTTTATGATATCAGTACCAATTTTTGACTATCTAGAATTTATTCTTTAGCCTTAAAATTTCCATTGGCATCAACTTTCAAAGTTACTATTTGGAAAATCAACAATTTTGAAACTCAAAATAAAAAGGTTCAAAGTTACAATGGAACCCTAAAAATTAGAACAATATTGTGTTGACCTCGCTTGACCTTATGTTGGTACCTAATCGGTCGCCTGGGACTTAGTTACAGTCACTTTTAGGAGCTCGTTTGAGAGTAATTTTATTATACAAAACGTATTCCTTTTGATGTCCCATAACTCTAAGGCTATTGCAAGTAACAAGGGCGTAGCTAGGTTTTTTTAGGGGGGGGGGGGGGCGTATACAAACCAACAATATATTTAAGGTACTGCATGAGCAATGGGACAGGTTAAGTTAAAAATTAAAAACAAAATATCCATTAGTGAATTTATTTAAAAAAAAAGTAGATGTTTCAAAAATAACATCAATCATACATGAACCAATTTGTTTTATTTTGATTTAATATGTTAGAGAGTAGTCTAAAAAAACAGAAAAATAATTCTTATTCCAGTTGATTCTTTTTTGAGACCATGTTTTGAATACCTTAGAGATGTGGGACGTCAAAAAGAACACTTAAAAACCATAGTTTAAACCTGGTTTAAAATAAGGCCTTCACTTACTGATCCAACAAAGCCCCGTCCAGATTCTTCGATTTGATAACACCCGAGCGAGTATGTATTTACATCAAAACTTAGGTAATATCTAAAAATATTTTACCTTACACCTGTCGGTGAACAGACTAACAAGATAAAAACGTTTTCAATATTTTGTAAACACATCATCGTGGGGTAAAAATGAAGCGTAAACAATGTGATGAACGCCCGAGGTTTGGTTTCTGGGTAACACTGTTTACCCAATTGTGATGTTGAGTTGATTAATATTGTAATTTATTAGTAATATGTCAATGATAAATTATGGTCAAGTGTGAGTCTATTTTCGCTCTAAAGGGTATAGGTTACAAAATATTATGAATAGGCATTCTTAACTTTTTTTAACAGACTTCAGGAAAGGAGGAGGTTCTCAATTCAACTGTATTTTTTTTTGTATGTTTGTTACGCAATTACGCCATATGTGAACCGATTTTATTTTTTTCTGTATTCGAAAGAGTATGTATACTCCTGAGGTGGTCCCATTGTCGCCAAGTCTCAGGATCTGTTGATGGAAATGGCAAAAAAAATAAAAATGTATAACTTTTAACAAAAAGAGAACCGCCTTCGAAAACACAAAAAAATATAAAATAGCGAAAAAATCTGCGATCGCTCACTTGATTTTTTTTATTTACCGCGCCAAGTCAGAAATAATTCAACAACAACACATCACTATTTGTAGTCTACTGAAGGAGCTCTCGACAATAGCCACCATAAGCAAGCTCTTGAATCGCGCATCGATTGACAAAATTACAATTCAGTTTTGAAAAATGCAAATATCAGGGCTGAGTTGTCTACCCATGGTACAGAGTCAATACTTCATTTTGACCTTTGGGTTCGGAAACCTAAAAAAAACGTTTTCAGTCCGTGAACCGGAAAGACCCAAATGTAACACCCACTCACCTCTCACATGAAAATCAAAGTAAATTGAGAAATAATACCCCGTGCCATTTTCGACCTATTATTCTACAATTACCGAAAAAAAAAGGTAAAAAGGGCAAAAAAACCTTCGCACATTTTGCTTGGAAAATATATTAAGAATTAATAAATTGTTATTTAAGTCACGTAAGCAATTTTCCCGCGCCCTCGCATCGACAAAACCTTTTTAAGGGCCGCTGAAAGAAGCCCTTCGTTTGTTGGGATTCTTACATGTGTTGCCTGTTATATTAAAAGTACTTAGTGAGGGGGAAATTATGAATGTTTACATTTTTTATTAAAATACGTTTATTTTTTCCCTTTCGGATTCGGCCATTCATGTCCAGTTGCAAAATACACATTTATATCTAAAAATAGTTAATAACGAAAATTTAAAGAAACCCCCGAAACTCACTAGAAAATTGGTGATAATTTTCAAACGGCTGAGCGGATTTTCTTAAAACACAGCTAAGAATACTTTCGATTAAATCACCTTTCAGACACACACACAGACAGACACGTTAAACATATAACACCCCGTAATTTTTGCATCGGAGGTTAAAAAAACCGTTTATAAATTTAGTAAAAACATTTATGTACCAAGCTTTTACTAGAGACGTTGTAAATTATTACTCTGTGCTAGAGACAAACATTTGCAAGACTTAGTACGCGGGAAAGATCCCTTTGCATTTTCATGTCATTTCACTTCGTTGCATACCCATTTCACACAGTTGTTTAATTGCTAAAACTTCATAAAATTTGCATTTTAAGCCTTAAAATTATAGACTGTGCTAATGTCAGCATTTTGAGATGCTAATCATGACAGCTAATTGAAAAGGCTGTATGGTAATTTGCCTTTGCCTTTTTTATGGTAGAAGAGAGGGAGTGGCTGGGCTATGGAACAATGCAAAGAGTGGTTGTAACTCAATAGATTTGTGTATTTTTAGGAACATAGATAAAGTATGAGACAGGTACTTTTTATTCCCAAGAATGTGCGTGACTTTTTTGGCGGGAACTTGCGAAGTGACGTTGCGTTTTCGTTTTATTTTCATAAAATCGTGTATTTTGAGTTTTATTGAATATTATCAGTGGTATTTTGTCCAATAAAGATCAATATAAGTGCACCAGTGAAGTGAAATGAAATGATTACGTGTATAGTGGCTTTTCAAGTTTGCCATTGTACTAAAACCTAACTAAACTGACTGACTATGACTCGAAGAAGATTTAACATGACTTGAACTTTGAAACTTGACGATTGACGAGAATTTTATACATGAAGAATATAAAAATACCTACATTGCTCAACTTGACACTGGCAAAATACACGAAGTGTGATGCCAAAATTAAAAAAAAAAAAAATAAGAATGTGCGTGACACAAACAATTTTGACGTTTAGAATCGTTAATGTAAGCAATTTTTTAATTAAAAAAATAACAGTTCTATTACATTTTCATTTAATTTTATATATCTTGGGCACTTTGTAGATGATACAAAAAACATATTAGTAATAAAAACTTCTAGTTAAATTAAAGGCAATTAAGGCGCTGTCATGACCTAAAATTAAACGCCCTCCATATTCAAAGAGAATATAATATATCCATATTGTATGTGAAATCAAGCTAGCGCAACTGGTTAAACGTAAAAAAATACATTTCAGTTGTTTATCTAAAGCGAAGCGTTTTTTGAGTTATTAAGAATTTTTTTTTGAATCCACTATTGTGTTTTGAAAAGAATTCAAATAAAAATAATTCTTATTATATACTATCAAATATTGAATAGAATCATTGAGACATATTACGAATGAAAAAGGGACCTCATTCAAAACGGAGAACCCTTTTTACTGGCTGTATAAAGTTTTTGTATTTCATGTAACGAAAGTGTGTATGTGCGTATAGTTTGTATTGTATGTTAACAAATTCGCATATCGATTTTTCCGTTATTTATGAAGGTATTGTACCTTAATATATTCCAAACGAGTTGCCATACCGAAGTTTACTTTTAATTTAATATTGCCAATGGCGACTTTACTTTGTATTAGAAAAAGATGCAAATTTTCCGCAAAGCTACCAATATCAAGACAAGGATTAATTAATTTTAATTAGGAAATTTTCGAGATATTTCCATAGGTGAAAAATATTAAACAATGATCCGTGTCATAGATAAAATAAAATCGTGGACCTAATGTGACACCTTGTGGAACTCCACTATTAAAACATAAAAAAGTGCTCTGAAATTCAAAATGGCGTCGCTAAACGGTCGTGAAAACACAAAAATGACAGCATCAATAGACAGTTTAAAGTTATCGAGTAAAAACACATCAGTTTGTTCATCAAAACATGCGTCATCGGAGTCGGTGCTCTCTCGAAAGGATAAAGAATGTCTGCAAATGCAAGAGTGCAAGAAGAAACTGCTGGCAATGGAGCCACAGATTATAATAAGGGACGAGAATGTGGTGTTACGGTCTCCACCACAGAAGAAGATCGTGATGCCTGCGGTGATCAACCCAGACGTGAGTGTTAGTCTCTTTTTTGCTATTATCATCTTTATATTTATGTTAGTTTTTGCGGTTTTGATTGACAAAGAATATTTCTTATATATCAAAGAATTCTACAGGTAATTTTGATTGACAAAGGATATTCTTTTGACATCAAGAAATAACTTTTGCTATTGCTTTATGGTATTTATAAACATTAGTACATTCAGCTTCACTATGGGCTAGCTTTATTGATAATCATGTCTCGGTGGCTTTTCAAAATACTGATGTTCTGTTAGACAGTGGGTCTACTACGTCCTGATGATGCTTCGTGAAGAAGCGAAATATGTGTCAATTTCCTGTAAAGTTTCCTTGTGTGGGATTTAACAGAGAAGGACTGTTTAATCTGTTCTGTTAGACGAAATCTTTTGTAACCGCAATTATGGAACGATCGCTTTGAGTCTTATGTTGGAAAATAGCAGCCATTCAATTCAGGAATAGTCAATCGGTTTGTCATTCGAATCAAGATCACAGTCGAGCAACTCTGAATGATCTCTATGACTTATGTTATTACGATGTTTTCAGCATTACAACTTTTTAACCTTATAGGCCACACCTCCACGCCACTGGTATGCTACCGCTCCCTAGTTTTTGCTACCCTTAACGAAAGGGTTTAGATACCGTTTCTATGTAAGTACCATGAAAGTAGGTATATTGTCTAAATTAGATCTTCGAGGGTCGGTTGCTCGTACATTTTTACTTAAAATTATAGTCAAAGTTAACTTAACTATTACCATGCTTTGACCGTAGTCACTTTGACGGCGACCGATCTCCTTCGGTCGGTTATGGCTACGGTTAAAATTTTAGTTAAAGTGACACGAACAGCCCAATCTGCTTTCTTTCGGCGGTTAAAGTGAACTATAACCGTAACCTATGACAGCGTTATGCAACTGACCCTAAGTATTAGCAGAACGCTTTTGCTATATAAAAGTTTCTAAATACAGGATTAAAACAAAATTTAACTTACTCCGTGAGATGTGATATCTGATACCGGAAAAGTGATATAATTTCCCACCCAGCAAGTTTCCACGCCAGTTTCCAATAACATGGAACGGCTCAAAGTTTGAGCTTGTATCGGAAAATACTTGTTGTTATTTCCGATATTGGTTCTGGGATTATCTAGGGTCTGGATGGTAAGGTCTGAACGTGACTTTAATGATTTTGATGCTTGGGTACACGAGATGGTCGTAAAGATACAAGTAGTATAGAAAAATCGCCTCCAAATTTTTCCTTTAGCTCTAAGGGACAATTCAGATAGAAATACGTAGAAAATTACGAAGACCCTAGTTTAGCTTGTGATTTCGGGTAATCTTATATTCCCCTAGTGAGTCTTTAGAAATCTGATATCAGCAATCTATGGGTTCATAGAGAAGACATCGGGTAAGCGCTTTTGTTAAAATATTCCGATGTTATTTTTATTTTTTTTTACGATGTAATAGGCCTGTGTTTGACCACAATCTCACCGTGGTCAGTGATGATGTGGCCGATGATGGTAAGCACACAAAGCCTAGAAAGGAACTGGCTCTCAATTGCAGCTTTCGGACCACACCGAAAGGTGCTTGGCGACAGATTTTCAACTTGAGGGTGGTAGCCAGCCAGCCGGGTACTACAAAGTATCCTACCACCGTGCTGTGGTTCCCTCACTAGTAATTATTTACTACCTTATAAGTTATATAATTTAGTATAGCGATATCAGGACTCAATATTATATCCATCTATATAGTAATTCCATAATAGAAATATAGAAAGTTAGTATAATTACCACCACAAGTCGTGGGTTTGAATCCCATTCAGGACAAACATTTGTGTGCATGTCTGATTGTCCTGAGACTAGGTGTAATTTAAGTATGTATTTACAAAAAAAAGTAGTATGTGTAGTATATCAGTTATCTGGTTTCCATAATATAATAAATATCCCAGGATATCTATTATACTATCCCGGTGAATTTTACAAAAAAAATCTTTCATACAAACACAACGAAAAAATAATGCGCTTACATACATTTCGGCATACATTTACATAATTTTTGAAATAAAAAACCAAGCAACCCATAAACAATATTAGAACAAACCGTAAAAAAATCAACAGATGGAACAAATCTTCACTCTGTGATTACATATTGTACCTAAATCCGAAACCAAGACTCAAGTTTAGCTCCACTCAATCGAAGCTAAAAGCCGTAGATCCCACTCAGATCTAAGTAATCAAATTCTAGGACCATTTTCTTATTGGAGCCATCGGTACTGCCACGCCATTTTGCGAATTAAGATGTTCTGACATTTGGGAAATTGGTTTCGGTGAATTCTGAAAATTACTTTGTCTGGCAATATTTCAACGTTTCTAGGGACATGGAGGATGATCATTTATTTACAGGTCTAAGTGTGTTAGCGTTTATATACGAGGCTAGAATAGACTGTATTGGAAATGATTTTATAAGAATGCCCAAGAGATATTATAACGCCTTCGTGACTTCATGTAGCAAATGAGATAATAAGTTTCCTTTACTTAGTACACATGTAATTTCAACATAAATCGGTAATTTTTGACAAAAAAGCCCATCATTTATAAGTATTATTATTAAAATCATTAATAAAATGATTAAAAATCATATTTTCTTATATTAGGTGTATGATTCACATATGCTTATTCATTTTTTTTGCAATATTCAGGGATGTTTTCGTCACTTTTAATCAATACAATTGAAACAGAATAAACTAAACTGTAACACATATATTTTTTGTAGGACAAATAAATAAAAGGATTCGTCAAAAAAACTCATGTCACATAAACCCATCTTATTTTTGCGATACTTAAATGATTTTTTGTGACATTAAAATGCAAGCTTTTATTAGAAAGTTGATAGTCAGATAGATGTATCACAATAGTCACCATATGCTATTAATAATGAAGCTGTCAAAGCTTAAGAAACTTTTCGTTTTTATTCTCACTAACGAACAAACTGCAAGAAATATCATATAAGAATAAAGTCTAACTTAAGATGCTGTAACCTCATGAAGTCTATTAAAATAATTTTCATCTACTCTCATATCGTAATGTTCTAATTATGAAATCAAAAACAGTACTTTAATGACCCTCTTTATGCACAACCGTGTATAATGAAATTAAAAAATTATATTATAGCACAGTTTTTTTCCCAAGATAACGCTATAAAGTAACCTTTTTTCTATTAAAGTACAAGTATTTGGACATGTCTGGCCACTTATAATGTTTTTTGGGTTTTAATACTTAAATTACTCTCAGTCAACTTGTCAACTGAAATAATAAAGAAAAGAACATTATAAGTGGCCAGACGTCAGGACTAAACAATTAGGTATCAATTCAATTTTAGATGCAAATTTACTTTGTCTGTGGTCGCGTATGCGGTAGAGATCTCAACTTAAGAGTTTTTCCTCACACGGATTTGGGCGCCATGATGATTAATGTTTGTTTATTTAATTGATTTTTTTGCATACATATTTTATTTTGGCCAAAAATTACATCACCGCTATTTTCCATAGCGGTGATACTATTATGAAATAAACTTAGATCTGAAATTGTGGAGGCGGCAATGGAAATGACGAATAATCGAAACCCGTGAGTCATGAATACCTATGACAAAATATTATCGATGCCTCGCCTACGGCTCGGTTCTTAAACTCACACTCGTGTTTTAATAACACCTATTATGCAACAGTATCATAAACTACTATTAAACTATAATTATCTCCTATAAAGATACTTATTTTTAATGAAAAAATATATGTATGACATTCTCATGTCCTTTCTGCAGCTTTTGACGAAACTCAAAACATATTTGGATATACTTAGATAGTTAAAAAAAAATCTTTAATCATACCGCTTGATTTAATATAAGCCATATTATTTCTTTGATTTTTTTATTTAATTTGAAATTAAAAATATATCACAAGATTCCAAATTCTAAACCACATAAATTGAAGATTCATTTTTAATTCATAGTAAATACATTTTATTTTAATGAGTTTTTTTACGTTTACGATTTGGGCTAGCTTGATTTCACCTCCAATATGTTTGACGATAATATTACGATATGACAGCACCTCAAGAACCGCAGAAATTCTAACATTTAAAGCTTGAGAGCCAACTTAAAAATGTACTTTATTTCTCTCGCTCTGTAGCTGAGCGCTCGAGATTACATCTGTCGCAGACATTGTACTTAAAAACAAAGCTGCCAACTGTAAAAAAAAAAATATCATTAGATGTTTTCGAAAGACAATTTTTAGGACTGGTTATGAAACTTTGTTTGTTCTTTATGCTGCACCGCGGTTTCACCCGCGTTCCCGCGGTATCTTGTTTTCCCGGGATAAAAAGTAGCCTATACGCTATTCCAGGGTATGATCTATCTATGTGCCATGTTTCGTCCAAATCCGTTATGTAGTTTTTATGTGAAATACTAACAAACATTCATGCATACTCACAAACTTTCGCATTATAATATTAGCAGGACTAGTTTCCGCCCCGTGGTTTCACCTGCGGATAGAAAGTGGCCTATGTTAATCCAGGGTGTATGCAAGTAACATATTACATATTTTGACAAGCCAGTTGGCGCAGTTGGTTAAGACACCACCTGCGCCGCAGGTCGTGGGTTCGATTCCCATCCAGGACAAACATTTGTGTGCATGAATATTATGTTTGTCCTGAGTCTGGGTGTAATTGTCTATATAAGTACTTTTATGTTGTATAATTATGTAGTATATCAGTTATCTGGTATCCATAGTACAAGCTCTGCTTAGTTTGGGATCAGATAATCGTGTGTGAAGAAATGTCCCAGGATATAAGTTTTATGTAAGTTTTCCTTAAATAAATAAATAAATAAATATTTTAATTTATATTTACAAATGGCCTTACTGCTCTCTGCATGTGCACAGCATAGGTAATTAAATCAGTGCGTGGAGTACGCCTCCAGTTGCTAATGTTTGCCTTCATTTTAACCCAATACCAAGTAGTTATGGCCAAGTAGTTTTTGCACGGTGGTAGGGTACTTTGTAGTACCCACCTGGCTGGCTACCACCCTCAAGTTGAAAATCTGTCGCCAAGCACCTTTCGGTGTGTTCCGACAGCTGCACTCGAGAGCCAGTTCCTTTCTAGGCTTTGTGTGCTTATCATCATCGGCCACATCATCACTGACCACGGTGAGGTTTGTGGTTAAACACAGGCCTATACATAGTAAAAAAACAAAACAAAAAAGTGACAACTATATAAAGGTTATGTATAATTAAAACAAAAACTGTAATTATATAAATTCAAAAGAAAGATCCACAAACAAAAAAGAAGCCTTGCTGAGTTTCTTGCCGGAGGATTCTCAGTTGAAATGTATTCCGAACCGGTGGTAGAGTCTATTGTAATGATTGTAACTATCGACGTTCATAAATGCCTTAACAGGGCCTAAACTGAATAAATGAGTTTTGAGTTTGAGTACCTAGTTATTGACACCATTTGTTAATTTATATAATTCTCAGAGACAAAAGTCCTGAGAATAATATCTGTTCATAAAATACATTTTAGTCCTAAAGTGACAGTTCGTAGAAATAAGTATAGATATTATAGCATAAATATCGTGAAAACGTCAGAAAACATTGATTTACGAGATAAAACTTTTAGGGACTTACATTTTCACATTCAACTGCTGAATCAGATATCAAGTTACTTAAAGCTATTTGCACACCGACGCGTATTTGAACCAATGGAAATAGTGCGGAGAAAATATTTCATTTATGTTCGTTTCGTTTAGTCACTGGCAACACACACTGGTCGAAGAGTTTCGACTTGAGACACTGCGATATTTGGAACGAAAAGATATTAGGTGCGTAGCTTCCCGAACGCTGCCCAGCCGAGTTGGATTCGACGATTGACCTCTTTCTCGAAGTTGGTGACTAACGAATTTAATAATTAAATATTTATTTTTTTTAATTTCGGGGAAATTAAAAATCCTCTTAGGATACCCAGCCGCTCCGAGGGGAGCGGCCAGGTCACCGGCCGTACTTAAGTGTAGCCGACTATAACTCGATGTAATCTTACTTCGCCTTTTAGAAGTATTATGCATAGGTATAGAATATAAGTAAATTTCGTATCTCGAAAACGGCTTTAATGATTTGGATGAAATTTTGTATTGAGTGATAGTTTTGCTTCGTCTTACCCGAAAGACGCGATTTTAAACTAAAAATAGAAACTCCGATAATGAAACTATTTTCTTTGAGACGTTTTTTTATTCTATTAAAATTATGGAACTATTGTTATAAAGTTTAAACGCAAGTAATATCGCGTACTCCGGTGTGTTACTAGAGTTAAAGGTCGATATCTTCACAGTCCCCTCAGTTCAGTTTGTAGGAAGGGTGAGGTAGACAGTAGATTAAGAGGAGTTGGAAAAGCGACGAGTATTTTATTTATTGATATTCTACGCTATACATACTAACAGGGGCGGCTGTAGCCATTGCGAGGCCCCGGACGACGAGTAAATTGTGTGAGGCCCACGTCTTTGTGGAATTAGTTTTAATGATAATTCCTGACGAGAAATACTTTAACTAAGTTAGTAACAAAAATGATGTTTGCGCTTTTTCTAAGATGCAAACTTTTCAAATATTTTTCTACTTGGATTGTTGCGCGAGTGCGAGGCCCCTGCAAGAGCGAGGCCCTGGGCGGTTGCCCTGCTCGCCACCCCCTAAGGCTGCCACTGCATACTAACTATAACCAAAATTCAAATTCAAAAGTGTCTTTATTAAATGAACTTATTGCAAGTATTTTTAGTTTTTTACAAGTGCCCATAGAACCACGCACAGTGTATTAGAGTTCTATGCCTTACCCTTACCCGCTTTCCCGAGGGATGTAATGTTTTACCGGGACAAAAAAATATCCTATATATTATTCCAGGGTATGACCTATTTATGTGCGAAATTTCGTCAAAATCCGTTCAGTAGATTTTGCGTTAAAGAGTAACAAACATCTTGATATCCTCACATTCTAATAAACTTTCACATATCGATTCGATTTTCATAGGCACTCGAAGTTGTAGACGAATACATTTACCTAGGACAGACCATCCAACTAGGTAGGTCCAACTTCGAGAAAGAGGTCAATCGTCGAATCCAACTCGACTGGGCAGCGTTCGGGAAGGTACATAATATCTTCTCGTCCCAAATACCGCAGTGTCTCAAATCGAAAGTCTTCGACCAGTGTGTGTTGCCAGTGATGACTTATGGAGCAGAGACGTGGTCGCTTACGATAGGCCTCATAAGATCCATCTTATGAGCCATCGTAAAGCCATCTTATGAGACCCATCGTAAGATAATTAGTTAGTCTTCAAGGTATTTTATGATAATTAAAAAAAAATGAACTGGTGGTAGAGTTCATCGTAAATAAGCATTAATGACGTCCTATCAGAGCCTGAAATTTAATAAATGAGTTATGAGTTAATATTTATTGATCGCCGCCTTCTCATTTTCTTTCAATATAAAGTTTTAAGTAGCCTTTTCTATTCTATATAACATAATTTTCCACTTACCAATAAAGTATGTCTTTCATTGATAAAATAACGGTATTAAAACTACCCGCCAAGTCTCTCGTTATTTCAAAGTTCGCAGCTAAGTTCTAAACGCCAACGCAAAATCTCTACGGCTCAAAAGATGTCCCAGGGCGCCAACTTTGGTCCAACTTTCTTTTTTAACTATAAAAGCGGTCTCCGATAATGAGATTCTTTATTTCATGGAATTGTCGAAGTATTTTCTTTGTAGCAAAAAGATCAATTTCTTATTGTGAAGTTTTGTTAAGTTTTTCAAAGGCTGCGGGTGTAAAAACTTTTATAATTGGGGCTTTTCGATGTCTTTTGTGTAAAAAATCAAATAACAGATGAGGATTTTGGCAAAAATGTTGTAGAACAAGAACGGAACTGTTTTTTTTGTAACCATATAAATACCGAAATCTTCACAGCTATTTTTCCCAAAGAGGATAAGTCTATGATCAAAGATTCCCCCACATAACCATGTAGTTACCATTTCATTTCATTACCAATCCCGAGCTAAAGATGATCATTTTACGGTACGGAGCATCATTGCATCCTTTATTGAGCTGAGATTGAGTTTAATTTTGTAATAGAAAGTTGTGTCGAGTAAATAATAGAAATGATCGATGGTCTGATGAGTATATATATAATTCATGAATTTTTTTCAACGTAGACTTTACTGACGGAGCTAAATTTGGTAAAAAAACGTACTAAATTTTGAATTTCGTTTACATGGGGATTATGAAATATGATTTCATAAAACCCAATTTTTAAGATCGCTGAGTTTGACAAGTTGTGTTTTAAACAAATCAAGGGGCTATTAATTCAAGAGTCTTGATATAAGAGGACATCAAAGGGAGCCAGTTTCATACAAAGAATAAAATTCAATAGAATTTTTTTTTAGTTTTCTCTCGTGATTAATATTTGGTCTAAAACTGAAACTTTTTCATTCGTAAAACCTTTCTATACAGGATGATTTTTTTAAGTGGGCGTGGTAGGCCAAATCCTAAAGTAGCGAATAGCGAAAAATGCTGAAAGGAGTCTCGGGGCCGATTTTGATAAAAACTAAAACTGTTTACTTGGATTTTGAAAAAAAATATTTGTCTTGCTGGGAATCGAACTCATTGATTTTGAAAATAAAATCACAGCCTGTATTATTGCTCCATCTCATAGTCTCGCTTATAATGATCAATTTCTGCGAAGTAATGTTATATGACAAAATAAAGGAAAGGTCAAATTTTTAAGAAAATACTGTTTAGTTTTAAGTGAGAAAAATATTTTTCCATTAATTTTCCATACAACATTACTTCCCAGAAATTTATCATTATAACCGACACTATGAGAGGGAGCAATAATACAGGCTATGTTTTTTTTTTTCAAAATCAATGAGTTCGATTCCCGGAAGAGCAATTAATTTTTTTGAAAATCCAAGTATACAGATTTAGTTTTTATCAAAATCGGCCCCGTGACTCCTTTCAGCATTTTTCGCTATTCCTTATACTTTAGGATTTGGTCTACCACGCCCACTTAAAAAATTCACCTGTGTATCGAAAGACTCATAAAAAAATAAGTCTGCCATTTTTATTAAAGCAAACCACGCATACGAATTCTACGTGTTGCCCTTTGTTTTCGTTTTGTATTTATTAAATTGGTAATATGTCAGGCACAGCCTAGCACGGTCGATGTCATCGTCTAAACGCCACTCATGCGTTTAGGCTATGATTTACAGCTTCGGTGATATAAATGCCTGCCTTATAAAGTCGGGGTAAGGTTTATCACCTTAAAGTCGAAATTTGCTTGCACTGAGTAATCATCAGTCATGCCAACATTTCATTTCAAACGAATCAGAATATAGAGTTGACTGATAGGTCATCTATAATTTTTTTTTTTTGTAAATTACCTTTACTCGTACCCAGAAACGTGGTGTGAAAACTATTTTATTACTCAAGTAATCTAATAGGATATATTATAGGTAAGTAAGTAGGTACTCAGACTTACTTTTAAGCGTATTTAATTAATTTGTTTTTGTAAGAGATCTAGATCGTTTCGTGGACTAGCCAAAGCGCGGGCGCAACGCGTGTGCGGGTCCTGTGGTCGGTGTCGTCTGAACACGCCGTTGTAATTTTTTTGAAACTTTCAAAATGTGATTATACAGTTTGACGCGTCATGAGAAGTTTTATCCAATAGCATTTAAATCTAAAAACCGCAAATTTTCGATGTAATTTACTAAGCAACGCAAAAATCCTTCCAGCTTACATTAAATGTACCTACATAAAGCACCTTCTCATAAACAAACAGTCGTCAGGACTCACTAAATGATTTTTCTCTCTATCCAGTCTCCGAAAAGATATTTGAGCACAAAGAGCTAATGAAGGGGCATTAATACCAGACTGCAGGATAAACGAAGATTTTCGTCAAGTTAATGGAGCGACGGGGATCTGTCGCGTAAATGGACCTCGCAACAGTCTTATCTTTTAATTCTACAGCTTTGATGGAGCCATTGAAGTAGCGGGTGAATCACTATCCCTACTAATGTTAAAAGGAATTGAATAAATGGCTTTGACTTTGAATGCAAAAGTGTGTGTTTGTTGGCTTGTTCTTTTAGAACATAATTTTAATTTGTAACCTATGTTGTATAATTATACCTATACTAATAATAAAGCTGAAGAGTTTGTTTGTTTGTTTGAACGCGCTAATCTCCGTAACTCCGGAGATGCAGGTCTCCTGGTCAGATTTGAAAATTCTTTCACAAATAGGAAGCTTCATTATTCCCGAAGGTTATTTTACTACTTTTTATTCCGGGATCGCGAGGGAAACCGCGGGGAACAGCTAGTTATCTATATAATGATAAAGAATCAATATGTTTTTAAATGCTACTAATATTATTAATGTGAATGTTTGTGTGTGTGTTATTTCTTCACGCTTCCATCCATACCTCCATACTCCAGCCGTTTGGCTGGACTAATTTTGAGCTGACACCCTGAATTAACACAAGCTACTTTTTATCCCCCGGGAACATAAAATCCCTCGGGAAAGCGGGTGAAACCGCGGGGCGGAAGCTAGTAGTATAATAAATGTCTCACGTACAAATCACAAAAATGCAACCATAATTAAAACTTTTTCTTATTTTATTTTTTACTTCAAAGCTCCATCTTAAAGCTCGCTCATTCAATGGCTCCACCTCAAAAGAAAGACTAAATGAATATTAATATCAGAAACAAGCACTTAAGTATTTCTTTATGTCCGATCCTTATTGTCTTCCATTCACTGTTGACAGGGGTTGGATAAAACAAGCCTGATGTATACGACTTTTTTTAATCTACCCAGGATTTTTAATGGTATGGAGGAACAAGGTGGATGATTCCTCCATTGAAAAGGGAAGATCTTCCGCCAGGCTGGGTCATCGTGCCTGGGGACCGCGGTCCAACTGTTGATGTTGGAATCTTGTATATATGTGAATCTGAGAATAAACTCCACTAGCGCGATGTAGGTTTGTATGTGGATAGGTCTGAATGTAGTGTTGATCTATTGCAACGCCATCTATTTATTCGGTGTATGAACTATGTAGCTGACAGGGGTCGCTACAATGGGTAAGGAATTAAGATTTCTTTTTGACTATTTTCTCCCACAGGCGATACTCCCCCTGTGGGTCCCATTTTTACCTTTGGGTACGGAACCCTAAATTGGATTTTCATAAGATTTTATCTTTAAAACAGAATGTTTATATTGACTGGAGTATATTTTCAATCACATAAAGACTTTTTTAATTCGTTTTATATAAGTAAATGGTTTTCACATGTCTCTGAGCTCGCGTTTGACGTTCAAGCTAAAAGGTATACCCATTTTATATTCCTCCGAACGGAGACATAAAAAGCGGTTTATTTATTTGTTCTTGCGGTCGTCGGTTCGATTCCCGGGCAATAAAACAGCCATCAAAGTCGAATTGAACACCTGTGCGTGGAACAGTTAATTCTTAATGTATGTTCCGAACGAATAACGTTTTTTCTGGAGTTTGCTGTGTTATTGGCGCACTCAATTTTACCTTTAAATACATAATAATATGCCTCATATAAATAATATGAAGCGTACTGACGTCGTATGACGAAGGTCGTGGGTTCGAATCCTACAATGAACTTGAGCTTTCGGGTGGGTACTTACTAAGTGTAGGGTACTTGCACCGTGCTATGGTTTCCTCACGATGTTTTCCTTCACCGAAAGCTCAGGCTCATTGTAGGATTCCGAACCCGGGACCTTCGTCTCGGCAGCCGACGTCACAACCACTGAGCTATCATAGCCTTATATATAGGTGAAATATAGGCACTTGAAAAATGTTTTTTTTTTTTTGTTATTTTATTTACTTCAAATAAAGCCATATAACAACGTAGAGCTGTCACATTTTTAAAAGTCAACTAAAAGCAATAAAATAAGTACAAAACTTCAGTATTCCATCCACCCTTGCCCTACTTAAAACGTTATGTTTCATAAATCCCGTACACCTATGGCAACACTGTATGATATTGCACAGAAACTGCCAAGTATTTTCAACCTTAGCTTCATGGGTTAAAGTTGGTTTTTCAGCGTTGTTTCATCACAAAGCTCAGTGTTTTGAGCCATTTGTCTCAAGTGCTCCATTTCTCATGGGAATTATATTATGAACGTCACTTGCGGCGAGCTGCAGTTTTTATTGAGTTATATTTTGTAAAAATGTTTTTTAATCGAGCAAAGTGAAGCTTTATACGAAAAGGTTTTTTTTTTCGTAACTTCAGAGTAAAGATTATCTATCTACTAGCGACCCGCCCCGGCTTCGCACGGCTTTACTTGGATTTTCTGTACTGTACTATGAATGTATGTCCATATAAACCTTCCTCTTGAATCGCTCTATCTATTGCTGAAAACTGCATTAAAATCCGTTGAATAGTTTAAAAGATCTAAGCGAACAGACAGCGGGAGCGACTTCATTTTATACTATATAAAGATACTAATAATAATAGCTGAAGAGTTTGTTTGTTTGAATGCGTTAATCTCCGAAGTTATTGTTCCGATTTGAAAAATTCTTTCACTAATAGGAAGCTACATTATCCCCGAAGGTTATAGGCTATTTTTTATCCCGGGAACGCGAGTGAAACCGCGCGGTACAGCTAGTTATTTATATTGACAAGTACTTCCTTTACAAGACTACAGCTGATTTATCTATACAACCTGTATATGTGGATGATACATAGTAGTTACGCAAAAATACACCGTAAAGCACAAGTATAGAGGAATTATTTTATTGTGTCCTGGCTACAGCCCTAAATGGGTGGGGTTGATAACTGAAGGCATCTTGAAATAGCCATTTCAATCGATATAATATAAATATCCTTAGATAATATAAGCATACCTTTAAGCTCGCCCCGAGGCGACATCTATGTGACGGTAATATTTTAGGGCCTACTAAGATAAAATATATCTGATAGCCCGATCATCGTTGTCAAGAAACTTTCAACAAAAAATATAACCGTCTTCAAAGGTACTAAAAAGCACAAGATAGTTTTGAACTCAGTGAAAAAAAAATCTGCCGTACCATGATATTTTCCATGGAATCAATCTACACACAGCCAGCCATCTAGGACACAGATAAAAAGGAACTCTTCAGTGGTTAGACGGGGTGTTATAATGACTTGTCTGTCTGTGTGTGTGTGTGTCTGTGGCCTCATAGCTCCTGAACGAATGGACCGATTTTGATTTAGTTTTTTTTATTTGAAAGGTGACTTAATCGAGAGTGTTCCTAGCTGTGTTTCAAGAAAATCCGCTCAGCCGTTTGAAAATTATCACCAATTTCCTAGTGAGTTTCGCGGGTGTCTTAATTTTTTTAATTTTAGGGTATCCGAAAAAAAAAAAAAACGGAACCCTTATAGGATCACTCGTGCGTCTGTCCGTCTGTCTGTCTGTCTGTCCGAAAATATTGGACTGGATTGAGTTGAAAGTTGGTACATATAGTAATTCGGTAACCCAAACATGGACGTGTTAGGTAAATAAATGAATTTCAAACATGGGGGCAAATTTTGGGGGGTAAATTAGAAAATTTAAAAAAACAGTTTTGCAGACAATATTGTGTAACATATCTGTTTGAGCCTACAAAAGTATTTTTAAGTTTTATATTTGTGATTGAGACACCCTCGCTTTAATGGAAGCAAATCGGCATCTGATCTGCACATCTCTATTATTGATACACATCTCTATGTGACGGATGTCAAGTCAGTCTGTTTGAAGGCTGGAAGAAAAATATTATTTTAATGAAAGACGCACCGCTTTATTTTAATTCATTGAACTAGCCTAATGTGCAGTTAATATCACATTTGGAGATCCTGGAAAGCTGAAGTAAGGTGAGTGGCTATCAATTACATCTATAATACTTTAATTTGCTTTTGTCTGGGTATAACATCTCACCGCCGCCGCGCCGCAATATTTTTCATTGGAAAAGAAACTGAGACGTGAGAGGCACCAAAGATCCTATAAAATACAGTCAACTCTTGCCCCATCATTTTTGGTCCTTCGAGCCGGATGTTTTTTAGTTCTTTTTCACAGTTTTAAAAATAACATTTATTTTCCATATTTTCCGCATAGTCAAATTGCATCCGCCATTTTTTCCATATGTATTTAAATTAATATTTTTCGCAATTTTCCGCAAATACCGCTTTTGATTTTACCTATAGGCCATTGAGGCTTGGGTTTTACCGCAAAATATTGGGTTTTAACGCAAAAGAACCTATTTTCAATAAGATTTCAAACATATTTTGAATTCTAACATAATAATTTTGTTATTTTGCTTGGATTCCTGTGTACGATATTTTAGCCGCATTAAATATTATTTTATCTCGCTCGCACTTAGGGTCATATTGTATTTCTTATTTGTTGACGCGTTTTTATTCTGCATTTGTGTTACTTTGTATTTTGGTTGGGTTCTGGAGTATTTCATATTTGCAAGATGTCGACTGAAATAAAACTTTTAATAAGTAAACGTGAGTCGTATTTCACTCGTATTCAAAACATATATCAATCAATACCTAAAGATAAACGCGAAAAGAATCCCTTGTTTGAGTTACAAGCAGAAAATATAAATAATTTACGTCTAGAATTTATTCAAATAATTGACCAAATAAATACAAAGAGTTCGAAGCTAGATGAGACCTATGTGCCTAGTTTTGACACTTTATGGGCCTTTGATGATATGTATTACGCTATAAAAAATGCTCATAGTAGTCATTCTTGTAGCACCGCTAGTGTTGGAAATACTTCGACTAATGTAAAGTTGCCGCGTATAGAAATTCCCGAATTTTATGGGGACATTCAAAAGTTTCCTTTATTTATCGAATCATTTCGAACAATCGTGCATTATAACACTAACATAACCGATGCAGAACGCATTCAATATCTCATTTCAAAATTGAAAGGCAAAGCCCAAAGTATTTGTATTGCCATTGCGCCTTCCCCTGAGAATTATAAGTTATTATACGACACTTTAATAACTAAATATGAAGATACGCGTGCTATCGCAATTTCGTACTTAGAAACTATACTGAACTTAAAACCTTTACCAGGCAAAGCATCTCCTATCAGTTTAGAACAATTCATTGATCAATTTACAACTTCGATTTCCGCTTTACGCCAACTAAAAATAGAAGATTTAGCCGATTTCATTTTTGTACATATTGGATTACGCAAATTGGACTCAGAAACTTCCCGTGCATTTGAAATGTCTTTGACAAATAAAAATTCCTTTCCGCAATATAATGATTTTGTATTGTTTATTCGTGAACAAACTAAGATTTTACAGCGAACCACACCCGCGTCAGCTGTTTCTTCTACTCGTTCGGGACAAATGCATAGGAGTGAAATGGTCAAATCGAATCGCTCGCCTCAGATATTCCTAGTGAATAATACTAATCCCGTTTGTAGTTACTGTAATAGTAACAAACATTTAAGTTTGTACCAGTGCGAGTCATTTGTAAGATTATCGCCTATCGAGAAATATAATTTAATTAAAAAGTATAATGGCTGTGTCAATTGTTTAAGTGTCCGCCATACTCTCGTGTCATGTAAATCTGCATTGAGTTGTAGGTTTTGCGATAGACGTCATCATAGCCAACTATGTCGATTTTCCACTGATGAACCTCCGCATTATAATAATCGTCAAAATTATAACTACGGTCAGGTACATTCATCAGCTATCGCTACACCATCTTCGCTATCACCACATCGCGCCGCTACTGCAGCCGCGTCTTCGCAGTCTACCGCACCCACGATCGCATCGCAGAACATCGCTTCCGCTTCCGCTTCCGCGCCCGCTCCGCACATCAACGCGTTCGCACCACAACCGCCGCGTGCTAGTGGTCAACGTAACCCCACCGCGCCTTTGTTTACAGGCACTGCTACAAGTAAACAAGATTCGCATAAAACTGTATTGCTTGGAACCGCTGTTGCACCCATTTTAGATTATTTCGGTAATCGCCGCAATATTAGAATATTAATTGATATGGGATCACAAAGGCACTTTGTGACGTCACGTTGTTTACGTACGTTAGGTATAAAGATATATCCTGATAATAAAAACACGTTAGTTCATGGTATTGGAGAAAACACTCAGACTGTTAAGGGTGTTTCAAACTTAACTTTATTTTCAAATTATGATAGACATTTTTCGTTTGACTTGCAAGCTTTAGTCATTGATAAAATTTCTGGTAATCTTCCTGAAAGTCAGATAGACACCGCATGTCTTGATTATTTAGGAAATGCACCGCTTAGTGACCAGCATTGGTATTTACCTGGTAGAGTCGATCTACTGTTAGGCGCTGAAGATTTTGTGAAACGAATTTTAAAGACTAACCGCATTATTGGACCATCCGGTCTTCCTGACGCAATTGATACCGTTTTTGGATACATTGTTTCTGGTACCGCATTTACGGCTAACCCTAAACTACCGTCGGTAAAAAACTTCTTTGTTGCGACTGAAAATGTTGACAATCTTCTGTCAAAATTTTGGGATATTGAAGAAGTTCCTTTGCGCAAACATTTATCTACTGATGATAAAAAGTGTGAGGAAATATATTTACAAAATACAACCCGGGATAGTTCTGGTCGCTACGTTGTTCCTTTACCATTTCGTCGCGATCCTAAAGAGTTAGGTGATTCGCTAACGACAGCGACGCGTAGATACAACGCATTGGAAAGACGATTCAAACAAAATAATCCGCTTCATAAACAATATGATGATATCATTCGCGACTATTTAGATAAGGAGTATATATCCTTAGTTTCAGAATTGCAAAATAAATCAACTTTTTATGTTATCCGCGATGACAAACTTACGACTAAAGTTCGCCTCGTATTGGATGCTAGTGCCGCTACTTCAACGAATCTATCGTTAAATGACTGCTTATACACAGGTCCTAATTTACAAGCTGATCTACTTACAATAATTTTTCATTTTTGTTTATTTCCCATCGCAATCACCGCAGACATCCGTCAGATGTATTTACGAATTTTAGTCTCACCTGAATTTCATCGCTATCTTCGCATTATATACCGCTTTTCAGATGAACTTAAACCGCAAATTTATGAATTTAACCGCGTTTGTTTCGGACTAAAATGCAGTCCCTATCTAGCAATGCGCACTATTAAAAAACTTATAGAGGATGAAGGCGCTGCCTATCCTGACGCTTCCGCTATTATTTCTCGTACCATGTATATGGATGATTTAGGAACTTCTGTTATGGACGAAAATACCGCTATTAATCTTTCTCGCGATTTAATTAATTTGTTTCTCAAAGCAGATTTAGAATTGGTTAAATTCTCAAGCAACTCGCGAAAGCTACTCGAGCATTTGCCTGAGCAAAATCGGTTGTCTGCTTCTGTACATATTTCGGATAGTGACGAATTAAAAATATTGGGTTTACGTTGGTGCCCTCTAGATGATCAATTTTCTATTACAGTTAAGTTGGACCCGCATAACATTATTACCAAACGAACTATCTTGTCAACAATCGCCAAGCTTTGGGATTTAGTAGGTATTGCAGCACCTATAATTTTGTACGCAAAATTATTAATCAAAACACTTTGGCTAATGAAACTGGATTGGGATGAACAACCACCCGCAGGTGTGTGTAAGCAATGGTTGCGTTTTAAATCTGAATTGCCGCTTTTGGAGAAACTTAAATTTCCGCGTCATCTAGGTATCAATTCCACTGATTGCGAATTGGTTCTGTTAGGTTTCGCCGACGCAAGTACTTCTGCTTATGGAGCTGTGGTTTATTCATGCGTGATACATCCTAGCTTTCCAAAAAAAAATATTGTCAATATTGTTTGTGCAAAATCCAAGGTTGCTCCAGTTAAGGTTCTTACTTTGGCTCGATTAGAGCTTTGCGCATCTTTATTATTAGCTAAACTTCTGCGATATGTTTCTGATAATATATTAGACAAATGCAATATTTCAAAAATATATGCATTTACTGATTCCAGTGTTACGCTATATTGGATTCATTCATCACCGCACCGCTTTAATGTTTTTGTCAGCAATCGTATTGCTCAAATAAATGAATATTTACCCGCTTCTAATTTTTTCCACGTTTCTGGTAAGGAAAATCCGAGCGACTGCCTATCGCGAGGATTCACTCCTAGTCAATTGCTTGACCACCCATTGTGGCTTCATGGTCCTTCTTGGACTCATTTACCAATCTCCGAATGGCCTCTCAATAATTTCACTTTTGATGAGGAATCGACCTTACCTGAAGTTAAATCAAAGGCTCAGACCTTTTTATTAACTGACCGCAAAAAGCCTTTTTTATATGATGTAGTTTCTCGTTTTTCTTCTTGGAGTAAACTCTTCCGCATAGTAGTATATATCTTTCGATTTGTGAAAAGATTACCGCGAGCCAGTAGTGTTACGACTACAGATTTAAAGGTAGCTGAAGAGGCTATTCTGTCAGCAGTTCAATCAGTCCATTTTGGTACTGAAATCATAGAAATTGGCAAAAATAACCTACCATCAAAACAATTACGCCCGCTTTGTCCATTTTTAAATAATGATTTATTACTTGTCGGTGGTCGGTTAAATAAATCGAATCTTGATTTTTCCGCTAAACATCCTATTCTGTTGCCGAACAATGATCATGTGGTAAATTTAATAATTGACGCTTACCACAATAAATATTTACATCCTGGACCTAATTTGTTTATGTCTTTATTACGCCGAAAATATTGGATAATTTTGTTCCGCAAAATAGTTCGTAAACGTTTTTGACTTTGCAATCGCTGTTTTAAAGTCAATCCAAAAATTTATTGTCCTTTAATGGCAGATTTGAAACGTTGGAGAACAAAATATCTGCATACATTTCAAAATCGTCAAAAATGGAATACTCCAACCGCATCGATTACAAAGGGTACAGTAGTTTTGGTACATAATGACAATGTTCCTCCTTTGAAATGGCCATTAGGTGTAATCGAAGATGTTTTTCCGGGTAAAGACAGAATAATCCGCATTGTGTCTGTACGCACGAATTCTGGCACTTATCAAAGGCCAGTGGTAAAAGTAGCACCTTTACCACTTCAGTAAATCTCATTATTATCGTATAATTATGCCACATATTTCAAGTGGTATCTTATTTCCCATTGTGGATATTGTTCTTAATTCTTATATTTAACATTAGTTCTTTCTCTTCATTTTTTGTGCTATCTCATGCTCTTTGTTCGTTAGAAGAACAAGGAGATCTTTGTCCTTCTAGGCGGGGGGAATGTTTGAGCCTACAAAAGTATTTTTAAGTTTTATATTTGTGATTGAGACACCCTCGCTTTAATGGAAGCAAATCGGCATCTGATCTGCACATCTCTATTATTGATACACATCTCTATGTGACGGATGTCAAGTCAGTCTGTTTGAAGGCTGGAAGAAAAATATTATTTTAATGAAAGACGCACCGCTTTATTTTAATTCATTGAACTAGCCTAATGTGCAGTTAATATCACATTTGGAGATCCTGGAAAGCTGAAGTAAGGTGAGTGGCTATCAATTACATCTATAATACTTTAATTTGCTTTTGTCTGGGTATAACATCTCACCGCCGCCGCGCCGCAATATTTTTCATTGGAAAAGAAACTGAGACGTGAGAGGCACCAAAGATCCTATAAAATACAGTCCACTCTTGCCCCATCAATATCAAATGAAAGGACTTGTTGTGAGGATCTCAATTATATTTTTTTTAGAATTTTATTACAAATATTTTTGAAGTTATTTAAGAAAATAAGCGAAAAATTTACGAAAATTGACCATTCCCCCCCCCTTATCTCCGAAACTACTGGGCCAAACATTTTGAAAAAAAATCAGATAATAGTTTTTTACCTATAGATTACAGGAAAACCTATAAGAAGTATATCTAATACCTTTACCTTTGCAATTCATGGATATATATATATAATCAGAATCTCGGAAACGGCTCGAACGATTTTCATGAAATTTGGTAAGCAGGGGGTTTCGGGGGCGATAAATCGATGTAGCTAGGTTTCATTATTAGAAAACAGGATTATAGTTACCATCAACAAATTTGGGTCAGATTTAAAAATATTTATGGAACTTAGTTAAACATGTACGGAACCCTCTCCACGCGAGTTTAACTCGCATTTGTCTGATTTATTATTTATTTAAACTACATATATAATTATGTACATTATTTTTTTTAATAAAATTGAAAGTTTAACCCAACATGAAGGATGAAAGCTCAGTGGTAGTAACTTCGGATTCCGAGAAGAAGGTCGCAGATTCCAATCCTAGCTAAAGCTTTCGGTGAAGTGTACATGTAGGTAGTTTGTAGTAGGTACCACTGGCTACCACGCTTAACTCGAAAATGTATCACCGCACCGACACCGCCGCACGTGAGCGACAGTTCCCATCAGTAGAGGTATCGGTACCACGGTGAGATGGTGGTCAAACATCCACTAAACTATATTTCGAAAATCCATCTCGAAGTAAAGATTAATGAAGGTGGAATCACTAGATACTGACAAAGCTAAGGTTCTCCTCAGGGAAATCATGGATGATTACTCTGTGGAAAGGGACACAGTATAAGTAATTGTGGAGACAGTAACTTAACTTTGTTGATAATTTGTTGCAAGATGTGTCTTGTATACTGATTATTAAGTTAATTATTTCTTGAGAATATTTTGATAATTTGATTTAGGGAAGTATGTATAAGTGATCTCATGAGAATGTAACTTTGTAGTACCCGCCTGGCTAGCTACCACCCTCGAGTTGAAAATTTGTCGCCAAGCACCTACCGGTGTGTTCCGGCAATTGCACTTGAGAGCCAATTTGCCTTCTCGGCATCGTAACAGGTCAGCAACACATTGGCAATATCTCTGGTATTGCCAATGGCGATAGGCAACGGTAACCACTTACCATCAGGTGGGCCGTACGCTTGCTTGCTACCTTAGTAGTATAAATCTTCATGAATTTAGAATATTAACTCAAAATATTTTAACGGTATACCTAGAGGCGTCTAGTGATTTATGTGTTAAAAAAATATAAGAGAGAGAAAAAAGTATTCGAAGTCTTTTACATTGTATTTTATATTGTATACATTTCTTTCCAACTTTCCAGTCGCAGGATTGCTGAAAACGAAACTATTAAAAGTAAGCAACCTCCCTTAAGTTAATTTTGACATTATTGCTAAAAATACAAGTACAAAATACAAAAATATTTATTGCAACAAACACAGGTTTTACAAATAAAAATAATAAGTATGTATTACATACAAATATTTCCTGCCTAGTTCTAGGATTGGGCAAACATCCCGTGTTTTCTAAATTTTTATAATTATATTCAGCTACACATGTTAACGGTACATTTTAGGAAGGACAAAATTAATTACAAGGTTGACTTACTGCTTCAGCTAACACATAAACTGTGGTGTGTATATGCTTATAGACAACACGTCTGGCAGTTTGAAAGCTTTTCAAGTTGGTAATGAAGCAAACTTTGGTATGTTTTAAAGAATTTTCTCTTAACTAGAAAACTTTCGAGCTTTGATGTCATTTCCAAAGTTTTCAGTTATTTCCTTTCGTTGCCTTCAAAGGGATTGAGACTGTATACAATTTTCACAACAATGTATTGCATACAAGATCACTGAGGTATAATTACTACGGATAGAGAAGACAAATATAATAGGGTAGTTGACTGACATACTTTTTAATAAATGTCAAAACGATAGTTTATATGGAATTTTGTATGAAATATTACACTATGACGTCATAGTTTCACAGCATCAAATCATCTACTCTTAGTGGTAATACTGATAATTAAAAATCATAAAAAGCATTAAATATACAACATATTTGATATTTCCACGTGTTTTTAGTATTGGTTAGTGTTTGGTCATTTATTTTTGACAGTGTCAACTACCCTATCACTATGTTCCGTTCAAGTTCAGCCATCCGGCCGCAGTTCACTTAGTTGCATAAACACGAAACGTGTAAGCGCCATGAAAATCACGGCGCTTACGACTTTATGGTCGTTAAAAACCTACGCCTTTAAAGCGTTCTAGCACTACGTGTTTAAACTGTCTGGTTAGATGACTAATTATTGTTTCAGCGCTGCAGCGAATATTAACAAAATGGAGCATGACCTTTGCTTAGGATAGCTTCTCTATACGTAGTTATATACCTCAGTGTACAAGATTCATTTTTACCTGTTTGTAATGTAGATTACTTTGTATACAGGGTATATGATAATAATCCTGTCTAGATAAATAGTTCGCGCGTCTAAACACCAAAAAAAAAATAAGCCAACTGTTGGCTGATAAGCTTATTCCGCCCCGCGGTTTCACCCGCGTTCCCGAAGGATCTTATATTTTCCCGGGATAAAAAGTAGCCTGTGTTAATCCAGATTATAAACTATCTGTGTTCTAAATTTCATCCTAATCCGTTCAGTAGTTTTTGCGTGAAAGAGTAACAAACATACATCCATACTCACAAACTTTCGCATCCTTGTAATATTACGTGAAAGTATGTATGTATGTTTGTTGCTCTTTCACGCAAAAACTTCTGAACGGATTTGGATGAAACTTGGCACATAGATAGATAATACCCTGGAATAACATATAGGCTACTTTTTATCCCGGGAACGCAGATGAAACCGCGGGGGACAGCTAGTTTGTAATATTAAATAAATATCCTGGGACATTGTTCACACACGGTTATCTGATCCCAAACTAAGCAGAGCTTACTATGGAAACCAGATAACTGATATACTATATATACTACTTTTTTTTTGTAAATACATACTTATATAGATAATTACACCCAGACACAGGACAAACAGACATGTTCATGCACACAAATGTTTGTCCTGGATGGGAATCGAACCCATGACCAGCGGCGTGATAGGTGGTGTCTTAACCAACTGCGCCAACTGGCTTGTCACAAAGCATGTTGTTATAACAAACTGAAACAATGTAGGATGTAAGATAATCCGAGATGATGAATTCCAAGTAATAAAGACATAATATTATTAATGAATCCGACAGTGTAACGTGACTCCTTTGTTTGGATCGCTTGAGTATGCCTTGCGTACAAAGCGCCATCTATGTTGGCCGAGTAAAAGTCACCCACTAACTAGCTATTTTCTGCGTTCCTGAGATAAAAAGTAGCCTTTTTTTAATGTTTTTTTTTAACCGGACCAGTAGCCTCGGATTACCCCCTATATCCGAAGTTATAAACTTTACCACTTTATAACCTTAATTTAGATCTAGATAGCAAATTCTGGGACAGTATTCACAAACGGCTATCTGATCCCAAACTAACAGAAAACTACATATAGGTTAGGTTCAACTATTTTTTTTACTGATTTTTTTATCAACTGTACCCAATACCCGGACGGACGATTCGATAAAAACGTTTTATTTTTCTTTTTTCTAACTTAGTTTTGTGAGACCACTGACTATTTCCTCGGTTATTTAGATATTATTATAAATATTTTCTTTATTTTATTTAACAATTTTTTTTTACAAAAAAATCGACTAGTTTAGGTACACGAATTTATTACCAAATATTAAGTCTTAAATTTTTATATAATTGTATAATAATAAAATAAAATTTGAATATCTACTATAAATATAACTGTGTCATAAATACTATAACTTTTTTGATAATAAATTCTACAAATAACAAGTAAACAAAGTTACAATCTAAACGTTACACAAGCATTAACGGTAATAAAAGAGCAAAATTTTGTTACAATGTAAATAAACTCGGTACAAAATAATAAAATATACGAACAGCTGTAATACTCCGAGGTAGGTACTGAACGTATAAAACTTTCAAAGCAAATAAATATTATATCAAAGTGTATACAGCACAATTTATTTAAGGGTAAACGTTCGGTTGGAGCGCGAAATTCAAATTTTATCACGTTTTTAGCAAATTGCAGCTGAGTTATAGGTCGTAAGTCATCAACATGTTATTTGCGAGAAGAATGGTAGTATATTTACTGATTAATAACAAAAGAAATCATCAACATATTCCTCCAAGATATATTTATGACATATACGACTATTTCATGAAAATGTTACTAAACGTGATAAAATTTGAATTTCGCGCTCCAACCGACGCCTCCACCTTAATACAATTTATTACGTTTACGTCACATGTTTTGAAGTTATAAAAATGTACTCTCGTTTTTATGCTGGAATTCAGTTTACTAATTAACTTACCATTTTATTTTTGGTATATATTTATTTATTTGCATTCCACAATGAGTACACCTTAGGTTGTAGGTAATAAAAAAATAAAAAAATTGAATAAATACAATGTGAACCCTGTCGAAAGCAGAAACAATAAAAAAAAGTAATTTTAATACTAACTGTTTTATTCCGTTTAAAAAGTAACTTATATTGTTCTCCATATCATAAGCTATCTGCGTGCTGAAATTCATCTCGATCAGTTCAGCGGTTTAGGAATGAAAAGGTAACAAACAAACTTTCGCATATTTATAATATTAGTAAGGATATTTTTTTTTTGTTTAAAATATTATATTTTTAAATCTCGTCTTGGAATCTCCAATTAATAATCAAAGGCCCAATATCCTTTGCCTTATTGGAAGTCTAAGCTAATCAGTTTATCAATAAGTATAATAAAAATCCATCTTTTTTTAAATATAGTAGTAAAAGAAAAAACCCTCAGCGCTCTGTTTAAAGTTGTGTACTTATAAACAAAGTAATAAGGCTGAACCTTATTATGTTTGCTTACCAGTTTAGTAAAGCCTTAATATCGCACTCGACTGCCGCGGCTCCTAAGCCTACTCCTAAGTAGCTATTATAATCAGCTGCTCCTAGGAGTTAAATCAGGTCAAATATTGAGGTTAGTTTTTTAACAAAATCGGCAATCAAACATGGCCAAAGGCTCATCTAATACCGTAGCCTATAGACGCTAGCGACACCTAGATAGTGGGCCAAAATGGGCCGAAGTTTTGGACTTGAAATTTTCTCGGATTATGTATTTCTGTTGCCGGTATAACAACATTATACTAAAAAACACATACAATAAACGTGATTTTTGCTCGTTTTTATAGTTTTTTTTTTGTATTTTTCTTAATTCTATCGTTAATTCCAACAAAAAAAATAATTAATAATCTTCAAGAATTACAAACCATCTTTCTGCGAAGCATACGTGATCCTGAACCATTATTCTCCTATCAACGTACCCAAACTCTACACAAAGGGATTGACAAACGTTCTGAGGGTAAGTAATAAAAGGCGTTGACCCTAACAAAAAGGTGCCATGAGCCTTGCCTTGCAAAAATAAAGGCCCATTGGTGTCCTTAATGAAACTTCGCAGATGTTTGCTATGAAATAATTTACCACTTTGACCAATTACGGAGGAAAACGGTTGATTTGAATAGTTTTATATATTCGCCCCGATTCTGTTGGTTACAAACTAAACAAATTTAATCTCACTAGGTATATCTCTTTCTAACAAAAAATATAAGAAAGGGATGAAATGTATTTTAATCCTGTTAGATTAGTCTGATCTTATTTCAACGTGAATTTAAGCGCGATCTACTAACTAATTACTATGTTAGTCATGACCATTTACCCTACGATGACATGGACTAATGTGAAAGCATTAAAAATCATTTTTTCATAAGGCTCTAACGATTTTCATGAAATTTAGTATGCTGAGGGTTTCGAGGGAGTTAAATCGATCTACTTAGCTAAGTTTCAATTAAAGAAAACGTTTTAAAAAACGGTAACCACTTACCATCAGGTGGGCCGTATGCTTGTTTGCTGCCTTAGTAGTATAAAAAAAAAAAAAAAAAAAAAACTAGCAAAGCTCGGTCAACCAGGTACTATCGTATAACTGAACTAAAAAACTACCCTAGCGCCATCTACCTAACTTAAACCAATAACTACACCAAAAATGTGTTCCATCCATCCACAGCCTGACAGCAAAATTATTATTTATGGAGTGTACTCACTCGGGTATTACTGACAATTTGTGGGCCCAGAGCCTATAACAACGTTTAGGGTCCTAAATCACCGATCGCTAGACGGTTGGATGTTAAAATGACACTTGCTAGATTTACTACCCTGGGGCAGTGGCCAGCTAAAATTTATGTGACATGGCGTAATCTTCTTTTCAACATTAGTTTGGATTTATTGCCAATGCAAAATATATTGTATTGAGTACAAAATAGAGTACTTCTCAAACATAATATTATGCATATTTTTTTTAATTTTTATTTATTATCCAAGTATGGAGTATCGTTGAAGAGATCTAAACCGACAGTTTGGGCAATATTGCTCACATGCAATTCATTTCTTTACAGCAGTTTATATGAAGATCTCAAATTCATCAATGCTAATTTAATCAATTGATTAAAATAAGTTATATTTGCTCTTTCTCTCTTAATTGGAGAAATTAAGTGAAATTATTTTTTGCCGATTCTGTAGTTTACACAAAATAGATAGGTAATATTTAAAGCGACAGCTTTAAGTTAGTCTATGACATTTTCATTTATGGGGAAGGATTTGAATCTGCGACCTTCCTTAGTCATGGTATTCGACGTCTTAAAAAAATTGTTTGAATAGTATTAGTAGTTGGTTTCGTCTGGGCAAGCGTGCTCAAGTTAGACTTCGTCATGGCAAGCGTGCTCAACTTGACTTCAACATCGTCATTTAGGGACAGGACAGACGGAAGCCAAATATACTGCCAAAAAATAACGATAATCAAAAATAAAAAAATACTAAGACGTGATACTAAGTTCAAAACCAACTAATATAGTTTGTACTACAAGTAGATTGTTTAGAAGCAAAACACGTATCGCAATAAACGTTAACTGAAGCGGATAGGACATTACAGCAATCTTGCTCAGCCGCATGTTGCACCATGACATTGTATCAAGATAGATCTGTAATTTAAAAAACGGGTGCTCAAGATCGCCCTGCGTGAAAGCTTAGCAGCATTACCACGTTGAAAAAAAAACAATTACTGCACAATATAAAAGGCGATGATAGCTCAGTGGTACTGACGTCGGATGCCGAGACGAGGGTCCCGGGTTCGAATCCTACAATGAGCTTGAGCTTTCGGTGAAGGAAAACATCGTGAGGAAACCATAGCACGGTGGTAGGGTACTTTGTAGTACCCGCCTGGCTGGCTACCACCCTCAAGTTGAAAATCTGTCGCCAAGCACCTTTCGGTGTGTTCCGACATCTGCACTTGAGAGCCAATTCCTTTCTAGGCTTTGTGTGTTTACCATCATCGACCACAACATCACTGACCACGGCGAGATTTTAGCCAAACACAGGCTTATACATAGAAAAAAAAAACAACGTACAAGTAAAATCGGTGGCACTAGAAACATGAAATGTTATACACACGGCCACAGATCAAGCTACACATTTTTGTTGCAAAATAGCGCCTATTACAACCGCATAAGGTGCCGCAGTGTGTAGCTTGATCTGTGGCCGTGTGTACAATAGTTCCTTATACTTAAGGTGGAGGCGTCGGTTGGAGCGCGAAATTGAAATTTTATCACGTTTTTTGCAAATTGCAGCTCAGTTATAGGTCGTAAGTCATCAACATGTTATTTGCGACAAGAATGGTAGTATATTTACTGATTAATAACAAAAGAAATCATCAACACATTCCTCCAAGGTATATTACTGACATATACGACTATTTCATGAAAATGTTACTAATATACTTTGCAGGAATATGTTGATGATTTCTTTTGTTATTAATCAGTAAATATAATAATTTCGCGCTCCAACCGAAGGTTTACCCTTAATGAAATTTAGGATTAAAGAAAATTCTTCTCCTAAAGTACAGACAGTAAGATTTTATTTTTTATAAATAAAAAATCGCAGGTAAAGCCATAAGGCGGCAAGCTAGTGATCCAATAATACTACAATAAGATTCTGATAACAAACACCCATACAAACATAAGCTTATATCCCAAACAGAAATCAAAGTTCCCACTAAAACAGAGGGTAACTTGTACTAGTTAGAAACTAACAATTAACCTAGTTTAATTGGTATCGGCTGGAGCCGGGTAGGAAATGGTAATAAACCGGGCATAGTTGTAAACTGTTTATACGGATTAATTCTATTGTATTGTATCTGGGTAATAAAGAAAATTATAAACAAGTTGTTGTGTAAATGAATATATGAGACTGTGGTGTGGATTGAGTATTTTTTTATACTAATAAGGTAATTAAGCATACGGCCTGATACTTAGCGTTTACTTAACTCAAAGAAGAAGTGAAAAGAAAAGAAAAAGAAGTAGTAAAAAAAATACAAATTAAAAAAACACTTGCATTTGCAATACTAGCTGTCACCTGCGATTTAACTCGCGTTCTCGGGATAAAAATTACCCTAAGAGAAGAGAGTCACAGAATAACTCTATGTGCCAAGTTTCATTATAATCCAATGAGTAGTTTTTGCGTGAAAGAGTTACAAATTAATAGTTCAAATCCTAACTTTCACGTTTAAAATAAAAGCTGTGATAATTGATAGTAGTAAGATTACTATTGAAAAAATAACAATTAAATTTTCAACATAAATTAGGTACTATAATTTATTTCATAAAACAATAAGTAACTTATTCACAAAACAACTATTATAACATAAATGAAATATTAAATTAAAATTAAACTACAACTATCTATCCTATATACAGAGTAACTATAAATAATAAACCGCATTTAAATCGCCGCCTGCAGGCAGGGTTCCCAAAAAGCTGGCAACGTTACCTCGTTGGATTGCGAGGCTGATGCGCTGCCCGAGGTAAGTGCCAGCTCTTTGGTCACCTGTGGTATCAATAAGGTACTTATTTTTCTTCTCCTAAACTTGGAACATTACCAAATTTCTTGTTTTGTATTTTACTTACCCTGAGAGTTTTTATCCCATTAAAGCAATGCTAGTTTAATTTACCGATTTGACTAGTTACGTACCCACTTCAAAATTCTTCATAACATAGCTGAATAATATCGCTAGGAAAATAGCTAAAATTGGAATATTAATTACCTTTAAAATGTACATTTACAACAAAGAATTCCACTGTTTCAACTTTGAAGTTCACATTATAATAAATATATTTTATGTTAATCGTCATTTTGTTTAAAATAGAAACCGCGCGTTTAAACTATTTTGAGTTACGGTCGAGTTGCGCGTGCGTTCGTAAATCATTTAGGACAAGAAATAATTTACTATACAGTCTATAGTCTATGGTTTGTTTTAGAATTGATGGCAGTTTTCCTGAGTGGTTTTTTAATGATGTAATATGATTAGTGCAGTTCAAGCAGGTGTTGGCAGGTAAATCTAATTTATTTGGTGATCACGATATAGCATGGTTGCAGTGATACAAGCTCTGAAAAGGCTTTATTATTGTATATTTTTTTAACTACTGTCTAAATATGTATTTTTATTTATTTATCTAATAACTTGTTGTTTGTTAGCAAACACTACAGATTAATTAATAGTACAGACTAATACAATCCATTAAATGATTATATCAATCTTTGGTAACATTTAAGAAAACAGTCAAAGGCTCAAAACCATACAGCCTTGTAAAATGTAAAATAATTCGACTAAAGTTACAGATGTTATTAAACAAGGTAGAGATCACACTATCACAGTTTGCTGACGAAATCTGTACATAAATTAAAACCCCTGCCTATAACCTCTTATGAGACAGTGAAAAATATAGGAGAATAATCCTAAAAAAATATTAAATGCAAATAAGGAAATAAAAATAAAAGTTTCGGCTATAAATTTCTTACTTTATTAGATTTATAGTGTAAAGTACTAATGTGTGTGAACTATGTCAATCTACCATTAGATAAAAAAAAATTTAACAAATTAAAAAAAAATAAGTAAGGTCATGTAAATTGTTGTTTGATTCCCACCCAGCACAATCATGTGGGTATGAACATGACAGTCTGTTAAAAATCTATAATTTCCTTCTACAACCTGGATATTATTAATTTCTTGTAACAGATCTAGCAAAGGCTAGGAAAGTGAAATCAATAAAAAAACCCATATAATCTAAAATGAAAATAAAAGTGGCCATCCACTAAAGTAACCCACCCCTATAAGGTTCGGGGTGGTTTTTTATGAGTTGTTTGTTTGTGAACCTCCTTTATGTTTGCCTATTGAATGTTCGGCTTATTTCGGTTTTATTCGGGTATTTTAGGAGCATCGAGGTTTGGGTCTAAGGAATGTTGAAAATGAATGTAGGGTTTTCGCTAAAGGGTAAGGATGGTTTTAATTTAAAATTTAGACGGTTATTTTTAAGCAATCTGACTAATTTGACAAGACTAAATTAATTATCTTTTCTTATGGGTGTAATTATCTATATAAGTATGTATTTAAAAAAAATAGTATATGTAGTATATCAGTTATCTGGTTTCCATAGTACAAGCTCTGCTTAGTTTGGGATCAGATAACCGTGTGTGAACAACGTCCCAGGATATTTATTTTTTATTTTATTTATTTATGTTTTTTATTACAAAAAATTGGCGCCAAATTTAGGCGAGTAAAAAAACAAAATTTCAGCGCCCAGACATCTCGTTCACAAGTGACAGTTGACTTATTTTTCTAATACACGTCCCCAAACACCAAGACGCTATCAAAGAAGCACTGCGGCGAAAGAAAACAATTTTTCTTTGTAAGGCTCTGTGCAAAGAAAACATATTTACCAAAGCACCCGCGTGCTCCCTAAAAGTGGATGACTGTCACACCGATTGTAGTTTTTTTCCTTTTGGCATCACACTTAGTGTATTTTGCCAGTGTCAAGTTGAGCAATATATATTAGGTAGGTATTTTTATATTCTTCATGTATTGAAATTCTCGTCAATAGTCAAGTTTCAAGGTTCTAGTAAAGTTCAAGTTAAATAATCTTCAGTCAGTTTAGGTTGGGTTTTAGTACAATTCCTACTAAAAAAATTCACGGACTTTTTGAGACAACATGAAAAGTCACTACACGTATTTCATTTTTTAAAAAGATCTACGTTTGATACTGGCGTACTGAATCCATGGTTTCAGTTTTCGTAACGATGTCACTTACACCCAGGACTCTACCGCGTATCTTTGGTGATAATCGTAAGGAAAACCATTAGGTATTAAAAATCATCCAATGAGGGCTCACCACGCTCAGAAAATGGTCTTCGTCAGAGCGCGTCATTGGATGAAATCATTAATTATATAATTTACCAAAAGATACGCGATAGCCCGGCAGATATAGTATTAGACTCCATAATTACAACCATAGTAGTTTAGTATCCATGTTTTTAGTAGTACGTAAGTACCTACTCGTAGTTCGTAGAGCTCTAATTGAATTAATTACCTTTGACTTTGACACAAAATACTTTAGAGCTAAAGTAAGTATACCTACAGACCTCTTAGAGCAAATTATCTGCTTTTGCCGGTGATTTTTAAGACGTTTTCTTTTGATATTTATTTAAGTTCATCGTTTTTTTCTTTTTAGCATCATATAATTAATGTATTTTGCCAGTGTCAAGTTGTATTTAAAGTTATAATAACGTTCGAGTCATGTTAAGGGGGATGCTTCAGCCCGCGAAAACCGTAATACAATTTGAATTTTGAGGGCTACCTAGCTAGGAAATCACTTTCAAGTCATAGTCAGTCACTGTCGTCGGTTTATATATCCGTTTGTATATGGTTTTAGTACAATGGTGGCCGTTCTACTAACACTTTTCAGACTTTTTGAGACAACTTGAAAAAAAAAATTTGGAGATCCTCTATTAGTGATTGTTCTACAATCAGACTTTACTGTATGGAACTTTCAATGATGACAGACTCGCTCTTGTTTGGATTTTTATTTTTAATAAATAAATTGCACAAGAAAACCAGCCTTCACAGGCGGCATAAAACTAACCACAGATTAATAAAAAAGAAACTCAAAACGGGTTAAATGGCCTTTCCGATTTTCTCACATTATACAATTTCCAGCACAAATTCTAGTTAAGTTACGGAGTTTAGACAGCTTGGAAGTTCGTCTGTATTTTCTGCTGGCACTTAAATTTCATTCAACCTTTAGTTTGTAATTTTAAGACTTTGAATTGCAAAATCTTTTGAATTTATTAGGTTTAATTCTGAAATCTGTTTTTAAAACTCTTTTTATAGATGTAAAAAAAGCCGGTCTAAAACTTTATAAAGCAAATTATAAAATGTTGTTCTATTTGTCATCACTTATTGTGAGATGGTGGCCATACACAGGCCTGTATACCTGCATAAAAATATGTTACCAGCTTCCCGGTTTTACCATACCTGCATAAAAATATTATGTTTCCAGCTTCGCGGTTTTACCCGGGTACCCGACGAATTGAATGTTTTCCCCGGATTAATCACCAACGGATTAGTTACCAACAATTTAGCTATAACTTTTTACATAAAAAGAGAACCGCCTAAAAAGTTTTTTTTTTTTGTAAAAAGTAAATTATTAATTCTTACTTAGTTTTTTATTTTTATTTTGCTCTCTTGTTATTTTCGCCTCACTCGTTCGAAATTTTAAGCTCGTGTCGTTGACTTGACTCACTTCGTAAAAAATCACCTATTATTCCTATCCTGAATATACCCCAAATAAAGCTGAAAACCTATGCTATCCACAATAACATTACACTACGGTGTGACAGACGGTGACGCGTAAACGTTTTTCTGGGTAAATGGTCAAAGGTTATTGTACCACTGAACATGTTTGTTTACCTACGTTCATAAGTTACAGTATGACCCAACTTAGATGTAGCATCGGCAAATCGTTTTCGTACACTTCACAACTAATAAATCATTCATTATCGCGCCATTCAACGTTCAACAAGATCATTTTCGCCGAAACCATGGGGGACAGCCTAGTAATGACAGGCCAGTTGGCGCACAACCTATCGCATCGTAGGTCGTGGGTTCGATTCCCATCCAGGATAAACATTTGTGTGCATGCACATGTCTGTCCTGAGTCTAGGTAAATTTAAGTTAATTATGTATATAAGTTAATTATGTATATAAGTTAATTATGTATATAAGTTAATTATGTATTTACAAAAAAAATAGTATTATGTAGTATATCAGTTATCTGGTTACCATAGTACAAGCTCTGCTTAGTTTGGGATCAGATAACTATGTGTGAAAAATGTCCCAGGATTCAGTATTTATTTACGAAACAAAAATGTCCAAAAAATGGTCCCAACTAGTGATTGTTAATAATGCAGTGACGACTAGAGATGTTCCGAGTCAGACTGACTCGAGTACTGACTCGAATACCTAGCAAGTACCTACTCACGTACTCGAGTATATAAAATACAGTATTCGAATCCGAATGAGTACATAAAAGAAAGAACGAAACTTAAAGATGCAATAAAAACAATCAAAGAACTGAAGTGGCGCTAGACCGGACAAATGATCAGGTGTAAAACATAAAATACAAATTTTTTTTAAATAAATATAAAGTTAAAAAATTAAATTGATAATTGTTATAGTCAATAGTTAGTTTTAATATGCCGTACCATACAAAATTACCAAATTATGATTAAAATTACTAATTATACATTAACTGCTGTTATTATTTACATATAGGTATAAGTACTATAAGTAATACTCGTGCCAGTACTCGAATACCTGTCCGACTCGAATCCTAACTCGATTCTTATTTTAACGAGTACCAAAGTATTTGAATACCAAAAATAGCCGACTCGGCACATCACTAGTGATGACCTTGGGGCCGCACCATGAGATCTGGTAAGCCGCAAACTATCTCCCAAAATTCTCATTCGATGCATTATCCTCGTCTTTCAAGTGGTCGTAAACTGGCCCCAGGGTTGTAACATCTACTTTATAGTATCCATGGTGAATGGTCATGATTACGCCATCAACGGTTTATGAAGCATTTTCTTTTTATGCCATTTTAATGGTATTCTTTCGCATAAATTAAATCTTAGTTACTCTTGCAGTTATAAATACAAAATTTCGTTATTTTGCTTGAGTTATACTTATAAGCTTGAAATAAATCAAATCAAATCAATTTATTTGCATGAATACAGGTACATATTATCTTTGCAAAACTTTTTTTATTTAATTTCCTAATTTACCCCCATGTTTAAAATTCATTTTTTTCGTTATATGGCCGTGTTTGGGTCCGACTTACATGACACCGGTCCAGTAGTTTCCGGGCAAATTGGCTATGACAGAGAGTGAGCAATTCCGTTAGTTCTTACGGAACCCTAAAAACCCTAAAGAATCAAATTATGTAAATACATTTTCCCACCATTACACCATTATTTATAACGCGTTACATAAATAAAATCAACCATGGTCCGAAATCACTGCTTTGAATTGAAATCATCCAATTTGTCACACCCATTATACGCTATCACGTCAGCTCCGCGATCGTATATCACCGTGACGTCACTTCCTCCAGCCGGATGTGGGCGGGGGTACGGGTAACGTGACCTGGTAACGTCAGAGTGGTGGTTCGAAATATTTATTAGGAGTTTATGTGAGATTTATGCAATTTATCATAGCTCCCAATACTTTTACTATTTTTATTCTTTAAGTACTAGGTTTCTAATAACCTAATTTAGGAACACTGAGGTATATTACTACGTATAGAGAAGACGCCACATATAACCACTATGTTCCGTTCAAGTGCAGCCATCCGGCCGCATTTCACTTAGTTGATTAAACACGAAACGCGTAAGCACCATGAAAAATCACGGCTTACGACTTTTTGGTCGTGAAAAAACTACACCTTAAAAGCGGTACAGTGCTACGTGTTTAATCTGTCTGGTTAACTCTGGTTAGACGACTAATTATTGTTTCAGCGCTGCAGCGAATATTAACAGAATGGAGCATGACCTTAGCTAAAGATAGCTTCTCTATACGTAATATACCTCAGTGTTTAAAAACAACTTCTTCGCTAAACTACTACGGGTAGGTACTTTTAATGGTTGTAGCACACATATCAACTCGGAAAGGGATCGCCACGCACCGTATCAACTCGAGCTGTTTATGAAACTCCCTACTGCACACACTAATCACCTCGCCTCACGTCTCACGTCACCAAGCTTCGCGTAGCTGATGCGCTTTTGTTACGTGCTTACGTTACGTTGACGCCTGGTTGACGGCGAGGAAAAAGGCGATACGGTGACAATCCCTTTCCGAGTTGATATGTGTGCCGAATCCTTAATCGAGATAGGTGGGATGGTTCCCATAACCAGTCTGGCGTCGCTGTCCGTATTTGGCCCAACAATTTTGCAGTCATATGGCTTTTGTTTATAACAAGTAGTTTCCGTTACGCTTTTATTATTTTTAAATGTTATTTAAATTTCAACCTTGACTGGAAAATATAAAAATTATAATAATAACGTTTTTAAAGTCAATAAGGACAAGATTCGCCTGCAAAAGAGTTACTTTTCACGACTTTCCTAGATTTTCATTTTAATTGACAGCCACGCCAGACTGGTTAATCGAGATAGGTGGGATGGTTCCCGTAAGACATTGCGTGCAATTACGTCATTGTTTAGTTCAAATATTTTGAAAATCAACATCACTACCTCAAAGCTTTCAATGAATATAAAACACCTTTAAAATTCATTAGTAGTGGATAAAGGAAAAATCCATTTAGCGTAACACAAATAGATGCTAGGTAAACACAAAGAAAACGATTTTATATTCAGAGAAGTTCCGTTGCGATACCGATTCGGAATCGGAACTAAAGAAAAGAATGTGTCCAATATTTTTTGGTAATCTAATTGACGGCCGAAGATTTTTTTAGTCGTCATACCTATTATTCTACGTTCCTATTATTTTACAAAACGATTGGATAGTCGACTGTTTCTTCAATAAAAATATTATAAAGAGGAAAGATTTGATTGTTTGTTTGCATTGAATAGGCTCCGAAACTACGGAACCGATTAGAAAAATTCTTTCACTAATAGGAAGCTACATTATTCCTGAAGATTATAGGCTACTTTTTATCCCGGAAACGCGAGTGAAACCGCGCAGAACAGCTAGTCAATAAATACAATTTAAAGAAACGCCCGCAAATCACTAGAAAATTGGTGGTAATTTCCAAACGGCTGAGCGGATTTTCTTGAAACATACTCTCTCTTTCAAACAGACACGTCCAACTTATAACACCCCGTAATTTTTGCATCGGGAGTTAAAAAAGTCTGACATTATAAAATAGCCATTAAATTCAGTAGACTTCCCAATCGGTTTGTAAACCAAATTGGGATCTCAATAGCTAAGCTCTGACTTACCCCGTTTCAGAAAAAAGCTCCCAAATTAAATCAACAATAATGATGAATATTAATGACGCACTGTAACTTCTCACACAGTTGGGAATTTCGTAACTTAGTATGACACAACTTAGATGTAGCATCGGCAAATCGTTTTCGTACACTTCACTTCCGATTTACACAACTAATAAAAATCATTCACTATCGCGCCATTCAACGTTCAACAAGATCATTTTCGCCGATCATTTTTTAACACATGAGTAATTTTGTAGTCGCACTCTTTTCGGGAACGATTGATTTTATGAACTTTGCCGATGCTTCATCTAGGTTGTGTCATAGTACTTATACCTACGCTTGTAACTTTGATTAATTCCGCACACCAAGGGTAATATTCAATCTTCCCGCTAACTTTGTATTCATGAATCTAGATTTAGACATTTAAAGTATTCCCTGTGTTGAAGTGAGCCCGAATAAGGATGATGAGTGGGTAAAAAATAATTAATTCTGTTCAGTCCATCAGTTAGGTTATCAAAAAATATTGGATACGTATTTTTTATTTTATCAAATCAATAAAAAAATATAATGATAAGTCGCATCAAAGTTCAGGAGTGGGGACTAAGGCTGAGATCTATAGAGAGTGCTTGGACTTTGCTTAGACTTTACTTACGTAAAACTTGGCTCATTTACGAGTTGTACTAAAGTATATTTTTTTTACCTTTAATTGTAGCAAAGTTTTAGATAAGTCGTCGATTTGGTGCACTTAGGCTTTGCTTAGAATACACTCAGAGTGATTAAACTTTGTCTTAACTCGAAGTAAAGTCTGAGCAAAGTCTAAGTACGTTCTATAGATCTCAGCCTAAGACGTGACGTCACGCGAAATTTTAACGCACTGTCACAGGCACTGTATCTTTGTTTTTTTTTGTTTTTTTTTTTTACTATGTATAGGCCTGTGTTTGACCACAATCTCACCGTGGTCAGTGATGATGTGGCCGATGGTGGTAAGTACACAAAGCCTAGAAAGGAACTGGCTCTCAAGTACAGCTGTCGGAACACACCGGAAGGTGCTTGGCGACAGATTTTCAACTTGAGGGTGGTAGCCAGCCAGGCGGGTACTACAAAGTACCCTACCACCGTGCTATGGTTTCCTCACGATGTTTTCCTTCACCGAAAACTCAAGCTCATTGTAGGATTCGAACCCGGGTCCTTCGTCTCGGCATCCGACGTCACTACCACTGAGCTATCATCGCCTTGTTTTCGGAACTAAAGAAAAAATGTGTGTCCAATATTTTATGGTTATTTTCATTTTAAATCTAAATTGCACCCAATGCGAAGACTAGTTCGGGTCGCTAATACTCATAATATAAAGCTGAATAGTTTGAACGCTACATTATCCCCGAAGGTTATAACCTCCTTTTATATCCCGAGAACGCGAGTGAAACCGCTGGGAACAGCTAGTATAATATATAGTATATATATTTTTATAATAAAAGGATTGAGTTTACAACGCGTTTGTTTATTGCCAAATTATACAAGCGGTTACAAATTTGCATTTTTACATTTCACGAGACAGTTTTTTACACGAGTGTCGTCTGGTTTTTATACTAAAATTATACGGGAATATTAAAAAATATGGTGTGATACAAGTACGTATGTTATAGAAGCTTTCAGTATTATTTATTTATTGTGTAGGTAATAGCTTTCACCCGCGGTTTCTTCTGCACTTCTGAAGGATTTAGGTACCTTGTAGTTAGGTTCCTGTGTTTTCGAGGGCAAAAAGTTATTAGAGGTCAACTACCTCTCTTTTTTTTAAACGGTAATGAACATTTTGAGTGCTGTCATTTTAATTTTAATAATTTGTCCATGCCATCTTAATTTACAGGTAAATAATCGAGAAGCAATCGGACTCATGTTTTTTGTTAGAATGAGTGAAATTTTTGATTAGTTTGTACACACTAGAATCGGACACAATGTCAATCTACGATTATATGTGTTACAGTATGACACAACTGAGATGTAGCATCGGCAAATCGTTTTCGTACACTTCACTTCCGATTTACACAACTAATAAAAATCATTCAATAACGTGTCATTCAATGTTCAACAAGATCATTTTCGTCGATCATTTTTTAACACATGAGTAATGTTGTAGGCGCCCTCTTTTCAGGAACGATAGATTTTACGAATTTTGCCGATGCTTCATCTAAGTTGTGTCATACTATACGTCATTACTCGTAAAACACTATAATGAAGGAAGGAAACCACAACAATACCTGGATCGACTTTATCCTTGTCTTACATCTCCGCCAGTCAGTCTGGAACTTCAGATAATCCTTGCCGAGTCGAAAGTATATCGAAAAGCTCTGTCACATTCATATTTCATACCATTCTCGTCGCAAATAACATAACTTACGACCTATAACTGAGCTGAAAGGGGATAGAACCTTTGTAGCATATCGACCCCCCGCCATTTTATTTTTATTCAAAGTTTCCGCGCACAATGAAAGTAGTATATATTGGTAGGAGACACTTAAACAAACAAAAAATGTCATGTTTGGAGGTAAAAACCGCCATATGAGAACCGTTACATTAGTTAAAAATACAGTAATTACGTGTGTATACGCATTCCATTGTATTCAAATAATAGTTGCTAGTACTGGTTCATTTTACCTACTATTTAGAAGACATTATAAATATATGCTTCTTACAACATAAGAAAATGGCAATAATTTAATTAATCAATGATGAACTAAGTCCAAACCTATTTGTTTATATGCGATAGATTGCGAATACTATTATGTATGATACAAATGCGATAGTTAGGTAGCTGTTAAATAGAGCGCAGGCTGTCATATGGTCACAGGGATTAGCATGTAAGTTTTTCAAAAATTTTGGCCCTGTGGTTTCGGAGATAAGGGATAAATTTTGCCTATTTTCTTAAATAACTTCAAAACTACGCGCTAATTAAAACAATAAGCTCTTTCATTTGATATGTCACACGATATAGTTTGCAAAACTTTTCTTTTTAATTTTCAATTTAACCCCCAAAAGAGCTATGTTTAAAATTAATTTATTTAATTTACATGTCCGTGTTTAAGTCACCGACTTACACATGTGTACCTTTCAACTCAATCCGTCAAGTAGTTTCGGAATAAATTAGCTGTGAAAGAAGGACGGACATACAGATAGTGATGCTATAAGGGTTCCGTTTTTGAAGCACGGAACCCTAAAAGCTCTCAGTCACTCAATTGCGGCAACAGAAATACACATTCTGTGAAAATTTCAACAGTCTGCCTATTACGATGCATGAGTTACAGTCCATTGATGGATGGATAGACAGACGAACAGTAGAGGCTTAGTAATAGGGTACCGTTGACACCATTTAGGTACGGAACCCTTAAAGGTTACTCTTTATTTTCCCCATACATTGTCATCTACGTAGACATATATTTTAATGGTAAGCTATCGATCGTGCTCTCCTGGGGACAGCCTTCCCCTGGGGGGACAGTGGGGTAGCTAATAATAGACTTGCCCCAGTCCCCCGTCCTTCGTGCTTGTGATCGAGAACAGTCTTTGTGAAGTCTGAACCGTGGGTATATAGGTTGTTAATGATGTTAGATAAACAGATAAACTTAAGTATTATTATAACGATAATAGAGATTAATTTTGCGTGTAGATAAGATCTCGCTAGAGTAAAATTGATGTTGCGAGGAAACCATAGCACGGTGATTTGTATAGTACCAGTTTGACACAACTTAGATGTAGCATCGGCAAATCGTATAACTAAACCTCACTTCCGATTTACACAACTAATAAAAATGATTAATTATCGCGCCATTCAACGTTCAACAAGATCATTTTCGCCTAAACTACTAATAGTTAAACATGGGTAATGTTGTGGGCGCACTCTTATCGAGAATTTTGCCGATGCTTCATCGTAAGTTGTGTCATACTGTACGTGCTTGACTGGCTATCACCCTCAAGTTGAAAATCTGTCGCCAAGCATTTTCAAAATAAAATGAAAACGCAACGTCACTTCGCAAGTTCCCGCTAAAACTTACTCAAGTGACAGAATCTCACTCAAACTTGACATTGACATAAAAACGTCATTCCGTTCAGTTTCCAGCTATATCAGGCATCGTGACACGAGCGCTCTCAAACTTTTGACAGTATGTTGCGTTGACGTGTCGGTAAAATATAAACTGGGGCCGTAGACTGGGGCCCAAATAATAATGATAGATGATGGAGGCCTGACAGGAGGAATGGTAGGATACAGGCTCAAAGGACATTGTAGAGGTTATTTTTCCTTAGAATAAAGAGAAAAACTCATTATTTGCCCTCAGTAAATTCTACACAACTAGATTGTGTAGAATTATAGAAGATTTCTAGAAAAAAAGCTTACAGCCAAATTGAGAACCTCCTCGTTTTTGAAGGAGGTTAAAAATTTAAGGTGGGATACAAAAAAGGGTATCTTTTCAAGGTTTTTTCCTCGACCCTAACTATCACTGTATCTCATGAACCAGTAATAGATAGACAGTTGAAATATCTGTATTTCTATTTAGTATTGATTCAAAAATTTATACATAAACTTTATTCATTGCGTCTGTCCTTCCGGATGTTCAAAACTTGAAGATGAATAGACAATTTCATTATTAGCGAGCGTGTCCCTGATTCAGCTTTGTCATCACTTTAAAAGGGGAATTCAGGTCACCCACAAGATAATTTAATTAAAAAAAAGCTATTGTTTATACTAAATCACTTCCTCGTAAGATATATTGGCAGTAAAAAATAGTTTCAAGCTAAAATAAGTCGATTTAAGTTAAAAATTGCCGTTGTGTGCCAAGAATCTTTCTTCACACAAGAAGTTTTCTTAAAAAAAGATATAGATATATTTTGAAAATTGGCATGAGATATATGCCTACCAAAGACACATTTTCATTTCTTAAAACATATCGTCACGAAAGTTTTTTTTTTCAGAAGATAGCTTATGTAGTATCTTGCTGTCCCCTGCGGTTTCACTCGTGTTCCCAGGATACAAAGTAGCCTATGTCCTACTCCATATTATATGCTATCAACGTGGCAAATATATCCGAGATATGATGATCCTAGATTAAGTTTTTCTCAGCATTCGTTGTTGCAAGAGATTTGTAAAAAATATCTTACGGGAAATATGTTATTTTTTAAATTAGGATTTTGCTTAGTAAGGGACGGAAACATTCGCGGAGGAGAAAAGGTAAACAAAAGACAGCCCGAGACTTTTGCATTTATAATAATTGGCTTGTGGATATATTGTGGCTACAGCTAGGTTGGTTTACTTTGCGTATTTCCATAGTTTGATGTCCTACAGTCTTCTTCTATGGGGCTCGGCTGCGGATTTGGAATCTATCTTTATCTTGCAGAAAAGGGCCATTCGTGCAATCTATTGGTTGGGTCCTCGCGAATCCTTACGAAATCGGTTTAAGGAATTTGACATATTAATTATTATTATTCTCTCTGCACTTGCAGCCCCCTGGCCAAGTGATAATTGTATGAAGTTTAAAACTGTAATTACATAAATTAAAAAAGAAAAGATCCACCAAAAAAAGAATCCTTGCTGAGTTTCTTGCCGGAGTCTACTCAGTTCAAGTGTATTCCGAACCGGTAGTAGAGTCTATTGTAAAACTGTAACTTTTGACATTCATAAGTGCCTTATTAGGGCCTAAACTGAATAAATGAGTTTTGATTTTGATTTTGATTGCGAAAATAAATGTAAAAGAAATAACTATCCCAGCCAGAATAAAAAAAAAACAAGTGTCAAAGTTCAACAGGTGAACAATTTTTAGTACCAGGAGATCATATTCGCCCGTAGGTACATAAACGACTACGACGACGCCTCGTCATTCAGACAAGCGGGCAGGCTTTCACCCGTTTCAGCCCATGAATATTGGAATGTCCGCCTTTAGGCCGAACGAATAATAGAGGCCATTCAGCAAAACTGCGGCGGAATACCGAATGAGGCTTATGGCGTGTAATGAAGCGAGTTTTGTCGTACAAAGAACTTTTAGCGTTCAATGGATGTCTTTTTGCAGAATTCTGATATAACTGACGATTTTGAGAGGACCAGAGGCTATTTTTAGAATGGAAAACAACACTATAATATTTTTATGCAAAGAAACTAAAAATGCACAGCTCCGGTCCAAACGCAATGGCCGTAATAGTAGTTTATGATACTGTTGCATAATAGGGGTTATTAAATACGAGTGTGAGTTTAAGCACCGAGCCGTAGGCGAGTTTCTTAATAGTATCACACGAGTTTTTAATACCTAATTATGTGCAGTATCATACAGTACTTTATTTAAACTCATATAAATAATGTAATTTAAAAAAATAGAATTTTTTTATGTTACTACGAACTTTAAAAAAAAAATAAAAAAACTTGCTATTTTTGTGTCATTTTTGGTCAAAATGATGATATGTAGGCGAAAACAATAATATAAACAGACACAATAATCATATACCTAATCAAATCCGTGTTGCCAACTTCCAAAAATTCTTACCTCTAAAGAGTTCAAGTCAAAAATTTGTCACATTGTCATCGTCAAATTGAATTGATACTGATTGATTATACTATTGATAGATCCAAAGTGTACTTTAATAGAAAAAAAAGTTATTTTATAGCATTATCTTGGGAAGAAAACTGTACTATAATGAATCATTATACACGGGTGTGCCTAAAGTGGGTCATTAAAGTACTGATTTTGATTTCATAATAAGAACATTACGATATGAGAGTAGATAAAAATATATAACAAACTACCGAATGATATAAAATCAGAGGAAAAAGATTCCATATTCACTAACCGTTTATTAATTTTTTTAATCGAAAAATGCTTTTATAATTTGAATGAGTTTTTCTCACTAAAATAGATCGGCGCTCTCCTACCTATAGTACTATTATAACTAAATAGATTGCCATACACAATCAGGGTCATATGTTACTTACTAGCTTACTACTATGAACCTACTAACCCTAACACCTTTCACATAATTATGTATGTACATATGATGCAATAAATTATTGAGTATTGAGTATTGAAAAATAATACATCATTTTCATACAAACAAACACACGACTAATTACTGAGCTGCAATCAAAAATGATTTGAGTTAATCAAAGTCAAAATTCATTTATTCAGTTTAGGCCCAGTTAAGGCACTTACGATACTTTACAATTTTTACAACAGACTACCACCGGTTCTGTGGAAACAAAAAACGTATTTCAATTTCGCAGGTTATTTTGAACATTCACCTCTCTTCAGCTTTACTATGTAATTATTCTGCATTTGTATAATCTTTCAATAGTATATAATGGAGTCGCTTCCGCTGTCTGTTCGCTTAGATCTTTTAAACTTCTCAACGGATTTTAATGCACTACAGCAATAGATAGAGTGATTCAAGAGGAAGGTTTATATGTATAATACATACATATTATACAGCAAAGCCGTGCGAAGCCGGAGCAGGTCGCTAGTCTATACTAATAATAATAATATTATAAAGAGGAAAGATTTGATTGTTTGTTTGTTTGCATTGAATAGGCTCCGAAACTACTGAACCGATTTGAAAAATTCTTTCACTAATAGGAAGCTACATTATTCCCGAAGGTTATAAGTTACTTTTTATCGCGAGAACGCGAGTGAAACCGCGCAGAACAGCTAGTTAATAAATAAAACACAATCTTTTGACCGCTTCAGTAAAATAAGCTCGCAACCACAAGCAAATTCATTCAACAAACTTAAAGTAACTATACAAAACATAGCACCCTCATAATCACACACTAACCCGAAGAGTAAAGCTTTAAATTTTAACGTGAACCCTTCTACAAGTGGCTTGTAGCACCCCTAACGAGACTAATTGGGATGTCGCTCGCACAAACTAGTGACGGGCCGCCATCGAGTCGACGCGTGATTTGCGGTGGATTAGGGATGTCAAATTGGTATAAATTAAGTAGTTTTATTGCTGGTATTTTAATGGTTCAATTCAAAAATTATTTACTACCAAAAATACTACATTATAAATTTAAAACTAAAATAATCAAATGCTTATGTCAGCCGAAAGTCGTCCACTGCTGAACAAAAGCCTCCCCCAAGGATCTCCATGATCGGTCTTACGCTACCCGCAACCAGCGGATTCCCGCGACCCTCACAAGATCATCGGTCCACCTTGTGCGAGGCCTGGCCACGCTGCGTGTTCCGGTTTTTTCTCGGATTTTCAATGTCGGTGTGACAGCCCTAAGTAAACTAGGATCGAACGCAAATTACTAATATCAGGCACTTGCTTGTAAAAGTTTTAGTGGATTAAGGGTTAATAGTAATTAGTTACTTACTAGCTCTCGTCCCCCGGCTTTTGTGTTCCCGAGGGATTTTATGATATCCCGGAACAAAAAGTACTCTGTATTATACCTGCCCATTGTTTTGTAATCTGAGGATGCCTGTATCTTATAAACTGTCAAAGCCTTATCATTTTTTGTCTGACGGACTAATTTTATCCAGTCATCATCCCTAGATAGATAGATAATGCTTTATTGTCACACCACAGAAAATTAAAATATATATATAAAAAAATAACTTAACCAAAAGAAAAACAAAAGTGTTGCAATGGGCGGATTTATCACTAAAAGTGATCTCTACCAGGCAACTTTTCCCTAGTGCTGATCTTGCTGGCAAATGCCTTCTTTCTAGAATATTGTGACGAATATGTTCAGTCGGATCCGATAACTTACCAATCCTATATCTTCCTCAGGAGCTCGCAGCAGCAACACCAACACAGCGCAACTGGAGAGGCATCCTCATTGCTCTGCTGGTCATAGCAGCTGTGCTGGGCCTCATAGTGTTCAGCATAGCCCTCCTCACGCCGGCAGGGGACGGAGGCCGCGTCAAAGGCCGGCGACCTACGCTCCACGATGTCCTCACTGAACATTATAAGCCTTTTAACGGGACTTGGATGTCTGGTTAGTGAATGTTTTTTGGAAGCTCCTTTTTTTTCAATTTTTAGGCTTGTGTTTACCACAATCTCACCGTGGTCAGTGATGATGTGGCAGATGGGCACACAAAGCCTTGAAGTAAACTGGCTCTCAAGTGCAGGTATCGGAACACGCTGGAAGGTGATTTGCGACGGATTTGTCGCCAAGCACCTACCGGTGTTTTGCGGCAATTGCACTTGAGAGCTAGCTAGTTACCTTCTTGGCATTGAAAAACCTTATTTATTTTTGGTGTTGGGTAGATATTGTATGTGTAATATTCCAATTAGGTTTTTCGCTTATGCTTTTAGGATTGATCAATTTTCTAAAAAACGTCTTTCAAAGCTCCATCAGGTTAAATCACGGGGGAAAAAATTTGTAATCTATAAAAGGGTACTAACAGAATCACTTGGAAATTAAATATTAACACTTATCAGGTCCTGAAAGCCTGGTACATAAGTAACATGGCCCTAAAGTTTCCGTTACTTAGGCCACTTTTCGCAAAGAAGGGATTTGCGACATCGTCCACTCTACATTACGTACATTTATCAAACAGAATTTCATTAAAGTTTCTTTGGAAGTTAATTATTAATTACTAGGTACCTTATAAATTGTAATGAAAGTGGCTTTTTCTTTGTTTAAACCCAGATTTAATAAAAAAGAATTAAATAAACATAAATGTACAGATTTTTACAAGCTTAAATCAAACTGAAGCTCAAAACTTATTTATTCCGTTTAGGGCCTGTTAAGGCACTTATGAATGTCGATAGTTACAATTTTTACAATAGACTCTACCACCGGTCCCACATACACTTAAACTGAGAAGACTCCGGCAAGAAACTCAGCAAGGCTTCTTTTTTTGTGGATATTTCTTTTGGATTTATATAGTTACAGTTTTTGTTTTAAATAAAATATTATATTTTCCTCCTTGGTTTGATACACTGTCTAGTGTTTGATTATTTATTTTTCATACTGTCAAATACACACTAGACCAAGAGAATCTTTTTTTTATCTTCAAAACTTACTTTGGTTTCCTCACTGAGCAAAACAAATAAGTCATTGACGTTTGTCCTCAGTAAATAATGGTATTTCCTCACTAAGTTTTCCTCACATATAGCCCTGAGGGTAGGAGGCAATGTTTCATTGTTTGTGTTCTCACACCAAACAAACAAAATTGTTTGTTTCGTTTGTTTGTCGGTATTTGATCGTAATCCTAATGCCGTACACGTGACGTTTGTTTTTTTAAGCTTAAGCTGTGTTCACATGTGTATTTAGAGTTACAAGCTTAAAGCAACCGTTCGCAATGCTTATCGATGTAAGGTAGGGAGTCATTCGCGGTGAGCATCCTCATAAAAATCGCCAAATCAGAATGTCTCAAACAAAATAGTATAGCTGACAGCTTCGCGTTGCATCGCTCGCTCGTCTGCGCTATTGTAAGTTGGCCATGATAGCTCAGTGGTAGTGACGTCAGATGCCGCAACGACGGTCGTGGGTTCGAATCCTACAATGAACTTGAGCTTTCGGTGAAGGAAAACATCGTGAGGAAACCATAGCACAGTGGTAGCTGTGAGTGATAGATCATACCCTGGAATAAAATATAGGCTACTTTTTATCCCGGGAAAACATAAGATACCTCGGGAACGCAGGTGAAACCGCGAGGCGGAAGCTAGTAAAATAATAATAAACAAAACAAATATACGAAATAAATTAAAGGATCCATTGATTCTACCCCACGGCCCCCTACTCCCATTGTTGGTTGGGAGGCTTGCAAAAACTTTTGGTGATCGATCAACCAACCCGCAGTCCATGTACTTACAAGTGTAGTCTACGCTTTACGCAAACATCTGCCCTGCGTTCTCAGGATGAAGGAAAATATTTTTTCATCTTTTCAAAGCATAATATTACAGTAAGCCGGCAAAGACTAAGAAAAAACTTATGGACAGAGAGACTTCGAACATTCAAACGACGCTACCCAATGGTGCCAGTTTCTTCTAAATATAAGCTTCACGAACTTACATACACACCAAAATGTTGCCGATTTTAGACATTTACGCAGTATTGTGTTTCATAATAATATGGTCGCACTCAGGAGTCAGGACACATACTTACGAGTATGACACAACTTAGATGTAGCATCGGCAAATCGTTTTCGTACACTTCACTTCCGATTTACACAACTAATAAAAATCATTCATTATCGCGCCATTCAACGTTCAACCCGATCATTTTTTAACTCATGAGTACGTACTCTTTTCGGGAACGATTGATTTTACGAATTTTGCCGATGCTTCATCTAAGTTGTGTCATACTATACGACATATTGTGGGTAATTTTTAACAAGAAGCGACTCAATCCAGTCTATTCCTACATTTGTGACAGTAGATTATTTAAAATCTGCCCGCGGTTTTACCCGCAGTAAAAAGTATCTTATGTTATTTCATGTTATGATCTACTTGTATGTCAAATTTCATCACGTTTGATTGTGCCGATGAGGCGTCAAGAATTAACAAACTGATGATATGAAGTGGCTCTCAAGTTGCTTGGCGACAGATTGAGGGTGGTAGCAAGCCAGGCGGGTACTACAAAGTACCCTACCACCGTGCCATGGTTTCTTGGAAAGCTCAAGCTTATTATAGGTTTCGAACCCTCAACTTTCGCCACGTTTCAACGTCACTACCACTGAGCATCAAATTCAAAATCAAAAGTGTCTTTATTAAATGAACTCATTGCAAGTATTTTTAATCGTCAAATATATAAAATAAAAAACGTTATCTACTCTCATATCGTAATGTTCTTATTATGAAATCAAAATCAGTACTTTAATGACCCACTTTTGGCACACCCGTGTATAATGATTCATTATAGTACAGTTGTGTTCCCAAGATAATGCTATAATAGTATGATACTGTAGCATAATAGGGGTTATTAACTACGAGTGTGAGTTTAAGTACCGAGCCGTAGGCGAGGTTCTTAATAGTATCACACGAGTTTTTAATACCTAATTATGTGCAGTATCATACAGTACTTTATCTAAACTCATATAAATAATGTCATATAAAAAAATTGAATTTCTACCAACTTTGCAAAAAAAAAAAATATTGCTATTTTTTGTGACATTTTTGGTCAAAATGATATGTGTAGGCAAAAACAATAAAATATAATCATATACTTAATCAAATCCGTGTTGCCAACTCCCAAAAATTCTTACCTCTAAAGTTCAAGTTACAAAATTTGTGACATTGTCATCGTCAAATTGAATTGATACTGATTGATTATACTATTGATAGGTCCAAAGTGTACTTTAATAGAAAAAAAGTTATTTTATAGCATTATCTTGGGAACACAACTGCACTTTAATGAATCATTATACACGGGTGTGCCTAAAGTGGCTCATTTAAGTACTGATTTTGATTTCATAATAAGAACATTACGATATGAGAGTAGATAAAATAACTTTTTTTCTATTAAAGTACACTTTGGACCTATCAATAGTATAATCAATCAGTATCAATTCAATTTGACGATGACAATGTGACAAATTTTTGACTTGAACTTTAGAGGTAAGAATTTTTGGGAGTTTTGGGACACGGATTTGATTAGGTATATGATTATTGTGTCTGTTTATTTTATTGTTTTTGCCTACATATATTATTATATATCAATTTGACCAAAAATGTCACAAAAATAGCATTTTTTTTATTTTCGGCTCGGTACTTAAACTCACACTCGTATTGAATAACCCCTACTATGCAACTCATAAATCATACACTACTATTAAAATATTATATAAAAATTATAATATATATATTACAACAAATTTATGATAATAATAAATAGCATGTGAAGCGAACAACTCATTGAAATGCGTTCTTGTCCTCTATAAAATCAGAAACTTTATAGTAAGGTGAAACGTTCGGTTGGAGCGCGAAATTCAAATTTTATCACGTTTTTTGCTAATTGGACGTGGAAATAAAAAGGGTGGTACCTTGAAATGTTTTGTACTTGTTTTTCCTTCGATATTGTTGTAATCCATGTAATTGTCCCACTCCACATCCAAAGGTACTCGAAATTTATATGAAAATCACTCGCGAACACGGTTTTGATTATATTATTGGTTTTTATTTATTAGGCGAGTTAATGCTTAAGCGTGGTAATTTATTTAGTTTTTACACATTTTTTCTTCACACACGGCGACTGTCCATTATTTTCTTCTTCCATAGAGAGAGAGGGGTGCGGGCGCGGAAGCGGAAGTGTAAAGTGGTAGTGGTGTATTGTCAGTGTCGTGACGTGAATATGATATAGAATAGATAATAAAAAACAAACATTTGTTATAAACGGCGTAATCAACTCCCCCGGCCTAGAGGTTTTCCTCTAGAGAGAGAATGAGAAATCTTATTGAATAGAACTATAGGTATAAGTATGCATTCTTAAAAATTAAAGAAAACTATAAACTATTTAAAGTTTTATAATTATTGAAGAGGAAGAGGGCAAACTCTAACTACTGGCCGTATGTAACTACCAGTAGTAGTACGAACCTTCAGCGTGCGAATAATATTATCTTTTCCGCGATAAACTTCGTCTACCACTCCTAAAGGCCAACAAAGAGGATGCGTATTGTTATCCTTAATTACAACGATAGTGCCTATCTCTATTGGTTTAGAATGTGTGTTCCATTTCTGACGCTGCTGGAGGGACGTAAGATATTCCTGACTCCAACGACGCCAGAAGCAGTGAATAATCTTATTCAAAAGCTGATAGCGGCTCAAACGATTATCTGGGATGCTGGATACATCCTCAGATGGTAAAAATTTAAGCGGCGTTACATTTAAAAAATGATTAGGAGTGAGAGCTGAAATATCCGATGGATCTGAGCTAAGTATACATAAAGGACGACTGTTCAACAGCCCCTCTATCTGCACTAAGACAGTATTAAATTCTTCGTAAGTAAGGATTTGACTACCTACAACTTTATAGAGATGCGTTTTGACACAACGCACATTGGCTTCACATATTCCATTAAAATGAGGGCCATAAGGTGGGCTATGCTTAAATTGTATGCGTTGCTCAGCCAATTGTTGACCAATATGATTTTTATGAGATTCAGAATCTAAAAGAGCGTACATATCATTGAGTAGACGTTTAGCACCTATAAAATTGGTACCACCATCACTATAAATCATAGCGACGGGACCTCTACGGCTAATAAAACGCCTGAACGCTGCAAGAAAAAGCTCTGAACTCAAGTCTGAGACGAGTTCGAGATGAAGAGCTTTAGTCGCCATACAGACGAACAAACAGATATAAGCCTTGTGGCTTTTTACACCACGACGGCGAATGTGAGTTACAAAAAAAGGACCAGCGTAATCTACGGCAGTGTAGACGAAAGCTTTAGCTTCAGATACGCGAAATGAGGGTAAATCACCCATGATTGGGTTAGGAGATTTGGGGTTGAGTTTAAAGCAGATGTTGCATTGCTGGACTCTTTGGCGCACTAGATTTCTAGCGGCAAGAATCCAGAACTTCTGTCTTAGAAGTGAGAGTAAGAGAGCGGGACCTGTATGCAAATTAGAGAAATGAAAATGATCAACAATTAGCTGAGTGAGGCGATCTTTAGCGGGGAGAATAATCGGATGCTTTTGTCCGTAATTGAGTTGAGAGTGAGTCAGACGACCTCCGACACGAATTAAATTATCGCTATCAATAAAAGGGTTGAGTTTGAGTAACGATTTACCAATGCGTTTATTATTTTTAATAGCGATAAAATCATTAGCGAAATGTTTATTTTGAACAAAACGTATGAGAAAGAGTTCAGCATTATTTAAATCAGATGGAGTAAGAAAACCAGTAGTGCCTAGAATTTTAGCGAAACGCAAAACGTATACTGTAGCGCGTAATAATTTACTGTAGGTTGAAATGCGATCTATTAAATTTTGAATAGGATAAGTTTCATGAATGTCTGTAGTTTCAGCTACAAAAGCTACCGTTTTTGCTTCTAAAATATCTTCATCTTTAGGAGATATTTGAAAGGGCTTGATAGGCCATTCATTTAAAGGGCGAGAAACCCATTGCGGGGCGTGAAACCACGTATCGTGATTGAGTAAAATTCTAGGCGTCACCGGGCGTGATATTATATCAGCAGGATTTTCTTCACCACTGACGTGATACCAGTGCTCAGCGGAGAGTTTAGCGTTAATTTCAGTGATTCTATTGGCAATAAATGTATGGAACTTGAACGCGGGCGAATGGATCCACGTAAGCGTAACAGTGGAGTCGGAAAACGCGATTATAGAATCCACATGACACCTACTACCAATAGTGTCACGTACAGAAGCGAGTAAATTGGCCAAAAGTAGCGCGGCACATAGCTCAAGGCGCGCAAGCGATATTTTCTTAAGTGGAGCAACGCGAGACTTGGATGTGACAAGGCTTACATCACCCTTTTCAAACTCGGACGAGCTGACTCTAATGTACACTGCAGCACCATAACATTTTTCGCTAGCGTCAGCAAAACCTACTAAGGTCACGTGAACACCAGCGGCGATACCCATGTGACGGGGAATTTTTAAATTGGTTAGGTATGAGAGCTCGTCACGAAATTGATACCATTTATTTTTTATAGAATCGGGTACTGGTTGATCCCATTCTAAATTAAGTTGCCAGCATTGCTGAATCAAAAGTTTCATAAAAGCGATTACGGGACCCAAAAGGCCCAATGGATCAAATAAACGCGCAGTCACAGAGAGAATTATTCGCTTTGTGCATTCTTTAATATTAGTTGCGTCTATCTTAAAAAGAAAAACATCATCCTTAGGATGCCAATGCATACCTACAATTTTAGTGTTTGCGTCAGCTTCTGAATCAAAATTTATGAGTTGAGAACTTTTATGCGTATTTGGAATTTTATTTAATAATTCTGAGTCGTTCGAGATCCATTTAACTAATTTGAAACCACCGGCCATAAACATGTCGACCAATTGACAGTAAGTCTGCTCAGCCTTTTCTATTCCGTCCATCGATGAGACGTAGTCGTCCATGTACATATGGTTTTCGGCTTCAAACGCGGCGATTGGATACCTATCGCGTTCGTCGGCGACGAGTTGTCGCACAACACGCATAGCGAGATACGGTGAGCTCGATACTCCAAACGATACCCTATCAAATTCGTAAGTATCAATATTTCGATTAGGATCGAATCTAAATAATATGCGTTGAAAAGATTGATGAATAGGCGCTAATTTGACTTGAAAATACATCTTTTCAATGTCTGCAGACAGGGCTACAGCAAAAATACGTAAATTAATTAAAAGATCAAATATACTGCGTTGTAGGTTAGGACCAGTATAGAGTAAATCGTTGAGCGATTTTCCAGACGTCGTTTTACTACTAGCGTCAAGAACGATGCGAGTTTTTGAGGTGACTTTATCGGGACGATAAACAGCTCTATGAGGTATGTAATAAGCCACATCAACAGAACCAGGGTTAACTACTTTATTTAAATATCCATGATCGATATAATCTTGTATGGTAGCATTATACTCATAACGTAAATCAGGATTCGATTCGAATTTATTTTCTAATCCAAGTAGGCGTCGTTTAGCAATAGCGTGAGAATCACCCAATTCAGAAGGGTCCGATTTGAATGGAAGTGTGACAGTATATCTACCACTTTCATCCCGCGAAAACGTTGATTGAAAATTCAATTCACAAGCTTTATCATCAGGGCTAATGTGTTTCTTATCAGGGACACTTTCAAGTTCCCAAAAACGTTGAGTGAGCGTTTCCAAAGAAGTGTCTTCTTTTAAATTACAAAAAAATGATTTATTATTTTCGCAAGAGTTTGTTATGTTGCATTCGGCCCTTCCCATCGCGATGTAACCAAGTGTAGTACGTACACCAACAACAGAAGAGTTCGGCGAGCACACTTTTTCACCACCTAATAATAATGGGAATAACTCATTGCCTAGTAGACAATCCACACTACCGGGTATATGACAATCGTCATCTGCCATGGGTAAATCGCGTAAATGCATTAATGACTTTGTATCTATAAGAGCATTTGGTAAATAATCAGTTATGTTATCAATTACTCGAGCGCTAATTGTATATTTACAACGCGGATCAAACCGGGAGTAAATTGTGAAAGTAGCGCAACCAAAAGAAAAGCTTTCCGAACAACCAATCCCCTTTATAGTGGATGAAGTCGGAGTAATTTTTAAATTAAGACGTTCACAACAATCTTTCGTTATAAAATGACTCATCGAGCCTGTATCTAAAAATACGCGTAGTCTAAATTGACGTCCTGCATCACTATACGTAAATACAGATGCGGTAGGTAATAATACAGTAGTATTTTTACTATTAAAATGCGGCGGTGTAGTAACTGATAACGATAGATTGTTATATTGATGCGCTTGAGCGTACGCATTGCTAGAATGCATAGATATAGGTGTCGCGTGTATGTATAGCGCGCTGCGACTCGGACTCTGCGGTGGCGGCACGAGGCAACGGCGGCGCTGGCGGCGGCGGCGGCACAGGGCGCGGAGCACCGGCCGCGGCGGCGCGGGCATTAGCGGGGAAACGCGGGGCGGGAGTCAGCTGTTGTGGCGATTGTGTATATCGCTGAGAGATCGATGATGATTGAGATTGATTCAAATTATTATTTGCATAATTAGGGTTATTATTTTGCGTGTTAAAATTGTCTAAGTGAACGAGCGTGTGATGCTTGCGTTGGCAAATAGAACAACGGTTTTGCGATCTACAATCTTTTACATTGTGAAAACCTAGGCAATTCTTACAAAAGTTATGTTTGATAACTAATGAATTACGTGTGTGTGCGTCTTGTGATAAGAAGTGAGTGCATTTAAAAAGTGCGTGCGAGGGTTGAGTATTACAAATAGTACAAATGCGTGAGGAGTGCGAGGGTGTCAATGACCTTTGAGTAGGAGTTATATTATTTTGATTGTTTAGCGATTGCGAATTTTGCGTGAATGGAGTAATATTGTCACTATTTATGACGAATGAATGCGTGGTTTTTGCGTTTTTAGAGTGAGTTGCGTAATTATTTTTATTTGTATTAGCGGGTTTTATATTAGAGCAAGTGCGTAGCGAGTGAATTTTATTTTGTTCTTTTATAAATTGTCCGAGTTGATCGAATTTCGGAATTTTGACATTCCTATAAGTTTGTTCAAATAGGGTAAGAGTTTCCTTGTCTAACTTGGTGAGTGCAATGTGAGTGATAATGAAATCCGCAAGGTCATCAATCTCTAAGCGACGTAATGCAGCCTCAGCTGAACAGAATTGTTCTATGAACGCGTCAGAGGACTGAGACTTGAAATGCAACATTTGTTCTATATACATAGATGCCTGTACGCGTACATCTTGATACTTTTCTATAAGACCATTCCAAATAATGTTATAGTTTTCGCCAGTAGGCGGGATACCAGAACAGACGGTTAAAGCCTTGCCTGAAAGTTTACCTATAAGATATTGTGCCTTATCAGAAGTGGTGAGACTTAAGTTATCATGAATGAGATTTTTAAAATTTTGATAAAACACAGGCCATTTATTAGGTGTTCCGTCAAATGAAGCTAATTCAAGAGGGGGTAATTTCCTATTGAGTTTAGTTTTATTCTCAGAGTTAGCCTTCAGTCGAGTAAGCGAATTTTCTACAGCTTTTATGTCACAATATAAATCATCAAAAGCACTAAGTACGGCGTAGGTAGGTTTAATTTCCTCATCCTGTTCCATGCAATAAAGATTCAGATTGTCTACTGTTTCGATAAATTCGGTTCTAGTTTTCTCTAAAGATTGAATGCGAGCAAGGAATTTAGTTTCATTTGCGGGAGAATCAGCTACTTTGCGGCTCAGATCGTACAGTTCTTGCACTCTTTGAAATAAACTTTCTTTTTTCGATTCTAATAAATTAATTTTACGTTGCAATTCTTTCTTCGCCATGTTTAAAGAAAAATACAAAAATCAAAATGAACTTTAAGGATATGGTAACAAAGGCGATTATCGCTTGAAATGGATGCGGACTTGAATGCGGCGATTAAGTTATGCAAAAAATGGCGACCTATTGACAAGGTTAATTATTTACGATGCGTTTGAGAAAAAATCACAATGGATAAATTTTGCGTATTTTAGATGGAAAATATATAAAATGCGGGGGGACTAATTTATATAATACTTAAATATGTGTCGCAAGGAGTTTCAAATGGAGATTATTGAGATATTTGGGTTTCTTTCTAATAAAAAAATGGAGGGCGTTATAATTCATAAAATTAATAATTTGTGAGTTAGCGTGTAATGAGTAATTCGGAGGGAATATTCAGGTTCGACGGACCAAAACCTTGGACGTGGAAATAAAAAGGGTGGTACCTTGAAATGTTTTGTACTTGTTTTTCCTTCGATATTGTTGTAATCCATGTAATTGTCCCACTCCACATCCAAAGGTACTCGAAATTTATATGAAAATCACTCGCGAACACGGTTTTGATTATATTATTGGTTTTTATTTATTAGGCGAGTTAATGCTTAAGCGTGGTAATTTATTTAGTTTTTACACATTTTTTCTTCACACACGGCGACTGTCCATTATTTTCTTCTTCCATAGAGAGAGAGGGGTGCGGGCGCGGAAGCGGAAGTGTAAAGTGGTAGTGGTGTATTGTCAGTGTCGTGACGTGAATATGATATAGAATAGATAATAAAAAACAAACATTTGTTATAAACGGCGTAATCACTAATTACAGCTCAGTTATAGGTCGTATGTTATCAACATGTTATTTGCGACAAGAATGGTAGTATATTTAATGATTAATAACAAAAGAAATCATCAACATATTCCTCCAAGGTATATTAGTAACATTTTCATGAAATAGTCGTATATGCCAGTCAGCGCTTCAACCGACGCCTCCACCTTAAATAAGCCCACGTTTCTATGGATAACTTTAATATCTCTGTTCGGAATGCAATCCGTTGAAGGCCGGCATTTAATTGGACAGTTTGGGGACAGACCGAGGCCCAAGGGGCGCAATGCGATGCGAAATCAGAAAAATACGGGAGGAAAATATTTATTTTTAAAATTAAACCAATGCAGTCTGTTTTTATTCGGTAGTTATATAATTTTATTGAAAGCAGTCTGAAGTTACTATGCTGGGGCATTTCGACATTATATAAAATTTTCTATATGTAGGCACCCTATGTTGGGATGATTGTGCTAAATCAAATTTCAAAATTAATTAAAAGGTTAAGTATCTTTATTGGATCAAAATGATAAGAAAAATTTAATTTTTTTTTTAGATTTTGGCATGAATAAAAAGAAAATATTTTGACAGTTACATGTTGGGGAAGTAGGTACTTAGTCTCCACTGGAGGTCAGTCATAAGAGAATGTAAGGAATACCAACTGGAATATTGATACATATATATAAAATTCTTTGTTACTCGGGGGAACTTATAATTCTGTTTTTATTTTGACAGCTTACGACTGAATACGCCACTCACATTTCAGACGTGCTTATGTCGTCATTTGACAGTTCGATTGTATGGGTTGAACTGTCAAATTATTTCAGTGGGCTTTTAGATGTAAGAAATAAATGTAAAAAAAATATGTTTTGAAAATAGGGCAGTCTCAATCGAACACATATACCCAATCGAAAATTATCCTTTAAGATACGGAGATAAGAGGGAGGGGGGGGTGATCAATTTTCGCCTATTTTCTTAAATAACTTCAAAACTATAGGCATATATCGTCCGTGTTTGGATCACCGACTTACATAATGTGTACCAAATTTCAACTCAATCCAGTCTAGTATTTTGGGACAGACAGACACACGAGTGATCCTATAAGGGTTCCGTATTTTTCTTTTGAGTTCCTGAACCTTAAAAAGTCCAAGTTTCGAATAAATAAAACATATAATACAATGTAGAAGTGTAGTGTTGTTTACAGAGAGCATTGTATATGTTAACGGAAAAGTATCTAATCCGTCATTGTAAACATTTCCTAGGAAATCCATACATTTCCTAAATATCTATCGGAGTATTACATTCGGGATATTTTTAAGGATAGCGGATTTGGGGGGTTGTAAGTGAAATTTATTTTTGTGCGAATACTTTCAAATTTATGCAAAATAAAAAAAGTAACCCCAACCTATTTTTTTCAATAGAATTTATATATTTCCTAGTATCATTATTGAAATAAAATTTCCTAAGAGAAATACACAGGAATTGTGTACAATTCCTATGTTTCATACATTTCCGGTGACATATATATATAAGGCTTCGAACACAATGAGATTAGGCTGTGATGTGATGAAGTGACGTCACTCGTACATTGTCACAAGCTAAGTACACTTGATATATTGTCGTCAGGTTCGTGTTTCGATTTTATTTGAGATCATTTTACTAAGAAACCTCCATAGCTGGAACTCATGCTTAGGTGCCAATACTTTAGCACTGAATTACCTGTTAGTGGGACAAAACAAATCTCTATATCTCGGATTACTTCTTTCGATTTTATCGTCATAATTACCTCTATAATAATATTTATATATTTAAGAATGAAAATTTATATCAATTTAATTTATAGGTAATAAATTATTGTTATAATAGGCTAGTTGACAATGCATAAAACATCTAAAAACACGTGGAAATAACAAATATGTTGTACATTTAATGCTTTTTATGATTTTTAATTACCAGTGGAACCACTAAGAGTATATGATTTGATGCTGTGAAACTATGATGTCATAGTGTAATATTTCATACAGAATTCCATATAAACTATCGTTTTGACATTTATTAAAAAGTAGCTGATTTGATATGTCAGTCAACTACCCTATTGAGACAGCGAGTGTATTTTACCAAAGTGTTTTTTTTTTTTTTGAGACCATATTTTGTGTATTATTCGCACCTATTTAACTGAAATAACCTCTATTAATGGAACCGTCTGTAAATGAGACAGATATTCATCCATTTCTAAATTCAATTAGACTTAGATTCCTTTAAAAAAATATGTATATTTCTTATATTTTTCGCTAAAAACAACACGAGAATTTTCATTATAAAATTGCTTAAATCTCCTTGATTTTTATGATCAGTGTACCTTGGCTTACTGCATATAATATAAGAATATTATGAAGCAAATTTACAGCATACCTGACGGAAAATATGGCCGCTACCTACGTTTATCTACCCCGATACCTCTGAAGGAATTTGCTTAGACTTGTTTAATAACAAAAGGTGGAATTTAATTCATTTCATTGCATGTGTATGTTTATTCCATCCTTGTTTTTAGACAGGAAATATTCATTACAGTTGTATTTCTAGGGTTCCGTACTCAAAGGGTGTCAACGGAATAATATTACTGAGCCTTCGCTGTCCGTCCATCCGTGTGTTAGCGGGCTGTATCTCATGAACCGTAATAGGAAAAAAAGGTTTTTTTTTATACAATATGTATATTTAAACTTATTTTTTATCAATCATTTTAAAGTGATAAATGAAAATCAAGCATAAATCCAAGGCTCCCCTCTAGATCCCACCCGCGGACGCCTAAGCTTTGACATTATTTGTATGGACAAATCAAAGCGTAATATCGACTTTTTATTCGCCTACAAACGTCGCAGCGAAGCGACGTCACTATAGCGCATCAGTTGGTAAGGGATTAAGCTTTGGATTACTGCCAAGCAGCGACTGCCAGCGCCCGACAGCGGCAGGCTGCATATGCCAGCAGGTGGAAATAATTCTGACAGTGACAACCTTCAGAACTAAGTTAAATAATTGCTGTGTTAATCTGAAATGCAATTACAATTTGAATCTGATTTTAAAGGGTGTTAGGGACATACTTATTTAGGCGTACATAATATATGATGTAGAAAAAAAAAACAATTCTACAATTTAAAACGAATCTGGAAAAAGTACGGACCTCGAGTCTGTTGTTTGTAGTTTTCTTTAATAAAAAATAGGTGTGTTTTGAGATTTTTCCCCAAATTCAGGGATATATACTTCAATTTTAATGAATACAATTGAAATATGATGACAGTTTTTTGCGATTTGACCCACGTACGTAAGCATCGCTAAGAAAGAATTTTAAGAAAATTAAACCCTAATACGACCCTAAAACTTGCACGAAGAAAAAAAAAACATACAAAACACAACACAATTCCCAATAAAGTGTGAAGTCGAAGTATTAAACTAAGTAACTTTGAGATAAACTTCACACCAAATCTTGACACTTTAGATTAATGTACTAGGTATTTAAAATCGGATCCATTTAAAATCCAAGATCTGTATCTCTGAAACATTATTTCAGTCCCATCTGCTGGCTTCAACTTATTATACCCGGAGGTACTTACTCTACTCGTAATTAAACGTCTTTGTCAAAGACAACAAGTCGACGGCTTAATGAAGTGGAATATTATTCTCGCTTCTAGGTACCTTTGTAAATATATTTTAACTTCCCGCGGTTTGGTGACTTTATTTTATTGTTTGATTTTACATAAAATATACTAAAAAGAAATACACACCACGTTCTCCTAATGTAGCTTTTTAGGGTTCCGTACCCAAAGGGTAAAACGGGACCATACAACAAACGTGATTTTGCCGTTTTTATAGATAATAAATAATTTTTTTATTAATATAATTAAATAATAAAAATAAATTAAATAAATAAAAAAAAAACAAAAATTACAACACCTAATTATAATTACTTACTATATATAATTATAATGACCTATATATAAACCTTATCATATCTACAGTATTCAATCGCCACGGTAAACACCCACACTAACATTTGCACACATCACACCCACACCTCACACACACCACGCACACGCCTCACACACACCCCACACACAACCCACCCATATCTCAAACATACCTCACGCACGTTTTCACAATCAAATTTTGTTTAATTTAAAAAAAAAAAACACTTTTTTATTATTTTCATTATTTCCATCATTGTAATTAGTCATAGGAAGAGCGTGTCTCCCACAACACAGGGTAACCTAATGTGGGAGCGCAACCAATTAATTAATGTTGCCATATTTATTTGGAATAAACATATTTTCATTTTCATTTTCAAATAAATATCCTGAGACATTTCTTCACACACGGTTATCTGATCCCAAACTAAGCAGAGCTTGTACTTGTACTACCTATGGAAACCAGATAACTGATATACCTACTACATATTATACTACTTCTTTTTTGTAAATATATAGATAATTACACCCAGACTCAGGACAAACAGACATGTTCATGCACACAAATGTTTGTCCTAGATGGGAATCGAACCCACGACCTGCGGCGCAATAGGTGGTGTCTTAACCAACTGCGCCAATTGGCCGTCAAAGATAATGGTTCGGAACCCTTCGTGCGCAAGTCCGACTCGCACTTGGCCGGTTTTTTTTTTAAACTACTAAGGCAGCAAACAAGCATACGGCCCACCTAATGGTAAGTGGTTACCGTAGCCTATGGACGCTTGCAACACCAGGGGTATCACTCGCGCGTTGCCGACCCTGCAAGAATCTTTTCACACCCTTTTTGAAGAACCCTAATGCTAAAGACTCTTGGGAAAATCACGACGGCATATTTCGGGGTAGGTTTCCTTGTATCACGGGCAACACTTCACTGTCTATAAGACGGTATTTACGCAATGATAATAAACAGAAATGACGGAACTAATGGAGAAACCATAAACACTATAATTTCAGAAACGGTCTCCATTAGAAAATTTCCCAAACTAATTTACTAAGTTACTAACCATTAAACTCGGGCCTGTAGGACGGCCTTCGATGTATAGGAGTTTATTGAAATTTAGAATTTTAGAGAGGTCTACAGTTATTGGTGATAGGAAGCCATGGTAAGGTGCTTTTGCTTGTAACTAATAATGTTTTGGTAGGTACATAAGTATGTGTTTTATTTTTGTATTCTCAGCAAAATATACCTTCTGAACCGTGCATTAGAGTCTTGACAATTCATAAGTGCCCGTGAAGGTCTACTTATTAAAGTCTATTTGAATATTATATTATGGTGGAGGCTTCGGTTGGGGCGTTAAATTCGAATTTTATCACGTTTTTTGCTAATTGCAGCTCAGTTATAGGTCGTAAGTTATCAACATGTTGTTTGCGACAAGAATGGTAGTATATTTACTGATTAATAACAAAATAAATCATCAAAACATTCCTCCAAGGTATATTAGTAACATTTTCATGAAATAGTTGTATATGTTAGTAATATACCTTGGAGGAATATGTTGATGATTTATTTTGTTATTAATCAGTAAATATACTACCATTCTTGTCGCAAATAACATGTTGATAACTTACGACCTATAACTGAGCTGCAATTAGCAAAAAACGTGATAAAATTTGAATTTAACGCTCCAACCGAACGTTTACCCTTAAACATATTATTCTGTTTATTATCATTGGTTAAATTAGCTGACCCGGCAAACGTTGTTTTTCCATATAAATTATTTCTAGCTGAGGGGCTTAAAAAATAGTTTACAACCTATTTATTCTCGACCTACCGAATATATACAAAAAAATCATAAAAATCGGTCAAGCCTTTTCGAACGAGTTTAGTGACATACACTGTGTGCGAGGATTTTATATATTGATTAGACGTAAGTCATCGTTCCTGAAAAAAAAAATACATAAAAACGTCAGCGAAGATCGGTCGCCCAGGATCTAATAAATTGAAATACGAAACCAATGAAAAATAAATTAAAATCCCTAACTGTCAAACTCAAAATAGAACTTTCAATAAAATATGAGTATTTAAAATCTTGTAAAGTTTTCCAAGCGTTTTACAATTGCTTGCTAAGTTATTGCTCAGTTGAAATAGTTTGGACGTTCGCCAATGACCTATAAAAGTCTAAACTCCACCAAAAACTTATGTAGGTCAGCCTTCTAGGTCTCTATGGTCTATAACCAATTGACTATTGACACCCGAAAGACGTCCACTGCTGGACAAAGGCCCCCAAGGATCTCCACGATGGCCGGTCTTGCGCTAGCGGTATCCAGCGGTTTCCCCCGACCCTCACAAGATCGTCGGTCCACCTGGTGGGGGTACGATGCCTGCCCACGCTACGTCTTTCACTATTGACTATAGTTATAAATAGGCCTCTCGTGACAAGAAGACTGGCACATACTTTGCTCAAAGAATTGCCATTGCCATCCAGCGTGGCAATGCTGCCAGTCTTCTTGGCACACTTCCGCGGGGCAGCGATTTGGCACAATTTTTTTATTTATAGTTAGGTAGTTTTATTTTTATTTTTATTTTGTTAAATATAATAATTATTAATTTCTCACTTTATAAATAGTTAATATCCTGGGATATTCTTCACAAACTAAGCAGGGCTAGAATATAGGTACTACATATAAGTACTTTTTTGTAAATACATTATATAGATAACTAGCTTTCCGCTCCGCGTATATACCTCCTTAGGGGTTGAATTTTCTAAAATCCTTTCTTAGCTGATGCCTACGTCATTATAGCTCGGTATGCCAAATTTCAGCCTGATCCGTCCAGGGTTTGAGCTGTGCGTTAATAGATCAGCCAGTCAGTCACGCTTTCCTTTTATATATATATATGTCACCGGAAATGTATGAAATATAGGAATTGTATACAATAATTCAATAATGATACTTGAAAATATATAGAAACTATTGAAAAAAATAGGTTGGGGTTATTTTTTTTATTTTGCATAGAATAACAAGTATTCGCACAAAAGTACCTTTTACTTACAACCCCCCAAATACCGCTATCCTTACAAATATACCGAATGTAGTACTCCGATAGATATTTAGGAAATGTATACAATGACGGACTAGATACTTTTCCGTTAACATATATATTTATATTACACCCAGACTCAGGACAAACAGACATGTTCATGCACACATTTTATGTACTCTTTATATACCTAGGTGGATGTAACATGAAAAAGTAGGTAGCCCGCGAAATTCAAATTTTATTACGTTTTTACTAACTGCATCTCAGTATCAGGTCGTTTCAGGGAAATACGACTATTTCACGAAAACGTGACTTTTTTCTCAAATATAACTTCGAGAAATATTGTAATGTTGACTTATTGTGTAAGTAAAAATCCTAGTAATATTATAAATGCAAAAGTTTGTGAGTATGAATGGATATTTATTACTCTTTCACGCAAAAACTACTGAACAGATTTGGATGAAATTTGGAACACAGATAGTTTATAACCTGAATTAACACACAGGATACTTTTTATCCCGGGAAACCACAAGATAGTACGACCTATAACTGAAATGCAATTAGCAAAAACGTAATAAAATTTGAATTTTTACATTTATGCAATATTTTTAGCGCTGGTAGCCAAAGCTTAGACAATTAATGAACCAAGTTGCGAACAGAAAACACACCAGAAAGCGAATAGTTTTGTTAGCCTTTCAGTAAAATTAACATTCGATGCTCAAAGATCTTATGAAACCATTTCGATCGCATTTTATTTTTCACTTCCCTTTGAAGCTTTGGCAATGATGGAATTCGTAATTGCATGCTAGTTCGGTAAACGTTTGACTTGGCATTTTATGTACATATAGATTGAATTGATAGACATGTTTGTTTATCTGTCCGGTAACTCTATTAGTGATGTAGTTCGTTAGTTTACGCAGTTCGTTTAGGGGATACAGTAAAAAAACTACGGAGGAAAATAATATGCACTATTAGCTTTCGCCCCGGTGTTCAGATGGAACGTTCCCAGTACCGGCGATAGGCGTTAGGGTAGGGTGCGGTAGGGCGATCGCCCAGGGCGCCAGATGTAAAGGGGCGCCAGGCCCACCTTTATTTCCGGTCGCTAATGAGCGAGTCCTGCTATCTCGAGTCTAAATAAATAAATAAATTCTCAAGTCTAAAGATATAATGGCTTAAAATCGCTTTTGTTGGCGGGAGCAGGGGGGGGGGGTTATCATATCTCGCCCAGGGCGCTGGTAGAGCTAAAACCGGCACTGTGCGTTCCCGAGGGTCCTTGTGTTTTCCCGGGACAAAAAGTAGCCTATATCTTAATCCGAGGTATGATCTATCTATGTGCCAAGTTTCATCAAAATCCGTTGTGTAGTTTTTGCCTGAAAGAGTAACAAAGATCCATACAAACTTTCACATTTATAATATGTATTAGTAGGATGTAGGATGTAGGATGTAGTATGTAGGATGTAGGATAGTAGGATGATTACTTACCACACGCTGCGAGTCACAGTCAGATACTTAATCGCTGCTCAGGATTTAGGTCGATGTTCACCGACTAGAAAACGGTCCGATAAATTATAATCGGGCGTTTACGATGACTTTTTCTTACGAAAATCCTACTATCCTATCCTACTTCCTCCTAATATTATAAATGCGAAATTTTGCGAGTATGTATGTATGTTTGTTGCTCTTTCACGTAAAAACTACAAAACGGATTTGGATGAAACTTGGCACATAGATCATACCCTGGAATAACATACAGGCTTCTTTTTATCCCAGAAAATCATGATAACCTCGGGAACGCGGGTGAAACCGCGGGGCGGAGGCTAGTTTATTATAGACCTTAGTCGTTTCAAGTTACTAGTGTTGCTACTAGAGAAAAATGTCCTGCATTTACGCCTGTACCTAATATTAGCCATCAAAATGATGTAGCCGTGTGTCTGGGGCATTACCTTGTGAGGACGTGTTTGGAATTATAATACAGTACGTAATAATACAGTTCGGAATTGTATGTTAACGCTAAAGCCTGCAATGCGACCTATTTTGTAATGAATATTTTATTTGGCGTAAAAATGTGGTGTGTCAACATTCTGTCAATTTTTTTTAAGAAAAACGACGCACGTGAACAAAATTGGTGTAAGCGCCAAATGTTTTGTTATTGGTAGGTTGTGCTAGACTTTGTCCTAGGTAAACCAGTGCTGGACCTGGTTCTTGCAACCCATGGTCATCTCCAGTATAAAACTGAGTTTTTATCCCTTTACTACAATATATAGGTATTACTCGTAAATTATTTTAGGTCAGTGTTATGCATTTATTTTTTCAGTGTTCATGCGTGTTTCTTATCACACGTAACGGCTGACCGACTTTAGGTGAAATTAGGCAAATAGATAGATCAAGCTTTAGAATAACATTTAAACCAGTGCTAATAAAAGTTGGTTTTAAAATAATATCGATGTAATTAATATACTGTATTCTATAAATATGTTCTTTGTTACAAAAAGAACATATTTTCATAATAATTAACTTCGTTTGAAAGCTAATTATAAGAAAAAGTATAATCGCCTAGGGAATACCTAACCTCCCGGTATCTAGTTGGAAAAAGTAATCTCGCAATATGCATCTAGCTAAGTGCAGCAGAGCTAGGAGCAATCCTGTTAGGCTTATACGCTATCACGTGCAGGCAAGCGTTTACCTAGGCACGTCCCTCGTAGAACCTATGGCCTCTGGGGCAGAAAGTCTCGAGTGGCGGGTAGCGCAAGACCGGCCATCGTGGAGATCCTTGGCGGAGGCTTTTGTCCAGCAGTAGACATCCTGAATGATAATATTCGTTTTTATATTGTACTTCCAATTTCCACTTAGTATAAACTAGTAGTTTGCTGGAACGTCATCATTTAAAGTTATCTTAATGTTATTCAATTAATAAAATCAAATAGTTAGGAAGCTGGAAGACTGATTAAATTACCTCTATCATAATCATAATCTGTCGCCAAGCACCTTCCGGTGTGTTCTGGCAGCTAGACTTGAGAGCCAGTTCCTTCTAGGCTTTGTGTGCTTACCACCATCGGCCCCATCATCACTGACTATGGTGAGATTGTGGTCAAGGTCTATACATAGTATTTTAATCAATTATAACTTTAATTTTGTGGTAATTTTCTATGACAATTCTTATGAAAAAAAAACCAACATGCCTAAATCTATTTGTTCACTAAATAAAATAGCAGATATTCTGGAATATACAGACGCATTATTAAAAATCCGAGCATTGGTTCACAGCGTACCAACTGCAGCATTTTCCACGCCCGTCTACACAACAAACGATGTCAGCGAGTGAAATCCCTTTAAGATAATGCCTTTACCCGCGTTGGCTTCCATTGTATTTTCTTTTTAGATTCTCCCTTTTTAATAGCGCTGCCAACGACCCCAAGGTCTCGTCCCGTTATTATACGTACTTGAGTGAGATATTAAGTAGAAGTACTAGAAATAACGCTGTATTATCTTTGTTTATATCTACGGCCCTTGCGAAAATGTTGGCAGTTATTTTAAGCGATCGTTTGAACTTACGTTGGTACTGTACTATTTTCTCCACGGGTGGAGATAAACGTTGAATAAATAGTGCCCACTACTTAAGTTATAAGCTTTTGTATTATTGATCGTTTCAATTTGTATTTTTGAAGTTAATGTTTATAAATATTATACTCGTAGTAGTACTATTTACTTTAAATATTTTTAACTAGCTGTTCCGCGCGGTTTCACTCGCTTTCCCGGGATAAAAAGTAGCCTATAACCTTCGGGAATAATGTAGCTTCTTATTAGTGAAATAATTTTTCAAATCGGTTCAGTAGTTTCGGAGCCTATTCAATGCAAACAAACAAACATACAAACAAACAATCAAATCTTTAAGGCGATGATAGCTCAGTGGTAGTGACGTCGGATGCCGAGACGAAGGTCCCGGGTTTGAATCCTACAATGAGCTTGAGCTTTCGGTGAAGGAAAACATCATGAGGAAACCATAGCACGGTGGTAGGGTACTTTGTAGTACCCGCCTGGCTGGCTACCACCCTCAAGTTGAAATTCTGTCGCCAAGCACCTTTCGGTGTGTTCCGACAGCTGCACTTGAGAGCCAGTTCCCTTCTAGGCTTTGTGTGCTTACCATCATCGGCCACATCATCACTGACCTGTGAGATTGTGGTCAAACACAGGCCTATACATAGTAAAAAAAAAAAAACTTTCCTCTTTATAATATTAGTATAGTAAACAATATTTATTATATATTACTAGCTCCCACCGAGCCCCGCAGTTTTACACGCGTTTTCAGTTTGTTGTGATTCATTTTATGTTACCCAAAATAAAGCAAACGTAGTGGCAATTTTCATCCAAATTCGTGTAGCCGTTACGTGAAGCTGAAGAGTTTGTTTGAACGCGCTAATCTCCGGAGTTAATGGTCCGATTCGAAAAATTATTTCACTAATAGGAAGGATCACCCCTGAAAGTTTTATGGGAACGTGGTTGAAACCGCGGGGTACAGCTATAGATCCATGATAAAATCAAGATCATTCTGAAATTACAGATTGCAATACAATACTATTCCTTTTCCAACATTAAATGTTTTAGATGTTACATAGAGTCCAGTTATTTAGTCATATTCATCGCACAAAGAAAACTGAACCTTAACATTTTAATTAAAAACACGACATCCACAAGAAAGCGATCCCATTAGTGGAATCGTCTGTGCTAATGTTGTTTCTTACGATAATACTATAGCATTATTCTGACATTGTTCAATGTCGCTAGAACGTCGTGTAGATAGCTAACTGGTAGTAAAAAGCATGTAATATCTATGGATTTGAGTGTATAGGTTTTAGGTTTGATTTCCATCCAGGACAAACGTATAACTCATCGAAAAATTTTGGAGTAAATATTTTTATATGAAATTACCTAAAGAAAGAAAGAAAATATTTTTTATTCAGGGTATCTACATAGATGCAACATTGCATGCACCTTACAAATAATATGACAAAAACAATATGTAAAAAATCTCTCTCTCTCTCTCTCTCTCATATTGTTGGTTCTTCAAATGAGACGTAAAAATAGTTCTTAAATATCGGCGGCACATTGGAAATCTCCCTGTTATTCCAAACGTCAATAATAGGCAAAGGTAACCACTTACCATCAGATGAATCACTTGCATACTTACCTACATATTGACATAAAACACATGGTTATTAAGTACGTGCTACAAAAACAGGTACCTACTTATTTTGATTTTTGTTCCAAAAACAAATGCATCATACTCGTATGTTTCAAAAATAGAGGATTTGCATAGCAATTTTATACGACAATATTGCAACTTTACGATACAAAATGGTCTCATAATACGCTGTTATGGTTATAGCTTAGCTCATGAGATAGGACGTCACAACATGACCTAATTCGTAGGCACATACCCCTGGAAACGAAATAGCATAGATAAAAATACCTTATTAAAGTAAGTAGATACCTTGATATTACATTTTCAAACCGTAATACCTACTACATACGTCACTAACGCTGAAATCAAGAAAAATATTTTGTTTATTCAATCGAGCAAAAGCATTATTAACGCTTAACTTGGCAGGAAGTAAAAAATCTATATATTTGAAAATACATTTATAAAAAAAAACGAGTTTTTTTTAAAGTGTTTTAAGTGGAGTGTACGTTGTCAAGGGTTAATCTCTAAAGTAGTATAAACCCTCAGCTCTGTCGTCGCTTACTTCTTTTAAACCACGCAACGGGTTTTGACTCGGTTTTTATTATTAGAAAGGGCGATTAACAAGGAAAGTTTGTGTAGGTATATATATATTGCACCCCTGCGAAGTTAGTCAATGATACTAAAAAAAGCCAGAGGTTACTAGTTTAAAATAAAAGCTAAAAATATCATCTCAATATTTGCAGAAATTTTGAATTTTCAAACTTACGCTAATTTAGTTTGGGGTTTTTTTATTCATTGGCAGATTCGATCATATTAAACTCGTATGGATTGAATTAATTTTTCTTCTAAAAATTGGAATGTCGTTTTTGATTCTGTTTGCTATCTAATTTATAAAAAACATGTTTAAATAAGTGGCAAATGGCAATCGGATTGGAGATTTTATGTAAATAATTTTGCTCGCTTTAAAAATAAAATTTCACTCTACTACCACGCTTTTATTAGCTTCACATTTACGTTACTAAGTACAGTATGACACAACTTAGATGTAGCATCGGCAAATCGTTTTCGTACACTTCACTTCCGATTTACACAACTAATAAAAATGATTCATTATCGCGCCATTCAACGTTCAACAAGATCATTTTTGCCTAATACTGATAAACATGGGTAATGTTGTAGGCTCTCTTTTCGGAAACGATCGATTTTACGAATTTTGCCGATGCTTCATCTAAGTTGTCATACTGTACCTACCTATCTAAATTAATCTAGAAAGTCGATTTTAACCTAATTCTAAATCGTATCAAGATGAAATTTCATTGTGTAGGCTTTATGTAAATTTAAACCCAAATATTCAGTTTAGGCCCTGATACCATCGACAAAAAAGGAAAGTTTTTTATTAAAATAACATAAAACCGTCTTTTTTACTAAGTGCGCCTCTCCTGTCTTGCTTCTCCGTCGGATTAATTCGCTGAGAGCATCCTCTTAATTTCAACATTATCGTTGGATCTTACTTTACATAACAAACAAAAACAATCACAGAAGAAATTTCCATCTACAGGAAAATAAATGTCCATTTATCCCATTATCCCCCCCACTTCCCCCTTTTTCCATTCCATTTAACCAAATGTATTCCTAACAGGCAAATAATCACGTTAGATTGATCGTTGCATCGCGATCGCAAACACTGAGGTATATTTACTGCGTATAGAGAAGCTATCATAAGCAAAGGCCTTGCTCCATTTTGTTAATATTCGCTGCAGCGCTGGACATTAATTAGTCGTCTAACCAGACAGTTTAAACACGTAGCGCTAGAACGGTTTTACGGTGTAGTTTTTTCGCCACCAAAAAGTCGAAAGCGCCGTGATTTTCTTGGCGCTTACCCGTTTTCTGTATAAGCAACTAAGAGAAGTGCGGCCGAATGGCTGCAGTTGAACAAAACATAGTGGTTATATGTAGCGTCTTCTCTATACATAACACCTCAGTGATCGCAAACAACATTATCGTGTCATCTCGCTCTAATTTTTGTACACTATTGGATTTCACATCCCTCGAGCTAGCCTGACCTAAATGTTCATTGGATATTTGTGCCCTACATTTACTTTGGAGATCTGTTTTGAGTTCTTTCGTTTCGGAAGTCAACAAGTAACCCTTATAGTTTCGCTATGTCCGTCCGTCTGTCCACGGCTTAATTTATATTAATAATAACTAGCTTCTCGCCCCGGCTTCGCCCGGCTTTTCTCAGCTTTTCTGTAGTATAATTTGCAAGTATTATACATATAAACCTTCCTCTTAAATCACTCTATCTATTAAAAAAAAACGGCATCAAAATCCGTTGAGTAGTTTTAAAGATCTAAGCATACATAGGGACAGACAGAGGGGAAGCGACTTTGTTTTATACCATATGTAGTGATGATGACTAGCTTCCGCCGCCCCGCGGTTTCCCCATGATCCCCTATGTTACCTCTTTAGGGGTTGAATTTTCAAAAATCCCTTAGCAGATGCTTACGTCATAATAACTATCTGTATGCCAAATTTTAGCCCTATTTGTCCAGTGGTTTAATTTGTGCGTTGATAAATCAGCCAGTCCCAAACTGGTGGTAGAGTCTATTGTAATAATTGCAAGTAGTATAACAGTTATCTGGTTTCCATAGTACAAGCTCTGCTTAGTTTCGGATCAGATAACCGAGTGTGAAGAATGTCCCAGGATAATATTATTATTAATTGCAACTATCGACATTCATAATGAGGAATAACAACAAAAAAATCTAATTAGTCCGTCAGTTAGATTATCAAAAAATATTGGATACGTATTTTTTATTTTGATCCGAAAACAAAAAATAACGAAGATACAGTGCGTTAAAATATTCCGGTCTGCAAAAAGTGTACTAAAAAGTAGTTGTACGATGACGTCACAAGCCCCAATCCTGCACTTTGATGGGACTTATCTTTGTAATTTCTTATTGATTTGATAAAATAAAAAATACGTATCCAATATTTTTTGATAATCTAACTGACGGACTAATTAGATTTTTTTGTTGTTATTCCTCATTGCCTTAACAGAGCCTACACTTATTAAATGAGTTTTGAATTTAAGTCACGTTTTATTTTGGTGTGATCTAAATGATTATTCCGTCATCATTCCTGCCTTGAGTTGCTACCATTTATTTTGGGTATCCCAATTTCAAATTTCAAAACAAAATGAACACATTAAGTAACCCACTTAACACACAGCGTTACACAAATCTGTATTTTACATCTGTATGTAACTTACCCGACCTCCGTTTCGGAAAGGATCGGTTGTAAATGGGGGTACTAAACATTACGCACCCATAAACAACCGGCTGTGTATCACACCGATGCGTAACACTCAATCTGTACGGCACAAAACAAGACAGATTAGAATTAAAGTTTTATATTTTTTCTTCTAGTTTTTTGCGATTTTCCTGGGATCTTGGGACCATCTCAGGAGCAGGTATACTGTTTAGATAAAATATTTTTTTAAATCGGTCATCAATTGAAGAGATATCGGTGAACATAATACAATTTACATAGAACCTCCTCCTCCTTTTTTAAGTCGGTTAAAAAACTGAAAAAACACGATTTTATGAAAATGCAACGTCAGTTTGCTTGTTCCCATCCGTTCGAAAGTCAGCCTTAAACTGAGAAGAAGCGGCAATAAGTCAGCACGGCAACATATTTTTTTTAACAATCTAAATTATTATTTTTAGAATTTTGATGTACATTGCTGTTTTCTGTCTAAATTAGTAATTACTGTTTATTTATTTTTAAATCAGGTTTAGTTAGACTTGTATAATGATTTTATAGTAAAATCAATCGAAAAATTCTGAAATAAAGTCGTATAATTCATGAAAAGATAGACGAAAAATTCAAAGTCTGGGGGCTCCAGAATCATGAATTGAATCCATGGAATCAGTTTTCGGAAGGCTGTCCCTTACACACCGGTATTAAATATGCAGTAAAAACATTGTCTGCAAATTTTAATTTAAAGCACATTTTTTCAAATCCTCTTTATGAATAAAATATTTTCATAAAATTTTCTCGCAAAATAACCTCACATTTTTAAGCCACTTACTGCCCGTTACACGACCGCCTGAAGTGTGCTCGACCGGGTATACAAGTAAGAATCACCATACCCATATTACGCCCGGGTTAAGGACTGGTCTTAAAATTAATGATGTCCATTCTATAGTCTGGATACCGTCTCGTTTGTTCCTTGTTATTATGGTATCTTTGGAAAAGAAAATTCAGTTTTATGAGGCTGCCAAGCACCTACCGGTGTGTTCCGGCAATTGCATTTGAGAGCCAGTTGTTTTTGGCATTGTAACAGGTCGGCAAAACACATTGGTTTACCTCTACCTCTGGTATTGCAAATGGCGACGGTAACCACTTACCATCGGTGGACCGCCTGCCTGCTTGTCAACCTTTTGACATAAAAAAAGCGGCCAGGTGCGAGTCGGACTCACCCATGAAGGGTTCCGTAGTATGACGTATTAAAAAAACCTACTTACTAGATCTCCATTCAAACCAAACCAATTTTCGGTGGAAGTTTGCATGGTAATGTAAATCATATATATTTTTTTAGTTTTATCATTCTCTTACCAAGTTTCAACAGTATAGTTCTTATAGTTATGGAAAAAAGTGGCTGTGACATACGGACGGACAGACAGACAAACATGACGAATCCATAAGGGTTCCGTTTTTTGCCAATTGGCTACGTAACCCTAGAAATATGTCCTTACGACCCTAGGGCGTTGAATAATTTGGTGAAAATGTGACAGCTCGTTGAAAAGGGTTAATTATTATGTTTGGTATTATCACCCTTATCAACAACAGCAGTTGGAGGGACAAGCAACAATATTATTCAGCTTTGAATCTAATCAATCAGAAATTATCTAATCTTGCGTTGAGAGACTTTTTTTATTTTTTATTTATCGATTTAATAATAGATATATAAATTAAATATCAAAAATAGCTCCAAAAAAACCACAAAGTTTTAGTCAACCAGAACTATATTTCAGTCTGGGCGTTAGTTAACTTAGGACAGGTATAGGTCGCGTCATGTAAAAAGAACGCTGGAAGAAAGTGGAAGAGGTGTGTTTGCGCTTGTCTACACTCGCGCACGAACCAACTAGGCCTATTATTTTATTTTAGAACTAGCCTTTGGCTCTTTGGGTCTCGTATATTGATTATTGGTAGGTATATCGGACCTCATACCATCAAATAGTCCGATAAATCGCCAAATGCGCAGCCTACTGCCAGCGTTCTTTTTACGTGACGCGAACTGTATTAGAACTTAAACCTATCTAACTACTAAGCAAAAAAAAAAGAAAACAAAAAAAAATACATTACAAACAAATACTTAACTTTACTAGTTTGTTTGAATTGGGATTTGAATTATTTTGAAATTTGTTAACATATTTTTTTTCATCAAGCATACGGCCTGATGGTAAGCGGTTACCGTAGCCTATGAGTATCACTTATGCGTATGATATCAATCCTTCTATCCTTGATGAGCTTTTACATACGCACAGGAATGCAGTCGAGCTGCTAATTTAGTGAAAAAAGAACTTTGGCTTTCCTAAAATAAAAGATTTTGTCGATATAAGATTAGATGTTTATGAGATGAGCCCTTTATAAACAGCCCTCCTAATCCTAATGTCGTTACTTTACGACGAAACGTATATTATTTATTACTAGCTGTTCCCCGCGGCTTCACTCGTCTTCCTGGGATAGAAAGCAGCCTATAACCTTTGGGGATGATGTAGCTATTTATTAGTGAAAGATTTTTTCAAATCGGACCATTAACTCCGGAGATTAGCGCGTTTAAACAAACAAACTCTTCAGCTTTATTATTAGTATAGAGAGATAAAAAAAAAATTATGTATTTATTCAGGTTTACTAACGATTGTTACATACAAAATTTACAAAAAAATAAATAAACACAAACTAACTGCACAATCCTTACATGTAAACATTTGCAATTTATGCCATGTACTTACAATATCTTTATTATATCTATTTCGCCTAAAATTGGGATATATTATTAAACTCCATACAAATCTGTCAAATTAGATGAGATAAATGATACTCGTTGATGACAGGTCGATGAAATGACCATATTGCGAATTTAGTTCAGTTATGAGATACCTATGAAGCTGCCAACCCAGGTGTCAGAAACTCAGTCTCTCAGCGCTCACATACCTCAGCCACAGATAATAAAACACGAGGATTCTTCTGCTCATAAAAAGTTCGTTTCCACAGAACAGTAAAGCAAACTATAAACTCCATTCAATTTCTATCGGAAAACTGTAAATTTTCAATCACAGCTCGTAACTGGCTCATAAAGTATTCTACTCATGATTCGTTGGACAAATTACATCCGATGTGAGCGAGCTACTTCCGCCGCTCACCGGAAACGCGGCCATATTGCCACTACAGGGTATAGACAAATAAAATGGCGGCCAACCGGTAATTTGTTGGCAAAGCCTGGGTGCGGCGTAATCAATCACTTTTATTTAATTAGCCTAGATATATTATCTTCACAGGCTTTAGTTTTTACTGTTGTTTGGAAGCTACGCATAAGTAGTATTTTTTTACACAATAAATAAAAATCAAAACTCATTTATTCAGTTTAGGCCCTGATAAGGCACTTATGAACGTCGATAGTTTCAATCATTACAATAGACTCTACCACCGGTTCGGAATACATTTGAACTGAGAAGACTCCGGCAAGAAACTCAGCAAGGCTTCTTTTTTTTTTGGATCTTTCTTTTGATTTTTGTGTAATTACAGTTTTTGTTTTAATTATACATAAAATACATACAATTGTCACTTGTGGAGGGGGCTGCAAGTGCAGAGAGAAGCAACTACAACCATGTATTCTTGTCTTCAGTAAGTACCTATTTAAAGGTATAATAATAATTATACGTAGGTACTTAAGTTGCATTTAGGCAAAATTGCATCCAGATTTAATTTGTACCTAAGATCATAAATATAGGTAAAATATTTCGATGTAATGCAGAGTATAATAAAAATCCAGGTTAGCAGCTATATTAACTTCGAACGTAGGTAATATCGAATGGAAATTAACTAACGAATAAAATATAAATGCAAACATGGCAACACTCAATCCAATCGTACAGATTTTACACATTTCAACTGAGTATCGGACCACTGCGGACAACTGTATAATGTTTATTCACTGTACATTTTTGAAAAATACTACGAGTGCGTTGTAAATTTGCAGCAAATATCTTATTATTGTAGGTATGTTTTCCATAGTACTAGTTCTGCTTAGTTTGGTATGAGATAACCGTGTGTGAAGAATGTCCCAGGATATTATTTTAATAGTAATATGTGTTGCCAAACTGAGGTGGTAGTGGGCGGGGCACATCGCTCGTAGAACCGACTGCCACTGGGACAAACCCCCTAAAAGGTGGACCGACAATCTTGTGAGGGTTGCGGGAAACCGCTGGATGAGGGTAGCGCAAGACTAGCCATCGCGGAGATCTGCGGGAGAGGCCTTTGTCCAGCAATTAAAACTGTAATTACATAAATAAAAAATAAAAAAAGATTCACATAAAAAAAGAAGCCTTGCTGAGTTTCTTGCCGGAGTCTTCTCAGTTCAAGTGTATTCCGAACCGGTAGTAGAGTCTATTGTAAAACTGTAACTTTTGACATTCATATGTGCCTTATTAGGGCCTAAACTGAATAAATGAGTATTGATTTTGATTTTGAAATTGACGTCTTTCGGCTGACATGATGAATAGGTGTTGAATAGAATTTTTTACATAATTAACTACCACTAACCATCATAATATACTATAAAACCTTCCAAGCACCTTTTTAATTAAAATAAATGTAGGTAATAAATTACTTTTTGTTATGAACGTCTGAAGCTACAAGCGACTTTACCACCGGTTCAAAATACATTTAAACTGAGAAGAGCCGGCAAGAAATCAGCAATTCAAAATAAACTTAACCGATCTTACATAAAATTTCCTTGTCTTGCTGAGAATATTAAGTATCGTGCATTAGTGACAAAAACATAATCATCATCATGTCAGCTGAAAGACACTGCTATTGTCCACTGATCTCCGCGATGGCCAAGGATCTCAACGATGGCCGGTCTTGCGCTACCCGCATCCAGCGGTTTCCCGCGACCCTCACAAGATCGTCGGTCCATCTTGTGGCCTTGTGGGACAAAAACATAATCATAAATAATCAAGCAAATAACAAAGTTGTACAGACCTACACACAAGCAGCACCTGTTCAGAAATATGAGTCATGTGACAGCCAACTCTCTCTGCCACAATATAACCACAGACTGCTTAATCAAACTATTAGTACGTACAATTGTTACGGTACACTAAAGTGGTGAGAACTTGAGCCTTAAATCTCAATTAGGTAGCCATCAGTCTTGTCAGGAAAACCGTCGTCAACATACATGGTGTTATACTCAGTGCTGAGACGTTCGTCGAGCTTGTAAAGTGAGCGTTATTCTTGCCGGATTCTTCTCAGTTTAAATGAGTTTGAACCATAAAAGTGTACGTGTAAAAATTTTAGTATACTCTCACAAACGTATGTAGTATTGTGTTTTATACTTTACCCAAGGCATTTTCGATTTTTTTGTTTAATGCACTTGGCTGTTTATGTTTGCGTATTTGACATAATCGCCAGCTGTAGACGGTAGGTATATTTGGCAAAATTACTGTTAAATATAATAGTCAAGTATTGCATGTGAAGTTTCGGCATTAGATTTCCACTTCTCTGTATGGTAATTGTATGACGCTTACTTACGTGGCCTATTAAGTATTATGAAACAGACATTTAATTTTTATTTTTCAACCCCCGACGCTAAAACGACGGGGTGTTATAAGTTGTCGTGTCTGTCCGTCTGTGTGTTGTTTATGGCCTATTAGCTCCTAAGTGAATGTACCGATTTCGATAGTATTTTTTGTTTGAAAGGTGTCTTAATCGAGAGTATTTTTAGCTATGTTTCAAGAAAATCCGCTCAGCCGTCTGAAAATTAACACCAATTTACTAGTCAATGTCGGGGGTTTCTTTAAATTTATTTTTAATTTTAGTTATGTTGAATTTATCAAAATAATTTCACTTTAAATATTACACTCGAAATTCTGCTCGCGTATCTCCCCAGCAGTGTGTCAACAGCCGTCAGTAAAAGCCGTCTTGTGTACCTACAGCCGCCACGTGATTGATTGGGGTCCTCAAGTAACGGGACCCTTCTCCACTCACACATGTAGGTAATATTGTTACTCACACAAAGGTATTGTTGGTATATCAGAAGTTTTGGGTATGTTACTGACATGTCTGTTTACTTACTGATTTACTAACTTACATTATAAAGGCTTGATTATAAACTGAAGGATACCATAACACGGTGGTAGGCACTTAGGTATATTACTACGAATAGAGAAGACGCCACAAATAACCACTATGTTCCGTTTAAGTGCAGCCATCCAGCCGCACTTATAGGCTAAAATACGGCATCGCTAATGAAAGCATGGGGCTTTACCCCATGTTTACCCCATGTATTAATGATATTACGAGAATCGTTGGAAAAAATGTTATACGCATTATTTAGTTTAACTAGCTAATCGTATGTAGATATTAAAAAAACAAAAATTCTGAATCTAATTGTTAATCTCCTCCTTTTTTAATGTCTGTTAAAAAGTGTTAAAATCCTTGTATTGTTATTTACTTTCTGCATAAAAATTGACGTCATTATTTATGCCAAATTTGAGAGCCAGAGTTGTTGACAAAGCCCACATAATAAACAAGCGTAAAACAACACCAAGTAGGGTACGTAAAGGTATTTAATTAAATTAAATTCCACCAGAATACCTCGGCAAAGTTGCGAATCGGAGAGAGAGCCAAAATAACTGAAATAACTTTGTGTGGCGTTGCAAGCGCCACTACACTTGATATTTATCTTATTACTTTCGCCTTGTTTTGTACGTTTTGTGTTTATGAAAGAGTATTATTGTTTTTTGAGTAGCGACCTCGTACCCGAAACGTAGTGACCGCCCCAGTTTAGACAGAGGGGCAAAAAAAGGCGACAATTGCAATACCTGGAGATACTGCAATCTACTGTACCACTGTACTTTGCTTTCTTCTCGATATTTTTCTTCCCGGAAAGAGAGAAGAGAGCTGTAGGTATATTGTACACCAGTGCTGCGTTTTTCTTTCATTTGTAATGCTACCCCTTAATATTAATAATAATCAAACCCACTATGGGTTTGATTATTATTAATGGTTTTACAAATATGTGGAAAGGCAGAATTGTGTAGCCAATCAAGGTCCATGTTCACCGACTAAAAAACTGTCCCATAAATTATAATCTGGCGTTTAAACTATCAGGCTTGACCCTTAGTATATGTATACTTTTCATACTGACATTATTAAAATTTTCATTTCATAGTATCTTAGACTCGTATATTTGTGTTTTTTTATTTTTCAGCCATTTTTATTTTGCCATCGCGCCTATAAATGTATAATTTGATTGTATTGTTTGTTTGTTTGTTACAGATGAGGACCTGGTGTTCAGAGACCGATGGGGCGGGCTGACGCTCTTCAACGTCAAGAACTTCACCACCAGGTTGCTGATGAATAACTCTACATTTGTGAGTGTTTGGTTTTAAAGAGTTCACGTCTGGAACCCTTATAGTTTCGTCATGTCCGTCCGTCCGTCCTCGGCTTACCTTCCAAACGGTTAGTGCTAGAAAGATGAAACTTTGTATGGATATGTGTATTTACCACGTCGACAAAGTGCTAAAATAAAATCACGAAAAATATTTTTTTTCCTGTACCTCCCCCTCCCCCTGTAAATTGGGGATGATTTTTTTTCTCGTGTCTATCCCATTGTGTGGGGTATTATTAGATAGGTTTTTTAAAAACATTGAGAGGTTGCTACGACGATTTTTTGATTTAGGTATCAGTTTGCGAGATATTCAACTTTAAAGCGCATTATGCCTAACTAGAGGAAAACTTCGTACAATAATAACGAAATAATAAGTAAATATAAAATATTAAAAATAAAATCGTAACAATTATCTATTGGATACGTTCTTCTAAGTCCACTAGCTATTATGGGTGACTACGGAACCCAATTCTATGAGTGACACGCACTTGGCCGATTTTATTACAAATGCGAAAGTTTGTATGTTTGTTTACGTCTTGACGCTCAAACGACTAAACCAATTTTGATGAAATGTGGTATGGAGGTAGGTGACACTCTGGATTAACACATAGGCTACTTTATATCCCTCGGGAACGCGAAAGCTAGTGAAAATATTAGCTAGAAAGTTATATTGTTAAACTTTCTAAATAAATTCTTGTCAAAGAAACACTTTGGAGCCCAAAAGTTGCAGACTATGCCAATAAGTTTCACAATTTCGTATTCACAGATCTTGATAGGTATGTTCAAGATTTATCTTGTACACAATTACCTGCCGAGCTGAGAATGGCTTAAGTTACATCGTTTTGTAACAGGCTGAGATCTATAGAGCGTGCTTAGACTTTACTTAGGGTATAAACCTACGTAATAAAGTAAATATTTGTGTGTTTTAATTTGTAGCCAAGTTTTTGGTAATTCGTCGATTAGGTGCACTTAGACTTTGCTTAGCACACACTTAGGGAGATTCGAAGATTGCATTATAAATACCGACTTTGGCCGGTAAAGTCTGAGCAAAGTCTAAGTACGCTCTATAGATTTCAGGCTAAGAGTCGACAATTTGTTGAAGCTTTGTGGTGAATTTGTTTAAAAATGTTTGTTAAGTTAAAATAGATTGTCTTGATGATTCTTGCCGGAGTCTTCTCAGTTTATGCGTACTTATTTCCGATCCGGCATGTACCTTAAAATGTCTTCGAGTAGTCTTCTCTGATTTTAACGTGATGTGAAAGTTCAAATCACTATTATAGACTGATGATTTCTTTTATTATTAATCAGTAAATATACTACCATTCTTGTCGCAAATAACATGTTGACAACTTACGATCTGTAACTGGGCTGCAATTGGCAAAAAACTTAATAAAATTAGAATTTTGCGCTCCAACCGAAGGCATCACCTTAATGTCTCCTAGTTTTCATTTGTACCGTTTTGCAATGTTCGTATAAAAGGTGACTGTCAAAGTTTACCCGCGTGAAATGGGCCAGCTCGCAGCAAATAGTGTTACACAACTTTTCACTTTTCAAATACAAAGTGACGGATATTCTGTCACTATATTCGAGCATTCGTAGAACTGTATTTGTAGGTGATATCTTTTACATGTTTATTAGATTAGATATTAGTTTTATGTATTTGGCAGTATCATCTACAATAATGTTATAAAGAGAAAATATTTATATTTTTGTTTGTAACACTTAGTAATAAATAAACTCAAAAACTATTCGAACGAATTAAAAATAAACTGTCACTAGTAGAATACTATATTAACCTCAGCGAGCCGGATGACCCTATTACATTAGCTCAGATCGAAGCTGACGAAGCTCGTAAAAGTACACAACACACTACACACAACCGATCACGCTACCGTCCTCGAGCGAGGCGAGGACCGCCGCGACGTCCCACTCAGTCTCGTCCCGTTCAAGCGGCCCGAGCTGCCTACAGTAATCCGACCGCCCCCAATTAGTCGTAACTCGTACAAAGTCCTCCCCCTCCCCCGGTAACGCCCTGAGCCGAGGTTCGTACCCCATTCGGGGGTGCCCTCAGGCGTTGTTACCTAAATATTACCCGGCTGAGAGCCCTCTGCGCTCGCCGATTTGTCCGGTAAGGTTGTTGCAGCCATCTGAGGCTACCAACTTAGTCCTTTCAAAAAAAAAAAAATATCAATGATTAATATATGCTATATTTTATTATAAAAAAATAGGGATCTCTACAAATCTCCAATAATGTAACCCAAGGTGTAAAAAATAAGATTCCTTACGTCATGCGGATCACGGTTGAAGCTGCGATGTGGAATGTGGAATTAAGGTTTACTTAGATGTTCAGAAATAAATAATTGAAATAAAAACTATATATACTTAAAAGATTTACCATCATCATCAGTATTCCTCAGTCATAAGCTATTTCCAGCGCGTAGCAATATTTTGCACCTTAAACGTATTTCAAAATAAAAAAATACTTATGTAAATGTCGTCTCAAAATAGAATTAATACTGGAAACAAAAACTCACAGGTATTATTTTTTGACGTAAGAAAAATACTTTAGATATTCTATTCTAGTTTTCATGTAGTAGCCTATTTTAAGTAAAAATTTTGTCTTTGTCTATCAAATATATAGTCTCAATTAAATCCGTTAAATCCAGGGATTTACAAAACTGGCCTACTCCGTGTCCCCTTTATGTAAAAGGGTTAAAATTTACATATAGGTATGCACTTCGTATCACACCCACTTGAACCCACGACCAGCATTTGAATTACGTTGAGTTTTATTCTCATTTCTCTGGAGAAACTTTTTAAATATGTCAAGATAAAAACATGTCATTTGCTCGTACCGGTGTAACACGTAGCCATTTCAAAAGTACACCGAAAAACACATAAACTTGTAAATTGAATACGTTATCCAGATTTATAGGCGTAATACAAAACGTAGGCCTAATAGATAGGCCATAAAACACCTATAAGTTACTGTAATAGCTTTTTGTTATCCTGCGAGGCTTCTGCAAATAGGCTTTCTTTGGGAAATAACTGAATTTGCACAATTACTGATAAGCGGGTACTCGGAAAAGAAAGCTAGCTTTTCGTTCCCAAAGGGCCTTTGGGTCTATGTCCCCCTAAGTTTCTCAAAAATCCTTTGATTTTATGTTTATTTTTACAAACTCGAAAAAATTCGAATCTATAATGGTGGTCCTGCCAGGAAGTGCAACACTATATAATGCACAAAAGTCATAAAACACATCAAAATAATACCTTAAATAAGCGATGTGTTAAGTGTCTGAGCGATTAACCCAGGCAAGCTTAAAATAATAAATCGCTCGAAGCGCTTAAATCGCTCGTGAATATTGCCGGCAGGTGTGAAACGCCGTTAATTCGGGAATGAACTGACGATTCCTGTTCAATTACTCGCAGGGGGATATTTTATTTTTATGGTTTTTACTTTTTAATTTATTGTTACTTTCGAAAGTGTGTAATCAAAAACTTGAAACGAGTTTTTAATTAGGAATCTCATTTGACTTATCTATACTAATATTATAAAGAGGAAAGATTTGATTGTTTGTTTGTATGTTTGTTTGCTTGCATTGAATAGGCTCCGAAACTACTGAACCGATTTCAAAAATTCTTTCACTAATAGGAAGCTACATTATTCCCGAAGGTTATAGACTACTTTTTATCCCGGGAACGCGAGTGAAACCGCGCGGAACAGCTAGTAAAAAATAATTTTGATTTGGATTAGGTAGTTTTGAAGAAAGTTTGAGTATAATTAATAAATAATGACAGGCCAGTTGGCCCAGTTGGTTAAGGCACTACACTACTTCATGCCGCAGGTCGCGGGTTCGATTCCCATCTAGGATACACATTTGTGTACGTATGAGCATGTCTGTTTGTCATGAGTCTGGGTGTAATAAATTTTATATAAGTACTAGCTTCCGCCCCGCGGTTTCACCCGCGTTCCCGAGGAATCTTATGTTTTCCCGGGATAAAAAGTATCCTATTTGTTAATCCAGGTTATAAACTATCTGTGTTCCAAATTTCATCTAAATCCGGTCAGTAGTTTTTGCGTGAAAGAGTAACAAACATACATCTATACTCACAAACTTTCGCATTTATAATTTAATACTGGGATATATAATTTGCAAAAAAAAGAAGTATATCAGTTATTTGGTTTTAATAGTACACACGGCCACAGATCAAGCTACACATTTTTGTTGCAAAATAGCGCCTAAGGTGCCGCAGTGTGTAGCTTGATCTGTGGCCGTGTGTACAAGCTCTGCTTAGTTTGGGATCAGATAACCGTGTGTGAACAATGTCCCAGGATATATTATAATGCGAATGTTTCATTGTCAACAGAGGGAGCTGAATGCAGTAGACTTCAAGGTGTCAGCCGACCTGAAGTTCGTGCTGCTGATATCTGACGTGAGACCAGGGTGGAGGCACGCCCGGCTCGCGAGGTACCACGTCTATGACGTCATTAACAGGTAATCTCTTTTTAATCGTTTTTAATTTGTATGCGTGTATGGGCCGTAAGCCCAGATCTAGGTGCCGGGTGATTTTGATTTTGATTAGTAGGTATATAGCCTCTGTGCCGGGTGTCGCTGGCGTCCATAGGCTACGGTAACCGCTTACCATCAGGCGGGCCGTATGCTTGTTTGCCGACTTTGTTAATAACTATTTTCTTTTTTAAATATAATCTTTTCATGGTACGTAGAATTTGGAGGGTAATTAAAGTTACCCAGTATAATAATGCGACGAATTTACGTTTCAGGAACAAAATCCCCATATCTCCTATAGAGGATGATCGTTCAGCACCACTTCTGCAGTACGCGGAGTGGTCACCTGTGGGGTCCAGCTTGGTATTCGTACATGACAACGATATCTACTACAAGCCAAGGGTGTTGAAGACCTTGGTCTGCCGGATTACTAGTTCTGGTAAGGGAGTTTGAACCTTCGGAGCGGTGACAATTGTTTTACAGGCTTCTTTCAAGTGAAAGAAGTCTGTAAAAAGTATAAGTAGACAGGCCTAGTGATTCTCAACTGTTTTTTTACGGACTAAAGTTGGTAGCCTCTGATGGCTGCATCAACCTAACCGGACAAATCGGCGAGCGAAGAGGGATCTCAGCCGGCCAACATGCCTGAGGTCACCTCTGAATGAGGTAGGAACCTCGGCTCTGGGCTTTACCGGGGGAAACGATTCAGAAACTCAACAGTGTCACTATGACTTCAAAACAGTGTCAGATTAGAGTGCCTACATAGTTAAATTACCTACTTTTTAAACTTTCGCGAACACAATTCATGTTTATAGTAAAGCAAGCAGCTGTAAAGAACTGTCAGGTCAATAAATAAGCGATTGCCGATCACTTATTAGAGTCTGGACCAAACCACTGGATTGAGCTGCAGACCCAAAAATCCTTTCCACCGATCGTCATTTCTATCCTAGAATTATTCGAGAAGCGATTGAGAATAATCCTAATTTCAACCGGGAAGATGGTTTTAAGTTATCTGCTGCGTGGAATCCAGTGATAAGTAAGTGTTCGCGCCGCCGTGACTTGCGTTCGAGTAGGTGTGTTGATACAATTAGTACGGTGTGCCGTGATCGTGACAGTTACATTTTACAAGACCAATTGCGGGTAGTTGGAGAAAACTCTCGCCAATCAAGTTGACCCGCTGTTCCAGTCCACTCGTGACCACGATCAATGTAACTTGATCGAAACGTCGAGATTAATCATACTACGAAGGTAGGACTCAAACATACGGCCCACCTGATAGTAAGCGGTTACCGTAGCTTATAGACGCTTGCAACACTGGGGGTATAAGACGCGTTGTTAAAATTTATCGTCGTTGTTTCATCACCAGGCGTCCCAGGAGTGATCTTCAACGGCGTGCCAGACTTTCTCTACGAGACTGAGGTCCTACGGCTGGACAAGGCGCTCTGGTTCAGTCCCGACGGCCAGACCCTAATGTATGTTACGTATAACGACAGCCAGGTGGCTCAGCACAAGTATCCGTGGTATGGCCTGGACCTACAAGAACCTCCCGCTTATCCCACTATAAGGACGCTTAGGTATCCTCAGGTAAGTGCTGTTTATTGGCACCTCAGAAGGTAATTTAATTTGGGCAAGTGCGAGTCGGACTCGCTCACGAAAGGTTCTGTACCATTGTATCCTACTAATATTAGAAACGTGAAAGTTTGTATGTCTGTATGTATGTTTGTGGCTCTTTCACGCAAAGAACTACTAAATGGATTTGAACGAAATTTGGCACATAGATAGATTATACCCTGGAAATCCTGGAATAACATATAGGCTACTTTTTATCCCGAGAACGCGGGTGAAACCGCAGGGGACAGCTAGTATTATTAAAATGGCAATAGTAAAGCACATTCTCAGAAAATTTAAACTGTCTACCTATTACGGTTCCTGAGATACAGCACGCTGACAGACGAACGGATGGACGGACGAACATCGGAATCTGAGTAATAGGGTTCTGTTGGTGCCCTTTGTGTACGGAACCCCAAAAAGGAACCCTTATAGGATCACCTGGTTGTCTGTCTGTCAAGTGCCTTTTTTTTAAAGAACGCGACGTACAAATACAACCTTATCCCATGGTAACATGGTTAATGGAAACCGCATCCAGGGGTAGCGCAAGACCGACCATCGTGGAGATCCTTGGGGGAAGCCTTTATCCAGCAGTGGACGTCTTTCGGCTGATATGATGATGATGATGATGATCAATGGTACATTTGCAGGCGAACACAAACAACCCAGTGGTGACTGTGTACGTGGTCAGCTTGAAGACTCCCAAGTTCCTGTTCCCCCATGCCATACAGTTCACGCCACAAGTTGACCAAAGTAAGGAATTTATATAATAGGGTAATTGACACTGTCAAAAATAAATGACCAAACACTAACCAATGCATAAAACATCTAAAAACACGTGGAAATAACCAATATGTCGTACATTTAATGCTTTTTGTGATTTTTAATTACCAGTGGAATCACTAAGAGTAGATGATTTGATGCTATGAAACTATGACGTCATAATGTAATATTTCATACAAAATTCCATATAAACTATCGTTTTGACATTTAGTAAAAAGTAGCTGATTTGATATGTCAGTCAACTACCCTATGTAAAATTAAAACTAAGAGACTGGATGGAATAACTAGTAATGTTTCTGAAAATATTTTGTACATTGTGTATAATTTACACTGGTTTATGGGAGTGAAGAAACAATCGAATGTATTTTTTCTTAAAAGAATAATAATAATTAAAAAAATGAGAAAATTATGTGATGAAATTGTTTTTTTTTGTATTTCACTAATATAAACAATTATATTATTTATTTCTAATAACAATAATAAATTGAAATCATACAACTAAGTTAAATATTTCAAAAACTAAAAATTAAAATAATATTGTAACCCTATTTACAAAATACAAAATACAAAATATTTACAAGTACAAAAGTTGTGCCAGATCACTGCCGTATGATCGTTGAATGGCCAATTGAAATTATTTTATTTTAGTATTTTGGTTTAATTAGGTATTTTGTAGTGATTAATTTGTATTAATTTTATTTGCTCACCAATATCAGGGCAGAATAATGCAGATTAAATATTATCATAAGTTAACATTTTACTGTATCTATATATACCATAATTCAGCGAATCATAATAAAACGTAACGTTTTCTCCAGGTTGGTACGTCCGATGGACGAGCTGGATGTCCGAGCGGCAGGTTGCCGTTCTGCTGCTGAACCGGCCCCAGAACATCTCCATCATCAGCATTTGTAATGCTGCACACTATAATTGCCAAGATGTAAGTTTAATTAAGCGAGTTGCTTAAAAAAAAAACTTCTAAATTCTTTTTGGCAGCGATGACCACTTTCCACCAGATTGATCGGGCATAGACCACTTACCTACTTTTACGAATTGGAGTGCTTGACAACAGATTTTCAATGTGAGGGTGGTAGCCAACCAGACGGGTACTAAAAAGTACTACCACCGTGCTATGGTTTCCTCACGATGTTTTCCTTCACCGAAAGCCCTAGCTCATTGTATGATTCAAACCGGCGACCTTCGTCTCGGCATTCGACGTCACTAAACTAAAATCTATTTTTTTGTAATAAAGGCTTTTTTTAATTTAAATCTTTATCTATACTAATAATAAAGCTGAAGAGTTTGTTTGTTTGAACGCACTAATCTCTCGATAAATTCTTTCACTAGGAAGCTACATTATCTCCGAAGGTTATAGGTTAATTTTTATCCCGGGAACCCGAGAGGAACCGCGGGGAACAGCTATTTGAATATACATGGTCACTGGTAACCTCTCAATGAGACTTTGATTCATCAAGACTGACACATTTTTGTTGTCTGTAAATTTGCAGATATTCCGCGACGAAACTGACGGATCCCGGTGGTCAGGTCTCGGGGCTGAGCCGGCGGAGGAGTGCGGGTGGTGCGGAGGGGCGGCTCTAGTCGGCTCCAAGGGAGATCTGTTCACCAGCGCCCCCCTAGCGGATCACTCTGGGATCTGGCGTCATGCTGTCAGAGTGGAACAGGATTCCAAGATGCCCCTCACTCAGGGGAATATGGAGATCACACAGATGCTCGGATGGGATGAGAGACGGAGGTTTTTGTTAGTATTTGATTTTCATTATAAATTGTATTGGAACTTAATTCTGGACCCCTTTACGTTTGAATTTTGCTACTTTTGATGAATTTTTCAGATTTTTTCTTTCAGTAAAGAAAAACACCGTGAGGAAGCCATAGCACGGTGGTAGGGTATTTTGTACCCGCCTGACTAGCTACCACCCTCAAGTGGAAAAACTATCGCCAAGAACCTACCGGTGTGTTCCGGCAATAGGGGTGATGACTAAAAAAAAAAATTGTCCGTCAGTTAGATTACCAAAAAATATTGGACATATGTTTTTTCTTTAGTTCTGAAAACAAAAAATAACGAAGATACAGTGCGTATAAATATCGCGTGACGTCACGTTTTAGTACACTTTTTACACAGAAGTGACGTCACAAACCCCCACTCCTGAACTTTGATGCGACCTATCTTTGTAAGTTTTTATTGATTTGATTAAATAAAAAATACGTATCCAATATTTTTTGATAACCTAACTGACGGACTAAATAGAATTAATTATTTTTTACCCAGTCATCATCCCTATTGCACTTAAGAACCAGTTGCTTTTTTGGCATTATAACAGATCGACAACACATTGGCGATAGGAGACAGTTAACCACTCACCATCAGGTGAACCTGCCTGCTTCTCAACCTTTTGACTTATAAAAAATGGTCACTTTCAGATATATAATGGGGACAGGGCCTGATAAAGCTGGCGAGCGGCACCTGTACCTCGTGAAGGTGCCGCAGGAGCCGGCGAGCTGGCCCGAGGCGCCCGCGTGCCTCACCTGCCCCGGGGCGGAGCGCGCCGCGCCGGACGCCACGCCGGTGCCTGATGCTGACTCCACCGTAAGTATAGTAGGTTATCATTTCCTATTAAGTTTCCATGAGTGGGACTTGACAGAGGAGATCCCGTTGAACTAGTTTCTAAAGAAATATCCTGGGACATTCTTCACACACGGTTAACTGATCCTAAACTAAGCAGAGCTTGTACTATGGAAACCAGATAACTTATACCTATATACTACATATAGGTACTACTTTTTTTTGTAAATACATAAACACTTAAACACTTAAGGGTAAACGTTCGGTTGGAGACAAAAGAAATCATCAACATATTCTTCCAAGGTATATTAGTAACATTTTCATGAAATAGTCGTATATGTCATTAATATACCTTGGAGGAATATGTTGATGATATCTTTTGTTATTAATCAGTAAATATACTACCATTCTTCTCGCAAATAACAATTTGATGACTTACGACCTATAACTCAGCTGCAATTTGCAAAAAAAGTGATAAAATTTGAATTTCGCGCTCCAACCGACGCCTCCACCTTAAATAGATAACTAGATTCGCTCCGCGGTTTCACAGGTCCCCAAGGAACTTATGTTTTCCCGGGATAAAAAGTATCCTATATGTTAATCTAGGTTATAAACTATCTGTGTTCAAAATTTCATTAAAATCCGTTTAGTAGTTTTGGCGAAACATGGCGAAAAATCCTCCCTTTTCAATGGAGAAGTCATTCAGCTTGCTCTTCTATAACTCTAAAAACCTTGGTGATATTAAGTAGTAAATCCAGGAGATGGACAACGTGACGTCATCCTTCCCTTTGTGGCCGACGTCGACGGTGCTGCCGCACGTGGCCGACGAGAACGACTCGCTGCCCACCGAGTGCCTCTACAACAGGATCATATTTAGCAGAAACTACTCCTATTACGTGCAGGTACGGTGCAATTTTAATAAGGCCCTGTGCCGAGGTTCGTACCCCATTCGGGGGTGCCTTCAGACGTGGTTACCTAAATGTTACCCGGCTGAGAGCCCTCTGCACCCTCTAAAAATAATAATATGTGGTGTCGTGTAGGAGTGCCTGGGCCCCGGGCCGCCGGCGACGTTCCTGGTGTCGCGCGGCGGCGGACGGCGCGGCGTGCTGGCGGACGGCCGCGCGCTGCGCAACCACTTCGCCGCCATCGCGCACCCGCAGCACAAGGTCTTCAGAGTCGAGGTTAGCCACTCTACTCTTCTCTACACTGCACTACACTACACACAGACAGACTATTTTCTTTTTGATACATACAATCAAAATTCCAGAAAATTATATGTAATTTGTCAAATTTGGAAATGCTACTGAGTTACATTTTTCCCAAAAATATTTTAAGTATAATAGAGCTAATAATAATAACGAGCTATAAATTAATTTAAAAAAATACTAATAGCGCCACTAAAATGATGGTATTATTTAATCGATCACCCGCTTTAATCGGCAATATAATTGTAGGCGCGTAAATCCTACATAATGAAATGGTGTTGAATCAGTGCGGCTGATGGCCTCACACTGATGATGATGAAGCTACATGACGATGCTGGTGATGGGAGGCGGCTCCCGGGAGTTAGGTATAAATAAAACCGCCTCGTGCGAGTGCTGTAGCGACACTGATTTATTTTTCTACTATGATGATACATGAAGTTACAAAATTGCATGCGATGCATTGAAAAACAAATTGATAATGTACGGTTGCCAGTACAATAATATTTCCTAACCTAATTTCATTTTTTTTTTTTATTTAATTCATTTATACATAACTTCCAGGTGCCGACCTATCGGGTATCTTTTATTGATAATCGTACTGATCATTAATGATTTCATCTAATGACTCGCTACGACGAAGACCATTTTGTGGGCGTAGTGAGCCCTCATTGTATGATTTTCAATAATGGTGTTCGTGACGATTGCCACCTACGAGTACCAATGATACACAGTAGAGCCCCAAGTTTTATTTTGCAAAAAAAAAACATTGTGTCTGCTTGACTTTTTTATAAGTACTCCGTTCTTGATCAGGTGCAAGCTGACCGCGAGGCTCGAGTACGCTTACTTCTCCCGCCAGGCTTCAAGGAAACAGATGACCTCCCTTTACCATTAGTGCTGCATGTGTAAGTAAAGACCACAGATGTGGAGTAGCCTAATATGTTTGTCTCTGTCGCTCTTGCATTCCCATGAATGTCACCAAATCTGTGCGAGCGTGATGGCAATATTAGTGCACGTCTGCATTATCTCTGCGTCTGTATTTATGTTGATAGGTATTAATTAAGCCAATTCAACTTCAATTCAATTCGACAAGCCAGTTGGCGCAGTTGGTTAAGACACCACCTGTAGCGCCGCTGGTCGTGGGTTCGATTCCCATCCAGGACAAACATTTGTGTGCATGAACATGTCTGTTTGTCCTGAGTCTGGGTGTAATTATCTATATAAGTATGTATTTACAAAAATAAAAGTAGTATATGTAGTATATTAGTTATCTGGTTTCCATAGTACAAGCTCTGCTTAGTTTGGGATCAGTTAATCATATGTGAAGAATGTCCCAGGAGATATTTTTTTTTTGTTTTTTTTTTTTATTAATATAAACAAATAATTAATAAATATGTCTCTTTCGTCATTCTTTTTATTTGACTGACATATCAAATCAGCTACTTTTTATGAAACGTCAAAACGATAGTTTACTAGAGGATTTTTTGTTTGAAATACTGCATTGTCATCATCATGTTTTGATTTCAAGAAAGTAATAAATCCAAGTTGGTTACTAAAAGCAGTAAAACTACTAAAAGTCAGACTATTAAAAGCTTGTGTTGATATTTTGATTTTGCTCGTTTACACCTATGTATTTTGTGTACAGGTCGGCAGAACCAGGTGGGCAACTAGTGACGGAGCGGTGGCGCCCCGGCTGGGGCTGGTACCTGGCAGCGGCGCGGAACTTCATCGTGGCAGAGATAGACGCCAGGGGCTCTGGGGGACAGGTCACTTCAAATCTTTTTTCTTCTTTTTACACTGTGCACCTAATGTTTTCACTAGTTTCTTTATTCTATCATGAATTTCGTCATAGCACAATTGCTCCGATTTTGGCGTGGACGGATACCATTATGTCATTACGAGTGATATATGAAAATATTATTTTATAAAAAAAGCCGATCAAAATATGTAAATTTGTGATGACAGGAACATTTTTGAACGTGTTTATAATTAAATAATATATTTTGAACTAAAACATATTTTTAAAATAGTAACATTAAAAAAAAATATTTTAATAACTGACTATTTACATTTTTATAAAACAATTTAATACTAACCTAACTACTAAACAAACTAACTACTTATAAATGTAACTAAAAAATAAATAAAAAAAACTTCCCCTAACTCCTCCCCTGGTGGCAGAGTACCAAGAATACTGGCGGCATTCAATTAGAAAATAATATTTCTTTATGTTCTTTATGCAGGGGGAAGAACTTCGAACTGAAATTTATCACAAACTGCTGTCAGTCGACGTAGAAGATCAAATAGCTGTTCTTTCGTAAGTATTAATTTATATGGTGTCCCACAAGGGAGTATTTTAGGCCCAATTTTATTTCTGGTATACATTAATGACCTCTGCAATATTAGTCTCGCTAATGGAAAACATTTTTCTTTTGCTGATCACACATACACCTCATGTACAGACACACTCATATCAAACCTCGGTTCATTATGTTTATTTATTTATATAATCATATTTATTGAATGTCGTAATTTTTTAGACTTCCCCCAACTCAACGACCTGTATAAACTCAAATTATCAAGGTAACAGTATTATTTGTGTTACAATTATGTAGAGTATATCATGCTTTTCTAATAAACATTAGAATATTTACGTTTTATTTAGTTTAATGAAACATTAAAACAATAGAAGCGATAAGCCCACCGCATAAAGTACCGAGCGCCGACGACGAACCACTTCACGGTCCTATTGAAACCCGATACTCGGTCGGTAGCCAGGAGCAAGGAAAGGTAGTGATTCTGTTTATCGAATATAATATACTAATATCTAAGATAATATACATAAGTTTATGTTACATATATTTATTTTAAAGAACCGGAGCGTAACTGTAAATATTTCATCTACGACTTTTTTTAATTCAAGGATTTTGTTCCTTCGGTTTCTTGGTGACTAGGATAGTGAGAAGTTCGTAAACACCTATAGTAACTTAAGAAAGTCTCCGTCCATGCAGTCGCTGGCAACCAGTCGATAATTCGTAATGGCAAAGGTGTATCCAACTTTTGGCCTGGGGGGGGGAGGGGAGGCATCAATTAGTACCTAATTTAGGTCGGGTCCTTGCGCTAATTGGGTCTACACAACACACTACGCAAATACATTTTCAGGTTACGCGTTTACCAGTAAGCCTGTATATAACTTTGCAGGTATCTCCGTGATAACCTGAAGATGGTGGACGGCACGCGCGTGGGCGTGTGGGGTCGCGGGTACGGCGCGGGGGCGGCGGCGGCGCTGGCGGCCGACGACGCGCGCAACGTGACGCGCTGCCTCGCCGCCGTCGCGCCGCTCACCGACCTGCGCCGCCACATCTCCTACTGGACGGAGCGCTACAGCGGGCACGGCTCGGGCTGGGCCGGCGCGCTGGGCGTGAGCGCGGTGTGGCGCCGCGCGGGCAACCTGCCGCCGCGCCGCCTGCTGCTGGCGCACGGCACCGCCGACGTCGCCGCGCCGCCCGCACACGCGCTCGCGCTCGCCAACGCGCTCATACGCACCGGCGCGCTCTATACGCACCAGGTATACATTATGGAATTTATGCCTATTTTTTGTGCTAATAAATGATACAATGCATGTACCTATATGTGCAACCAAACCAAATTCTTTTTATTGAGTGAAGCGTGGAACAAATGTCTGTTGACATTTACCTTATTTTAATAAGTATAATAGATAGGTACATAGATTATGTAGATGCAACGGCCAGTATCAACAACAATACTCATACTCATACACAACACGATACGATACGATACGATGCCGTACACTCCGATCCACTTTGGTCCACTCCGGTACGGGCACGATACGGTTATAAAATAAAAAATCTATATTTTCAGGTATATCCAGACGAAGGGCACAACTTCGAACGATCAGCCCTCCATCTCCACAGGACAATGGAGCAGTTCTTCGACGAATGCTTCGGCCCCGTTGAAGTAGCAGATTGGGACACTGCAGGAGTTGGGGGCCTCTTTCCTTTTAGAGACTAAAAATCCATATTAACATACAAACGGAATACAAAAGAACCTAAAATATTTGGTCGGTTAGGAACCTCGTATTTGATTACCCAAAAGCTAAAAATGGAGTACTTTCTAAATTACCAACACTCTTTTATGTGAAGGAAAATGGTGGCCATTTTATGAGAATGCCACACAGAGGGATGGCGTGGCAAAAGGACTGCGATTAAATTGAAAACTTATTTTTTCTGGCAAAATTAATTTGGAACGTTTTGAAACTGTTTTCTTGGAATATTGGATTTCAAATATCTCAGAAGTGCCTGTCAAGGTCTATTTGAATAAAAAAAATATTTCATTTCATTTCTCTAAAAATAGATACCAACCTATTGATTCTATGGTCGCTTCGGTCAACCCAAATATTATAAACAAAAGTAGATGTCATTATAAAAAAAACTTAATCAACATCTGAATAATAATAATAATAAAATATAAAGTGGTTGATGTCAAAAAAATATCCTGTCTATAAAAATATGTAAAAGATTATCTTAAATAAAAAATGAATGTATTATTTACACTAAGGTTTGTGAATAATTTTTGAACAAAGAAAAAATCTACCTAATTTTAAACTAGCCACTAATAATGTCGTTCATAAAGAATAATATAAAGAATTGTTCAAAAATTATCCACAAATTCAATAAAAAAAAATTGGGATCTAAACACATCCCTGAAAAATTTCTTATGATAATTGTAAGGGAAGATAAAACTATATTTTAATGTATAATGTACCTACTTTTAAATGTATGTTTTTATGTCGCTTTCAATGTATTTTTAATAAGGAAAACTAGCTTTAAAATTATCACATTCTGACACTTGATTTTTACGAAGACATGTATTATGTAGTACTTATTTTAATCCTTATTTACCATCAAATTAAATGTAGACGAATTCCGTGCTATGGTTTCCTCGCGATGTTTTCCTGCACCAAAAGCCCAAGTTCATTGTAATATTCAAACCTGCGACCTTCGCCATGGTATTTAATGTCACTTCCACTGAGCTATAATAATTGTAACATCCAAAAAGTTTCTATGTAAAGCAGCCGACACATAGAAAAGCGAGCGGAAACGTGGCATTTGCGACGCAAAAAAAATCGCGACACTTAAACACGTGGTGTGGTGATCTTTTTACCGTTTTGTCTACATTCAATAGAATAGATAAAAAAATAATAGACTGAATTTATCAAGTGAGCCTGGTGGACCAAATTAAAAATGAACCTTTCCTTTATGATCGATTCCCGATGAGACGAATTTATTTTCAGAAAATTTAAATAAACACTTCTAGTTTTTATCAAAATCAGACTTTAACCATTTTGCTATTCCCTTCACTTATTTTACGATTCGGTGTACCAGGCCCACATGAAAAATTCGTAATAATAATATGGTTGGAAACTGGCTTAGTGTCTACACATTATATTTTTTATGAAAACTATCTTATTGTTAGTGGCTTATTACTAACGTGGTACATGTTTCCAATCTCGTCTTAATTATCTAGCTATAAACTATTTTTTGTAAGCTGTAATCTTCATTATAAGTTACGTCTGTACGTATTCTAGTCCTAGAACTGTCTAGTTTATGTGTCTGTGTAAATTTAGGTACCTACGATATCAGTATAATTTCACTTTTTAGCTGGAATTTACCTTCCTACATGTTGTAATATTTTTAGTAAGAAACCTGAATTATTAAACTAAATCAGTTATAATTTGAATTTGCAAACCTATTAACAACTTTAATAGCATTTTTAGCCTAAATCGAATTGATCTAAAATGTCACATAAAACCGACGCAAAACATCGGAACTTGTACTTAATTCAAAGCGTATATTTACGATCTAACGTTATTTGATAATGCTAAATGCTAATAAAAATGGGGGGGCCCATGAGTATAAATAATAAAATTAAATTGGACTATCGCGACGCGTTATGATATTTACAAAAAATCGGCACAGCGCCTCTCGCGGAATATTCTTGCAACTAATTTCTCAAACAAAATGTTGTCTATCAAAGTTAAGGCACTGGACACAGAAAAGACGTAAGACGAGGGCGGCGCACGGTCATTATGTCTCTTCCGCGTCCCTTTCGTACAAAATGTATAGGTAGGCGTCGAGACGCAAAACATATTATAGTATAGAAAGACAGAATGCGGACACGACGCTTCTATACATTTTGTATTAAAGGGACGCGGAAGAGACATAATTATGTCCGTGCCCCGTCCTCACCTTACGTCTTTTCTGTGTGTCCAGCGCCTTAGAAATATCTTTTGACGTTTAGGAATGTCAAAGAGAAATAAACCTTATTGAGTCTTATTAAGATTTAGCTGATTATTTTTGCTATTATCCATAGACAAACCTTTTACTCACGTATTAAGGTTTATTTTGCTTTGTCATATATATTATTTCATAGATTCGACTGTAGTAAATGCGATGATGACGTTTTCATACATCAATAACTAAACTTTATTTTCTATTAAATATATTGAAACTAAAAATGTAAAAAGAACCAAAATTCTATATCTTCTCTATGAATTATTGTGCTGTGAATAGAGTATCTTAGTCTACCTATTTTTTTTCTTAAATGATATCTTCATTCCTAGTACTTACTAAGACGTTTTTGCTATATTGATGTGAATTCTTCAAAATACTAACTAGCTACTTATAGCTTAAAAGAAGTATTGATATGTACTTATAGCATATTCAAAGACAACATGCCTGTAAACATAACATAGTAAGCCTCAATTGCACCAATGTTATAAGGCCATGTGACAGAATTTGTTTTTTAGAATCTGTCTTTACATATTTAACCCAGGGCACGCTATGGCTATACAAGTCGGTGGAACGCTACAATATCTCTTGATTATAGTATTACAGTCTCTATTTAAATAACAAAGAGTTTTAATTGTAATGACAAAAATAAGTAATTTGACGTTTCTCAAGCGTATTAAGCGTTCCTTCGATACCTATCTGTCCTTATACATATTCATTAATCTGTGACCCAGGGGTTGGTGTAATTGGCCCTAAGTAGGTTACCTACCTATAAATTGTAGCCTAGAAAAGGTATTTCTATTTTAAACCGACTTCAAAAAAGGAGGATCTATGTTCAACTATATTATGTACCTATTTACCTTTTTATAATTTATAACTTTAGTATGATATCTCAGTATTCAGTCATTTAGTTTTAAAATAAGTAAATTAAATAACGAATTTGTTTAAAATAGGTAAAGATTAATATTCGATCGATGTTGAGACTAATTATAAAAAAAAAAACATTAAAAATGTGATAGGTGTTTTAACCTAATTTATTGTATTTATTAATTATAGTGTAGGAATCAATTCAGTATGTGTTTTACAATGTAGGATATACCTACCTACATTATGTCCAGCATTAACTATGTTAATTATGAAAATATTAAATTATATAAATACTTAAGTACCTTGTTAACGAAGTTGCGATTCCATAAAAAAAAACTAAATACTAAAAAAATGTCAAGGTGGATTTTGAATTTTGTGCGATTTAATTTATTCCATAAATTTTAAGTGAATATTTTGAAGGAATTTTGTTATTAGCACCTGAGACGTATGTCAGTTGATTATTGTATGAATTAGTTATGCTTTTAAAACTATTTAAATATATGCATTGGCCCATATCAATAATTAACGGATATTCGTGTTTTGAATGCAAAATGAATTCATAGATACAGCTACACTACGCACTACGTCTTAGTAATTAATTGCAACTTATACTTTAAATTGACACGCAAGAAAAAAACGTTAGAAATTCAAAGTGTAATTATCTAAATAAGTATGTATTTACAAAAAAAAAAAAAAGTATATGTAGTATATCAGTTATCTGGTTTCCATAGTACAAGCTCTGCTTAGTTTGGGATCAGATAACCGTGTGTGAAGAATGTCCCAGGATATTTATTTATTTATTTAAACCTGACCATCCAACTTAAGTTTGATATTTCTGACTCAATCAAGAATCAAGAATCAAATGGAATATATGGAATCAGTGCCGGTTTTAGCTCTACCAGCGCCCTGGGCGAGATGTGATAACCCTTCTCCCGCCAACAAAAGGGATTTTAAGCCATTATAGCTATTTTATCTTTAGACTTGAGAATTTATTTATTTATTTAGACTCGAGATAGCAGGACTCGCTCATGAGCGACCGAAAATATAGGTGGGCCTGGCGCCCCTTTACATCTGGCGCCCTGGGCGATCGCCCTACCGCGCCATACCCTAACGCCGGTACTGTATGGAATACTTTTTATCTAGAAAGAAATAGGCTTTTAAGTATAATTTTATCATAGAGTAAATAATATACTACATACAAGACAAGTCCAAACGATATGTTCGTAGCGACATCTATTGGTGTCAAATCTATACTAATTCTGAAATGTATGGAACTGGCCACCCAGTAGTTTGGTTGAATATTGTTGAATATTGTTTTTTTATTTGAATCGCATCTTCGTTGCTAGGGTAAGATCATTACCTAATTTAATTAAAAAGTTACAAATTCCAAGAACCAAATTATACTTTTCACAATTCCAGCAGTATACTATTCTACACTCGAGTAGTACCCTTTTGTGCTAGTTTTTTGAACAACAATTGTGAAGATATTACCATCTTATAAAATAAAACTTGTAACTTTTTAACATTTAGACAGTTGGCAACATGACATTTCCTTGTTCATAAAATTATTCCCGAGTTTATGTAAAATAAAAGAATATTATTATGTAAAATAATAATAGGTAAAAAGTGATAGTGCCAAGTACGGCATAAATTTATAGTCATAATATGTGTTTTAAAAACAACGCTCAGTGGATGAATGTATTATTTATGTTGATATGTTGGTTTTTAAAAAAATAATTAAAAATTTGTTCCCAATCTTTTGTTTGTTTACTTGCTGGTCTGAGTTTGTCCTGCCCTCTAGGTCCTATCTACTATTACTACGAACTCCTACCATCTTATGATATCCTAGTACTATTTTTATAAGCAGTCATTCCATCATATGTTCCAGTTTTAAATGTTACCTTTCTTTGACACATCTTTCAACTTATGCTATCCTGGTGGATCCGCAGCACTATTTTGTTATAAAACGCGTTTAAAAGTTTATATTGTCCACCTTTATTTGACACATCTTTGAATGTATGCTATCCTGGTAGTTCCGCAGCACTATCTTGTTATAAAACACGATTAAAATGATATGTCACTTTTTATTTGACACATCCTTGAACTTATGCGATCCTGGTAGTTCCGCAGCACTATGTTGTTAAAAATATCGTTAAAATTTGATGCCGTCACATTTTTATGGCACATCTTCGAACTTATGCTATCCTGGTACTAGTTCCCGTCATAAACACAATGTGCGACTCCTTACACACAAAAAAAATATTGTTTCTACTCGACGATAGATGGCGCTTTACGCGTACTCTTCGTCCACTTACGAAAAAATATGTTTCTACTCTACGGTAGATGGCGCTTTACGCTAACTCCTTCGTCCATAAAAAAAAAATTATTTGTTTCTAGTCTACGATAGATGGCGCATTACGCGACAACCGTCGTCTACCCATAAAAATGTTTCTACTCGACGATAGATGGTGCTTTACGCAAACTCCTTAATCCACGTACGAAAAAATGTTTCTACTCTACGGTAGATGCCGCTTAACGCGACCTCTTTCGTCAACACACATGTTTCTACTCGAAGATAGATGGCGCTTTACTAAACAAGTTACGCTTTCAGGTTATTATACCTGGCGTTAAGATACACACTGAATTAATTTTACCCCTGCTTGTTATAAGCGCAACTATAGGCACTATAACGCGTACCCTCAGGCGGGCTTTAGGCTGGCATTATTTATGCATATTATAACTACATGTGAAAACGGGTTCTACTACGCTGTTTTTTGTATGGATAGTCGCGAGTGATGTAACTATAAACAGAGCGGAGTACCTGCACGAGTCGAAGAAACGATCACATAGTTACGTGGCTTAGCTTTCACATTCCCGCACCATAGCTGTGGAAAAGCAGCCTTATGCTCGTTTGCTACAATTATATAAAAAAAATAGTTTATTATTATTCTTGTTTATGTATTACATGTTATAAATAAGAGAAGAAATGATTGGAATCACATTTATTATCTTACAGAGATGTTTACTTATATTACATTTTCTAAACTACAACCCGGAGTAGCGTATCCAGCGAACAGCACCACGAATATATCTGTGAAATATAGAAGATGACATACATACAAGGTTTTATACACTTTGAAATCACACCTGATGGTTATTATTTGCACATACTGTGGATATCAACCTTAGGCAGCCCTTCGTTTCGCATAACTTTTAATGGCATTATATTATCCCGGGAACGCGGCTGAATCAGCGGTGCGGAAGCTAGTCTATGCCAATATAATATTTAAGAAAATATTACTAGTTTTGTTTATAATGAATAAACTCAAAAAATACTGGTCCAATAGGGTAGTTGACTGACATATCAAATCAGCTACTTTTTAATAAATGTCAAAACGATAGTTTATATGGAATTTTGTTTCAAATATTACACTATGACGTCATAGTTTCACAGCATCAAATCATCTACTACTACTGGTAATTAAAAACCATAAAAAGCATTAAATGTACAACGTATTTGATATTTCCACGTGTTTTTAGATGTTTTATGCATTGGTTAGTGTTTGGTCGATTATTTTTGACACTGTCAACTACCCTATTAAAAAAATTCTATCACCAGTAAAATGCTATATTATCACCGAGCAACATTATGCTTATTATTATTTTTTTGTAAATACATACTTATATAGATATTTACACCCAGACAGGACAAACAGACATGTTCATGCACACAAATTTGTCCTGGATGGGAATCGAACCTATGACCAGCGGCGTGATAAGTGGTGTCTTAACCAGCTGCTTGTAAGATGAGATACTCACACCAGGCTAAGTTTACTTCCAGCGGTTGTTCTCGTAGTCCCATTTGGAGGCGAGTCCATCCACTGGGTTCACCTTCAGGTCGAGCATACGCTTCAGCTGCGCCTTCTGCCTCTCGTCGCTCAGGGACTCTGGGATCGGGCTGTATACTGGAAATGTAACCAAATATTATTAAAATTAGAAATATTACTCGATATTAATACAATTAGGCCATTACAAAATATTATATAATAAATATTACAGAAGTTAACAAATTTTATTTTTTTGTTGCCCGAGTGAGTTTTTTTCTTGTAGATTTTTTGAGGACAGCAATTTTTTACGGTAATTTCCAACTGGGGGCCAATGCCGCTAAATTACAACGGTTGTCATCCAATTTCGATTCAGTTAAAGTTCGTTTCCAATCCAATTCTAATTTTACTAAAAAAAGTTATTCCACTAAATAAACTAAACCAAACCACGATTGGATTACAATTACATTGTAAACGATGTTGCCCGTGGCAACCGAATAAATTCTAATCCAATCAAATGTTTAGTGGAATACTACTTGATCGAACGTCAACTTTAACTCAACCATGATTGGATCTCGGTCGTTGTCAGATTATTAGTGGAATACAAAAACGTGTATAAGTCGTCATTCAGCTGCGATCAAATTGTAATCTAATCAAAATTAATAGTGGAATTGGCCCCCTGAAGCATCCTTTAGTATTCTCTTTCCCTTTCAATACCATTTTCTTTTGTTTCACTAAGATATTTTTTTCACAATGGATGGAACGAAATAAAATATTAAAAAAAAAACAAATGTTTTTCAGTTCAGACTTACATTTACTTTCCTATACGTCAAAATGATTTCTGCTGAAAAACTCACCAAACAGTTTCATTCCCATATAAATCCATACAGACAGGGAGGCGATGACCAGCCCCCATCCGACGACTCCCTTCCACTCCCCAGTGGGAGCCTGGAACTCGGCAAACGTCTGGCAGAAGGAGGCGCGGTAGAGAGCTTTCTTCTCTTCAATGGTCAGTTTGCGCCAATCACTCCTCTCCTTTTCGCGGAGAGCCTGGGGACATGATGATTGTCACTAGATAAATAACTTTTAATAGAAAGAGAACTGCCTTCAAAAACACTAAAAAGTATAGATTAATTATCTATGTAGGAACTCTAATCTGAGTTTTAGCACAAGTGTAGCTTGTGTTTCATGTAAACTATCGTGGTATCGCATTTTTTTTTCTGACTTCAAAACTGTCAGATTAGATTTCGTACATAGTTATTATTTTCATATATTCTATTCTATTTCCATCTACAGATCCTGAGACTTGGTGACAATGAGACCAACTCAGGAGTAAAATCGGTTCAGATATCCGCCAAGTAATCGCGTAACAAACATAAAAACATAGTCGAATTGAGAACCTCGTTTTTTGAAATTACGAACTTGCTTTTTAAGAATGGCAGGTATGTTCATAAAAAATACATGTAATATTTTACCTTCAAATCAAAATCAAAAACTCATTTATTCAGTTTAGGCCCTAATAAGGCACTTATGAACGTCAACAGTTACAGTTTTACAATAGACTCTACTACTGGTTCGGAATACACTTGAACTGAGAAGACTTACCTTGATATCAGGAGTGTCCTCACGGAACCTAACAGCGGGCAGGGGGAAGTCAGCTCTATCGAGGTAGTTGGGCTGACCATTGTAGCCGTAGCCCACCCATTCCCGGCTGCCGACCTGTGGATGCATGTCATTTTATTATGTTTTTATTAAGAAACTAACTGTTCCCCGCGTTCCCGGGATAAAAAGTAGCCTATAACTTTCAGGGATAATGTAAGCTATCTATTAGTGAAATAATTTTTAGAATCGGACCAGTAACTCCAGATATTAGAGCGTTCAAACAAACAAACAAACTCTTCAGCTTTATTATTATATAAGTATAGATACAGATAAATAAAGAAGTTACAAAGGTGTAGACAAGACAAAATGATAATTAGACAATGGTTTCTTTTAATTATGCAGCAAGAAATATTGTGAATTTTTGTTCAGTCATTTCTGATATCTGTCATTTCTGCATGATTACTTATTATTTTTGGCACTACACTTGACTATTTGAGTTTGCTTATTTAGCCATACTTGCCAAATTTACATAAAAAGCCCCCTACCTAATTGAACCTACAGAAATAGAAATGTTTTAAAACATAAACTATATCCTATTATATACATGCAGTGTTTGCCTATTATTGGGTCTACATTCTTGTTAGTAAACCTTAAAATAAAATAAATAATTAATTAACAATTAAACCACTTGCATCCATGTTCCTGGAATCATAATTTTTTCATATTTAATTTTAGGACATACTTCCTATTCGGCCATCTAAAGGTCAAAAATATTTATGATAATATAATTAATACCAAACATTCTGGAATTATTAACAAAATAACATATTTAATAACTAAAACAGACCTTGGCAACTTCACCAACGGAGGAGGAGGCACGGGCGTTGATAGGTACGCGGACTGCTTCTAGCAGCGCACGACGCATGAGGAATTTGGCCATTGCGCTGTTCATAGAGGGAAAAAAATAAAAACAGCTCTATATGCCACACTGCTGGGGCACAAACATTATGACAAAATTTATACATACAGACCATGTTATTGTACCATAAAGACCCAATACAGATCTATAGACTTCCGATTGTCATGGTTTAAGCATATGTAAGATTTTTTACGATATTTTCCTTCACCAAAATGCTGATTCAGGAATAACTACACTTGACTACTGCTGGTAGCCAACTGTAGACTTAAATTTAGTATGTAATTGAAAACTTAAATCTGTAAATAAAATGCCCGGTGTGTTCTGACAGCTGCAAGAGACAGTTTCCTTCTAGCTTTATGCGCTTACCATCATCAGCCACATCATCACTGACCACGGTGAGATTGTGATCAAACAGCGGCCTATATGTCATTAGAAAAAAAGTTGTGAGCCGAGTCAAGTCAATAGAGGTTTTTAATTCCATAGTAGCGTAGGTAGGTTTCATAATATTTATTAATAGGTAGCAGTGTCAAGCCATTCTAAATCCATGGGCCACCATTACTAGTAAAAAAAAAATTTTACAGAGGCTTTGATAACCATGTAGGCCTTAAAAACAGAGGTAAATGGACCTGACTGTATTATTCATAATCAGGTCACAAATGTATTGAGTATCCAATCCATGAGACTTTATGAAGGATAACCTATCGTATATAATCGTATCTCTGATAACAAAAGGAGTTTTCCTTCAATCAATACCATAGTTACATAACAAATATTTTACTAACCTAACATTCGCCTCTAATTTCAGTAATAACTCAAAAATTATACGTTAGATTGGTCAAAAATTATTAAAAACAAACGATAGTTTAATTTATGAAACAATTACGTCCATAAAACTTTAAATTTAGAATCTACATGCGTGATATTTTAACACTTGGATTCTATTCACTTGCCTTTTATAAACTTACCTTTTATTTAAAGTTTTATAGAATTAATAATCAAAGTAACACTTAACACTACAAAATACTATATAAAATATTGTTATTACCTTTGAATATTTGATTTTTTCCTTGTAAAATATCTTATCACCCACCCAATAAGACTGAAAAATTTCGCGACATCTAGCGGTAATTTTCAACAATTGATTTTTAACGTTCCGTTTTACTTACAGTGACAGTTAGTAAAAATATAAATATTTGTAGTTAATAGGTTTATTATAAAATTCTTATGTTGTGGCTTTAGTTTCGTAATAATTATAATTTTAATAAATCAAGAAATGGAAATGTATGAAAATGGGTTTTTTAATGAAACTTTCCAACACTAACACGGGTAGTGAATTAATAAAAGTTACAAGTAATTTTTATTTTTTTTATTATCGCTGTAACTATCGATAGTATCCGATAACAGTGTATAGAGTTCTTTCGGTAGGAAATTAAATAATGCCTTTTGAATATCTTCCCTAAACGTTGAATCCTTGAAAGGATCAGTTTCAATACTTATCCCCTCTTCAGCATCATCATTACCTAATTGATCATTATTTTTATTATCTGTACCATTATTATCATTATCAGAAAGATACAATATAGAAGGTGTTGTAACAGAATTATTCTTACTCTTAGAATGTTTACTTTTAGTATATTTAAGAATTAATGGCTCAGAATTATCATCAGATTCAATATACTTTGGTATATTTGGCTCATTACTTACTACCTTAGAATAATCTTTTGTTATTTTCATATACGATGGGCTACCTAATTTTATATTCGACCTTGTTGCTTTATTACCCGTTGTTGCGTCATCACCGACAGTTTCTTCATCATCTTTATCAATATTATCAATAAGTCTTGCGATGTCTTTCTCCAGATCTGTATCAGCTATGTCACTCAGATTTGGTTCCAGAACTGTGAAACCCTCTTCAGCGTAATTTTTGGTGACACCAAAATTTACATTAGTGGCATATTCAATTGTTTCTGGCTTATTCTGAACAGGTTTATCTTTTATATTTCTTTCTCTCGTGTAGCTAGCTGTTTCATCAGAATCGTCCTCTTGTCTCGCAAACAAGGTATTTAGGAATGTTTGGAACAGGTCCTCGTCTTTCACTACCTGAATATCCTCAGTTTCTTGCTTCGTCGTTGGTTCGGTTTCTATCACAGGCTCAATAGTAAATGGTAAAATTGGCGTAGTGTATTGGGGTAAGGCGAAAGCTGGCCTATCTCGGGGTGGTAGTGTTGTACGTTGCTTCGCGTGCGGAACATCCTATGAAATAATTAAATATAGAATTATAATATTGTGACACTAGTGAATAAATTTCAATCTAAATACCTAATAAAAAATCCTCGAGGCTGCCGCTGCTACCGATCATCGGTAAACTTCCTAGACCTGGCATGCAGAGATTTTTGTGAGTTCCCGTTTGCCGTATAGCGTTTTAAGAGAGGTAGATAGCGATTTTTCGCTTGCAGAGCAGTACTGGGGAAGTAGTACCTCCACATACAGAATACCGCAGCCAAATAACTTGGTTGTGTTCTTGCGCGTGATTAAAGTCGCCAGAGCTTATCGTGTTGGGGGGAAGGGTCGACAATGCACGAGTGGTACCCGGGGCGCGGATTAGTATATGGTATCTGTCCCGGGTGTCGCTAGCGTCCATAGGCTAAGGTAACCATCAGGTAGGCCGTGCTGTTGCCGACTTTTTTGTATATAAAAAAAAGCGTATCGTCCTGTAACTTCTTGTGACGTTGGCAGGACCAGCTTGTAAACTACTAGCTATACCCTGCGGTTTCAATGCGCGGCGTTAAAAAGTACCTAGGCTATAGCAAGTACCGGCGTTAGGGTAGGGTTAAATTCTCAAGTCTAAAGATAAAATGGCTATAATGGCTTAAAATCCCTTTTGTTGGCGGGAGAAGGGGGGGGGAGGGGTTATCACATCTCGCCCAGGGTGCTGGTATAGCTAAAACCGGCACTGCCTATAGCACTCTGGATAATACCTAGTCGGTCGTACGAAACCATTTAGCAATGAGTTTATCTATCTGTCGTTATCGTGTCGGCATCCGATCGGCGCCGTGACGTTATCGGCTATTATGCAAACGCCCCCTACTCTACGCACAGTCAAATTATCGACATTAAACGGATGCGTTTAATAACCCAACTACTTTAAATAATGATTAATAGCCTATATTAGTGTACCTACATTGTATCGTAATTTATCATTCATTGATTGGGTAATTAGTAAAGGAAACGACTTTCACTTTGAATTGTAGGTACTTACCTGGTTTACAAAATGTACGAAACTCTGATTCTATTTATTACAGGCGAAATGCCCCGCGGTTTCACCCACGTTCCCGGGATAAAATGTCAAATCAGACTAAACGCGCTAATCTCCGGGGTTACAGAGGGGCTAAAACGACCGCTCGAGCAATATTATAAATTCATAGCAGATTATTGTGTAATTTGTCTAAATTATAAATTAATTGATTAAATTTGCATTTTCACCTAAAAATATTAAAAAAAACATTTGTCTCTGCTGTAAATTCGAGAAATGAATTGCATAGCAATATTGTTCGAGCGGCCGTTTTAGCTCCCTGTAACTCCGGAGATTAGCGCGTTCAAACAAACAAACTCTTCAGTTTTAGATATAGATAAAATGACTGTACTTAGGTATACCTCTTACAGAAATAATGAGTTTTACCTGTTCCAGAATATCCTCAATCCAGTCCACGTAGTACCCCAGCTTGGTGAAGACTGTCGGCGCGTTGGGGGTCCCGCACAGAGGTGATCCAAAGCTGATCACTCCAAGTAACACCCCATTAACAACCCCCGGACCGCCGACGTCACGCTGTTCAACAAATCGATATAATATAAGTAGGCATACTGATACTTTTTAGCACCATGATCTGTCAACAGGCCGAGGGGGCCTAAAATGGCCGCTCGAGCAATATAGCAACCTGAGTGAATTCACAAAGATAGATACTAAAATTATAAGTTAATACTTAATTAATTAAGGAATAAAGTAATAAAATATATTTTTGTTATTTAAATCCACAAATTTTTGAAAATATATCTAATTGTATTTATAAAAAAAATCTACTGTTTCATAATATGAATGAGTTTTTATTAAAGCAAATAAAAAAACATGCATATTGCCTATTCTGGTATTGTGAGATGCAAGTAAAGTAAAGCCGCCACAGCTATTTAAAAAAAAATCTTACATTACAAGCACCACCGCCTTTGGAAAAGAATCCACCGCAGAAGTTGTGACTCGAAACGTATTCACTGAAAACATTTTTTCATCAAAATCATTGATTCTGTTTAGTTCGTCACGTTAGGTTATCAAAAATATTGGATACGTATTTTTTATTTTAGTAAAAAATACAAAGATAAGTCGCATCAAAGTTCAGGAGTGGGGGCTTGTGACGTCATCTGTCTGTAAAAAGAGTAACTACCTCACGTGAAATTGTAAAACACTGTATCGTCATTATTTTATGTTTTCGGAACTAAAGAAAAAATATGTCCAATATTTTTTGGTAATCTAACTGACGGACTAATTAGATTTTTTTACTCATCATCTCTATTATATTTTTAGGCTTATGAAAATGGCAAAAATCATATCTGTGCCCCTCAGTTTATTATCATTAATAAGTGTATACTTATTTAGCATATCTCGTCAAACAAAATCATTAAAACTAATTCCACAAGGACAAGGCCCTCGCACAATCTACCCGCCAGGAGCCTCGCAATGGCTATTATTATTATTTGGGTTTTGTGGCCGTTTCAAGTTTTTACAGAGCTTGTATCACTGCGACCTGATTAGATCTATTGTGATCTAATCAGGTCGCAATGGCTAAGGCCGCCCCTGGCTATAGGCTACCCGGAACACGGGTAAAACCGCAAGAAACAGCACGTAAATCAAATCAAAAACTCATTTATTCAGTTTAGGCTCTAGTAAGGCACTTATGAACGTCGATAATTACAATCAATACTACCGGTAGAAATAAAACAACAAAAGGTGAAAATAAAAAGATGTAGTTACATACCGTGAATATATTTCTGCGCATTCAGAGAGAGGATAAACGTCGAGGACAGCGAAAGCCAACTGACTTTGCATACTGTCATATATTATGTTATTGGCCTAAAAATATATATATATATAAAGGGTTATTATTAATTTATTAATTTTTAGTAGTAGTCTGTAATATGGAAAACTTGAGCAACTATGAAATCACATACATTTTGATCAAGTTATCAGTGAAAAGTTTTTTTTACTACCACAGGCAGTGTTTGACCACAATCTCACCATGGTCGTGATGATGGTGATAAGCACACAAATCCTGGAAGGGAACTGGCTCTCAAATGCAGTAATCGGAACAGACCGGTAGGTGCTTGGCGACAGATTTTCAACATGAGGATAGTAACCAGACAGGCAAAAGTACCCTAACACCGTGCTACGGTTTCCTGACGATGTTTTCCTTCATCAAAACTCAAACTCAAAAATCATTTAGTCAGTTTAGGCCCTGTATGAATGTCGATGGTTATAATTTTTACAATAGACTCTACTACCGGTTAGGAGTACCTACACTTAAACTGAGAAGACTCCGGCAAGAAAGCTCAAGCTCATTGTAGGACTCGATCCACGACCTTCATATCGGTATTTGACATCACTACCCCTGAGCTATACCAAGAAGAATTAAATAACCATCACCTAAGATTTCCGCGTATCGTTGGTGGGAATCGTGAAAATCATCCAATGAGGGCTCACCATGCCCACAAAATGGTCTTCGTCGTAGTGCCTCATTGGATGAAATCATTAATGATGTTCATTAGGTATGATTACCACCAAAATATACGCAATAGCGCTGCAAGTATTAGTCTCAAGTACCTGTGAATAAAATAATTTTGATTTAAAAAATACTCACACGCTTAGCACCCCAACCAAGTACGGTAATCCCATATGTGTTGACAGGCAAACTCCATGGGTGTGTATCAAATCTGATCATTTTAACTCTCTTATTTTTTTTGCTTGTTTTAATGTGCCTTCTAAGTCTCAGTAAACACAAGTTATGCCGTAAGTTCTTGGGGTTGTAGTTCGGATGAAAGTTGAGCTCCAACACCGGGATGATCTCACCACCGCCATTGTGGAAGCTGCTCCCGACGCGGACGGCGAGGAATAATGGGTTTTCACGGAAGAAACGGTTGTTCCAGGCTCTGGAATATATATAGATCTCTTGACATACTACCAGTATTATGGCATATCAAAAAAAAACTGAAGGAAACCATAATACTACTACTTTCTGAAACCAAATTATGCAAAAAAATGCTTTTCTTTGGTAAGCGCATCACGGCTGGACCGATTAGGCAATTTTTTTCACAAAAGCCCGATTAATGAAATACTTGCGCGATAAATTAGACAATTCCGGTAATATTGACTATAAATAGTGTTTTATTCTATTTTATTTGTTTGTATGAACCTGAAAGTTTAAGGACAATGCTACGTCTGTCGGGACAGCTAATTGAAAATAACATTGAGAAGCCATTAAATAAACTCAATTATTTTAAAATCAAGTCAATTTAATCACTTGCTTTATTACAAAGAGTCGGTTGCTCGTAAGCGCAGTCATAGTAAGGTTATAGTTAGGTTACGGTTATAGTTAACTTTAACCGCCGAAAGAAAGCAAACTTGCTCGTGTCACTTTAACTAAAATTTTAACCGTAACCATAACCGACCGAAAGAGATCGGTCGTCGTCAAAGTGACTTTACGGTCAAAGCATGGTAATAGGTAGTTAAGTTAACATTGACTATAACTTTAACTAAAATGTACGAGCAACCGGCCCTAAGAAAAAAAGTACAATAGTGATGTAGTAACTCACAATTGCAAACAGGAAGCGGCAGTGATGATAACATCAGACTTGATGATGGAACCGCTGCAATGGAATTTCTGGAATATTTGGATACTGGCCATGAACGGAAAGTGATTTATCTTCGTCCTTTCACCTTGGTAGATGCGACGGCCACTTGGTTCTAAAAACAACGTCTTTATATTTTCAACTAGCGACCCGCCCCGGCTTCGCCCGGCTTTTCTGTACTATAATATGCATGTATTATACATATAACCCTTCCTCTTGAATCACTCTATCTATTAATAAATCCGCATCAAAATCCGTTGCGTAGTTTTAAAGATCTAAGCATACATAGGGACAGACAGACTGGAAGAGACTTTGTTTTATACTATTTTGTAGTGATAGCCTTCGTCCCGCGGTTTTACTCGCGTTACCGGAATAAAAAGTAGCCTATGTCCTACTTCATATCATAGCCTTTCTGCGTGCCAAATTTTATCGCAATCGGTTCAGTGGTTTAGGCGTGGAAAAGTAAACAAAGTCACTTTCGCATTTATAAGTTTGGCTGTGAATAGGCAACAGACAGACAGATTATAATTATTATGGATGAATAAGCAAGGATATAATTTTAACAACAAATATATAAAATGCAATTTACTATAGGAAATTTCCTCAAGGCGACTGCTGCCGATCAATGCAATCGGCAGCAGGCTGCCAGCGTTTCCACTTTGGATGGCCAATCTCCTTTATTCCTTAGAAAACACTAAGAAAGTAGTTAAGAGCTTCCAATATCGAAATCTTACACTATATGTTGGGCCACAGGTCAAAATAATCTAAAACTGTTAACCAAACTTTTGAAAGAACTGTTTACTTACCCCAGAAATCATTATCACTTAAAACATCATTAGTCTCTGTGATATTTTCATTTTGTGATGTTACATTGATATTTGAATAGTCATATTCAGATAAGATTTTAGCAAGTTCATCGTTGATAGTTAAATTATCAACAACACCAAATTTCTCTTTTAAACTTTTAAGCTCACTCAAAAAACTATCTATATATTTGATTACATATCCATCCATAACATTCTCATTATTTTCATTTGGATTTCTTATATTTTCTTCTGCATCTAATAATTCGTTTATGACAGCCATAAAAGTCAGAGTTGAGTTATCGATTTTAGTATCGACCCTTACTAGTTTAGAAATTGTTTTTAAATTTTCGTTGTCTCGCAACATGATGGCTACAAGACTGTTGTGAACCGTCGAATACTGTTTAAATTTCGGTTTATTTATACCTTTTAATTTGAAGACATGGAAGATTTTATTAACTTTGTCTCGTATAGCAGCTTCCGTAGTAACAATAATATTATCATTCACTGATGTTAACTCAACAAGACCATTTACTTCAACGAGATTAAAAAAAAACGTGAAATGTATGATAATGTACATAATAAGGAAGACTTGCATTCTCGGAGCTTGATCTGTATTATCGATATGACAACTATGTTACTTATAAGATTTACTGAATGTTTCTAATCGTTAATATATTCTACAAATAAAATATTATAGCTATACGCAATTGTTTTTATTTCTATAGTTTTTATAGATGTTGCGAAAGGCTTTTTATGTCGTTTCGAAATAACGTATTGAAATTGAAAAACTTTTTATTGCATTTTTATTTTTTTATCTGCTTTACGTTGGTTCACATTTAGAATATTGTTACAAATCATAATAAAATGTTATACAATGTATTAATCATCTTATTAATTTCGTTTGCGTGCGCAAATCTTCAAAAACAGCTTATGAACATTTTGGCGTTAAACGACAATATCTTCTATGTCACAAATGAGAAGATCCATAATTCGATCAACAACTTATTTTACTCGTTAAAATTGAACCAGAACTTCACAAAAAATGGCAACAAAGTGTTATTATTACAAATGCACAGCGATTGTAACGATGTTGCAGAGAAAATATATAAAATTTATGGAAAAGTAAGTAAAATAAGTAAACATTACGACACTAAAACTAGCTATACTGTTGAAAAGTTGCATCAGCTAGTGCGAGACATATTGAATGAAATTACTCTGAATAACGATACAGAACCGACGAGTGAAACACAACTTAATAACAATAATATGGAAATAGAAAGTGACAAGATACATGATGAAGATCTAAATATTGAAACAAAACTTGATAATAAAGACCCGGAAAGTGAAATAAACCTTAATGAAAACAATTTAAAAGAAATAATCGATGAAAATTATACCAATGATACAGCTATTATTTCCAGCTATGAATTTACTGATGATGATGTATCGTTAGATTTCGTTAAAGATTTTTTGACTAAGATTAATAAGCTTTCTATTTATGATCTGATTAAAAGTACAATTAATGGAACAGAGGTATATTTAGAAACCCAAACGACACCTAAGCCGTCTACTACAACATGGCGTAAGTACCTAAACTGTAGGAATTAAGGTTGGACTAAATGGAAACACATTTAAAAGACCCTTTAATTTTCCATAGTAAATAATGGTGCCGATTCTGTTGTTTACAAATTAAACTAATATTAGTCAGGTCATGGGTAAATGCTCGTGACTATCCTTCATCCATTTCTTATATTGTTTGTTAGAAAGAGATATAGTGAGATTTTTGTTTTGATTGTAACCAACAGAATCGGGGCCAATATACTACTTGTTTATGCAAGAAATTCTTTTCTTCCCGTATATCCATAAACTTTCGAATTCATAACTCTTTTAATCACTCTGTTCTTTGCAACCTACTAATTACTACTTTTCGCTAAAAAATGTTATCCTTAATCTGATAGATCCATGGATATCAAGTGAAGAACCAGATGTCGCCAACAGGAGAATATATAAAGGGAAATCGGCAAAAATCAAGACATATTCTTTTATTGCAAGTATCCACGTATCCAATGAATTCGTTTGTGCTGGCTCTATTTTAAGCAGAGATTTGATCATCACTGCCGCTTCGTGTTTGCAAGTGTAAGTTCTTTAGCAACATCATCATCATTCTTCAGAAGTCTACTGTAAAAAGAGTCTGTAGCCGCTGTGATTAAAGTAAACATTGTAAAGCCTTCTCGCACATATGCCTCTCTTTTTTTAATGTATGTTTTGGCACCCGTTATATCTGCTTCCGTACTCTCCGCTGGTTTCAATTTATGTCCACCAAGTACAAGAAGAGCGTCTAAAAAAGAGTCATCACAAGTGCGTAGCCTTAAATCTGTAACTCGTCTATCCCAACGGTTGATCTTTCTTGGTATTGAATCTTTGCTATGGCATTTCCACTTATTTTCCCAAAGAATTCAATGAAGTCATACAGTAAATATTTGACATTTGTTTAATTTACAGGGTGTACGCAAACAAGCAAATTCAACATAAAGTTTATGTCCGCCTCGGCAGCGACTACTCAAAATTCTTTGGTCTAAAGAAATCGATCAAAGAAGTACTCTTTCATCCAAAATACAATCCATTGAATTTACACCACAATCTGGCCATATTGAAAACAGCTACGAAAATTAGTTTTGACAGTAAAAAGAAGATTTCGAAAATTAACTATGATAAAATAGCAGGGCCATTAACTGAAGATGTAGATTATGTAACTATGTTGGGATGGGGAGATAAATCAGTAAGTTATATACCTATAATAATATGGACAGAACGAGCGAAATTCTTAGTGTAGAAACTGTATTTTTTTGTAACTATCTGCAACATCTATGAGCTACATAAAGAAAGTTCATACCTCCAGTGGATAGATGGCACCACAAGATTCTACATCGCGCTAATGAAGTTCTCTCTCGCCATAAAAGAGCTTCCAAAATTAACAGGTTGTTATCCAACAAAATAGAATTCAGTGTCAGATTATGTTTTAGTGTTTTTAAAGACCGTTTTATTTTTTGTAAAGTTACCAATTTGATTCCAGGAGATATCTGATTCAACGAAAAATCACAAGTTATCATACGCTAAACTTGTTTTATATAACATTCAAGGGTGCAGAGAAATATATACGCGGTATGCAAATACTACATAATTATTTGTATTATTTTAATAATGTCCCAGGATATTCATTATTATTATTATTTAAATTCTAATAAAACATTAATGATATAATTTGTCCATGATAGAAAAGTAAAATTATATGTCAGTCGTGATTTAGAGCATACCTCTTACCTTTTGAACCTTTTCTGTGTAACTTGATAGAACCTGATGATTAGAAAAATAGATACATGAGATGTAAACTTTTAAAAACCTTACCTTTCGTGTCTTGATGGTTACTTGTTGAGGGCTCAACTTTTCCGCAAGTAGGCCGCTTGAGTGAGCCCTTTTAGCGTGATGATGGCCAGCTATATCTTTATCCAGCCCAGCTCCGCCCAGAAGCGCAGGACTCTACTGGGGTAGCCGCAGGCTTCGCGAAGCGACCTCACTGGTCCAAGGATTTGTGCCCGTTGTGAAGCCTCTCCCTCGCATTCCAAGATGACGTGGACGGCTGTTTCCTCTATCCTCCTGTAGAACCTGCACAGGACTGTTGGTGGCACCTATAAAGAATAGAATTGTCGATTAAGCGTTAAATGTCCCGTGTGTGTACCCACTATGGTGCGTAGGTTTAGATTTAGCAGATTTCTGGTCAGTCGCTTGTCATAAATAGACAGCGCCATCTTAGATTGCCTGCAATTGCTGACATTTGACCAATAAAAATTTACTCTATATGTTTTTCCGTCTACCGGTGTGGATCCGTGCCGAAGGCTTTCGATGACCAGTTTGATGCAGGTAATGGTCCGTCTGTATGCGTGTTTTGGGGAGTCGCCTATCAGCACGTCCTCGTGCGGTTCTTGCGCTTCTTGGTGGCCCCAGTTTCAATGCGGTGTGTGTGTTATGTGTTAGCGCCAGCTTTCGTCGGCAACTTGTGTGGACCCATCAATCTTTAACCTAGGAACTACCCGCTTTAGCGAAACTACCCAGTATGGTCATCTTACGTCCGGTGCTCCCGAAGGTGCAGCCTTGCCCAGTGTTGTTAGTCTGAGCTACACCCACAAGTGAGTGCGCGTGGGCAGGGCGGAACGGGCCATCCGCAACCTGCCCGAGTGACCGAGTCCACATTCTGCTTCCGATGTGCGTTTTTGTCTCAAGCTGTAAAGTTTTTAAATTAAGAAATAAGTTATCTTCCAATATTTGCATTTATGATAATTGAATAGCAAAATTTAAATAAAAGACTGTCTTTTAAAAGATTAATAATTTCTCCAGGGACTACGTCAGTCTTTCCAACTTCTGTGCTGGCTTCGTTACGAAAGGCAGTGGCGCGTGCAACGTAAGTATTTGTTTATTGACATATTCCATAATGAGCAATGGAGAGGGCTATGCTCGGAGTTTCCCTGCGAGGTCGCTGGGGCAAAAAGGTTCTTGAGTGGCGAACGGAAGACGCAGCGTGGGCAGGCCCATCACAAGGTAGACTGACAATCTCGTAAGGGTCGCGGGAAACCGCTGGATGCGGGTAGCCCAAGATCGACCATCGTGGAGATCCTAGGGGGAAGCCTTTGTCCAGCAGTGGACGTCTTTCGGGTGATATGATATGATGATGTACCTTTCCAGAGAGATGCAGGAGGTCCAGGACTAGTAGATGGATTATTAACTGGAGTGGTCAGCTTCGGATCACCAAAATGCGGGAAACCTGATGCACCAACAGTGTTTACGAAGCTTGGATACTATGCCGATTGGATTGATAGTGTGGTTGATGAAACGGTAGATTCATCCAATATATTACCCTCATTTATATTTTACTAATACAAACTTTTATTAGACTATACAATATTTACAACAAACATACAAACTACATATAAAAAAATCCTCGAGGCGGCCGCTGCTGCCGATCAACGGCAAGGTTCCCAGAAGATAATGTTCGAGAAAATCGGCGAGCCTCGGACCCCAAGGACCTATTCTCAGTGCTGTCATACAAGACTCAACTCAATAGCTTATTATTATTATGTATGTGGAAAGTAAGGATGCTGCTGCAGGACTCTAATGGAAAAGGTTTTTTAAGTGTGGACGCAAGAGGTCAACGCTCGAGCATCATAAAACTGACTTGAAATGTAATATTGAAATGTAATAGATGTGTAAAAAAAGGTACTGTTTTTTTAATTGAATCGGGTAAAATATCGTGATATATCGCCATCAAAGATTTATTCCTATCTCTTTCTAGCAAAACAGAATTTAGCATGGTGTTTATTATGGCCGTATAATAGTATATGACGTCACATACTATGTCCGATCTCTCTGTCTAATCGTGGTCTAATTTGCAGTTTAAAATGCTTAAATCTTCCGTGTGTCTTTGCCAATTAAAATTTTAATGTCACTATTAGAAATCTTTTTTACGGTATTTTCATATAATGTTAATAAATTCGATAAAAAAAATCATGCAAAATCAAAATCAAAAACTCATTTATTCAGTTTAGGCCCTAATAAGGCACTTATGAACGTCAACAGTTACAGTTTTACAATAGACTCTACCACCGGTTCGGAATACACTTGAACTGAGAAAACTCCGGCAAGAAACTCAGCAAGGCGTTTTTTTTTGTGCATCTTTTTTTTAAATTTATGTAGGTAATTACAGTATGCATATTCCCTATTGTATTAATTAAATTAACAATAATTTGAAATTACAGGAGCAGGAATATTACAAGATCAGGCAACAGACGACGTTGAAAAATAATATGCAAATCACACCAATGCAGAAAACTGTCGAACATACAATGGTCACCCCGAACTCTATAGACGAAAATATATTTATATTTAGAGATATACTACTAGAATTAACACAGTTTAACGACACGGTTAATGATATACTTTACAATGAACCAGAAGATGATTTCAATGAGAATATGTTTAAAACTACAAAAGATGTTGACATTTTTCATCATCCATTATTGAATAGAAGTCTATTTATATTTGCTGACGTGGAAGATTTGACGACGAAAAGTACGACGGAGAATTTTAACAGCTGGGTTAGTCTTATATCTCCAACTACAACTGTAATAACCACAGAATTTACAATGCCAACAATTCAAGAAAGTGTTCCAAGAATAAGAGTTGAAAACCAAGGTCTAAACAAAAACAATTTAAAAAGTACAAGATTTGAAACGTTGCATCCAAAGAATAACAATAATAAAGCACATAGAACAAGATTTGAAACATTACTTTCAACAGTTAACAAAAACAAGGTACTCAGTACAAGATTTGAAAAGCTGCATCCAAAAAATAACAATAATGCGCACAAAACAACAATTGAAACCCGGTATTCAACAATCCCAAAAAGAGAAATGACTACTGAAACGGTAAATGTCTTTAAAGATAAAAAAACCTGGGTAGATTAAGATTTGTTGGAAGACAAATATTTAGTAACTAATTCCGCTGGATCTCCTTCTCTGTCAAGTCCAAAACAAGGGAACTTAACAGGAAAGGTCACGCCTGAGTCAATTAGTTATGTGGCTAGGTTATTTTTGTATATTCATGTGTAGCGACCCCTGTCAGCTACATAGTTCAGACACCGATGGATAGATGGCGCTGCTATATAACAACACTATCGACATACAACCTACATCGCGCTAGTGGAATATGTTCGCGTATTTGCATATATACAAGATTCCAACATCAACAGTTGGACCGCGGTCCCCAGGCACGATGACCCAGGCTGGCGGAAGAACTTCCCTTTTCAATGGAGGAATCATCCACCTTATTACTCCAAAAATGATTATTATAAAAGTTTTATAGAGAGTGTTTTCTAAAGTTGAAATTACATTTGCAGAAACAGTACATAAATCCTGCCATTTTTTAAATCTTAAACTAATCATTACAGAATACGCGATTTGCATTACTCATGTTTACATGTTGCATTCCAGAGTCCCTTCTATAAAACATACGTGAAGTATTTTACAAAACACGGAAAATCCAGTCCGAAATATTTAAAATACACGAAGACTAAGCTGATTTAGTTTTGAATTGTGATGTTGGTACAATTTATGATGAAACAGATGCTGATGAGAGAAGCAATTATGAGTTATAGAAAAAATAAATATTGAAGGATGACAAAACAGAAAAATCTTTGTTTTATTGGTTATGTTTGAACTCGAACCGTGGTGTTTCCGAAAATGACCACAAGGGCTGTCAAGAAGTTATTTCTATACAGCTATGAGGTTTAGGGAGATAATCACGATGAAGCCTCTAGCTATATCCCAGTATACAGCGAGCATGTATCCTTACGTATATTCTGTCCTCTCCTGGGGTGCTATTCTGTAAGGCGATATCAGTTGCTCGACTAGTATGATTAGTAAATAAATAAATAAATATCCTGGGACATTATTCACACACGGTTATCTGATCCCAAACTAAGCAGAGCTTGTACTATGGAAACCAGATAACTGAAAGTAAATATTTTCGATGACAATACCTGCCCTAGTGACCACAACTGGCAAACCAGCACACAGCAGAATGGAAAAGGTCTATGAGGACAAAGTGCTCTTCATTCTCACCGAACCGTGGTCAAACACAGGCTAAAAAAATCTTTTACATCACGCAGATCGCAGGTAAAACTAAGATCTGGAAAGGTTACCATTAAACAGTCTGTAGGTAGGTAAAGCAAATCAAATTTTACTCATTCGGCAAACCTCACAAAATAATTAAGTTCACAACACACCTCCTTTAAAAAGTTGACATTGGAAAAAGTTCGAAAATCAAATTCAAAACGTCATGCGAAACATATTGCATGGCTTCCGACGTCAAAACAGCAACATGGCCTTATTCGCACTAAAAAACGCTGGGTTTTTCAGCCCTCTTCCAAATGTTAGGACAATTTACGGCAAATGTAGAATAGGCAACCGGGACTGGGTTGGCTTTGGCATCAACGGATGCGCTAACTATAAAGACGATGCTCATTTCCCCTTCCCGGCAGTAAGATTCAAAGAAAACACCAGAGATGTTTGCGTGAGTTGGATTTATGAGTTCTCTATGGGTAGTTGTTCTAGAACTGATTCTATTTGCAGACGTAAAGGGATTATAATAAATTATCAGTGTGTAGTACTCCTGCTTAGCACTTAACTCTAGCTTTAGACAACTACGATTCGATTCCTAAATTGAACATTTGGATGATTTTAGCGAGCTCAATTTATCAGAAATTATCATTAAAGTTGGTCTATAGTATTATGACCTCTTTAAAATCATAATTTTTCAAATCGGACCAGTAACTCCGGAGATTAGTGCGTTCAAACAAACTAAACTCTTCAGCTTTATTACTGTATAGATATATAGATAGATGAATACAATTACAAGCAATTATAATTTTTCTAGGTAGTAAGTTTTTTTAATTTAGTTTGTCGTGTGATGATAAGGAGTTACCTATTTAAATGTCCAGGCGCTCCGTGAGAAAGAGAGAGGTGATTGGAAGCAGCTATGTTGCGAAGAAAAGAAGGCTCTGTACCGCGCCTCGTTCTGCCAGACATTCTCCGAGTTCCAGCACCCCACTGGCACGTGGAAGTTCATCCTCGGCTTCGGGCTCATCGGGATCTCCTTCACATTCTGGGTTGCCATGTTCTACCATTACTACGGTAAGACTTATAATTAGATTAGAGAGGCAACACTGATACAGGAAAAAATAAAAAAAGAACAGGCAATATAATAGGCACGTGTTTGACCAAATTATCAGCGTGGTCAGTGATGTAGCCGATGATGGTAAGTACACAAAACCTAGAAGGAAACTGGCTTTCGGTAGGTGCTTGGCGACAGATTTTTTACTTGAGGATGGTGGGCACTACAAAGTACCTCACCACCGTTATTTTTTATCCCGGGAACGTGAGTGAAACCGCGGGGGACAGCTAATAGGGATGATGACTTAAAAAATCTAATTAGTCCGTCAGTGTTAAAATTTCGCGTGACGTCAGTCTTTGTACACACGGCCACAGATCAAGCTACACACTGCGGCACCTTATGCGGTTGTAATAGGCGCTATTTTGCAATAAAATTGTGTATCTTGATCTGTGGCCGTGTGTACACTTTTTACAGAGAGATGACGTCACAAGTACCTACGAGCCCCCACTCCTGAACTTCGATGCGCCTTATCTTTGTATTTTTTTATTGATTTGATACAATAAAAAATACGTATCCAATGTTTTTTTATAACCTAACTGACGGACTAAACAGAATTAATAATTTTCATGTTATAGAAAATTGACTATTTATTCCAGTAAACGAGCCCCTCCCACCCTCACTAGCGAAGGAAGCGCAAAAGATACAGCTGCGGAGGATGCTGGAACTGCGTGTCAACCCCATAGATGGCATATCTTCCAAGTGGGACTATGACAATGAGCGGTGGAAGGTACAGAACAGACACGTGTTCAATTATGTCTTTTAAAGGTCTAAAGTTGGTAGCCTCTGATGGCTGCATCAACCTTACCGAACATTTAGGTAACCACGCCTGAGGGCACCCCCGAATGGTGTACGAACCTCGGCTCAGGGCGTTACCAGGGAGAGAGCTTAGCACGAGTTACGACTAATAGGGTAGTTGACACTGTCAAAAATAAATGACCAAACACTAACCAATGCATAAAACATCTAAAAACACGTGGAAATATGAAATATGTTGTACATTTAATGCTTTTTATGATTTTTAATTACCAGCGGAACCACTGAGAGTAGATGATTTGATGCTGTGAAACTATGACGTCATAATGTAATATTTCATACAAAATTCCTTATAAACTATCGTTTTGACATTTATTAAAAAGTAGCTGATTTGATGCATCAGTCAACTACCCTATTGGTGGCGGTCGGATTACTGGTGGCAGTGGGTGGCAGCTCGGGCCGCTTGAACGGGACGAGACTTGAGTGGGATGTAGACTGTGTGGGACGTTAAAATATCATCTTTATGGCTCCATTAAGTGACTCTACCAAGATGTAGTAGAAATCATTTATTTTGACAAAACGTAACTTTTGATTATGGTAGTTTTTTCTGAAACTACTGGATCGACTGAGTAGAATTTAGGTACTTAATGTAAGCTGGTGACTCAAACACGGACGTGTAACGTAAATAAATTAATTTTAAACATTGGGGCCGCTTCTGAGGGGTAAATTAGAATCTGAAAAAAGATTTTACAAACTTATATCGTGTCACAACTCAAATTAATTCCCCACCATTATCTCCGAAACTACTGCACCTAACATTTGGAAAAATATACAGTAAATAGTTCTTTACTTATAGATTACAGTAAAACCTATAAGGCCTATGGTATTTAATGTAACATAGGAAATTTTAGGGAACCCTCGGGGGCACCTTGAGGGTATTAATTGTTAATGTATGCTTTAGGCCCGAGCTCCTTAACTTTGCAACCGCTGCTGCGTGCCAATCCGAGACTGACGCATATTAAAAAAATCGGCCATATTTTTTTGAAGAATCCACTACGGATAGGGCGGCAACTGGGCTCCTATATAATTTTTAAAGTGGCCTTTTTTCTTTTTCCACAGAAGTGACCGGAACAGATAAATATTCGTTATTAGAAAAGGATAACTGCAGCTGCTCTACTTTTCTATATATTTATACTTGTAGTGTGTAGATATAGCCCGAGTTCATTGTTTAGTTACAAATTTGACGGTCATACCACAATATACGTATTCGTATAACTATTGTGTTCGTATATTTAATTATATAGTTTTTGTATAAGGATTTGTTTTATTTACCTGTAGCTGTAAATCTTTATATTTATCAAGGATGATTCAAACTGTTTATGGATTACTCACGCTAGACCGTGTCGGGTCCGAGCCGAGCGTTCGACCGTAGCACGGTCAATTAATATTTGTATGGACACACGCTATACCGAGCGGCAACCGAGTGACGGCTGAGCAGATCGTCAAAATTCAACATGATTGTAGTCTAGTCACAACACTATTTTTGGTCTGACGAGTAGACTGCATCACAGCACAATGGTAATTGCTCGGTCGAGGCCCGTCTTTGTATATTACAGGGACAGGACCCGGCACGGACCCAGCTCGATGACCATGCTACGTCAGAAGCTCGGCTCTGACCCGACACGGTCTAGCGTGAGTCATCCTATATCAGATTTCAATGAGACTCATAGGAAGGTTCAATAGTTTTACTTAAATCCTATAGTTTAGTACAAAAAAAACGGATCACCTGTTCCACTGATGTCAGAAATGTATTCTTTCGGCGGCCGCACAAAGAGGACCAAGATAACTAAAAAGGACACTAGCAATATTGCTGAATGCATTTTTATTTTCCGAATTCACTATTTTGTAAAATAGTGTTTCTACTACTATATATATAAGGTCTGCTTAGTTTGGAATCAAATAATAACCGTGTGTGAAGTATGTCCCAAGATATTTATTATTGTTATTTTCATAAATATAATTTTATCGAAATAGTTATTATTAACTAAAATTAAAAATTTAAAGAAACCACCGAAAGTCAATAAAAAAATTGCGATAATTTAAATACTAACAAATATGAGTTGTAAATTACTTGAAATAAAGATTTTATTATTATTAATATTATAAGTATGACGGAAGGCTAGTTGCCAAAAGGCGATAAGTCGTGGAGAAACATCTTCGTCGCTTTGACCATTCAATGAACCTTCTAGTTTCAATTTCTTTGGTAGGCGAGTAGATACCTACATTTTATTAAAAGGTCATGTCAATCAGTCATAAGTGTACCTACCTACCTATGTTGAAAAATCGTAGGAATTTCCAGGTGCAAAGGATGTAGCCTTCGTTTGCATCGTCCAACGAAGCGTAACGCTATTAGTGTATAAAACTGCAATGGTAATTAAAATGAAATTCAGTTCATACTTTAATACCGTTTTATTTGGCAGCCATTTTGATAATCATGAAGTGCGCGGTAAGAATAACGTTGAGAACGTTTTTTTTTTTAAATATTTTGACTATGGTTGTGATTTTTTTTTGTTCACCATAAGATGTCCCCTGTCTTGGGAATTGGCAACTTGACGGCAGGGGACATCTTACGGTGAACGGTCTGTATAGAAATAAATTCGTTTTTGAAAGTTGGGCATTTTTAAATTAGTTGTAAGCCTGGCCGTCGGTCATAAGAAAGAATTATTTTTAACAGACTTCAAAAAAGGAAGTTCTCAATTCGACTGTATATGTTTTTTTTTAAGTTTGTTACGCGATTACTCCGGGCAGGCCGTATGCTTGTTACACCGAAATAAAACAATACCGAATTAATGTTTTTTTTTTTTTTGCAACTCAAATAAATTTGTCAACATGTGATTCGCGACAAGATTAAATAAATAAATATCCTGGGACATTCTTCACACACGGTTATCTGATCCCAAACTAAGCAGAGCTTGTACTATGGAAACCAGATAACTGATATACTACATGTACTACTTTTTTTTTGTAAATACATACATATAGAGATAATTACACCCAGACTCAGGACGAACAGACATGTTCATGCACACAAATGTTTGTCCTGGATGGGAATCGAACCCACGACCTGCGGCGCAATAGGTGGTTTCTTAACCAACTGCGCCAACTGGCCCGTCAATATGATTTAGATACTCTTGATATTATTTTGTTCGCAGGTGGCTATTGTTCTCGCTTTCATCGGCTTGGTGGTCGCCAATCCTGTTCCCCCAATAAGCCTGGGACTCGGTAACTACTCATTCAAATTAACCACAAAATACGCTGGCCATACGCGCCTCCGAAGATCACGGGCGTAGCGACACTACGCGGGCGGTCTACGCGTTTAAAACAAACGCGTGTGAACGCAACTGCGTATCAAAGTGACTCGTTCAATAGGGTTGTAATAGCGAAATTAAATAGAATAATTTAATTTTAATGGGTTTTCTTTTAATTTTAATAAGTTTCTGAGCATAGGCACCATGAATACTAGAATTGGTTGAATTTTATAAATCTTATATAAAATAAACACTCCATGTTTTGAAATATGCTTTTTCTAAAATCTTTTAAAGTAGGTAGCAGTTAACAGCTGACTGATTAATATTATTACTTTTCTTTTTGAACTCAAATCTGCATTAACTTTTTTAAAACTTTAAAATCGCTCTGCAAACAATTTAGTGGGTCTGGAACTAAACAATCGGGACTAACAGACTTCCATCAAAGGTATGTAAGCTGTTTAGATACCTGATAATTAAATAGTATATCCTTTATATCCTATCGCTTTGTAAAACATTAATTTACTGAGCCTTGCATTAGGTATAATTAGGGTTGCCATCTCTAAAATCCGCTAACCAGGACAACAAGTGTGAAAACCCCGGATTTGGAGCTTAATTTGATAAAGTTACTCAGTAAAATAAAAAAATTAAAAACTTTAATTGTTATAAATCTACTTTTTTATATTTATTTTTGCGACCGCTAAACTTATAACTTATAACCCGGACTACAAATGAAACCCCGTCGGGACGCCCGGAAACCCGGACGGATGGCAACCCTAGGTATATTAGACATACAGTTTTAATTAACTTTGAAGTAATATTAGCAAAAATGGCGTTAGTAATAGGAGTTATAAAATGTTTAACGATTAATTTTCATTGAGTTCTGTATAATCTATTAATTAATATATCAGTCAGTGTTTCTTTTTATTAGATAACCAGCGTATTATAGCAGATCATTTGCGTATTGATATTGAACAGCTAAGTTTATCCACAGGTCACGTGTCGCCTATGCTGCTGCCGTCCTACTCATACAGCTCGAGCGTTATCAACCATGGATTGACCATCCCGAAAGTTGCAGTCGTCTCAACGCCTATAATCCGTCCAATTGTCACCGCTCCTATTATTACTGCTCCTGTCATTAAAACGCCAGTGATCAGCGCTCCTGTCAGTGTCGGCTACGGTTTAGGAGGCTACGGTCTAGGAGGCTATGGTATAGGAGGCTACGGTCTAGGAGGCTACGGTCTAGGAGGCTATGGCTTAGGAGGCTACGGTTGGGGCAAAGGATGGCATTAAAAGACTACCTACGTATTGACTCCCATTCTATAATTATGAATGTTTGCTAAGTGTCATTCTAAGCGTGAAATGTCTTTATATATTTCTCCTATTCCCATTCTAGTTTTCATTCTAGGCACTTGCCTGCGCCAGATATTATGGTAAAAAAAAATAACATAACTGTGTTATTTCATATGTCCTATAAAGTCTGAATTTATGTCTCCGTTGCAGTTTTATTGTATTTTTTTATTGTCGTGTATGAAATAAATATTTTATGTTTTACATTATTATTTTACTCATGTTGAAATATCGTAAAATATTACCATTCGAATTATGTTATTAAAAGTTACTGTGCTGATATTTTAATATAAATAAATGAAAAATAATCTTTTTAGTTTACGATGTTTTTAATGGTACGCGCTGTATCTGTCAGTAGTATGAATCGAATAGCTGTCAATACGCTAATGATCATGTGTTTAAGTTTGATACAAGTGATTGAAACGCATAATGATTTATCGGACATTTCGAATGATTCATCATCTTCATTGTCATCGTCTGATGATAGTAAGTACAAGCCTAACTAACCTGCTTAGGTACACTAAAAATAAAAACTAAAGAGAAAAGATTTGTAATTTTGATTAAACTCAAAACTACTGGACCAATTTAAAAACCCTTTCACCAGTAAAATGCTATATTATCAATAAGTAATATACATTCACGATCACTGATTTCAATTGACGATCACTTTCCAAAAAGTAATTATGTTTGTAATTGTATGAAATATGGAAATTTTGAGATAAATAAACTAAACTAAACTGCGCGTAGCGTGAATAAACTTCACTAGCGCGATGTAGGTTATACGAAGTTTATCGCAGCGCCATCTATCCATCGGTGTGTGAACTATGTAGCTGACAGGTGTCGCTACAAGTTTTTAAACTATATTCATTAAACAATTAGTGGAACATGAACAAATATATCGGCGGAGTGGACAGAAGGAGTGGCAGTACAATGGGCTGCCCATAGAGATTCCAAGCAAAAAGATGGCGGCGCCAACCACACAAACTACCACTACTAGTAAGTTAACGAAACAGTAATTTATAGGTATAGTTATGTAATCTGAAGCGATTATAGCTCGTTAGTGACGGAAATAAGGAAGAATACCCACATCCCCTGATAATGTGGGAAAATATTATTTTGAAATACACACAACGTAATAACAAATCTATATTATATACATAAAGGTACTAATAATAAAGCTGAAGAGTTTGTTTGAGCGCGCTAATCTCTGTAACCCGTCGGATTCGAAAAATTCTTTCACTAATAGGAAGCTAAGCTACATTATCCCGGGAACGTACCGTGGGAGACAACTAGTGTATTAAAGAGTAGCATCCGATAAGGAATTAATGCTTGGATATAGTTTTAAAAGCTAATCTGTAAAATAAAATTCCTTCCACACAAAAAACTGAAGTAATAAATAGAAGCTCCCGGAACGCACTAGAATTGGTGATAATTTCCAAACGTCTAGGCGGATTTTTATGAAACACTCTCGATTTCAAACAAAAAAAACTAAATCGAAATCGGTCCATACGTTCTGACGCTATGAGGTCACACACACAGACAGACGCGTCAAACTAACACCCCGTCGTTTTAGCGAAACTTGAATGTTTGTATTCAATCAGCAACCCGCGCGATGCCTCCCCTGGACCCGCGCTACCGACGCATCTACAACCCGGATGAGGTGGCGTCGGTGGAGGAGTTCCCCTTCATAGCTGCAGTCCTCGTCAACAAGCAGCTGTGGTGTGGCGCCGTCGTTATTGACACTGACGCTGTCGTCACCGCTGCGCATTGCTTGCAATTGTAAGTATTACCTAATATTTAAGCACTATGCTTAAACTCTAAGCCAGGCAGTGAAGAAATTTACTGACGATAGTGAAAAAGGTGGTACCGTACACATGATGGAAATCTATCAGACTCGCAATTCATCGTACATAATCCGTTGTAAAAAGTATTAGCTACTTGATACTAGATGGCGCTATTCAAATACTGTATCAGAGTAAATAAATTCCCCCAATTAGTCGTAACTCGTACTAAGTCCTCCCCCGGTAACGCCCTGAGCCGAGGTTCGTACCCCATTCGGGGGTACGAACCTTAGCCGTGGTTACCTAAATGTTACCCAGCTGAGAGCCCTCTGCGCTCACCGATTTGTTGGCTAAGGCTGCAGCCATCAGAGGCTACGAGGCTTTAGTCCTTTCAACAAACGATTAAATAATATACTACGTACAAGTACAACTGTCAACTTTCAAGGCGACTGTAGGACGTAACGTTATTTTACACGCATTCCCGAGCTTAGATATATACGTAGTAGTCCTAAATCTATGTTCCCGAGGGATCTAATCTACACCTTCTCACCTAGGCAATACAACAACCGTTTTTTCCGGGAATACGTGAAAATGGTCACAGTTAGAGTGGGGTCGTCGAACGCGACGGCCGGGGGCGAAGTCCTGCGGGTCTCCGAGATCTTCTTCCACCCCAACTATAAACCAGATACGTTGGAATTCAACTTCGCTGTGTTGAAACTGCACAAGAATATGTCATTTGAAGGTAGCATTAAAGTGGACAAGATAGATTACGCTCGAGAAAAGGTTGTGCCGGTGGACAAAAATATTGTGTTCCTTGGTTGGGGATCCGTTTTGGTAAGTCATTTTATTCTATGACAGTGGCGGATTTGTACTCTTAGCCTTAAGCCCGTGTAGTACCAGCCGCCCCTTTAACAAAACGAGTGGGCGTCCTCTGAAATCTGCCGCCCATAGGACGCTGCCGCCCCTAGAACGCCGCGACCGACGAGGACTGATGTATGATAAGATATATGATTGTGCGGATTTTTGTTGTATAAAAACATTACACACAATAGGGACCAATTAGTTTGGTACGCACGACCACAAGTCAAGGTAAATACTGCGGCACCTTATGCCGTTGTAATAGGAGCTATTTTGCAACAAAAAGTTGTAGCTTGATCTGTGGCCGTGTCCGTGTGTACCTAAAACATTTTTAATCGATTAATTAAAACCTCAAATACTTTTAGGACGGACGCGGATAATTACTTTATGGTAGCAAACGAAGTCATATGGCCCACCTGATGGTAAGCGGTTACAGTAGTCTACAGACGCTTGCAACGCCAGTAATAACAGTCGCGCGTTGCCGACCCTGTAAAAATATCTTCACAACCTTCATAAAGAACCCCATGCTAAAGTCTATTGGGTAGCTTATTCCACAACCATTATGGTGAAATCATAATTATATTTAATATCTAGGGCATTAGCGGTGTCGGTGGCCAAGTGCTGCTACAAAAGGTAAAACTACCCGTCTACGACTTGGCTGACTGTCAGGAGGTCTATAGCAGGTACGTTTTAAAAAGTATATTTTTTTTTTATTTAAATATTCAACAGTTACTAAAAGTTGTTTTTAATGAATAACATAAGGTTTGAAGGTATGTTATGGCCTATGGGTACGAAGCTAGAATAAGTCTCCACAAATTAAATTCACTAAAGAATATTATTAGGCAGACGGCCTGCCTGTTAATTATTCCTTATTTAGTGCACGCGATGGCCATAATGATTGTTGGCGCGATGATGTTAAATTGATCAACTGTTTTACCATAGGTGCCGATTCTGTTGTTTACGAACTAAATAAATTTAATCTCACTATATCTCTTTCTAATAGTAACTAAATATAAGAAAGGGATGCAAGATATTTTAGTCCTGTCAGTTTAATCCGATCACATATTTCAACGTGAATTTAAGCGCGATCTTTATTGGTCACGACTATTTACCCGTATATTACGACGGCATGGATTAAACTGACATCATTAAAAATGTTGTCTTTTTTCAATAAGGTTAACTTGAAAGAGAGGTAACTTGTCTAATATTAGTTAAGTTCATAAACAACAGAATCGACACCAATATACTTTAAAGTATGTAACTAACTAAACTAATAATTCTACGTAAAGCACTACCTAAGAACTGTTATAGTAGGCAGGTAGGTATATTGCCTAAATAATCAAGGAAAATCTGGACAACCACTCACCTCCGATTTGGCGCGTTCTTCATTCGTATGAGAGCTCGATTGTCTACGATCCTTCGATGTAAGAGTGAACGAAGCTGTGCTGATGATGCACTGGCTCCAGAAAAGCGGTGGCGTGGAATGCTCCTTGATAGAAAAGCACACGCGACTGGACGCAACCGACGGTAGTCCAGTATTAAAGTCTATGTAGCCGTGCGGGTGCGACGAAATGAATTTCAATACGACGCGAAGATTTAAAAGTACCCACATTAATTTAAAAACTAGATATAAAAAAATGAGCACCGAATACGCTTCGGCGCGATCTGATTGAGCAGACAAAGACCTTCCTATTTGATTGCCAGTTTCTTAGGCTGAGATCTATAGAGAGTGCTTGGACTTTGCTTAAACTTTACATACGTAAAACTTGGCTCATTTACGAGTTGTAATTAAGTATATATTTGTTTGACCATTAATTGTAGCAAAGATTTTTGTAAGTCGTCGATTTGGTACACTTAGGCTTTGCTTAGAATACACTCAGGAGGATTAAACTTTGTCTTAACTCGAAGTAAAGTCTAAGTACGCTCTATAGATCTCAGCCTTAGATTACCCACTCGGTCGGAAAAATTGTATGCTCGGTTACTTACATATAGGTACTTACCTAATATTATTATGAACATGCAATATATCTATCCTATTGTAAGTAGGTACGTGATATTTGTTTTTTTTTTTTCTTTATTATTAGTATAGATTAAACGTAGTGTATAAAAACTTTATATCCACAGAGACTTGGTGACGAGAAATAACTTTTGCGCTGGATTTATCACGTTAGCCAAAAACGTCTGTAATGTAAGTTCATGTTTTGAATACCCACTCAAAACTTACACGTGTCGGTCATTAAGGTGGAGGCTTCGGTTGGAGCGCGAAATTCAAATTTTATCACGTTTTTTGCAAGACATATTATATGTCAGTAATATACCTTGGAGGAATATGTTGATGATTTCTTTTGTTATTAATCAGTAAATATACTACCATTCTTGTCGCAAATAACATGTTGATAACTTACGACCTATAACTGAGCTGCAATTTGCAAAAAACGTGATAAAATTTGAATTTCGCGCTCCAACCGAACGTTTACCCTTAAGTCATTACAAAAACCGAAAACACGATTTGCCAAATCTTTTTATAGTTAGGTACCTAACTTTTTGTACCATGTACCATCAATAAATTTGGGTCAAATTTAAAAATATTTATGGAACTTAGTTAAACATGTACGGAACCCTCTCCACGCGAGTTTAACTCGCACTAGTCCGATTTATTTTTGTATCAGGAGTAATCAGGACGCGACAAAATCTGGGGTTCGGGGACAAAATTCGACAAATTCTGCTTAGTGTCAGCACCGAACCTTCGGCAGGTGAGGCGCTATTATACCATAATATTTTGGTAGCCCTACCATCAAATAGCGACATTAACGTCTATTTAAAAAAATAATCCTGATTGCAGCATGACGCAGGAGGTCCTGCTATAATGGACGGTGTCCTAATCGGCATACTGTCGTTCTCGTCCAAACGCTGCGACCAGCCGGACCAGCCAGCCGTGTTCTCCACTATAGGCGCTGTCGTGCCTTGGCTTGATAAAATAAGCGAAAAAAACATTATATAGCTATGGTAATTGAATTCTTGTGTCTGTGAACAGTCTGACTCTGTTTTTTAAGCACCAATAGAATTATTTCATTTACTAAGCCTCGCTAAATGAAGGGATTCTATTGGTGCTTAAAAAACATCTTTCGCAACGCATCTTAGCATCTCTGATAGATACTCATTACTCAACCTAGTACCGGTTCGGAGGGTTGTTTTTAAGGTCCTGCATCCGCGCTTTAAAAAAATATTTACCACCCGAGTAAAAAATCTGGGGGCACGGTTGTGCCCCTGCCAAGTCGAGCAAAAAAAGACACGGGTACGGCAGTGTGTTTCCTCGAAGCCATTCGGGCCATTTTCGAAGATTGTGAAGTTAGTTATTACATGAATTTTGTTTTGGTGGGATTGGATTGTTACGCTGAAATTGCGGTAATTTTCGTTGGTAACAAAAGTATAAGTCACTATCCTACTTCTTTGAATATCTTATCTTTAGCGCGGACGCAAAGCCCCAAGCATAGGGCCGTAGCATTCCGCTTGTACGTACCTCACATATTTTTAATAGAATTTAAATCTCTTTACAGGCCAGCATCGACAGCTCTCGAATATATCAACAGTAAATTATTTTGTAGTGTAAAATGAAACAATAAAATATTACATCACATAATATATTTCGTTCTAATACTGTACACACCAAACCCCAGCACTAGCATTAAGACATTAAAAATACGAACTTTTTTCAAACTTTTTAATATATTTTCTATTCAACATACAACATTGAATAACATATAATTTACGGTTAGGTACACTGCTATGTGGCCGATCGGCGATCTTTAAATGTTTCACATGGAATGATATCGAGCTGATTTCTATTAAACTTTTAACAATCTTCGATATATGGGGCTAAAAACAAGCAAAAATTATATATACAGCAAACAATAAAACTGCAGTAATTTCTACCGCATAAATAATTAAAAACAAACTTCCTGCGAAATATCATCTGATAGTCAGTGTTGCCAACTTAGCAGACGACATTCTATGTTATTTTTAAGTGTGATTATTGCAGATATTTTTTATACCATCTGCCTAATTATGAACTGTATTATAATAACAATACGAACTATTCTGGATGATCGGAGTTTATAATTTCACGCGACGAAAATTATATTAACAATTTGTTTTATTTTTTTCGCTTATTTTACGCGGTAGTTGACGTGCAGTTCAGGCTTGATGTCGTAAACCAAGTTGAGGATGTTTTTGATCACCTGAGAAAAAAATAACAATTACAATAAACTACTATACTACACTAGTGTGGCGGCAGCAGCCCGCAACATTCAATTATGTTTTTTTCTAATTGCACCTCAGTAATACGTTGTATGTTTGTGAACATGTGATTCGCGACAATAATGGTAGTATATTTGCCGATTAATAACAAAAGGAATCGTAGTTTTGAGGGAAAATGTTAAGTTTTCATGAAATAGTCGTATATCCCTAATGGGATAGGTGGTGTAAACTATAATGGGAAGCTTATTCCACAAATGAAAAGCCCACAGTAGGAACGTCCGACTGAATCGCTGTGTGGACGTTCGAGGCTGCAATAATAGGCCATTTGACAGTGTCAAAAATAAATGACCAAACACTAATCAATGCATAAAAGATCTGAAAACACGTGGAAAAATCAAATATGTGATACATATAATGCTTAGTATGATTTTTAATTACCAGTAAAACCGCTAAGGTTTGATGATTTGATAATGTGAAACTATGACGTCATAGTGTAGTATTTCATACAAAAATCCATATAAACTATCGTTTTGACATTTATAAAAAGTAGCTGATTTGATATGTCAGGCAACTACCCTATTATAATCAACTTACCCCCTCCTGTTGCTGTTGCACCATTTTGTTCATCTCTTCGATCTTCACTTTCGTTTCAGCGTCGATCTTGGCGGCCACACCCACCCGGGTGCCCATGTGCTGTCAACGAGTTATTACAAAATTAAACCACATCCTATCCATTTTTACCTTATGTCGATTGGAGAACAATTTTTTTTTTTTTTACTTTGTAATTTTTTTTTTTTTACTTTGTAATTTTTTTTTTTTTACTTTGTAATTTTTTTTTATTTATTCGACCTTATAATAGAAAACAAGATAACACTATGAGTTATAACGTAACTTAACTATAGACAATAAAACTAAAATTTAAACTAATTTACAAATTAACTCTACTTTAACTAAATCATATAAACTAAAACTAAATATCAAACTAAACTAAAAAAAAACTAACTATTAAATTCAATTGATAAATTTAAATGCCATCCCGTCTGCCAGTCTGCGCCAGCCATTGTATAAAAGTTTTGACTTCAAATGTACTACTAATTCTTTGGGAACAACTCTTTAACTCTTTGGTAAAGTAAGAATGAAAAAATATTTATTTACTACACAGATCTTAATATTATTAAAAAGCCGGCCAAGTGTGAGTCAGACTCGCGCACGAAGGGTTCCGTACCGTTATCTATAAAAACGAGCAAAAATCACGTTTGTTGTATGGTAGCCCCCGTAAATATTTACTTCATTCTGTTTTTTTTTAGTATTTGTTGTTAAAGCGGCAACAGAAAGAAATACATCATCTGTGAAAATTTCAACTGTCTAACTATCACGGTCCATGAAATACAGCATGGTGACAGACAGACCAACAGACAGCAGAGTCTTTACCGTACAAAGTCGATATTTAAAATGCAATCTTCGAATCTCTGAGTGTGCTAAGCATAGTCTAAGTGCAACTAATCGACGACTTACCAAAACCTTAGCTACAAATTAAAATACACAAATATTTACTTTATTACGTAGGTTTATTACCTAAGCGTCATCACATACCTAAGTATATTGACATAAGTGAATATAACAATATAAAGGAACTTTTCAATATTTTCTCAATTTTTTGCTGTATAATAACTAAAATTAAAAAAAACTCAAACTGAAACTCACTATAAAATAATAAGTATTAATATATTTCAAAAGGCTGAGTGGATTTTCTTATTGGAATAGCTATTTCCTATTGGAATTGGACATAGCTAAAAATACAAATACAAAAAATCAAAATTGGTACATCCGTTCAGGAGCTATGAGGCCTCAGACAGACTTATAGCACACCATTGATTTGGCATCGAGGTTTAAAAATTAATGAAAGCAGGTTGTTACCTTGGCCTCAAACTCTTTGAACTGCCTCTCACGTTCCTGTCTGTACTTCTCGACCTCATCTTGAGCCTCCTCCTTGGCTTGCTTTAGGCGTTTCGCTTTTCCTGTAAATGTATGAAAATAAAATTTTGAACTATTTAATCTATTTATCTTTTTGTGACAGCATTATATGGAAACTAGATTCCGCCCTGCGGTCTCACCCGCGTTACCACATAATCTTGTTTACCCTTGATTAAAAGTAGCCTATATGTTATTCCAGGTTATGATCTATGTGCCAAGTTTCATCAATATTTTGATTTCCAAATACTTAGTAAATCTATTTAGGAGTAGTATTTTAAACATAATAGGTAATTTAACCCAGACTCAGGACAAACAGACATGTTCATGTACACAAATGTTTGTCCTGGATAGGAATTGAACCTATGGTGTATAAGTGTTGTCTAAACCAACCTCATCAACTGGCCTGTCACAATATTAATAATTATCTATTTATGTTAACTATCGATTCAGTTAATAGAATACACTAAATAAACATAGTATTGAAATAAACTGATGGTTTTCAAAATTCAAATAAGATTCTTATCATTATAGAAAAATATTTTATTTTATGTAATATGTAAGTAGGAAAATTTTGATATACCTACATGTATTATAAATATTTTTGATAGCAATATCAAATTATATCAAATAGAAGGTAAGGTTAGTAAAAGTTTAAATTAGGTATGTGTTTCTTGATAAGTTAAAGTTTTCCTAACACCAGAAGATTATCTTAACTCTGGGTACCTCCAATTGGAATATGAAAATCCTTGACCTACAATCCAGGAATCTCTATCAAATGCATATTAACCTTAAAACATTAAAAGAAAACCATTATGATGTCATTACACCTGACTTCAGTACCCAGTTCTTTAAATGTGGTAGAGGTGTTTCTAAAATACACTGATAAGCATTTGTTGGACTAAATTATAATAAAGGGGTATATATATTGTCATTAAATGAACAATACCCAGTGATGATAAATACCCAGGAATCATGTAACTTGGTCAGTTTATAATAAAATGGATGCCCATGAGAAAAGCAGATGCTGGCTAAAATCACAGTGGAAAAGACTGTGGTTTTATTTGCAAACGTATTTGTTGGGTTTGTGAGATCGTACTGGGATGATGTTATCAGCCATTCCAATTAATTCATATTATCACATGACTGTACGACGTAGATTAATTTCTTACATTCTTGTATTGGATAAACACGATTCTTGTTTCACTTTTGTCTAACAATATGCGTTCTAATTAGATACAGGAAGGTTGATCGATGGTGGTAACAGCAAAATACAATCACAATTTCACAAATAGATTGCAAAGGGCGTTTTTATATGATGCATAATATTTTAACTACTCACGCTTCCTCGCCTCTGAGACTTTCTCGGCGGCCCGTTTCTCAGCTGCCAGCAGTTGTTGGATCCCCTGTGTCTGGCTCGCCATTTCTGATATACACAAAAACTATGTCGAGCAAGAATAAAGACCCAGACCCGAATCAATAAGCGCTGCACTGCAGAGATTCGTGACGAAAGTCATATGATTAATTTAGTTCTGCCAAGTTGTCACAACTGGCGCTGTCATCGACTCGTGCTCTTGCTTTTATGCGTGCAACGGAGTGTTAGGTTCAAGGAATGTGTTCGTTATTAATGAACGAAGAACAACGAAACTGTATTTTCATTAATAAAACCACAGGTTTGCATAATTTTTTAAATCATTAAATAAGATTACAATGTAATTTTAATTAAAAATAAAAATATTTTCCTTTAAAAATGTGCCCAAGGTCCGTGTAATGGAGTAATAAAAAAATGATAAAATTACTGTTTTGATTGATCAAAGATGTCGCTGCTGAGGCTTAGATGAAATTAAGTAGAGGCAGAGAGAAAAGAGTTACATTTATTTCTTTACAAAATAAAACTTTTATTCCATTCAAGCACTTTTCAAATTAAAAAAAACTTTTCCACATTTATAAAATACTATAATTATTTTCTCTCTGTACTATACTCAACATGTTTTTATTATTGCAACACTTGACAAGCTCATTGTAGGATTCGAACCCGGGACCTTCTTCTCGGCATCCGACGTCACTACCACTGAGCTATCATCGCCTTAAAACATTAGATGGATGGATGTTTGTTACTCTTTCACACAAAAACTACTGTACGGATTTGGATCACAGATAGTTTAACACATAGAATACCTACTTTTTATTCCGAGAAAACATAAGATTTCTTCAACATGGTATTGACCACGTAAAGAGTAGGAAGGAATTACCTCATAAGGGCTCAGCTGTGAGAATCTCACCTTAATATCCTGGGGATATCAGATAAGTGGATTTGGATGTTTTACAGGTTGACAAGCAGCGATCCACCTATGGTAAGTAGGTGATTGATAGATCTTAGGTATACTTGAGGGTGGTAGCCAGCCCGGTGGACTACAAAGTACCCTACCAATGTTTTTTTTTTAATGGCAATCGTCCGTTTGGGCACTTCTGCCAATGTCAGAGTTTAAAAACGGGGAAACGGAATAAAAATAATGCCTAGCTTCGGATTTGGAAGGAAGGACAAGGAGATCAGGGAAGTAAATGTAAAGAGGGATAGGGTGAGACAAGGAAAGGTTTTATAATTTAATGTTATTAAATAAAATAAAAGAAGATATAATATTATAAACATCACTACAATTGTAAGAGAGTAAGGATGATATGTTTATGGGAAATGGGACACGGAGGGATATTAAGCTGTCTAGGAAAGAAGAGCGGTCATAATTTTAGCAAGCAAAAAAAATATGATTGACGTCACCCACATCAGAACCACACACACAATTTGAATTATCCACAATATGATACCAATATGTTATGGTTATATTTTATGAAGATACGGCTTGAAGGTACACACGGTTGTAATAGGCGCTATTTTGCAATCTAAATGTGTAGCTTGATCTGTGGCTTAGTGTACTAATTCTGAAAGTGATTCTAAACTCAAAATAAGTTTTGAGTTTAAAATATTTGAAATTTGTATTTAGGTACTATGCTATTTACTAAAATCTAATAGCACCTAATAGGTTGATTTGTCATCACCAAAAAGAGACAAAAAGACATCCAGTTGTTAAAACGTATTAAAAACCATTTTTGTTAAATCATAGCCAAGTTAAATAATTATTTAATGTAGTGAATATTTAATATTAACCTTATATTATTTTACTTATAGCACAGTTAAGTTACTATGTAACTTATACGCATTTTTTTAAAACAAAAAAAATACTAGATGTGGAAGACTCCGGTTTCACCTAGCTAAACTCCAAAAATCACGTTGACTCGTTGCTGCGTTAAAGAAGGACAAGCCAACAAATACATTTATAACATTAGTAAGGATTAATAAATAAGTTAACAAAAACTTCTATAATTTCGAGTGATTATGTTTTTACATAAATACACTGCACTTTTAAGTAACGTTTAGATTGATAAATTTGAGATATAAAGTTTCACAACATAATGCATGCTTATAGATGTGTTTATGAGGCTATAAACATGATTAATTAGAAACGTAATAATTCTTTATACTTTACATTGAATAATACAATTAAAATAAATGTTTTTTTGTTTATACTGGCGGTCTTGACATTAGGCCAAGCCTGTACCGTGAAGGTCAGAAGAAAAGAAATCCCTAATTTAAATCAAACTTTAAGCAAACAATTGTACGAACCAAATAAGGTAGGTAGGTAACATAAACAAAAAATAATAAAAAAATACTTATTTATAAAACAAAAAGACCTGACCAACATTATACCTATTACCTAACCACATTTAGACAAATAAAGACATATATAAAATTAAAAACATGCTTTATGCTGTTAATTAGGTATTTACAGCAGATCATTATTGCTTGCACGATAAAAGGATTTATATTGATAAATCTAATCAAATTAGAACTGAAAATGCAAATAGAAAATCATGTCAACAATAAACCGATCCCTTGCTTTGTATGAAGCTTTGTCTCTGTCACAAATAAGCATAAAAGTGAAATAGAGAATACACTGTACTGAAAACACACTTGGAGATTAATAAACGGTACTGTGAAATTTTGCGCTGTACATTGATCTGTTAGTGGAGAAAATACTCATTCGAGTTTCAACTGGTGAAGCAATGATTGCTGTGTTAATACTGATGTTCCACGATATGTGAGTGTAGGGTACAGAGTCCGCGCCCCCCGCTTTAGTAACGTCACAGTTTCTTTATCATCATTTCGGAGGCAAACTTAACATAGTATGGCCGCGGTCGGGAAGTATTCTCAGTTTTACTTCCACAAAGAATACGCGATAAATATTGCACGGAGCGAATTACGAAAGACTTTTTTCAATAAATTCTTTACGCGAGTGAGATAAACATTATAACAAGTGTTAGCATCTAAATTAAGACGCGACCTTATTTGCATTTTTACAATTTTCTCTTAAATATATTTTTAAAATTAACAAAATGTGGTTAGTAAGTCAACCTAATTCTGTGATTTTGGAAGTCAAAGTGGACGGCAATGCAATTGGCCAGAACTGCCTTGAAAAGGTAAGATTTTAACTGTATCACCTAATTGTTAAGTTAATTGAATAAACAGTTCTAATGACAGTTACAGTCTTAACTAGTCACGTTAACATGAAGAAACATAACGATTGTTTACATTCGAATGCAACTACATATAAACAATGATGTCCAAATTGTGTAATTCTAGCTAAAGACAGGGACTGTAAGATTACAATAGTAACAAGCCAATTCAAAAAATGATTTGTTTTTAATTTTCTACACTGTCTTTATGATTATTATTTGATATAATAAGAAACTCGAATCACAAAAGCATTGTGTTAGTTCGACACGTTAGCTACGCTACGTCACGACTGTTACCTTGCGGACTTTGGACCCGTCAAATGGCATAGCATTCTCTACGTTCACGCTTCACCTTCGTGATATTAAACTCGAAATACAAAATGCATTGGCCATTGATATAGAGAATTATGTTTCTTTATTATCATGTTACTGGCTTAATCGTTTTTAGGTTTCATTCAGTTTATGGTTTTTAAATGTATGAAATATGGTACGGCGCTAAAATACTTCACCGGTTTTTTTGGCTTCATTCCAGACAATCATTGCATCCAGATCGGATTTAGGACAAAATGAATAATTTCTACGTGAACGTTTTATTGGTAGTTTACTAAAAAAAATGTTGCATATTGCGTGAAGCAACGCCTCGTTTGTTTATCCAACTTAAAAACTCGACTTGTATACACCATTTGACACTAAAGTATCTCCATCGATAATCCGACCAAAAAGCAGTCACATTTGGTCATAGGTTATTTATAGAACAAGGTGTTTAAACTAGACTTTGCATTGTTCATTCTTGAAATAAATTACTATTCAAGTCGACAAGTTGTGGTACAGTTGTTACATATGTTTTTTTATAATTTTCATTTAGGTATTTAAATACCTACCTACCTAATTATGTTCAATAACCCATGCATCTTATTGAATGATGGAAATATTGTATTTTATAATAATAGCCAAATAACCAGCACCAGATTGTGTAGGTACTAGTAGTGTTCTACCATTTACTACATAACATACAATCTAGATTCAAAGTTAGGCACTGCTATTACCTACTTACTGTGTTTAATATACCTTTTTGAAATATTGCGATAATAGAAGAGGCATGGAATTGGCCCAATCCATCCCCCTACTTGCAAAAAGAAAAAATAATTTGCGCAATCAACAATGGTAATTTCCCCGAAAATTTTAATTTCACATCAAGACTACATTTATGACTATGGTTACATGTATTGGTATAGGTACTAATATATAATCATCAAAAGAATTTCATAATATTTCACGTCTATCAACATCTCTGATTTGAATTTGTCATAAATTCGTTCATCCGCTACGTTTCAAGGAGCAAGCAGTTATTCACGCGGTCGTTTTAACACCGGTGATTGTGTCCCGAGTCCAAAGTCCAAGCGTCGAATAAACAGCTGTGAACTCTCTACACGCCCGCCGTGCGCAGGAGCACGTGCGCATTGCGTGATCAGGCCTACATTTCAACAGTCTATCACTGTAAAATACACTCTATGCTATGGAAATAAGAGCTAGGCTAAATGCATTATTTGTATTTGTTTTCCAGCTATGAAACGAATTTTCACATTGGAAAGAAAGAGTAGGTATAGTTTGTTGCTCAAGTCTGTGTTAAATAACTATTTAGACTATTTTCGACTATGATTGGAAAGGTACCTATAATTCCCACGAAGGTTTATGCAGGAATTGCAGGGATATACCTATTTATTGTTTCTATACTGTATATGTGAGCCACGTAGTACACAAATTATTAAGTAACCTCTGACCAAGTGTAGCTTGTACTTTTAATTCATGAAATAATTTATCATATTGCCAAAATATACCTATTTTAACTTTAACTACAAAAAAACCAACCACGTTTTTAACGAACTTGGCGCCTTTTTAACATTTCTGTCTTTTATCAAATTACTTAACCTCAAAATTAAGAAACGACTACGAGCAATTCAGGCTGCATTGTCAGACTTCCTGCTATGCTTATAAATAAAACATTTTATTCCATCAGACATCTTCTGCGGAAGTATTTTCTAAGAAGTTAAGAACAAAGTTAATACAATATTTCCCAACCAGTTTCGATTGCCTAATTTTGAAGAATGCACTTGAATTCTGAACTAGATTTTTATGCTCCGAAAATACCACTATGCCTCTTCGCGTTCTCATACAAAACAGAGCACATGCTATTATGGCATGGCATCACATTTTTCCTCATAGCATTATTATTAGTAACCTCTATTTCCTACAAATAAGGTTCAAATTCCTATATGTCAACGATAACCCTCAACGGTCAATGCTGGGTCCAAACTCCAATCCATGTGTTATATTTAACTTTAGTCACGAATGTAAAAAGGTAAATGATGTAATTTGGTTTTAATAATAGTGCAGTACAAGGTACATTATTAATAAATAAATATTAGGTAACTAATAAGTTAGGTATTTTAGCTTAGAAAATATTTGTTTTTAGTGATAGGCTGTCGCCAAGCACATAGTCTGAATCATGAAAGAAGTTCTATGGCCCACCTCTATTTCAGAGGAAATAAGGTAAATTTAAATAGGGTATTGACACTGTCAAAAATAAATGACCAAACACTAACCAATGCATAAAACATCTAAAAACACATGGAAATATCAAATATGTTGTACATTTAATGCTTTTTATGATTTTTAATTACCAGTGGAACCACTAAGAGTAGATGATTTGATGCTGTGAAACTATGACGTCATAATGTAATATTTCATGCAAAATTCCTTATAAACTATCGTTTTGATATTTATTAAAAAGTAGCTGATTTGATGTGTCAGTCAACTATCCTATTGTGGGATACTTCAAGGTAGCCCGCGAAATTAAAAATTTTATTACGTTTTTGCGACAAGAATGGTAGTGTATTTACTAATTAATAAGAAAAGAAATCAGCAACATATTTCTCCGAGTTTTTGTGGTTTCTATTTCTATTTTTCCCACAAAATCTTTGTGAAATATGTTGATGATTTCTTTTGTTATGCATTCTCAATTTCGCGGCTAACCCGAAGCATAGCCTTAGTGGTGTGCCTTAGTAGTGGTGGACCAACAACTTCTAACAAAAAAAATGCGTGAGATGAAGATTATTATAAGATAACGTGAGAAGGTAACGTGAAAGAGCATTTATAGACAATCAGTAATAAACGATGACCAAAATTATTAAATATGTTATTGATACCAAAAGAGTCAAGTAGGCAGGTAGGTACACTCAAGTTAATAAAGTGCTGCTATGTAACTTTGTTTAATTGCGAAATACTGTTGTTTATGCAAAATCTAAAACTAGGTCTAACAAACAACTAAGTACTTACCTAGATACTAACAATAGCTAAGTGAGGTAAATTATTTGCAAATATGCAACCTTATTTCAAGTTTCGCCATTCCATACATACATAAACGTATCTTTTTGTCTATAAGTAATAATTTAATAGTAATTTGATACTAATATGAAATAGGTACCTATTATTGCGTAAAAATGATTGATTTGATGTTGGACTATACCCTATTGGACTTTGTGAAGATTGTTATTTTTTTTATTTGACTGGTAACACTTACGTACATACAACCCAAATCTAAATTGTAATTGGTGTTTTGTTGAACTTTCCAATTGGTACTGTGGACTTCGTACCGTGACGTCACCACGGCCTCGCCAACGGCTCATTGTTTGTCACAATATTCTCTTATTAGTTTATGTTCGCCTGGTACTTATCACTGCTCTTAATACGGTTAACAATGGATGAACTGTTTGTTTGTTTGTAGTACGTATGGTGCATACATAGGATTTTTGTAATCTTATAAGTTCTTTAATTGTTATGACAGTGATTTTCAAACTTTTAACGCCCCCTTTGTCCACTCGCACTTGGCCCATTTTTTTTCTATTTTGCACAACATGTGCTAACAATATGCTTCACTTCTCATTCTTCTTATTTACAATATGGCCCCCCAAACACATTAGAGGAGCCCTCTATTAAATTCGTGGGTTCTAACGACACCCTAGTTAGGGGGAAAAATACGCCAGAGTTTTAGGAACCATTGACATTTAGATACACCCAAAAAAGTTCGGTATCGAATTAATTATGTAAATGATGTTTTGATCACAACATAGATAAGTGCCTCTCTCTGATTGCAACTTTCACTATAAAGGCATCACTCACTTTCGTAATGCGTTCTTCCTGCCTACTTGGGAACTACTACTATACTTAGATTAGCTGTAATAACTTTCGAAAGAATAAAGTACAAAAATACATTTGCTGACCCTACAAAGCTTTGTAACAGTTATCCTAATAAATTTCAAAAGGAGAATGAACGAAAATACCATTAATACCCGGTATTACCATTGGGACAATTGCCTGCTTTTAGTTTTAAAGAAAAAAAATGTATCATTTTTTAATGTTTGAGAACATAGTGGGAAATTAAGTCATTATCTATTGTTATTATTTAAATACGTAATTAATATTCCAAATGCGTCAATCAGTTATAAAAAAATGACAATTGTATGTACCTACCAACCTATATCCTCAAAAAAGTTTGCTTCATTCTCTTATTATAATTAATACCTAACAGATTCTCAGATATTTAAATAATTAATGATAATATTATAATGATATTTATAGAATAGTCACATGCCTAAACATGAGAATCAAACAATCTAATTAATTGAAACTAGTTTCCGTCGCACAGTTCTACGCGTTTTACGAGAAAAAAACATGCATTGCATTTTACTTTTTCTGCTTCGTGTTTTGTTAACTTATTTGTTAGAACTTTTGACGCTACAGCAAATCGCGATGATATAGGATTTGTCACGCAGTTAGTCTATGGTACAGATTTATAAACTGTTTATTAATCTGAGGTCTATGGTTAAAACTTCGAGCTTTTTAAAATGCAAAACATAATAAATCAAGCCTTTTTTGGTCACATGGTGATAAAAAACCGCATAATAAAGTGTACCTATCTACCTACCAAACGAGGAAAAACACTTGACCATTTTTATATAGGTTACACCCTTGTCATACCTAACTATATTATGTTCTAATGTTATAAAAATGCCAGCATTGGAATTAAAAAATTATATATGTATGCATATCTAAATAAAGCTAATGAATTATATTAGTTTTAATATACGCCGCTTAATATAAGCATACCTAGGTATAAAATAAGCTAAATCACTAAGCATGCAGTCATTAAAAAATAAAACGTCAATGATGCAATGTAATGCAAATTTATGCAATATCAAATCGTATTTAATTTTATTCCCATTTCGTAGTTATGACTTTTTTGTTACGTTTGGGTTACGTTACCATTTCAATGTTTTTCGATATAAGTTGAATAGTTCAGGTAGGTATTCTATTTTTTTGATATGTAGCTAAAGGACGTCCCACCTGCTAGCCAACGGGTAACATGAGAAACACAAAGATACATAAACGTTGTTTTTTTTAGTAACATCTAGTCCCACGTCGTGAAATTTAAATACCACAGATATTTGTAGACACACATAAGGGCTCAGGTATAGTTCGTTGACCTACGTGACTGAGATCACGCTACACCGTCGTGATCTTCGACCAAACCTTGGCTTACATTACCGCCCGGTATCTTTGCACCGATGAACACACGACCTTACCTTGCCCATCGAGATTTATAAAACTGTATCTCTGATTTCATCTCATTATTATTAATATCAAAAAGGAACTCTATTGTCTTACGTTTGAACTTAATCTCAAAGGTGGCACCGTTGCGGATAGTATGCTAAGAGTCTAGTGGAACAAATCTACCTATACCATTTTAATTGATGTCGTATGCCTCAAATGCAGCAGCAGGTACATAGTGATAGGTATTCGATTTTCAGTTTTTTTAACAATAGTAATTAGGTTGACAATCAGTCAGGCCATCCAGTTTGATAGCCATCGGTATCATTACTCTGGGTACTACGAAGGACTAGCTAATACTAATGTCTAATGGTATCTCTCACATAAAGCTCAAGTTCATTGTAGGATACATTTGACGTCACAACTCGCATTCATCTCTGCATATCAACATCTCCGTAGTATAAAACAAAGCCCAATCATTTAGGGTCTGCGCGGTAGAGCGGTCGTCATATCGGCATTCACTCCATTCTTACTCATGTCATTTTTCACACCAACCACTCATATTTCAAATTCTTCCTAGCCAACTAAATTTTACCTTGCGTTTACTAGAATTCATTAAACGAATGGACTTTGATCAACAATCAAGATTGATAACAAGAAAATCCTTGAGTGATTCATAAAATTATTTGTGACGTTGAACGAAACATTATCCTCTCATTCAATTCTTGGTAATCAATTTGTACCATATCACGGGTATATCCCCAATTTTACTGAAAATCCGCTGTGGGTAAATGGTCAGCTCAAAAGGGTTTTATAAGCCGTTCCTTTCTCAAGGCTGTATTAAAATTCTCAAAAAAAATAAGCGAAAATTAGTAATTTTAACTTGAGGAAATGGTAATGAAAGTCATAGCCCCTGGCATGTTCTACCTTTCTTATATTTATTAACCATGGGTATAATTTCGTCGGTCCCCCGGACATGAGGAAGGCTGCATTAATATTGTCAAAAAAGAAAAGATAAGTAATTGATCCTTAGTACTTAATACTTTTTTCTTTTTGTGCCTTCATGGCATTGTAACAGGTCGGCAACACATAAGCAAGATCTCTGGTCTGGTATGACAAATAGTGATAGGGGACGGTAACTACTTACCATCAGATGGACCGCCTGTCTCCTAATACTTTCTTTAAGGCCTGTCTGCATGCCAGCATTCTGACATGGAATAACGAAGGATTTTAGCTCCAATTTTTTAGGGTTCTATGGACAAAACAACTTATTTGTCCGGCGGTCCGGGTGTATTATTTTTTGAAATGACTAATATTGGTAGTCTGGACTGATGGCTTCATCAACCTTACGGGCAAATCGGCAAGCGTAGAGGGCTCTCAACCGGCCAACATTTTTTCAGACGAATCTCAGAAAATTTTAACCCAACTCACCATACCATTTACGCTGGTAGGTAGGTATAGCCTTTGTTTAAAAATACTTTGTTTAGATTGTTTATCTTTATTCTTCTTTCTTTGTCCTCTTACTGTTAGTTCAGTATCATGAGTAACATTCGTGTATCCAAGGTGACAAACAGCAAATATAAATTATCTATCTAACAGCGACAAGAACGTTAAAACAATTTGCACTGAACTGTGATAACCTTACTTCCTACCAACATTGCTCTCCATTAATCTCCGCAAAATGATAGCAACTGATAATGTGCAAATTGTATTGTTTATGATAAACTCACGGGCTCGGGCTATCGGTCATCAGTCCAGGGATGATGTCATCATGTCATTATCCTATAAATTGAAGCTTCATAAAGCTGACAACGTATTGCGAGCAAAGTTTAAACGATGATGTAAAAATATATTTTAAGGTGCCTCTTAAAACCGGTTATTTACCCTGACCATAATATTAAGGACGTGACCTCTTATTTATTTGAGAATTCATTGTCAAAATAAGGACGAAATGGGACAGTAAAACAATCTACATCGTTACTATACTAGTAGATTCAAAAATTATTTCACTAATAGGAAACTACATTATGCCCAAGTGCTATAGTCTACTTTATATCCCAGGAACGCGGGTGAAACCGCGGGAAACAACTAGTAAATAATATTTATCATGAAGTAAAAACAAAATTGTAGATAAATAAGTACTATGCCTGCTTAAACAGATAAAAAATACTTAATGACACATAAGACCCACTATCACCATGTTTTTGAATAACAAGATAATCATTATTTAGATAATACCTAATTACGTATTAAAATGATATAATACCGGATCTTTGTATTATTTCAAATAAATGTACCTACTTTTCACACTGTTTTTCGGAAGCTTCTAGAATATTATGTATTTGCAAATGTACATAGTCCATTTGACCCTTCTGACATTGAACGAGACCGAATATCACGAACTCGAGATTAGAAGTGGTTTTACTACTTTGAATAATAGTAAAATGATCATATTTTTATTATCATATCGATGAATATCTGAGTTTTACAAATACCATGGTCTTTTTAGTGTCGTATTTGATATTAGTAGGTCTTGTGAAATTGCAACTAAGAGAAACGCTAGAAATGATACAGTGATCATGTATTAATAATAAGTTCTTATTGCTTCGAACCAAAGTTACCGACAAAGCCCGAAGAATTGCCAAACTTAAGTGGCAGTGGGCGGGGCACATCGCTCGTAGAACCGACGGCCGCTGGGGCAGAATGGTTCTCGAGTGGCGACCACGAACCGGAAGACGCAGCGTGGGCAGGCCCCCCACAAGGTGGACCGACGATCTTGTTAGGGTCGCGGGAAACCGCTGGATGCGGGTAGCGCAAGACCGGCCATCGTGGAGATCCTTGGGGGAGGCCTTTGTCCAGCAGTGGACGTCTTTCGGCTGATATAATGACGATGATGATGATTGCTTCGATAACAAAACCTTGAATTAATTAATAGCTAGTACAAATTTAAGCCTTTTGCAAGATTCATACTTCTATTTTGCAACAACTCGGTAAATAATATAACTGCATATAATGTATATTACCGGTACCAGCTTTGTAATAATTAAAGTAATTAATTATAAAAGGTTTCTATAGCTTTATACAAAAAATAATATCATCAAACATCAAAAATCCTGCGAGCTGCAAAATATTTTACTGGTAACACGCTAAGCGGGTAAAAAGGTGTAAACGTCAACACAGAATCTATTGAAATAAGAAACAAAGCAGTGACAGTTAATCTGTAATGTTAATAATATTGCCTAATAGTAGATTCTCAAACTCGATAATATAGTGTTTGAATAATTGTGGACCAAAAAGGGCACCTTGCGGTACGCCATGAGGTTATAAGTAATGGCGCATGGCGTTCATGTTACGATGATCACGTACCCTATTTGCTATCCCCTCTTCTAGACTACCGGTTCACCCACGCACAATATTCATGTTGTTAGTGTGCGTTTATAATTCTTATATCCATACAAACAGTATCAGTAGCTCTGGTAGAAACTAAAGTCCTTTAAATAGCTTCTAACCTAAGTAATCATGTAAAATTTTGTAGGTAACAATTCAAAATTATGTCTAACGTAGATGAGTTTACCGTGATGATTTTGAGAACTTTAGAAGTTGAACCATGGACTTTTGAACAGTGAATTTAAAGTCGTCATAAAAATAGTTGGTAAAGTCAAGTCAAGGCGTAAGATTAAGAGATAAGACCTTTATTTAAACGCATTTCGTATGTTAAGGGGGAACGTTCGGTTGGAGCGCGAAATTCAAATTTTATCACGTTTATACTACCATTCTTCTCGCAAATAACATGTTGATAACTTACGACCTATAACTGAGCTGCAATTAGCAAAAAACTTGATAAAATTTGAATTTCGCGCTCCAACCGAAGGTATACCCTTAAATCAGAAAGTTGGAGAATATCCAATTCTCAATGTCATTGACCAGATGCTTATTAACTTTTGCTAAAATGAATCACCCTAAAAAGTGATTTCTTCTCCAATGGTCCCCTTAGAAACAATTTTAAAATGATCAGTACAATAGTTCACACTTTATTGTTCAGTAATTTATGAGTGACTGTACCTAAAACATGTTAATTTGAGTAAAATATTACGTTAGTTTCATCATAACTAATCTTTAAGATAAAATAGTTACTTAATAATTTTAAAATATGTAAATTTTACTGAATGTTGTTACTTTACATAAACTAGTAAGTACATCTTGAATGGAGAATTAGGAAAAAAATTACAGGATATAAAATACATTTCGTTGTATTACGTTTATCTATCTACCATCACATTCTACGTCATTTCTGTATGACGTGTCATCCCAATTTGGCCTGTATTAAAAAAACTCTGAATATTTCAAGCGTTCACCACGTGGGGGTTTTTTTTATTTGGCTTCAACCCAATTCTTTACTATTCCCAATTTGTTAACCTTTCTTTGATAGCTACCATTGACAAGGTTGATTGAAAATACCTTCGAATACTAAGATTACCTTCCTCATTTAAAGGAGTTACCTTAGTGTGAAATCACAATGATTTTCCAAGGAATCTTTACTATCTTAAAAGTATTCATGATTAGAAACGGATCTTGGAACATCGTTTATCGCAACGTTACTACGCGGTTTTTGCGATAACGTGCTGACAATCTTATTTGACGTAGAATAAGATTAAAATTTATAAGTTGTTGTCAAGTGGACGAAATAGCCATGTCCAAAGTCCACTCGATGTTTTTACTCGTCGTCCGGGTCGTTGGCGAATATTAATTGGTCCAGTGTCTTTCAATCTTTTACAGTTTAAATAATATTCTAGCGACCCCCTAGGGCCGTAAATAAACAAAACATTAGTGTCTTGAAAGATTTCTTTTGGGACCTAATTTATTAAAAAATCAAGTAGGTACGTACCTACACTCAGTAAGGAAGCCGCGAGATATCTGAAAATATTTTTTTATAAGACCTATAAAAACATTTTTCTTTTTCCCGCTACCCCCAAAGTACGGTTTCACGGACGGTGGGCCTTAGGGTCGCGCGACCCACAGATTGTAAAACACTGGTTTTCTTTGTCTGGGTAAGAAATCTTCGTGAATTGCCTCTAAAGTGCCTAATCGAAATGACTAATCCTATTGGAAGAAATCTTACGAGTGTTAGTGTCATTCAGTTTTATCTATCATACTATTTCCGCATCGCAGTTTCTCCCGCGATCCGCTTACTTGATGTATGATTTTTTTTTTACACCTTGGGCTACATTATTGATGTTTCCCTAATGACGGCGAAAGTTTTTTTAAATCGGCCAGTTTTTAGTTTATTCATTAATTATAAACAAAAATACAAATTAAAATTTATTCTATTTTATAATGATTAATCTTTTCACAATATTAATTTTGAAGATTTATTTTCGATCTAGCTCTTTTAGTTGTCAAATGATGATTGTAAATATTCTGATGTGAAGATATCACGCAGCCCGATTGGCCGTTATCCTTTAAAATATCAGCAGTAGATGTAAATAGGGTAGTTGACAGTGTCAAACAAAACTAAATGACCAAACACTAACCAATGCATAAAACATCTAAAAACACGTGGAAATAACAAATATGTTGTACATTTAATGCTTTTTATGATTTTTAATTACCATTGGAACCACTAAGAGTATATGATTTAATGCTATGAAACTATGACGTCATAGTGTAATATTTCATACAAAATTCCTTATAAACGATCGTTTTGACATTTATTAAAAAGTAGCTGATTTGAGTCAGTCAACCATCTATTATAAATACAATACAATACAGAAAAAGTAGCAATATAATGGCTGATGATGAAGATGTTCCCATAACTTTAAGAAGACGAATTTCGAGTTATGAATTGTAAAAAAAAGAAAAAAGCTAGGTGTGAGTGGTGTGACTCCCCACAACACAAAGATGGCCGCCGTTTTGCGCGGCAATGTCAAAAATGCGCATATATTAATTCGTATTCAATACTATGAAGGACGCAGACATGGACATAAATTATTATTAATTATACTAGGTACTATACACCTTAGTCTGTTAATTTGAATGATCAAAAATTATGTATTTTTAACTTATTTAAATAATAATGTTTTTAGAAATAATGGGTAAGAGAAAAAGTAAGCGATGTATTTCCAAGTGTTTAGAGGTCTACGAACTAAGTACAATGTTTATTAATTTTGCATGAACGAACTTGACTATTCTGATCTTTAGTCGCCAATTTTTTTTTAATAGTATATGAACTTAATATTACATAGAACGTTAATTTCTTATGTAAGATAATTATATGGCAACCCTAACCTATTCAATGATTCTCCATCTCATATGTAACTAAATGACATTTAAAACTACTAAAAGTACCTACCTAAATGCACTGTACAATAGGGATGATGAGTGGGTAAAAAATAATTAATTCTATTTAGTCCGTCAGTTAGGTTATCAAAAAATATTGGATACGTATTTTTTATTTTATCAAATCAATAAAAACTTTCAAAGATAGGTCGCATCAAAGTTCAGGAGTGGAGGTTTGTAACGTCACTTTTCTGTAAAAAGTGTACTAAAACGTGACGTCACGCGATATTCATACGCACTGTATCTTCGTTATTTTTTGTTTTCAGAACTAAAGAAAAAACATGTGTCCAATATTTTTTGGTAATCTAACTGACGGACAAATTTTTTTTTTTTAGTCATCACCCCTATTAAGACTCAGTAAACACTATTACTTATTCAAATATGAGTACGTAAACACTTAGTAGGTGACATTATTTATTTTTATTATCAATGGGTCTAATTCTAGAATCAATGTGCATAAAAACAAGTTTACTTTAGGTACCTACGTTGAATTAGCAGATCACGATGTAAGGACTAGCAGTTGTACATTTTATTACAGAACAGCGACCCGCCCCAGCTTCGCACGAGTGTACAAATCTTTGAATTTCTCGGCTTTTCTGTACTACGAGTATAATATGCATGTATTCCTCTTGAATCGCTCTATCTATTGCTGAACTGCATTAAAATCCGTTGAGTACTTTAAAAGACCTAAGCGAACAGACAGCAGAAGCGACTTCATAATATACTTTTGTTAAGATTATGTACACACGGCCACAGATCAAGCTACACATTTTTGTTGCAAAATAGCGCCTATTACAACCGCATAAGGTGCCGCAATGGCAGCTTGATCTGTGGCCGTGCGTACTTACTACCTTTTTATATTCGGTGGTACTCATGTTATCTGTACAAGAAAGAGCATTCACCCTTCAAATAGTGCGGTGATTATGTTAATTCCCCATTTAACTGTTTCTTTGTCTCAAAATGATAATGTCGACGCCCCCGGGGAATAAAATCGTAATAGACAAAAGTAAATTTTACAGGACGAGCAAAAAACTGTTATTCTGTTTTACCTCATAAACTAACCGGCCTATAGTAACATACAATACATCATTTTTTTCAGTATTTTTTTTTCTTAATAAGTAGCTATAATAAAAAAATATATAATGTATACTTTTAAAGTTATTACGAAAGATGTATAATACTGATTTTATATTTAAGTGTATCCTAAGTAACGGCACATAACGATTTTATTCTCGTGAAATTGTAATATCATGAAAACTATATCCCTACATTACGATGTTTTTCTACAGTATTTTCATGAATGATTGGTAATTGTAATAAACTAATACGATTTTGTTCTTGTAAAAGCTACCAGTGTCTTTTTTCGTTTAGCTATATAACGACTTTGTTTTTGTATAAATGTGCTTAGAGAGTTCATCGTAATATGCAGTAATGTTTATGAATTTTGGTTATAAATTATTGTAACATTGTTACTGCAATACCACTAGGTACTGGGTACTTCGTGAGTGCTTTTCTACACTCAGTCAGTACCTACATATTGTAAAAACTTAAATAAAATAAACAATGCAGTAAGTATAATAAACATAATTTTTATTTAAGAAAATCACAATTGTTACAATAGGCATTAATCAGTCTTAGTTCTAAAAAATCAATCAGTCTGTTTCATTGCTCTCACTGTCACAGTCATCCTCACCTAAAACGGCTTCAGTATTATTTGTGCTTATCAGCGAATTGTAAAAACTGTGATAATGGAGGGGTATGGCGTTAATCCTACAAAGACTTGATAGGTCGTCGTGTAGAGCTTTAGAAATTGGAACTGGACCGTTATAAGCTGGCTGCAATATCACGTCATCAGCGATAGACGAAGTTGCTGCGGTAGAGACAGATTTTTGTTTTCTAGTGTTTTTAGTTGTAGTTGATCTTATATTCATTTCAATATAGTCGTCATCATAATCATATTTAAAGTAAACAGATTGTGGATGTGTATGGGCAACTTTTATTTCTTTGATCTTTGACCAATATATTTTGTTACCTTTTGCATCATTGAGCCAATTTTGTCCAGTAATCAATGATTTTATGTCATAAAAATTGTCTTGTCTCATTTCCTTGACTTTGTATTTTTCACCAGTTTGTTTAGCATTCATAACTATACCATATAATTGATCAGGTGTATAAATTTGTTTATTTTTCATTGCTCGTTCTACGCATGCATGCATAGAATCACCTTCATTTTGGCTGTGGCCAGATTCAAAGAAACGATGAACAATTTCCAGTTTGAACTTATTAGCAGCAAACAGATAAAGGGCAAACACAAATCTATTTTTATTCTGTCCTGCGCAACCATCAGAATAAAATGATATTTTATTTATTTGTTTATGATATTGTTCTTCAATAAAATTATAAAGACAGCTACCTATCTCTATTGATCCTCTTTTAGCAATTTGCAAATGCCACGTGTAACAGTATCCTTTCTTTCTTGAAGCATCGAAAACAGTGAAGTTATACACAGGATACTTCCGTTTATAATGGAATATTCCTACCTCTGACTGAGGTACGCCTAAAACCTTTTCTAAATCAAAAATTGCTAGAGTGAAGTTTACGTTAAGATTTTCCTTTTCTGAATTTTTGATTTCACGAATTCTTTCTTTATTATGTATATGTTTTGTGTATTTATCTTTTAATGATTCCTTATGTTCGCCTTCTGCTTGTTCATAAAGCGTACAAGTACCACATAAATCTTTCTTAGGATGAAAAAAAGAATAATTAAACTTTGTATTAAATATAGTCTCATACTGCCTTTTGGTAGCCATCTTAACATCACTATAACCTGTCTGTTCTTTGAACCAATCTGTGTATAAACGGTACATTTTTGATATATTCAAAGTTTCGCATAAATACTTTCTTTTGGAAGATTTTCTAACATAGTGTGCTTCTTTTACTGGAAATAATTTTATGTGTGATATGATGCTTTCTTCTGTTGGAACTGACATTTTGCGTGGTCGATTGTTATGTTTACCTCTACAGTCAGTTTTGTCAGAATCACTATTGTATTTTTCTATAGCAGTGTAAACCATTTGTTCAGATATTCGTAAAGTATTTAGGAAAAATACTTTACATACACGGACTTTATTATTCTCAAATGGCAAATAATAACTTATAGTTTGAGTTCGGTTTTTATTTCGAACAACTTGAAGTTTTTTGACAGAATCTGACATAATGTACTTAGTTATAAATTGCCATTGCAACTCATGGTCACCTAATTTATAAAATGTCTCCAAAATGGCACTCCTATTATTATAGGAAAACGTTTCACCACATTTCAATTTGCATTTACAAGAAGGTCCTACCGATTTTGCAAGGAACTGCTTTTTAGAATGACATCCAACATAGGCTTTTCCAGAGTTTTTTAAAGTTTTGGATTTATTGGCTATCCATTCTTTTTCATTTCGGCGTCGCTTACGGACCAAGTTGTTTGTGATAGAGAGAGGTTCAATAGAACTGCTTGGCAGTGACCCTGATACTGAAATTGTAGTGAGTGATTCTGATTCAGATGTACCTAATACTTGTAATGTTACAAATTCTTCATTCTCCACTATACCTTGTTGCCTTGGGCTTTTATCGCTATTTATAATTATAACCATCTCGATGGGGCTTAAATTAGATCTATTTTGAGGCGTTAAAGTCTTATTTATATCAATATTGTCATTTTTTACATCGATTATGCTATGTACAGAACCTTTATTATTCTCAATAGGAACTAATGTTTCATCGAGGTTTCTATCATCTGAGTCTAAAATAGTATTATCTTCCTGTATTGTGCAATCAAATAGAGTCGGCGTATTCGATTTACTTTTATTGGCATGAATAATATACCCATCTGGCGAAGCAACAAAATCAACATTGTCTAATATAAAAGAAAGGTTTGATACTGATGTTGGTGTTCTTATAAGCTGGTGATTAATAATGTCAATATAATCTGCACCTGAACTGGATAGCATTTCATTTTCAGTAGAATTTTCACGAGTTAGGTTTACTGTTTGTAGTTCACATATATCTAAAGATGGTTCCTGTACATTGTCACCTTGTTCACCGTAAGATGTAGCCGGAACATCTAAAATATTAACAGATATACTTAAATTAATATAAAATAATACAACAAACTCACGTTTTACAGATTGAGCAGGTATCTACGTACCAATTAAAATTTTTGTTGCTATGCCGTCACATGGAAGAATATCAGGCATTTCAACATCATTATTATCTTCAGACCCTGTAATGAAATAATTATTGAAAGTTAGTAGTAGCAGAAAGAAGAAGTAATAATATTCAGATAAATCACACACGGCCATCTAATCTCATACTAGGCATAGCTTTTAGGTAGGTACCTATTATGGCAACCAGACTCCCGGACACAGAACAAATAATCATGCTCATCACTCAAAGATTTGTTCTAAGTGGGAATCGAACCCACAACCTCCGGCTTAGCAGTGAGGGTCACTAAACACTAGACTAATACCTACTAACTTACGTTAGGGTTAAATTAACAGACCACACTAAGAGTTTAGACACGATCATAATAATAATAAGGTTCATAAAAATATTTATGGGAGGCTATCATATCTGAGCTCATACGAATATAATACACAGAACGCATAATACCTAAGGAGGTGGGTATTTAACTAAAAAAGAGAAATAAGCAGGTAAGTATACGAATTTCCTCCTTTAAAATTTTTATTTGAATAATATACCTATTTACGTAATAATTTAAAAAAAAATACTTACCACTTTCACATCCCTCAACCATTTTAAGAATTCTTCTAGCTCGTAATCCTTTATGCCGATATTCCATGGTTAAATTTATATATCGACGCCCCCGGGGAATAAAATCGTAATAGACAAAAGTAAATTTTACAGGACGAGCAAAAAACTGTTATTCTGTTTTAGCTCATAAACTAACCGGCCTATATTAACATACAATACATCATTTTTTTCAGTATTTTTTTTTCTTAATAAGTAGCTTTAATAAAAAAAATATATAATGTATACTTTTAAAGTTATTACGAAAGATGTATAATACTGATTTTATATTTAAGTGTATCCTAAGTAACGGCACATAACGATTTTATTCTCGTGAAATTGTAATATCATGAAAACTATATCCCTACATTACGATGTTTTTCTACAGTATTTTCATGAATGAATGGTAATTGTAATAAACTAATACGATTTTGTTCTTGTAAAAGCTACCAGTGTCTTTTTTCGTATAGCTATATAATGACTTTGTTTTTGTATAAATGTGCTTAGAGAGTTCATCGTAATATGCAGTAATATTTATGAATTTTGGTTATAAATTATTGTAACACTGTTACTGTATTACCACTAGGTACTGGGTACTTCGTGGGTATTTTTCTACACTCAGTCAGTACCTACATATTGTAAAAACTTAAATAAAATAAACAATGAAGTAAGTATAATAAACATAATTTTTATTTAAGTAAATCACAATTGTTACAATAGGCATTAATCAGTCTTAGTTCTAAAAAATCAATCAGTCTCATTCATTGCTCTCACTGTCACAGTCATCCTCACCTAAAACGGCTTCAGTATTATTTGTGCTTATCAGCGAATAGTAAAAACTGTGATAATGGAGAGGTATGGCGTTAATCCTACAAAGACTTGATAGGTCGTCGTGTAGAGCTTTAGAAATTGGAACTGGACCGTTATTCTTCAATAAAATTATAAAGACAGCTACCTATCTCTATTGATCCTCTTTTAGCAATTTGCAAATGCCACATGTAACAGTACCCTTTCTTTCTTGAAGCATTGAAAACAGTGAAGTTATACACAGGATATAATGGAATATTCCTACCTCTGACTGAGGTACGCCTAAAACCTTTTCTAAATCAAAAATTGCTAGAGTGAAGTTTGCGTTAAGTTTTTCCTTTTCTGAATTTTTGATTTCACGAATTCTTTCTTTATTATGTATATGTTTTGTGTATTTATCTTTTAATGATTCTTTATGTTCGCCTTCTGCTTGTTCATATACGTTCATACACCGACTTTATTATTCTCTAATGGCAAATAATAACTTATAGTTTGAGTTCGGTTTTTATTTCGAACAACTTGAAGTTTTTTGACATAATCTGACATAGTGTATTTAGTTATAAATTGCCATTGCAACTCATGGTCACCTAATTTATAAAATGTCTCCAAAATGGCATTCCTATTATTATAGGAAAACGTTTCACCACATTTCAGTTTGCATTTACAAGAAGGTCCTACCGATTTTGCAAGGAACTGCTTTTTAGAATGACATCCAACATAGGCTTTTCCAGAGTATTTAAAGTTTTGGATTTATTGGCTATCCATTCTTTTTCATTTCGGCGTCGCTTACGGGCTAAGTCGTTTGTGATAGAGAGAGAGTTATCGTCATCATCAGTAGGTTCAATAGAACTGCTTGGCAGTGACCCTGATACTGAAATTGTAGTGAGTGATTCTGATTCAGATGTACCTAATACTTGTAATGTTACAGAATCTTCATTCTCCACTATACCTTGTTGCCTTGGGCTTTTATCGCTATTTATAATTATAACCATCTCGTTGGGGCTTAAATTAGATCTATTTTGAGGCGTTAAAGTCTTATTTATATCATTCAGATATTGTCATTTTTTACATCGATTATGCTATGTACAGAACCTTTATTATTCTCAATAGGAACTAATGTTTCATCGAGGTTTCTATCATCTGAGTCTAAAATAGTATTATCTTCCTGTATTGTGCAATCAAATAGAGTCGGCGTATTCGATTTACTTTTATTGGCATAAATAATATACCCATCTGGTGAAGCAACAAAATCAACATTGTCTAATATAAAAGAATGGTTTGATACTGATGTTGGTGTTTTTATAAGCTGGTGATTAATAATGTCAATATAATCTGCACCTGAACTGGATAGCATTTCATTTTCAGTAGAATTTTTACGAGTTAGGTTTACTGTTTGTAATTCACATATATCTAAAGATGGTTCCTGTACATTGTCACCTTGTTCACCGTAAGACGTAGTCGGTACATCTAAAATATTAACAGATATACTTAAAATAATACAACAAACTCACGTTTTACAGATTGAGCAGGTATCTACGTACCAATTAAAACTTTTGTTGCTATGCCGTCACATAGAAGAATATTAAGCATTTCAACATCATTATTATCTTCAGACCCTGTAATGAAATAATTATTGAAAGTTAGTAGTAGCAGAAAGAAGAAGTAATAATATTCAGATAAATCACACACGGCCATCTACTCCCATACTAGGCAGAGCTTTTAGGTAGGTACCTATTATGGCAACCAGACCCCCAGACACAAAACAAATCATGCTCATCACTCAAAGATTTGTCCTGGGTAGGAATCGAACCCACAACCTCCAGCTTAGCAGTGAGGGTCACTAAACACTAGACTAATACCTACTAACTTAAGTTAGGGTTAAATTAACAGACCACACTAAGAGTTTAGACACGATCATAATAATAATAAGGTTCATAAAAATATTTATGGGAGGCTATCATATCTGAGCTCATACGAATATGAACAATATGTATGTTTATAATACACAGAACGCATAATACCTAAGGAGGTGGGTATTTAACTTAAAAAGAGAAATAAGCAGGTAAGTATACGAATTTCCTCCTTTTAAATTTTTATTTCAATAATATACCTATTTACGTAATAATTTAAAAAAAAATACTTACCACTTTCCCATCCCTCAACCATTTTAAGAATTCTTCTAGCTCGTAATCCTTTATGCCGATATTCCATGGTTAATTTTATATATTATAATTATCACAGAATACCGTCACATCCCAACGACTTCAAATTACGCAATGATTGATTATTGTGCATGATCACGACGCCCAAGCATAGTAACTTGTAAAAACTTGTCGAAATTCGAGCGAAAAAGACAATAATAACCAAATACTATTATTAATAATATTAATAGAAGGAGAAAAAAATAGTATCACATTACTACATGTTTTCAAATTCATAAAGAATATTGTAATAGGTGTTTACGTGAAATAGTATTGATAATTATGTCAATAATAAAGCAGTAATATACGTTTACCGTTCAAGATTTACCAAACTAATTTAAGTAAAGCATGTTATTGAAAAGTGTTATCAATTTATTTACGTGAACAAAATCGTATAATGCCTTACCGATTTCTCGCGACATGCGTTCGTTCCATAATGAACGACTACGATGTTTTTACGGGAAGAATTTGTTACATGATTTCCGTAGAATAAAAATAAAAATTGTTATAACTTTATGAATTTTCTGTCAAAAAATCTAAAAAAAATCAGTAGGTGTATATCGACACCATAGATGCCGAAAATGCAAAAACATTAAAAAAGTGGTAATAGCGCATAACCATTTTATTCCCCGGGGGCGTCGATATTATAATTATCACAGAATACTAATAAAATTATGTGTATTTGTTTGTAAACAATAGAATACCGTCACATCCCAACGACTTCAAATTACGCAATGATTGATTATTGTGCATGATCACGCCGCCCGCGCATAGTAACTTGTAAAAACTTGTCGAAATTCGAGCGAAAAAGACAATAATAACCAAATACTCTATTAATAGAAGGAGAAAAAAATAGTATCACATTACTACATGTTTTCAAATTCATAAAGAATATTGTAATAGGTGTTTACGTGAAATAGTATTGATAATTATGTCAATAATAAAGCAGTAATATACGTTTACCGTTAAAGATTTACCAAACTAATTTGGTAAAGCATGTTATTGAAAAGAGTTATCAATTTATTTACGTGAATAAAATCGTATAATGCCTTACCGATTTCTCGCGACAAGCGTTCGTTCCATAATGAACGACTACGATGTTTTTACGGGAAGAATTTTTTACATGATTTCCGTAGAATAAAAATAAAAATTGTTATAACTTTATGAATTTTCTGTAAAAAAATCTAAAAAAAATCAGTAGGTGTATATCGACACCATAGATGCCGAAAATGCAAAAACATTAAAAAAGTGGTAATAGCGCATAACCATTTTATTCCCCGGGGGCGTCGATGTATTCTTTTGTTTCAAAAATAAGAATTAAATTGGTTGGGTACCTAATTGTTTATTTGGTTAAATACACATGTAGTAGGTAGGTACATATTTATAAATAAAATTGGTTGGTAGATATTTATTAGAGAATATTACTTACCTACTGTGAACCATCTAGCTGGGCTATGTGTATGTCTATGATTTCCTACCTACAACAATGTTACATTAGGTATAGTTATGTTACGTATTGGACAAGTATAAATAACACAAGACGAGTACCTAAACATTATCTAATCCGTGGGGCATTATGAGGGCAAACTTTTGTCTCTGTTTCATATTAATTCTTGGTGTCACTATAATGGACCATAGACATTCATAGTAATGTAAAAATAAACAATAATAATCCCTACTAATATTATAAATGCGAAAGTAACTCTGTCTGTCTGTCTGTTTCGCTTTCCCGCTTAAAACTCCCAACCGATCGCGATGAAATTTGGCACGCAGATAGTATATGTTATGGAGAATATCCTGGGAAATCATGAACCTCGGGAACGCGGGTGAAACCGCGGGGTATAGCTAGTAATAATATAAAGAGGAAAGATTTGATTTGCATTGAATAGGCTCCGAAACTACTGAACCGATTTGAAAAATTCTTTCACTAATAGGAAGCTACATTATTCCCGAAAGTTATAGGCTACTTTTTATCCCGGGAACGCGAGTGAAACCGCGCGGAACAGCTAGTGTAAACCTTCATTTTACAAAATAGTAGCAATCAAAATAACCTACAACATTATTATATTTGGCAACCAAATCTGTTACTGCAACCTGCAGTGCTGTTTAGCTAATAAATTCTCAGATTAATTTTACAGTTGAAAGTCTGCATGGCTTTAACGTTACGCGATTTGTTGGTCGACCAATCGTGCGTGCCCGGCCGGTGAGCACGCGGCGTGCGCGTGATTCGGTCGTGCTCGAAAACTAGTTAGCGTTAGAGAGAGACGGAGAGAAAACAACTGGGATGGCGCGTGTTCTCTTTCTGTGATTTAATGTTTTTTTTATAGACGCTCTATTTTAGCCACAAGATTGAGCAATTTATAACTGAAGGACCCTTTTAACGACGAGATTTAACGATAACATTCGGTTTTATGAAATTATCATCGCTTGGTGTAGGTAGATGTTGGAATTGGCTAAAAATATTCCTGTATGCAGTACAGGAATATTGGGTCGATGAACTTAAATTTTCCTCGTCAATTAACTAACGTACCTACTTACGGCAAAAATAATTACAAAATTAATTATTACTGTAATTATTAAAAGAAAATTTTCCTGCACTATTTTCTATAGAATGTTTATGTCTGTCTATGTCCAAAAATCCTCACTTTAGAAATGTCATTCGTAAGACAATTTAAAAATAAACACGTTGACATTATGTTCATCTTTGTATGATGACAGATTTTTTCTCCAATTTTAAATTGTACAGACTTTACGCCAACGACGCGGCGACGTTTGAAACCTGCATAACGATTACAGCTCCGAAAAGCTCGAATTCAAAGAATTGTCCTTTGTATGTTTAAAGAGATTGATTTTGTTAGTCTTATGTCAGACAAGATTTAGAAATGTTAAACAGACGAATGAAATTTATCTACACGAAAACCTCTTTAGACTTGTAAAATTGGAGTTTGTTATAAGTCAAAACCGAGTATCTACCCTTTTAATATAGGATTGAGGTACACAAATGGGTACTCCAAATAAGACCCTAGATATAGATCCAAAAATGAGGAAGTAACAACAATTTGCGGTAATAGTAAAGACAATAGGAAATAATTTGCCATTCTTGTCAAAATCCGTAATAGATGGGACGTGCCATGTCCTGCAACTTTTTAGGTCCAACTGAGTTAAAATTCACAACCAGTTTGATGCCCATCGTCGAGGGACATGTGGGACGGGTCGATGGCCGGCTAGCGAGAATCGCACGTGCTTAGCTTCAGAAGCAACTCCTCAAAAAGGCGGATAAATCGAGTTTCACTCTTTATGTTTTTACTTGAGATGAGAGCTTTTTGGAATTGGTACTGGGTAGTTTTTGAGATGTCGTCATTTTACCTATGTTTAGTTTGACTGAATTTTACTATGGGACTTACTCTGAGATCGCGAATAATAATTTCTGATCGAGCAAGGTTGACAATTTGTATGAAAAGTTTTAATAAGACACACAAGCCTTCTGGGAACCTTGCCGTTGATCGGCAGCAGCGGCCGCCTCAAGGATTTTCTTTACATGTAGATTGTATTCTGTACATGTGTTGTAAATAATTGTAAATTTGGTTGTCCATAGTACAAGCTCTGCTAAGTTTGGGATCAGATAACCGTGTGTGAAGAACGTCCCAGAATATAACATAACACGACGCGTCGCGAGCAACAGCTACTTGTAAATAAAAGAGAGAAAAACATTAAAGACACAAAATAAGGCTTGCTTAGTCATCTCAGTTTAAGTGTATTCCAACCAGTGGTAGTGTCAATTGTAACTTTTGACGTTTCATAAGAGCCATGTTTGTATGTACTTAAGTTTGAATATCCTTCCACCCAGGAAATGAAAATCTTTGGAAGATCAGAAAATAATTTTCTGTTATAATAAAGCCATGTTTCAACTATGTATACGTAAAATTAACATACTGTATACAAGGTTATTCTCTAAGTTCCAGAATATTCTTCGAAATGTTGACCTCTGTCAGTTATGAAATCTGCGCATACGACGCCTCTTTTACGTAAACTCTTTCGACATAGCACGCTTATTCGCTCATAACAATAACAACTCATACAACGCCCAAATCTTTCTGAGGTCAATGAAGAGGCACTTGGAAACTGTTATCTTTGTATTTAAAATTTAAAAACATGTCCTCTGCCCTTTTCGTTTTATTCTTTTATACCATCTTCAGGTAGTAAAATTTCTTCTCGAAATCCAACACATGTTGACAGTGAAATCTTGTTTTTATATCCCGTTAGTCTTGTCAGCCAATGGAGCGTAAATTAATTATTTTCCCAGAATGCCGATATTTGTGCAGAAAATTTAAATGAATTTCGAAAAGGTTGTGCAAAAAGTGTTCAGCTGTTTAATTTAAATGAAACAAAGACTGTTAGTCACGTAGACTCAAAAATATTCCATGACCTACTAACTTACCAACCGATTGAAACTAGATCTCGACTCTTTGATTCTAAATCATATTTCATAAACAAACACTCAACAAGTTATCGAATCTATAGGTCTAGGATGTAAGATAAGGTTACACTGGTACATATACATAGATCTCTCACGTTGTAAATCAATAAACATGTTTACTACGCTCGCACAAATCGTAAACCATGATTGTTAAACAACTTTACTGTTTGTTTGCTTCCACGTAACTATTGAAAAATGAGATACATCGACAGTCGATAAGGTAATCTATGGTGCACAAGGAAGAGAAGAATCGATAAGCAAGAGCGTTTGAGGATGCGATTAATCAGGAAAATGATGAAGGATATGTAGAGGATAATTAGGATAAGATAGACAAGCTATTAATAATATTATCAAGGTCGTAATTTAAGGTCATAGAAGTCGCCGCAAATCCGAAGAGGATGTAGACTTTACAAATCTCTGTGAACAGTTCTAAAATTGGTAGCGACATGGCCTTATAAAAGAACATGTAAAAATGGCTGCGGTCAACATTTACTCGAAGTAAATTACTTTATTAGACGTACTATTAAACATAGTACGTCTAATAAAGATCAAACATGTAATGGAAAATCAACGGATAATGTAAATATGAGACGTATTTTATAGCTCGTGTATTTAGTGCACGCTGCATTCATGCTAGTTCTGAATGATCATCATGAGGTAGCCTCGTGATCACATAAGAACTCCACTAGTTTATTAGTAGTGCTTTTAAGTCGTCGTGCTCAGAAAATAGCTGGGAAACGAGTTTCGAGGATGCATTTTCTTAAGGACACCGATTGTAGAGGCAATGGCCCCGATTCTGTTGATTACAACTGAACATCTCACTATATCTCTTTCTAATAAAGGGATGCAAGATATTTTAGTCCTGTCAGATTAGTCCGATCACTTATTTCAACGTGAATTTATTGGTCACTACTATTTACCCGTATATTACGACGGTATGGACTAAACTGACAGCATTAAAAATGTTCAATCTTTTCTTGAATAATATTAGTTAAGTTCGTAAACAACAGAATCGGTACCAATATTATATCTGCAGTGACCATCTTCGGATTTAGTTTGAAGTATTTATTTCTGTTCATCAACAGCATTCTATATATCCATTATAACAGGTTTGTTTATTGTAATTCATACCGCGTTTTATGCAATGTTATGCTCACCTATTTCCTCATGTTTTCCTGTGTCCAAAGGTTATTTACCATCATCGATATCACCGCGTTTTTGCATAAACTTAATATTGTACTCATTTCTGTAATATAAAGTATGTGTCTATAGGTATAGATGACGTCACATTTAAAAAGACAATGCCTCAATCATTATTCTGTACAGGCATCTGGCAAACTGCAGGCGCAGCCATGTTTTCATAACCCTCAAGTATTTTGTGCTGTTTTGACTCATAAATAATCTGGGTTATTTTAAAGCTGATCAGTTGCAATGCTATGCAAGGCAAAGGATAAGGACGGGAAATTTATTTTCCAAAATTTAAGCACATAATTATTCTAATTATTTTAACCTTAATCGACTTACACTTACAATCGAATAATTAACTTTGTGAAGTACTTCAAATTACAATCAACATGAATATCGATGCGTAATCTAAAAGTACATATTGGAATTTACATAGTTCTGTGTCCAATAGAATCCTTAAAATTACTGGAAAACTTACAGACTTATGTATTTCAAATACAATTCCATGTAATGCGATACAGCATGTTGATTTCGTATGTCACATGTAGGGCATGCAATTATCCGCCTCATTTTACTATCCGGATATTTCGGATACTTCCAGTTCACTATCCGAATAAATCCGGATAATATGGATAATTCGGATACCCCCATAGAAATGGGTAAATCAATCAGTCAACTTAAAAATATGTCTTTAATTAACATTTTTAAACACGCACGCTAAGTGCCTCATCAACCATTTATAATTAAGAGACGGCATCCACCCTCAATAGTTACCCCGCAAGACGCCCAACGAAATGCTCAACAGACAGATCTCAAAGTCTTTAACTCGCGACACACGCCAATTTAATACAGTTAGTATTAAAGAGGCCATTGAGCAGAATAAAGGCTCTAAAGTGTTCGCAAGAGATCTGTCTGTTGGGCAGAGCCAACTGACGAAGCTGAAGACTGAGGGTGGCAGAATCATCACATCAAACATGTCAGCTAACCCGACACTATACTGAAGATATCCCGGACGTCAGCCTGTACGAGATTAGAATGGCTCTCAAACAACTCAAGAACAACAAGGCGCCAGGTGATGATGGAATTACAGCTGAACTTCTGAAGGTACACCGATCCTTAGGGCCCTTCAGAAACTATTTAATTCCGTCATACTCAAAGGCCGGACGCCGCAAGCATGGCACAGAAGTGTGGTGGTGCTCTTCTTCAAAAAGGGAGATAATGGTGCCGATTCTGTTGTTTACGAACTTAACTAATATTAGACAAGTCACCTCTCTTTCATTTTAACCTTATTGAAAAAAAATAGAACATTTTTAATGCTGTCAGTTTAATCCATGCCGTCGTAATGTACGGGTAAATAGTCGTGACCAATAAAGATCGCGCTTAAATTCACGTTGAAATGTGTGATCGGATTAAACTGACAAGACTAAAATATCTTGCATCCCTTTCTTATATTTTCTATTAGAAAGAGATATAGTGAAATTAAATTTATTTTAGTTCGTAAACAACAGAATCGGCACCAATTCCCTATTCAAGAATTACAGACCCATTACATTGCTGAGCCATGTTTACAAGTTGTTCTCGAGAGTTCGACTTCCAGCCTCTCGAACAAGCCAGTTTCCGAAAAGGCTTTAGCACCATAGACTACATACACACGCGGCGACAAGTTATACAGACGACCGAGGAGTATAACCAGCCATTATGCTTAGCGTTTGTCGACTATGAGAAAGCCTTTGATTCGATTGAAACCTGGGCCGTGCTGAGGTCTCTTCAAAGGTGCCAAATCGACTACCGGTATATTGAGGTGTTAAAGTGTTTGTATGAGAACGCCACCATTTTGGTCCGTCTCCAGGACCAGAACTCGAAACCTATCCAATTGCAGCGAGGCGTGAGACAGGGAGACGTGATATATCCGAAACTGTTCACCGCTGCACGTCTTCAAACTTCTGGACTGGAACGGATTTGGCATCAATGAGTACATCACTCACCTTTGATTTGCCGATCATATAGTAGTCATGGCTGAGACCTTGGAAGACCTCAGTACAATGCTCGATGACCTCAGCAGAGTCTCTCAACAAGTGAGTCTAAAAATGAACATGGATAAGACGAAAATCATGTCGAACGTCCATGTTGCACCCACTCAAGGTTGGGAATTCTGCACTCGAAGTTGTAGAGTACTATATTTACCTAGGACAGACCATCCAACTAGCTAGGTCCAACTTCGAGAAAGAGGTCAATCGTCGAATCCAACTCGGCTGGGCAGTGTTCGAGAAGCTACGTAATATCTTCTAGTCTCAAATACCGCAGTGTCTCAAGTCGAAAGTCTTCGACCAGTGTGTGTCGCTTACGATGGGTCTCATCAGAAGACTCAAGGTCACCCAAAGAGCAATGGAGAGGGCTATGCTCGGAGTTTCCCTGCGAGATCGAATCAAAAATGATGAGACCCGCAGGCGAACCAAAGTAACCGACATAGTCCGAAGAATTGCCAAACTTAAGTGGCAGTCGGGGCACATCGCTCGTAGAACCGACGGCCGCTGGGGCAGAAGGGTTCTCGAGTGGCGACCACGAACCGGAAGACTCAGCGTGGGCAGGCTCCCCACAAGATGGACCGATGAACTTGTGAGGGTCGCGGGAAACCGCTGGATGCGGGTAGCGCAAGACCGGCCATCGTGGAGATCCTTAGGGGAGGCTTTTGTGGACGTCTTTCAGCTAACATGATGACGATGTAAAATGTTGTAATATTTGAGTGATTTTGATGTAATCCAATTAAAAATGAGTATGCTATATTAATAAAGTAACTATTCGTTTTATTCGTTTTATCCGGATAGTAAATCGAATAATATCCGAATATTAAAATCGACGGATATCCGGATAATTCGGATATCCGAATATCCGGATAGCATGCCCTAGTCACATGTGATTAATGGCTACAGCAGATCCTAAACGAATAAAAAAAAAGGATTTTTAAATTTTAATTATAGTTTTAAATATGTATAAAGAAACATTACCCACATGTCCCATAATGTGGTGTAAACATGCAATGACTCCGATAACATATATTTAACTACGAACAACGGCGCTTTGCATGCGCAGGAGTTGGTAACTCGACGCGATAGATTAAGTGTCAATGAGGCCTGTTGACTATTGTACACTCTTTCATATACACGGCCTCAATGTATTATGATAAGCCAAGGTCAGAAATTGACATCAGATGACATGGGATTAAAAAATGGTAAATATGGATCGTTTTAAAAATTCCATGGACGAATACTGAAGATGTCCTTAATGATTTACAACTGATCAAATTTAATGAGCATAAAACAAATGTTCTTTTTATTATATATTTTGCACTATTGTTATATCGCATCGCAATTATATACTGTAAACAAGTCAGTAGGTACCCAAGTATTGTATAAATTCACATTCATAATTCGTTCTATTGATTCGATAAACTGCGGCGTAGTTTAATTTTATACCTGTTCCTATGAATCATTATTTTTTAATGCGATGTTTTTTAATTATTAGCTATTTTTCATAAAAACATGTTTTGCGTTTAACATTTGCAATATTCTTTTCAAGGTACTTACATATTGTTATTTAACTCACGGAACTTAGAAGTTTAATGACAGCCTTGAGTCTCGTTCTAATCCAATTGCGTGCCATTTTTGGACACCCAACTATTTATTAAGTATTTAAAATTGCCAGACAAATAACTACTCTAATAATAGGTTCTGTATTAGCTATATTACTTTCACTTCGTAATGGCATTGCTGAACTGGTTACAAACGTTGTATCTGCCATTATATTTAACCATACTATCTAACACCTATAATTAACATTATTGCAAAACTAATTCTGAGAATCTGCAGCTCTAAATTCTAATAACTTGTTTCAGGTATGCGAAAAACTGGAGATTGGTGCTGAAGCGGACTACTTCGGTCTCCGAGTATGTCCAGGGTCAGGACCCGGAAGATGGCTGAACTTGCGGAACCCCCTCGACCCTCACCGTATTCCCGGCGGACGCCTCGACTTGCGCGTCAAGTTTTGGGTCCCCCCACACCTTCTCATCAACGAACCAACACGCCACCAGTTCTATTTACATGCTAAACTAGACCTTATTGAAGGCAGACTAGTCGTTGCCGATCAGGAAGTAGCCAGGAGGATTATCGCTTACATAGCTCAAGCTGAGACCGGTGATTGTGACCCAGATGTCCCTCCGATGCAAATATACGAGGAATGTGACAAAATCGGACCTCAAGGCGAGAAACCAGAAGACCATATGGATACAATAATCGAAAATCATTGTGAAATAGCTGGCATGCGCGCGTCTCAGGCTGAATACAGATTGCTCAAAGAGATTTCGAAATTGGAATCCTTCGGCGAGGAATTGTTCTTTTGCAAACCAGTGAACCAGAGCAATAATGCTCATAATCTGTATAACCATTTGTTATACCACAGGCCACAAAGTGAGGAGCCTAGAGCGAGAGACGAGCAAGAAATCGATGGTGGCGCAACCGTTGGTTGCTTAGCAACGGGACAAAATGTTGGAGGCTGTGGATGTAGATTGAGCACTAGCGTAGGAGTTGGCCCCCATGGCATGGTGGTCTATAGACCTGCGTGTAACGGAGAACAAGACATCGGAGTTGAGAAACAGAGGTTAGTTTCAATTCTTTTCTTTATATTAGTATCGTGCACCACTGGCATATCGCCAATAGAATCATTGCATTCTCAGAAAAGATTACAATACAGTTCGCCATGTCTATATTATTGGTTTTAATCGTTATAAGTTACTTGGACTACATATTCAACGTCTGGTACAATGAGTATAAAGGTTATTTTACATTTTACCTTGTAATTAGCACATTTATGATAAAGTACCTCATTATATTTGTAATTGGTACATTCTGCATATCAATATTTATAAACAATACTTACACGAAGAAGTAGGTAGGTACAATTCATTATTCTTTTATCAAGAATTCACGACCTGTTTTTTTAGTATATATCTTGCGAAAACAATCCAAAACGGTAAACATTTCATTCTTGTATGAAATTAGGTAAATACGCAAATGATAAGATAAAAACAGATATTTCTAATATTCTGGCAAAACATGGGCCTCACCTCACCTCGTGACAGCATACATTATGATAACAATAAAAGACAAAGGATTTTGAAAACAGCTTCCAAATTCATAAATATGTAAAAAAGTATCAATCGAAATTATGTAAATTAATAAATCTTAGTAAAAAAAATAGGAAACAAATTACTCAAGGTGCGCAAACAACTCGGAACTCAACCAAGCTATTATTCATACCAATAAAACATAGGATACTATTCATTTCTACCCAGCTAATCTCTCAAAACTTATGTCCACTATCTCATTCCAGCATACCATACACAGCGATCCACCGCGCGCAGCCTCTCCGGCGCATCTTCCAGATGTCCTACGTCACGGGAGAAGGGAACGAAGCGACGTTGCATGTCAAGATGGCGACGTCGGGCCAAGCCGCCGCGTTGTACCGCGCCGTGACAGAAAAACACGCCTTCTATTGCTGTGAAACTGTGAGGACGGACGTCACCGAACAGTTTATCAGAGATTTGAAGGTATTATTTGAATTTTTACTATTTTCCATACCTACTACTTTTGCTTTTACTAAATTAACCATCTTCTCAAGGGAGTTTACTTTTTCCCGGGTCAAATAGTATTCTTTAAGCTACTCCAGGGTATCTATGAGCCAAGTTTCATCAAAATCCTTAATTTTTTTACGGCGTGATTGAAAAACGAATATCCACACTTTCTAGCACCATTATCGAGATGGCAATTTTTAGCTAAGTTTATACTGGTGCTCAGCATTTGTCAGCTTCTCCCTCCCTTCTTTCTCCCTCCCTTCTTTCTAGGCTTCTGATTGTCACTTCAAATAGTATATCATATTAAGCCCAATACTTTTATGGTTTTAAAACCTTTTGGAACACATCTCGTATTTTTTTTTAAAAGGGTAACCTGACTATATTGTATCATGGCTCGGACTCAGCCCTCTAGTCCTTTAGGCACTTACCAAGTTATACCTATACTCTATCTAGCCCTACAAGGTACATAGAACCCTCTTTTCTATGTTACTAGTATAACTATAATGAATCCACTTAAAGATAATGACTTTAAACATTTATTATCACTTTTTGATATGATATAGATGGCGCCACTTAAACTGCGCAGTAAAAACAGCTAAAGCTGATTGTAGGTACTCCTATTATATATGACTAGGTGTCTCCCAGCGGTCTCACCCGCAATTTTACATACTTAGGAGCGGATTTTCGAAAAATCTTTTCTTCGTGCATATATGCCTATTTTACAAGAGCTTCAAAATTCCATGTCTCTAGGAGCAACGAACTTAAAATGTGATAAAAAAATATCCGTTCTTTAATAATAAAAATATTGACAGTAAGTAGGTATTGAAATTGAACTTTGGATCGTTTTTAAAATGTGCATAAATTAGATGATTGCGTGCGTGTCTGGCTGGATATAAAAATACGAGTTTGAATGGCGTTCGGAATAGCTGTTTCATTTATGCACTTGTTTAGTCTACCGATCCATTAGTGTTCCGAGTATGTGATTGTTAATACTACCAAAGAATAAAGAATATACTACGTAATACTACTAACCACATCAATGTAGGAGCCTTCATAGACTACAGACTGACTTTCTAAAGGCTTAGGAGAGAGCACGGAACTGGCTGTAAATTGTAATTTTCTCCCTAAGATTATAATCTTTCTTAGGAAATAGTAGTATCATAGAAGATTCACTATCAGTAAAGACTGTCAGTGCCTCTCTATCGCACAGATGTATCTCTTTCTTACTAACTTATAAGTACTTAACTGATGTTTTTTCGTACCTAAGCACAGAAAAATAAATACTACGCTTTAAAAGGCTTACTTCGAAATAAAAAATGTGTTCAGTTACAAAAAAATATCTACAAGCGTCTCTCTATTTATCGCATAACTCCATCTCATTCGGACGCAGTCCTGTCAACTGATCAGTGGCGCCTACGTACGGTATAATGTAACTGAAGTGTCTCTGTAGCGACACTTGTCAGCTACATAGTTCACACACAGATGGATAGATGGCGCCACAATAATCTACGTGTATAACTTACATCGCGATAGCAAAGTTTATTCGCACATTGACAATGTTACAACATCTATTAGTAGTTTAAGAGTCCCCCAGCCTAGCGAAAGATCTTCCCTTGCCTTCCTCCACATGTATGTAGTTGATAAGTATTTAAACTGGATAGGATAGAGTATAATATAGGTATACGTTGTCCATCTCCAGGGTACGATAGCGTCGATCTTCAACGACTCGTCGACGCTGGGGCGGCGCTACGTGTTCGACATCCGGCGCACGTGCCGCGAGGTGCACGACCGCGCGCGGCGACAGGCGCACGCGCACGCGCAGCACGCCGCCCAGCACGAGCCTCGCCAGCGGAGGCGCTCCAACGGGGGGGCTGACAATAAGGTAACCTTAACACCCTTTTTTAGATCTTCATGTCATATTTTTGACCGATTCCAGAGCTGCTGACCCTAAGAAATTAAGCTCAAAATTGATGTGAGCATTCAATGAGCTTGAACTTTCGGTGAAGGAAAACATTGTGAGGAAACCATAGAACGGTGGTAGGATACTTTGTAGTCCCCTCCTGTTTGGCTACCACCCTCAAGATAAAAGTCTGTCACCATGCATCTCCCGGTGTGATCCAACATCTGCACTTAAGAGCCAGTTCCCTTCTAGGCTTTGTGTGCTTACAAAATCTAACACTCCAAACTTTCGTGAGACATGAGAATGTACTATTTCTTTCTAACAAATGTTATTTTACTAATAAGGTTATCTCTGTTGTGTCCAGGAGTCCCGGTCACGGTCCCAGAGCAGCGGGTACATGGGGGGTGCAGGCGGGGGTGGAGGTGGAGGTAGTGGGGGTGGGGGCGGGGGGGAGGCGCTGGCGTGCCGCGTGTGTATGGACAACGCGATGGACTCGCTGTTCCTGCCCTGCAGGCATGTCGTCTGCTGCGGGGAGTGTGCTCCCAGGTAAATACCCTTTATCTACTCTCATATCGTAATGTTCTTATTATGAAATCAAAAACAGTACTTTAATGACCCACTTTACGCATACCCGTGTATAATGAAATTAAAAAATTATATTATAGCACAGTTTTCTTCCCAAGATAATGCTATAAAATAACTTTTTTTCATTAAAGTACAAGTATATGGAAATGTCTGGCCACTCACAATGTTTTTTGGGTTTATAATACTTCAATTACTGTCAATCAACTTGTCAATCGAAATAATAAAGAAAAAAACATTATAAGTGGCCAGACATGACTAAACAATTAAACGTAGTATTATATTCTCTTTGTAAACAATTAGGAATCAATCAGTATCAATTCAATTTTAGATGCAAATTTACTCTGTGGTCGCGTATGCGGTATGGAGTTTTTCCCAACACGGATTTGGGCGCCATGATGATTAATGTTTGTTTATTTTATTGATTTTTTTGCATTCATATTTTATTTTGGCCAAAAATGACAGTAAAATAGCAGTGATACTAAGATGAAATACACTTGGATCTGAAATTGTGAAGGCGGCAATGGAAATGACGAATAATCGATACCCGTGAGTCATGAAAACTTATGACAAAATATTATCGATTTTTTACCTTTAAATTACATTATTAGATGAGTTTAGATAAAGTACTGTATGATACTGCACATAATTAGGTATTAAAAACTCGTGTGATACTATTAAGAACCTCGCCTACGGCTCGGTACTTAAACTCACACTCGTGTTTAATAACCCCTATTATGCAACAGTATCATAAACTACTATTATTTTATTACCCACAGAGTACCAGGAAACGAGGCATGACAGGGAAGCGGAATGTATGGATTGTTGGTTGTTCTCATTCGACGCTTTTAAATCGGATAAGGATAATAGTACCTGTATGCCCGAGCGTTACTCGGTATTTTTTTTTTGTAAATCGTGTTTTTTGGAAATTAAATCTAGCTAGATCGATTTATCTCCCCCGAAACCCCCTGCATACTAAATTTCATGAAAATCGTTGGAGTCGTTTCCGAGATTCTATACAAGAATTGTAGGTATTAGATAGACTATGGAGGAGCAAGGTGAATTACTCCTCGATTTATAAGGAAAGGTCTTGCGCCAGGCTAAGTCATCGTGGCTGGGGACCAACTGTACATGTTGGAATCCTGCTAATATTATAGCGAAAGTTTGTGAGAAAGTATGTTTGTTACTTCTTCTTCTTCACGCTCAAACGGCTGGACCAATTTGGTATGGAGGTAGCTGACACCCTGGATTGTTAGAGGTGGATATGCTAACCGCAATATTCTTTTGTTACAGATGCGAACGCTGCCCTCTATGTCGCAGTGAAATAGAAAAACTAATGCACATATTCCTACCAGTGGAATATCAGAAAGCTGGCGTCATCGTTAAATGAAACACCATCATTATTGAGAAACGAAAATAACAACAGTTATTTTTTGGAACAGAATTGATTTTCGATTGCGGTACCTATGAGAGTGCGCGCTAAAGGATGTTCGAAGAGTTATTGGCTGAATACTTCAGTGCCTTGGCCTGTGATGGACCTGAAAAAGTGACCTTAGACCATGTGTGTATGAATGTCTAGTCAGCTCTAGAAAAAAGAGCTATTTTGTGAAAAGAAATGCATTTTTACCTGGAATGCAATATTGCATTCCATTATACGGTATATTAGTAGTACTTTCCTACCTTCTTTTTTTTAATACTTGACGTAAGTTCGTATGTTACAAGTAAGACATCCTTCGTTTTAGAAGGCATTCTATGTATTAAAACCTAGTGTTAATTTTGTGTTTTTACTTAATGTCATTTTCTTAAAAAGTAATCTAAAGTGGACTTAACCCTGCCTTGACACCTGCATTTTTGTATTTCTTGCCTTTACTGATGTACTTTTCAACAAAATGTTTAATTAACATAATACAAAAAAAATGTAAGTTAAATTATGTTATAATTTGTAAGACCTATGGTCTATAAGTGAATCTAACAGAAAAAAATAAAAAATAAATATCGTTGTGATGCGGTTAAATACACAATCAAAATCTGTTGTTTTATTTCTGGTTCCTTTACGCAAAGCACAGCTGAATTCCCGGGGCACTTGAATGTTTTTGGAGGAAGTATGCTTCCTTCCACTTAAAAACCCTTATAACTTTTGAACCGGGCGCGACAAAATCTGATATTCGAGGACAAAATGCGACTGACTTGGAATTCAGATCCGAGATCCACCATCTCGGATCCTGCCAGGAAGTGCCACACCGTACTAAGTACTAGGCACCCAGTATACTATTTGGTCAAACACAGAGACATAATTAGAGATGTGCATAGATCTGTGGTGCAATCTCGTAACATAGGTGCTCCTGTTTATATCGGATTCATAGAACGTATGATGGGAAGGCGCCGCCCGGTTATCTGACACACAGTTTATACTTTTTTTTCTATGTCAGAAGTTTGACAAGCAGGCAGGCGGTCCACCTGATGGTAAGTGGTTACCGTCGCCTATCGCCATTTGCAATACCAGAGGTATTGCCAATGTGTTGCCGACCTGTTACAATACCGAGAAGGCAACAGGCTCTCAAGTCCAATTGCCAGAACACACCGGTAGGTGCTTGGCGACAAATTTTCAACTTGAGGGTGATAGCCAGCCAGACGGATACTACGAAATACCCTACCACCGTCCTATGGTTTCCTCACGATGTTTTCCTTCACCGACAGCTCAAGCTCATTGTAGGATTCGAACCCACGACATTCGTCACGGCATCCGACGTCACTACCACTGAGCTATCATCGCCTTAAAACGTACTAGAGAGACCAAATCTTCTTTAGTAGGTGTAAGTACGTGAATACTTCAGTTGGACCGCGAAATTCTTTTATTATCTGAAGTTAAACTAGGTGGCGCTGTCACTCAATAATAAGAGTGTCAAACACTAGTGTTGCCAGGTAAGCCTGCAATCGTTTTTTTTTCACAATTATGGGAAATAGTTCGAAAGATGTTTACATGTTGTACAATGCCATCTATTAAGCTCTAAAGAAAAAAGAAAATTCTAACCTCCATGAAAAAGGCTCATTCAAAGAAATTTTAAACTACGTACCTAAGTAACGGCTCATTACATATCAAAGAGTAATATAATAGACCTATATAGGAGTTATAGATCGCGTCATGTAAAAATAACGCTGGAAGAAAGCTGACGTGGTGTGTTTGCGCTTGTCTACACTCGCGCACGAACGAACTAGGCCTATTATTTTATTTTAGAACTAGCCTTTGGCTCTTTGGGTCTCGTATATTGATAATTGGTAGGTATATCGGACCTCATTCCATCAAATAGACCGTGTCGCGGCCCGATTAATGAATGTATAATGGACAGAAAAGGGACGGCGATATTGGTTTCACATATAAACAATATATGGAACCACTTGAAGCATTAGAGAAAAAAAAACAATTGATTGTGCAAAGCTCTTACCCCTAACTATTCACTCGGCGTGGCGCCAGCTGACTCCGATTCTCAGGTAGTGGCAGCAGGATTGCCCGATTGGAATCCTCCTGCTCAGCTTAACGCGACTCAGGGATTCTGTCAGTTGTATACCACCATCTGTGTAAATTAATGTAACATGAGTCTACACCTCAATCAATAATATGAAGTACCTACATCTGTGATTATTATATAATTATATATCTACTATATGAGTTGTAGTTATCATTGTACCAGGGTGTCAACTAGCCTTATTTGAATACTCAAGTACACCGTACTGTGTATGTCTCTGTGAACATCATACAAGCTGATAGAATCATGTATGTCATGAACGTCATTATCTTGGCCATATTAACTGATATCTCTATGGGTCACCTTCACCGGTGCTTGATATGAATGCCAATACTTCGGCAGCTATAACTGATGACTATAGGTTAAGTACTTTACCCATGTATTCTCAAATGGTACTTGAATTAGTTAGAGAGGATTTCGGATTACACTTTGTCCCTACATTCACCACCACTGGTGCCTTCAGATAGTTTAGGATTTCGCCTCGGGGGGTCGCCATCTTGGCGACCACAATAGTTAAGGATTTCGCCTCAGGGTTTCACCATCTTGGTGACCACAATAGTTAAGGATTTCGCCTCAGGGAGCCGCCATCTTGGCGGCTAAAGTGGGGGCCCGCAACCATCGCCCGCGTCCGGGACTTGCTAAGTACCTATGGGTCCGTACATAACCCAACCTGCGTCCAGGGGGAAACGAGTAGCTCGGCCGCCAGCTACCGCCTGCGTCCAGGGCTTCTAACTAACACTAAGGGTACCCACTCGACCCGTCCTGCGTCCAGATAGCAGATGGTTGCGCCCCTGCCTGCGTCCAGGACTTTCTTGCGAGCGGCTAAATCACTTCCACTGCGATACCATAAGCATGCATAAGACATCCGATACTTTGGATGCCACGTATACGATTTAGTTAGCGGTTATAATAGACTGCTCCGATAATAATATATTAGGCCATATAATGTCATGTAACGCCGTGCCCGGATCCAGGACTTCAACTCTGACGAGAGCATTAAATACGTAAGTACGCAATAGGGCATCCTACTGGATGGACAGTGACACATACATTACATCATACACGGATTAGAACGTAATCTCATCATCTACATATATTATGATCAGTACATCACGATACTGATATCCATTTATATCATAGTACGCAACACATAAGACCTATTCGCCGTGGTAACTCTATTTGGATTAAACTATACGCTTATTATTAATCAAGGTAAGACTTCACTAAGATATTTCAACCACTTAGCTTTGATGGCGTCGGTGTCCCAAGATTAACCCGGCTTGAGATTGTTTGTTCTGTCGACCACTTCAGCTCGCCGCCATTAACTTTGCCAAACTTATTTGAATGTATGTGTATTGACTTACCATAGAGGTATAGTTCCGGATGTAGTTAGATTTGACATAATTTCAGTGTTGCTATGTACAATATTATATTTCGCGAAACGTCGCGACAGACCGATTAATCGCCAAATGCGCAGCCTACTGCCAGCGTTCTTTTTACGTGACGCGAACTGTACTTAAGCTTCTGTGCTTAAATTGGCTATTTTTGCATTTTACGAGTTATGTCTCTGTCCCGACTTTTACTCTATTTATCCATTTTACTATTTTTTTACTTTTATTCCTTATAATATAAGGATCGTAAAGAAAAGGAGTTGGCCAGAGCTGACAGAGTTGGCTTCTACACGCACGAAAATTCTATGATTCAAATCAGGTAAGAGTGTATGGGCTACATAATCATTACATAATTAAGACAATTTAGTGCCTAGAAAAAGGAACAAAAAGAAAAAGTATCTATGGTGACCGTAGTGATTATATTCTCTTTGGTACAGACTGGTACACTAGTATAAAGTTATCTGTGGTACAGACTAGGCTGTATAAAGTGATTGGCTCTCGGTCACGTATTTCTTAAAAAAACCATCAATGACAATTGTTATCTTTGTTGCCAATAAAATAATTTAGGTCTCTTCTAAATAAATGGGTTAAAGTTTCAAGAACAAATAATAAATCTATAGGCAAATCTGTGTACCGCCAATCACATTTTGACAAACACAAGACCTTTATCTGAGCTACAATTAGCAATTAACATAATAGAATTTGAATTTCGCGTTATTTTTGTAACATCCCCCTCCCTAAAAAGTCCTTGTAAATATAAAAAGAAAGTAAAAAGTGAATTTAAAATCTGTCAATTTTATTTTAATTTAATGTTATGATAGTATGGGTATTTATGATTTTGGTTAATAAAATAAACGTAAATATTACTTTTGAGAATGAAAACATTCAATAAAGTAAATAAAAGGACATCAATATTTTAACATGGCAATATTTACACGAACTTTGACGAACGCAAGATGGCCGCCAGTTTATGTGAACGCAGGGATATGTAGAAAAGTGATATCCGTTTGTGATATTTCGTATATATTTGTGATAATAACTTTTTAAATAACATATTGTTTGTGTGTATGTGTCTGTTATAATTTAATGTGCAATATATTATGAGTTATCCATGTTTTTGAAGTCATTTGTGCAATCCTACGTTGGTTTGTACAAAATGTTCTCTTTACAATTGTGATTATTTGGTGCAGTGAATATTATATTACGTTATAGCAATGGTGCTGGTTGTTGGATGATACATGTGATATCATGTGAGTATTTATTTTGTTCAGTTTCTTGTTAATTGTACGTGGAGAGGTGATTATGTGAAGAGGAAAAAAAATCGTAATTTCTGTAACCTATTTGACTATATTGGGGTGGCGTGGCTGTTTGTCGGGCGCCGGTTCGCCGGGCAGGCTGCCCCCGCTCACAGCTGTTCCATTCCCAACGATACGTTTCACCAATTCCCCATTTTAACGTTGATTAGTGGATGGAACCACTTCACGAATGCTTTACGATTTGTTATCTGCAAAACAGATGTTTGTGTGGCATTGATGATGAATACAGTTTCGTGCTAGGGCGTATTTTTTATGCTAATGCTTCGTCAACTGTATTCAATTCAAAGAATTTATAGATAGTTCAGTTTTACCATGTCTGTGTTTGAACTTTGATTTAGTTTACATTTCGCCAATTTATAGAAGTAGTAAAACTAAAAAAAATAAGTTATTTTACATCTCAATATAATATTTGTCTTACATCATTTATTTATTAATTTATCATACAGTTTATTGTTCAAAGTAATTTATGATACATCTAGAACTCTTTATGTGTTATTCCCATGCCTTTGTTGATAAGAGTTACCCCTGCCTAGTTGATAACCCTCCCTAAGTTCAGTACTTACTCCTGATAAGCCTGGCTTCTCAAGAATGGTGTCATAGTCCAGTTTACAGAGAATTATGACTAACAAACATACACAATAGGAGCAATAAACATGCATTTTAGGTACAAGTGAGTGGTAACAGAAATTTCTTTAAATACCTATGTCTAAAAATCTACATAAATCCAATGAAGTGATTAGGAGAGTAAAGCAGTCTAGGAGTAGTTAGTAGGACAGTAAGTTTACTATGTACTAGTTAATATTAAATAAAATTCCACTTTTCTATAACACAATTAACCTATTGTGCGGTTGGTATTAAAAAAAACATAGGTACTTAAGATATAATATATAATATTAAAAATTAGAGCAGTGTTGATGTAGTATTAGTTTTGATAATAACAGGTATCCTGGGACATTCTTCACACACCGCCATCTGATCTCAATCCCAAACTCTAGATACTTATTACACCAAGACACAGGACAAACAGACATCACAGTTCATGCACAAAGATGACCATCTCATTTGTAAAAAAAATATTCTTGGATTTTAGTTTCCTGACACTAAAAAGTTTATTCTGGTCATAATTTTGATTGCTGGGTAGCATTTAATGTAAAGTAAAGTACTACATGGTTAAAAAATGGCTACAGATAGCTAATTAAGGCCTAGGCGTCCGTTAAGAAAGGATAAGGATGAAGAAAGGAAAATGATGAAACTGGGGAGTGGAAAGTGGGGCATAAGCTTGTTATTAAAATCAAATACCTACAATAAATACACATAATAACCATCAGGTGGAGCTATATGCATGTTTGCTACCTTAAAAAAGAACCTGGTTGATTAGAAGTTTATAAGGTTAAGTCATGTGACCTATCACAAAAAAAATTGTCCCTTATGTATTGGTGATGAGGTCCAATTTGTCACATTTTTCTTTGAAGGAAATATTCCTTACATAACCTAGGGGTCAAAATCAAAATCAAAATCAAAATCTCATTTATTCAGTTTAGGCCCTAATAAGGCACTTATGAATGTCAACAGTTACAATTTTTAGACTCTACTACCGGTTCGGAATACACTTGAACTGAGAAGACTCCGGCAAGAAACTCAGCAAGGCTTCTTTTTTTGTGGATCTTTTTTTTTTTAATTTATGTAATTACAGTTGTTGTTTTAAATATACATAAACTTCATACAATTATCACTTGGCCAGGGGGCTGCAAGTGCAGAGGGAAGCTACTACAACCATATATTCTTGTCTTCTATGTAATGAGCCACCTTATAGTAGGCCTTGTCAATCAACTTATGTTTAACATACTCTTTGAATCTATTATAAGACATCTTAGTTACTTCATATGGGATTTTATTATAAAAGCGAATGCAGTTCCCGAGAAAAGACTTATTGACTTTCGCTAGCCTGAATCTAGGTGTAACAATTTTATCTTTATTTCTTGTATTTAGGTTATGGCGGCTACTGTTTGTGTCAAATAGATTTAAATTTTTACGGACAAACATAATATTTTCAAAAACGTATAGCGACGGTAAGGTTAAAATGTCAAATTCCTTAAACCGAGTTCGTAAGGATTCGCGAGGACCCAAGCAATAGATTGCACGAATGGCCCTTTTCTGCAAGATAAAGATAGATTCCAAATCCGCAGCCGAGCCCCATAGCAGAAGACTGTAGGACATTATACTATGGAAATACGCAAAGTAAACCAACCTAGCTGTAGCCACATCTGTTATATGTCTAATTTTTCTAACTGCAAAAGCGGCGGAACTCAATTTACTAGCTAAGCTTTCTATATGAGGACCCCATTGTATTTTACTATCTAATGTTATGCCGAGAAAAACTGTCCTATCAACTAGTTCGAGTCTAACATCATCGACTAGGACATGACTGTCATTCCTAGCAACATTGGGGAGAGTAAACCTTATACACTTAGTTTTAGAGGAATTAAGCATGAGATTATTGGCCGCAAACCATTTCGATATAGTGGATAACGTGTTATTGAGTTGCGTAAGTTCTGTGTCTTTTCTATCCACTTTAAAGATTAGAGAAGTGTCATCAGCAAATAAAACTATATCGCACAATTCATTTACCATATAGGGCAGATCATTGATGTATGCCAAAAACAAAAATGGGCCTAAAATTGATCCTTGCGGTACGCCTGTTTTAACTAAAGACCCTGAGGACGTAGTACCGCTAATACCTACTTTTTGTTGGCGACTGCACAGATAAGATGCTACAAGATCTAGTGCCACTCCGCGAACGCCATAGTGTCGAAGTTTTAAAAGTAGGGTGTGATGATCTACGCAATCAAATGCCTTGGAAAGATCACAAAATACGCCAACCGCATCTTGAGAGTTCTCCCAGGCTTCGAAAATATACTTCAAAAGTTTAGCTCCGGCGTCAGTCGTAGACCGCCCTTTTGTAAATCCAAACTGGTGTTCATGTAAAATTTGGTTATTGTTGAAATGAGCTAACAATTGATTCAGCATTATTTTCTCGAAGATTTTGCTTAGCGCTGGGAGAACTGAGATAGGTCTATAATCGGAAGGATTATTTTTGCTACCGGATTTAAAAATGGGAACGATTTTACTATGTTTCATCAAATCAGGGAAAGAACCTTTATCAATACATTGATTAAAAATACCTGCTAAAATAGGAGCAATACTAGTAATAATTGAGCCAATGACTTTAACTGACAAACCCCATAAGTCTTCTGTGTTTTTCAAATTTAAAGACTTGAAAGCGCTTAAAATGTCGCTAGCATCAATGAAATTAAACAAAAAATTTGGAATATGTTTAGTAAAATTATTTGTAAGCAGACACTCCGCTTTCACCGGGGACGATGCAAGATACTTAGTAGCTTCAGTAGGAATCGTTGAAAAGTAAGATTCGAAAGCCGAAGCCACTTCATATTTATCAGAGATAAATTTATCATTAATTTTAAGAGTGAATGTTTCATCTTCCTTTTTATTTTTACCAGTCTCCGTATTTATGACTTTCCAGACAGTTTTGATTTTATTAGTTGAGTTACTAACTTTATTGGCAATGAACATAGCTTTTGCTTTATTGCAGACTATTTTGAATATCTTTGAATAATTCCTAACATATGTATGAAACTCTTCATTATTTGTATACGATTTTTTATGATAAAGTTCATACATGTTGTCCCTGCTCACCTTTAACCCTTTAGTTGCCCAGTCACAGAATTTTAATTTATTATTTACCATAGTAGATTTAATTGGGCAACATTTATTAAATCCATTACAAATTGCTGTAAATAATGTTTTAAATGTATTGTTAGGATCGTCGGATTCAAATGAAGTGTTACTGAGTTTCAATTCTAATTGATTATTAAATTTCTCTAACTTGGTTTTAGTTGTTGTTCTAAATGTTCTATGTACAGGTGAAGTTTGACACTTAAAAGGTAATTTAACAACTTGAGCCAAGTGATCCGAACGAATACCACTAATTAATGTCTTTTCCAGAACACTCCCATTTGTTATAATGTTATCAATACACGTAGAAGATGTGGCTGTAACCCGAGTTGGTTCACTGAACAAAAGATCCATATTAAAAGATTTAAAAAGAGAAATAAAATTGTTTCTTTCAGATGAACTAACAAGAATGTCAATGTTGAAATCACCACAAACTATTAATGTCTTTTTGGACCTGAATAGTTTACTAAGAATTACTTCTATTATAGAATAAAATAAAGAAAAGTCAGAAGCCGGTGGTCTATAAACACATACGATAATGGAGCTTTCAACCTCTGCACATGCTACCTCACAGACGCGCTCCACAGAATGACTACATATATCTGTACGATTTTTGAACTTAATGTTGTTGTTTAGTAAAATAATAGATCCACCACCATTGGCAGACACTCTGTTGAACGCACTGGCGACGGTGAAATTGTTAACATTAAAAAGCATCATATCAGCCTTTAACCAGGTTTCAGTAAAGCATAAAATATCAACCTTAATTTTATCTAATAATAGTTCTATATCATATATTTTGCCAGAGAAGCGATTTATGTTCTGATGCAATAGTATTATATTATGTATCTGCTTCTCTTTTGTCGAAATTAAATGTTTAAAGAATTGATCACAATATTATTAGAATTACTAGATAATACTGCTTTGTCACTTAGCCTAGGGTGTGTTATGTTTGCTATAAACATGTCAATATTATAGGCTACCAAAGTAGCAATCAGGATTTTTGACCTTCTAGGCATGCTCACTGAATCCTGAGTCATTTTAATACCACTAACAAACTTATTAGTGTCAAAAAATAAAAATAAATCATTATGACATGTCAAATTATGTACACAATTATTTAAAAACATAATATACTTATTTTGTTTCTCAGTATAACAAACTGAATAGGGGAAAGCACACAACATTACATTCATTACCCCTAGCTTTTGTAGGGACTCATAACTATTATATAGGTCCTTCCTAAGTACACCTAACCCATTTCCAATCAGAATAACAATTGTGGTGTACCTGTCAAACTTCTTTTGCATTATGCTTTTAATAATTTGTATGTATGTAGCACCTGGCATACAATAGTTAACTACTGGATGTTTAGAATGATTACTAATAAATGAACCCATGTTTACTCCTATTTTATCTGAAAAAACTACTGTTTTATATTTAATTTCAAATGAGCTTTCTGCATCACTACTCACACACTGCTCCGCTCTTCCAACCTCAGATAATGTTGGCGTTGACTCCTCGGCAGACACATGCATACAGCCACATGTATGGTTTTTAATAAGGGACTCAAATCTGTCCTCATTATACTTACACATGTCTACTAAGTCTGTCGCAGCCAATATATGCTCTTTTATTTCCTGTTGGGATTTTTCATACTTGATGAGCAAATCCCTCAAGCAAAGCTCTTTATACTCTAAGTCAGAGAGCAATCGCTGTGTGTCAGTGTCATACATATTCAAACTATTTTTTAACTTAAGATTACATGATTTTAATTTTTTCATAAGATTATTATGTTTACTTTTTTGTATGACTGCGTTCCGGTAACTATTTTGTTTATTTACAATACTCTTTGCCTTTTTTATAAATCTACTTAGTTTTAGATATTTTTTAATCTTATTATGACTAGTCATTTTATTTTTGGGCTGATCACAGATTGAATCAGTTAAATCAATAGTTAAGGAGGCAGGTAGGACAGACTGCTGGCTCGAATCACTCCCCACCAGTTCATCATACAGGCTTAAGGTGTTATTGACCTGATTATTACTTATGTCTAGGTTAAGTTTGTTAATGTGGCTGTGAGCTTGACATAAGCTGCCCTCTAGCTCGGAGATACGAGTAAGCGCTTTTTCATAAGTGTCACTACATGCGCTGAAAGATGTTACTATCTCCTGAAGTTGGTTACGCTGATCGAGGATGTCTGCACAGCTGCTGTGGAGTTCTGCCAACTCACTCTTGAGTTTACTGTTATGTGTTAAAATGTTTTTAAATTCCTCTTCGCTGTCCTCGCGTTCTTGTTGTAATTTGTCGCAGAGGTTCTGGGAGGCTTTAAGGTCTAGTAGAGCCTTCCTGAGTTTATCTTCCATGTCGCGAGCAGTGGCCTTGCGTGTCAACATGTTAGACATGAAACCACAGACCCTGCAACACAAACACAGAGAAGCTGAACAGCGGGTAGAATTGTATTATTAATTGAGTACCTATCTACTGGCCTAATATGTAACAATATTTATATATAGTATTTGTTGTGCTGTAAGTAAATACTAAATGGTATATTAGAAATAAATTTAACTTTTGTTTGGGATATAAAAATAAGAGTTCTGTGATCTGTGTAAGATACTTAACTGCTGAGTACCTATGCTGTATAGTATTAAGTGTATTACTGTATGTGGCTAGTGTAATTTGTCTACAAATTTGCTTCCACTTATTGTCAAACAAGAAGAGACTTACGGCGCCAATGAGAGTATGGTAAGTAGCTCAAATCACGGGTGTGAGCAATGTATAGTGTCAGCGCAGTGATATTATTGATAAAAATTAGATAAACTTATCAAATTAAAACAAAATACTCCCCAGGTTTTTGGCGATGTTCGAATTTTGTCCGTTTGATTGACAGCTCGTATCTTTGATTTATTGCTGGATTTATACAGTGTATATATTTAAACCAACACTTCACACGATGTATTGATTTATGCTTTATTATATGGATTATTTATTTCGGTCGAATTATGGTTTAATTAAATAAAATAAAATAAAATTATATTAGACGAAATTTTGACAACCAAGTTGTTTGAGTTGCCAGGTGCAAAAAAAGGGTGTTCTAAGGAAGGGTTTTTCTAAATTCAACTCCTCAATAGGTCATTTGTGAAACTTTAATACAAATAGATGGACTTTCAGAAAATACCCATGAAAGAAACACAACTTTCTGTATAAAGTAATTCATGTAAAAAACTGCTGACAAATAACATGCCATGTAAAATAATCATGATATCTATGCATGTAATGTAATATTTAACACAGTACTCTATGCTATCAGCCAGTGATATCAGCAATATTTATTATGTATTTATATGGTTAGCATGTCATCATACTACGTCATAGTATGGTTGTCGGATAAGCTATGAAAGCATAGATAATAGATAAATTACCATAAAGGAAAACTATTTTTCTTTTGTGGGGAAATCTTTAGCAGGCATATGGGCAGGCCCCCCACAAAGGTGGACTATCTTGTTAGGGTAGCACGAAACTGATGGATGCGGGTAGCGCATGACCGGCCATCATGGAGATCCTTGGGGATCTTTGGCCTTTTGGGAAACCCCATTGGTGCCCTATAGTCAGGAACCTCGCGATATGAATCGTGGTCACAATGACCCAAAGACATCCTTCAGCTCACTTCTGGAAAACTATAGAAGCTAGAGCCCCAGCTGCAGTACCGTAAAGTACCCTAAGGAATTAAGGCAAAGATAACACAATACAATTAAAGTGCGTAATGCGTTTAATAGTGTAGTAATACGTCAGAGAAGTGATTCCCTAAGCTAATCGAAGCGGCAAATTTGAGTCGTATTTGCGCAAGGCGATAGGTTGTTTACACACAGCATGGCTGCTTGATCACGCGTTAACGACACTGCACAGCTATGCCGACTGCAAGCATCTACTGGACTATAATGATGACAATGAGAATCACCAGCTCTATATACCCATACTACTTTGTCCGTCCGTTTGGGGTCACTCTTTTGCGGCAAATACTATCTTGGGTTGTCGGCTCTATCAATTGGGATATTTTGAGGTCTCTGTTAATATTTGACCTGCAGGTCGAGGGCGGGCGTCCTCTGCCTCGCTTTCACACAGATAGACGGACATCGTCATCGAAATATACTTCAAAGGAAAATGTGTCTGACTGACTGATCTATCAACGCACAGCTCTAACCTCTGGACAGATCGGGCTGAAATTTGGCATACAGACAGCTATTATGACGCATATAGGTATACTAAGAAAGGATTTCTGAAAAAGGTTTTAAGGGTTAAAGTCCACCCCCTAAAGGGCTACCCTTAAGCCGCTCCCACCGAACGTTCCCCGTTCGGTTGGAGCGCGAAATTCAAATTTTATCACGTTTTTTGCAAATTACAGCTCAGTTATAGGTCGTATGTTATCAAGATGTTATTTGCGAGAAGAATGGAAGTATATTTACTGATTAATAACAAAAGAAATCATCAATATATTCTTCCAAGGTAAATTAGTAACATTTTCATGAAATAGTCGTATATTTCGCGCTCCAACCGAACGTTTACCCTTAAGGAGGTTTGATAACCAAGAGGTAGGTGCTAACGTAGTTGATATAATTTTCTAATAATTCTGATTTTTTTATTTTATAAAATGTTTTTTACTGACTTATTCATAATACTTATGAATCTTTCTCAACTGTGTCGTACCCGGTTCTCTTCACTCATTCTTCCCAATTTTTTTGGTCATCGGGCCATCTGGCGCCGCGGGCGGCCATAAACTGCGCTGCGCTTACCTGTACATTTACTTTGAACCAAAGAATAAATCTTTGAACATTCGTAGGGTAGGTATGGATGGACGTATCGGTTTGGGTACCTTAGCACGTGTTACTACATTGCGGCCGCCAAGTGAATGTAATGTCTCTTATTCCAGCTCCAAAACACACCCCGATTAGTCCTGGCGACAGATTTTCAACTTGAGGGTGGTAGACAGGACACGTATTAGTAAAACTATAAATAATTCGAACAAGATAATACCTACGTATCCAATATATAAAAAAATATCATCCTATCCCAGCGATTTCAGTGACAAAAAGTCTACTAAAAAGTTCAGAATATAGGTAGGTACCTTTAAATTGTTACGTATTTTTTACGTTGTTTATTTTACCTTTTGGGTACGGAACCCTATTAATAAGACTCCGCTGTCTGTCTGACTGTCTGTCCGTCTGTCACCAGGCTATATCTCATGAACCGTGACAGTTAGACAGTTGAAATTTTCACAGGTGTGTTTGCCGGTATAACTACAAATAGTAAAAAACAAAATAAAATATTATATTTAATGGCATTTTTATGATTTTAGTATGGGAGCCCCAATACAGCAAACGTATTTTTTTTGCCGTTTTTATAGATAATGGTACGGAACCCTTCGTGCGCGAGTCCGACTCGCACTTCGCCGATTTTTTTTTCATATTTTACACTAGGTAAGGTACCCTATCTCCGGTCTCCCTACAATACCATACACTTCTAAATCGGTTATTTAGAAGTTTATCAAATAAATAATAAATCCAGAAAACATTACACTCTTTATTTTCATGTAAGAATAGAAATAAATAACTGCAGAATTCTGATCAAACAAACAACCTACCAGAATAACATGTTCACGTAAAACTAGTCCTTTTCGATGAATACTGTGATATGGGTGAATATATGCTATTTGAATTCCAATGGTTCATAGACAAAATTTATGTTAAACTTATTATATTATTGTTTCTGTATGCTTAAACAATAAAGAATATGGTCTTTTATTTGGCCCACATAGTGTATTCACGATAATTGTTTAAGTTAAGGCATTAATAGTCTAAAATAGTTATAAATGTATACTCCTCTGGCCTCCCCCATTACTAGATTATAGTGATTTTATAGCCAGATACTTTAAATACGTATGCCATTATGTTTTTTTTAAATATAATCATATGCTTTTATAAACATTAAAACATATTTTATCAAAATACACTGTAAAAATATTTATTAATATAACAAAAAAGTAACTTATTTCCATCTCATGTTACATCACTTCATCTGGCGAAACTCAAAGAAGTAAAATTTGACTTAAAACCGCATAGGTATGTTTTTGTCCTTGAACTACGCGCGTACGACGGTGTGAAGTTAGAAGCAAGCTAACGACGTTGAGCAAAACTCCAATAATATGGCGTCAGTTTGCGATTCGCTGTAGGAAAGCGTGTTTGTGCCAGTCGTCGGAGTATTTACTCTGGTAAGTCTATGTTTTTGTATTTTATCGTTACGAAATTGCATACTTGCACAATGCAATGTTTATTGTGCGTAGATGTCATGTATTACATTAAACTGTGGTCAGAAAAGCGAGTGATGTTGTTTTTGTAGGTTATGTGTGGTTTTGTCACTTCTCTGGCGTCCCTTCTCTGGCAGATTTCATGCCAGATGAAATACATAAGCGCCAGAGAAGTGACGATTTTTTATTTTCGTTAATATTTAATGTTTTAAGGCTTCATTTCATTTGTTCTAGATACTCGAATATAACCAGACATCATGGCGAATGTTAAAAAGAAACAAACAAGGGAAGAGAGGTTAAAAAAATTTAAGCCTTAACAAACCATTAATATTAAAAATAAGGTTGCATTTAGAAACTGTAACGACTGAATGTATCTTGTATATTAAAAAATATTCAAATATATATTGTTTAATTTAATATTAGTCCCCTTTCTTAGCTAATAATCAATGGCCTGTCACTTCCCTGCCTTAATTTGTCACTACTCTGCCAATAGTGTCACTCCCCTGGTAACACATTTTCCTCTGGTGCTTATAAAATTAAAAAAGTGGAAAAATCTTCTGGCCCTCATCATTACAAATTACAAAATAATGTCAAATAGAGAAATAATCAAAATTGAATGGAACAGATTACATTTTCTTCAGGGACACAAAAAAATCAAATAGCATATATTCACCCATATATGCCTATAGGAGAGGAAAATCCGACTGTTTTCCTAATTAAGCCGAATAAAAATAACATAAACATGTCATAGTACATGCCTGTGGCAGTAGCCGCGGGCTGACAGCTCTCACGTGGAGGGAGATAGCGTTAATCACAAAGCAAATATGACCCTGTTTTACTGTAAATAAAGAATTAAAATCATACATAAATATTGTCAGAGCGTGCATGTTTTCACGTTGCCGGATTTTGTCGGACATTTTCGCCGTTTTTTGTCACGTCCGGATGGAAAATGTGACGTTTTATACGAAAGCCCATATTTTAGAGGAATCAACATTTTCAGATTTTAATTAAGTTCGCTCAGCCGTTTCATTTTTTTTTATGTGCTTTGCGTTGCCTTTTTTCTTATGTGTTTACTTAATAGAATAGAAAAGATTTTTCGGATTCTTATAATTTTTAATTTTATTTATTTGAAAATAATACCACAAAACAAACAATGATGACCGCAAATTATCTGTATTCATTCATTAAAACAATTCATTGAATCATTTAATTAAAACCTCAATAACATTTTAATTTAATCATGTTTGTTTATTCACATACTATAAGTACCTACTTAATACTAATAAATTCGCAATCGCAAAATTTAAGTAGGTACCGCTTTATATTTCAAACTAGCTTTCCGCCCCGCTGTTTCACCCACGATCCCCTATTACCCCCTTAGGCGTCGAAATTTCAAAAAACCTTTCTTAGCGGATGCCTACGTCATAAGACTACCTGTATGCCAAATTTCAGCACGATCAGTCCAGATAAATGTAGCCCACAAACTGCCTTAAAATGTCAAATCAATTGACACTACAACAAAAACGCGAATGTCATCGTTGCTGACCATACGACGCCTTTATTTGGAATGGCGGCTCGGCTGGTCCTGTTGGTGTAATGTGTACTGCGTACTGCTAGTGGTGGACGTGGAATGGAGCGATTCATCAAAGCTTGACACTGACAGATTAACGGGCGCGGACCCGCTGACGTGCGGAGCCATAGGAACAGCGGCAACGTCGGATGATCTAGCACCTATGATATAAAATAATATTCGAGATAAATTACCGATGTGTTACGGTCTACCTTCTTAGTACACCTGCCAATGTGCCCCGGACTTGCCCGGATAGTAAATTGACAATAATTACTCGCTAGAATGCGAGTCCCGCGACCCTGCTCTTTGAAAAGGTAGTGCATTAGGAGGTGAGCGTACTCCGGTACTATTCTAGAAAAATGCGAGTTGGCTTCTCCAACTTCCCAAGAGGAGATTGAATCCGCTAGCATAAGTAAGGGTGCGCGTAGTGAGCGACTATAACATGCTATACTAGCTGTTCCTCGCGGCTTCACTTGCGTTTCAGGGATAAAAAGTAGCCTATAAACTTTGTTGATTATGTAGTTTCCTATTAATAGGACCAGTAATTCCGGAGATTAGCGCGTTCAACCGACGTTACATAATCTTTGCTTTGACCTGTATCTATTACTCAAAATGTGTTATGTTATGAGAAGTGAATTTGTGTTTCCTGACTCCAATAAATGAAGGAACTTTGAAGTCCAGAGCGAACAGTTTTTTTCTGAGCAAGCCTGCTCCATTTTAGACTTCGTCATCGTCCTATTCAGAGGATTAGTTGACAAACGCAAGTATACTATGAAAAGAATAACATAAGTTACTTTATATGAAGGATCTATTGCTTACCCAAGAATTAAGTATTTACTTGTCGTATGTATGTCACTACCACGTCATCTATCTTTTCAATTCCAACATTGCATTGGTAAACTGAATTCAACAGCATTCCCGACTTAGATTAAGTCAGTCAAATTTTCTGGGATGTAAGAGTAAAATGTGCTGCTTCTATAGTCCAATACGGTGACCTAAAATAATAAATGCGGATGGCCAAAGACCGTGTGTGAAGGAATGCGTTCGAAAAGACTCGGACGTTTTCGCGACGCGTTTCGGACGTGAACAGTATGTGTGAACAGTGGAAATTAAATTAGTTCCCACTTCACAGTTTTTGTGTCATATCGAACAATAGAATTTCCAATCGTGCAGATTTGCCTGGATTTATTAATGAAATCATGACGTGATGTGAGTTTTCTCAACCAATACGGATAAGGAAAGGGAGTAAATCCACATGAAGGGAAAGTTCTTAGATAGATTTATTCCATAACATTTTAAAACTTCTATCCGATGCATAAAAACTTGCGGTATTCTTATTATTTTTGTAAGTCTGTGGCTTTATCTAGTAATTTTAAGGAACCTAGATTTTCATGGAAAGTTTGTTTGCCCATTATAATGGTGCAAAATAAAATAGAAGAACCTACATTTATAGCATCCGCACACTTTTGACCTTTCGGCATTCGTTGAGCAACATTAGCAACACTTAAGAAAGCCAGTATCACCTTCACAAGGCCGATAACGCTTCAGCAAACCTCGCCAAGGTAACGCCCAAAATGTTGGTAAAAATGTTTTTTCTAGAGATACGATGACTAATTCGTAAATGGTACTGGTGGCTTAGTAGAATATCTGAAGGATCGAGTGCTTGTCGAGTCGTAGAAAGCATTATCTTCTAAAATTGCATTAAAAGCTTGTTTCTCGGTAAAAGTCCTTTTTCGATACGTTTGAATTAAGTTCCATTTTGGATTCGCTTCGCATCTGATCAACTATTGTCTTAAGCATCATCTATGGTATCAATAATTCTTCCGTAATATTAGTTATGAATGACAGAGCATTTAGCTCTCATTTGACTCTGGAAGTGCGTCTGGGCATACCGTTTCATTATATTAGTTGATGTGTATCTAAACGTGCCAATGGTGGCAGAGGCCCGGCGATCCTGCCCACTGCGTCATCATTACTATTTGATCTGCGTCATCGTGTCGTGACAGCGCGAATACGCGGTCGCCGATATATTTATATTAAAATATAGAAGAGTTATTATCATGGTCTTCATGATTACAGATTGAATAAGATGTGTCTTTAAAGTGATTCTACTTCTGCTTATTGAAGTTTCAGAGAAATTATTTTCTGTCTCGAAGATCTATATCGAGTATCCAATCCAGACCAGTATTAGCAAGGAACATAACAAACCATAGTAATAGAAATACATAGTATTTTAATCTAAAGTTAAAATCCCCCTTTATTGACTAACTGTGAATTAAAGTACGCTTATCAGTCACAATTTGGGTAATAGGTGGACTCTTTGATTCTAGGACATGTTTGATTAACGTTGGATAAGTATACCCGAAATAATGCGGGTGGAGTGGCTGTCAAAAGCTGATCGTTCAGTGAATGGAATACATTAGCCGTAATCGCCCTGATTGGTTTGAATCAATGGGGCTCCCTTTTTACAGAAGGGCATGAAGACGTCAATAAAAAAAAAAACACTGGCTTTTTCACTTTGTCACAGGGAGTTGAGAATACCGTTTTAATACGGGTTTTTGTGATCTTGAGACTTGGTGACAATGGGACCACCTCAGGAGTATACTCCTTCAATTTTTTTTTTAATCACATATGGCGAAGTAAGTAAAAAAAAACATTTAATCAAATTGAGAACCTCCTCCTTTTTTGAAGTTGGTTTAAAAGTACATCCATCGTTTAAGATTCTTTTATAAGGTCATCAAGATACAAAGATTAGGAAAAATACGCCTGGAAAGTTTTCAGGTGCAGGTACCGTCCTATTTAGGACAAGACCCTTTCAAGGTATACAGTTCGGTCCCCTGCTATTAAAGCTGCGTATCTCTTTGTAAAGCCCCCTAATTCATGTTGACCTAGTACTTTAGTCTACCGCATGGTACATTACCTAAAAGTAGATTGTCTTATCTACTTGTCTAATTGGGACCTTAATTGAATTGCTCGCTCTATATGATCTGGTAGGTGTTTTGTATGTGTAAAGATTATTGGATTTGCCGATGAGATTTTAGAGAAATTGTAGTGTTATAATTTTATTGCACGATGACACGATTTTTTATAAAATAATATTTATTATGCGGGCTTATAAGTTGTTCCTTGGATAGAAAGTAGCATATGTCTTTATCCATATCATAGGCTATCTGCGTGTCAAGTTTCATCGCGATCGGTGCAACAGTTTCGGCGTGAATAGGTTAAAGACAGACAGAGCTACTTTCGCATATATAATATTAGGATGGAATTCGTCTCGATTTTCGGATCCTTACATCCTTCAGATACATTGGAAGATATTCAAAAGCGTCATCTCGCCATGATTTTACCCTAGAAAGCCAGCTTTCTTTCTTCGAATTTTTCACCGTCTAGTGAGATGGAAGTTTTCCACTGGATCTTATGGCCATACAGTATCTACGATATATTGAAGCAAACATGAAACCAGTTTTAAATGCAATTCATTCTAAGATGTTTACAAACTGGACACTCCTTCATTCATATGCCATGTCAGAGTTTGATTTATGAATTAATTCTATTGTACGATGCGGCAATGCGCCATTTACATCGCTGGTCGTTACGGTTGTATCATAAAAAAATACTGTTTATTGTCCATTGACTTTAGTTCCATAGTTATAAATCTACTTTATTGTTATCCAATCAATTTTACATCTTTAGGAAAACTAAGTAGACTTTTGGCCACTACTGCTACAGCTTCACAGGTTTTAGGTTCCGTGGTAACCAGTGGTTCTCTCTTTTTGGCACTTAGATGGAAATATGCATCAATTTATTATTTTTCAGAAATAACTAAATATTTGGCGTAATATATTATTTTCGGACTGTCTGTAAAAATGACTCAGTTACAGCGATTTTAAGTTGTGTGACGTCATTGTCTACGTTTAAACGATTTAGTTACCTAATTACTACGGCAGCATATTCTTTAACGTCACGATTTGATTACTCAATACAAATCAGAAACACTTATTGTTTTGATCTCATTATTTTAATCACGACTGGAATAAAGGTGTCTGGAATTCATACCTATTCCTTATTCAGGATGATATTAGTCTACAAATTCAAAAGCTCCTCGAGCATTAAGTCAAACTGAACATTTCTAATCAAAGGAATTGTCAGTTGAAATGAAACCTCTGCAGTATCGATAATAGTCCCGTAACGTATTTAATTAGGCATGTCGTAAAGGAACAGGAATCCGATTACGTAATTACTGAGGTTTCCGATCCCAGATCTCCTACAGGTCTCATTTCACTACCGATTCAATTAATTGTAATAGAGCGCTTTCAATGTAGCGCTGGTCCTATTTTCTAATGCGGCTTCTAGAAATTTCTTTCCAACAAATTTTTGGAGCGAAAGATTGGATCCAAACTCTAATCTTGTATTCATGGATAAGGCTGCTGAAGCAATAGTCTCCAAAATGTTTCTGAATAAGTAAGTATCTACAATTAATGTTGTAATTTATACAGATAAGCAATCAAAGTATCTAGTGATATATTCAAAGTAATATTATTAAATAGTTTCCCTTTTGTAAACACCAGAGATAACATGTGACGAGGGCGCCATTTGGTTTTAGACAAATTCTTCGCAAACTTTGATTGTTTAAGAACTTGGTAACAGACTGTTGTTTGTATTAAGATTGATATGATATTGACTCTTGTATTTATAAAGGTTTCTGAGGTAGCAGTTAACGCCTAACTTGATTAGATTTAGAAGTTTTTTTTTCCCGTCGCCTATCGCCATTTGCAATACTAGAGGTATTGCCAATGTGTTGCCGACCTGTTACAGTGCCGAGAAGGCAACTGGCTCTCAAGTGCAATTGCCGGAACACACCGGTAGGTGCTTGGCGACAAACTTTCAACTTGAGGGTGGTAGCCAGCCAGACGGATACTACGAAGCACCCTACCACCGTGCTATGGTTTCCTCACGAGGTTTTCCTTCACCGAAAGCTCAAGCTCATTGTAGGATTCGAACCCACGACCTTCGTCGCGGCATCCGACGTCACTACCACTGAGCTATCATCGTCCATCATATTCCTAACAGGACACACCTCCGCTTGAAAACACTTTGGTCACGAAAGGACATCAAAAACACTTATCAGACACGCTAATTCTTAGCTTACACGTACATAAGTGACTAATAAAAGCGTCCACGTGACCTAAGTTACAGTGGCACTCCAATCAATCAGAGCGTATGGGTTACTTAATAGTTGCTTGGCGATAATTTAGCAAACAAGCATGCTAAGTGGCCATCAATTGATACGGAGGCGTGGCGTAACACCTTTGCTGCTAACCGGACTTTGAATTGCGTATTTTTGGCCCAGGGTTTATATATGAGGTTGGTCTTGTGTATGTTAGAAAATGTTTAGAGTCTTGGCCAAGCGATAATTGTATGAAGTTTATGTATCTACCGACATTTAAAAACATGATCAATTATCATTAATGATTATCATAAATGTTAAAAACGATAGTTTATCCTACTAATGTTATAAGTGCGAAAGTTTGTGAGTATGCATGGATGGATGTTTGTTACTCTTTCACGTAAAAACTACTGAACGGATTAACACAGATACTTTTTATCCCGGGAAAACATAAGATCAATCGGGAACGAGGGTGAAACCGCAGGGCGGTAGCTAGTATGGAATAATTCGAATGTTTGTGAGTTTGTATGTTTGTTACTTCTTCACGCTCAAACGGCTCACAAACATTCGTAATATATACCACCACTAGCTTTTGCCCGCGACTTCGTCCGCGTTTTCGTCGTTTTTCGTAAAAAAAGTAGCATATGTCCTTCCTCAGGGTTCAGTGGTTTTGATGTGACAGACAGATTAACTTTCGTATTTTAGTAGGGAAATATAATATGTCAATCCACAATACTGTTAAAAAATATCGCAATAAGGAACCGCAGAATATTATTATTAATAGCTGTGCCCCGAGACCATCAGCGTGTAACTCCTTGTATGTTATTATGTTAATGTATTGGTAATATTGTTTAGATCACTTTCACATGAGGCTTAAGTACATATAGAATACGGCACGTGAACATAAAGATTTCTAGAACTGCTAACCCGGGAAAGAGCGACATATAACTGACCATGTGAAAAGAGTAAACAAATACCTATACACAGATAAAAAGGATTTCTCCAATTAAGAATAAAAAATGTCTTGAAATATTTCTTAATATCAAGAGAATGTGTTTCTGTTCAAGTCATATATATTTTCACCAAGAAAATATTATTCTTTGTACAATAAAATATTTTACTTGACATTTAAAGAAAACTTGTTTCAAAGCAAATATACAAAGTTTTAGTTTAAAAACAAAAAAAAATCTTATTTCAACATTTTTAAACAATTTAATCTATTAAAATTTAATCTTCAAATGAAGAATTATGTTATTTAAGCAAGAAAATATTATTTTATTGAGTACCAAAGTAATAATATCTTAAATTAAGATAGTCTTCTTTCATTGTAGTTTTATGGTATGTTAATTGGAATAAATAATGTTGTCTTAACTTAACAATTCCTATTGCTTCATATCATTGAACGAAATAACTTATAGTAAGATACATTTTCTAGATTAAAGGAATTACGGTTTACGGCAGACAAAATATGTTTTTGTCAAGACAATACCGCGCAACCAGCGAGCGGCCACCATGTCCATTCTTTCCGTGACCGGCCGGCCGTTGGTGCACATCTTGAAAGCAAGATGCAAGAAGAAGTTCTGCAAGCAGAAGCCTATAGTAGAAAGTGATAACAAGCAACTCCATATGTGCGCGCAGAGGCAGTTTAGGGCCAATATAAATTGCATAAATGCTTTTACTGCAATGGACAAGGTGTCCCTCGAAGAAGTTTATAAAGAAAACCAGTAAACGAAAATCTGCTCAGCATTGTGCAAGGCTTAGAAAAATCGGACAGTGAAAGTAAGTCAATAAGTTTATTTTTAACCGACTTCAAAAAATTACAAGGTTCTCAATTCGTTGGAATCATTCATATTCTTTTGTTTTCATGTTCGATCCCCGATTACTCAAAGACGCCTAGACCGGTTTGGAAATTATACATTTAGATACATACAGTAGGTACTCGTACCTAGTACATCCCTAAAGTATTTTATTTATTTTAGAAAATGATCATTTCATTACAATACATATGCATTCATCCACCTCTTATGTTTTATTTTGTCTGTCATACATTAATCTAGGTGTCATTTCTATAATATCGCTACGATCTGATCAATCAATATTCTAATACATTTGTCTTAATTTTAGAATCCTGGTGATATTCCTACATACAAAAATAGAAGAACAAAAGCTGAAGGCTTCTGCAAGCAAACAAGTTAAATGTTCAATATAATTTTACAAGGGAATTTGCACAAAGATATTTCAACCTAATGTGTTGATAATTCAATGACCTATTATTAATTATACTGTACTGACAGTTTTATAATGTTAGACATATTTGTCGACATAAGCATGCCAACTTTTAAAGAATAATGTTAAAAGTATCTAAATTATCGATTTAGTTTTAAATAGTTATTAGGCTATTATTTTAATTTTGTAATTTTGTAATTAATCAATATTATTGACTGTTGTAAGTGTTATATGAGAATTTAAAATCAGTTTCTCCTATTTTTTTTTAATTATGTGTAAATTAATAACATTATGTGAGATATGTCTTTATTACTTTAATAATATGATGTTATTCGTGTGTACAGCCAGTTATTAATATAGATTGCATTATATTCAAACCTGTTTTTCATTTTGATCGAAAAAATTGTGTGAAATAAAAAGAAAGTAAATTGTATCTTTCTTAGATGTAGTAAGGGTACTGTACGGGGACTAAAAGGGTTTTTATTATATAGTAATTATCTAGGATGTAAGTAGTAAAGTTAGCTTGTTTTGATTAAGGTCTCCATTTAATAATTTGTTCCTCATTGTGAGATTTTTGGCATGCTTGTATAGGTAGAAATATATTTGCTTAGTCTAAATTTAAGATTATATGAGTGTAAAAACCATAATGTATTCGTGAAAATTTATAACATTTTTTAGATGTGTATGAAAGAAAAAAAAAAGATTTATTTTTTATTTTCACGAATACCTACATTATGGTTTTTACACTAATATAATCTTAATTTTAGACTAAGCAAATATATATCTACCTATACAAGCATGCCAAAAATCTCACAATGAGGAACAAATTATTGAAAGGAGATCTTTATTTTTCAGAACAAAGTAACTTTACTACATCCAAGATAATTACGATTTAATAAAAACCCTTTAATTCTCAGAAGAAAGTAACATTACTACATCCAAGATAGTTACGGTTTAGTAAAAAATCGTTACGTTTTGCCACAAGAAAAATTTATCTCATAATGAGAAAACCCTTTTTGTTGCTAGTACAAATAATTTTACAATGAGAATATTTTATTTCTGCAGAAGATTTCAGAAACTTACACAAAAATGTTGAAATCTTGAAAGAATCTATTATTTCTCTATGCAAGGCTTTTATTTGTTATTATAATATAATAATAAATTAAACTGAGATTGTTTTATATCATGTGAAGATAAAAAAATCTTAAGATATGTATCACTTTCAAAATCCAAGTAAAACCAATTTCAAAACAAGATCGTTCTGTTTTGTTATACATTTTTATCACATTGAACTAAGAATATCATCTCTTACATTGATTCTGCATTTTCTTGATTGAACAAGTTATAAGTACTTTTGGATTAAGAACTTCAATTTCATTAGAACTAGAAAACTAAATCTCTTTGGTGTAAGATACATTGTCTTGGATCAAATGTCAATTGTCTTGTCACAAAACAATTGACATTTGATTTCTTGAATTATGAATATTAATCCAAAAGTTTTTTTTTCTTTCTACAAGAAAATATTAGTTTCCCTATATATGAAATCGCCACTATCTTGGTTCAATGCAAACTAACTTCGTGGAAGTTAAAATATCTTAAATGAAGAAATCCTTTTTATGTGTGTACTTAATCAGAATGCTCCGAACTACTAATCAGGAGTTACACGTGTTATTGTGAGTCAACCATAAAAGATAGACATATGTTGTTGCGGAATATTTTTTAGACAATTTTATGTAGAATATTTCCGTCATACATGATTTCTATGTAACTTTAACCATTAAGGCTGCACACGCAACGGAAGCTTAAAAAATGGAGTAACTTCTCCCGTTTTCCCAACATTTCCCTTCACTACTCTGCTCCTATTGATTGTAGCGTGATGAAAAGTATACTATAACCTGCCCAGGAGTATGAAGAATAATTGTACCAAGTTTCGTTAAAATCCGTCGAGTAGTTTTTGTTTCTATAAGGAACATACAGACAGACAGACAGACAGACAGACAGACAAAAAAATTACTGATTGCATTTTTGGCATCAGTATCGATCATTAATCACCCCCTGATAGTTATTTTAAAAATATATTTCATGTACAGAATTGACCTCTCTACAGATTTATTATAAGTATAGATATAGATTTCGGTTCCGCGCTCAAAAATGTCCGAACCGAAAGCCTGACAAAACACGAAAATACTAGTCTCCATTTAGACAGCTGTCAGAAGCATACGCGTAGGTAATGGTGCCGATTCTGTTGTTTACGAACTAAAATAAATTTAATCTCACTATATCTCTTTCTAATAGTAAATATAGGAAGGGGATGCAAGATATTTTAGTCCTGTCTTTTTAATCCGATCACACATTTCAACGTGAATTAAAGCGCGATCTTTATTGGTCACGACTATTTACCCATACATTACGACGGTATGGATTAAACTGACAGCTTTAAAAATGTTCTATCTTTTTTCAATAAGGTTAAAATGAAAGAGAGGTGACTTGTCTAATATTAGTTAAGTTCGTAAACAACAGAATCGGCACCAATGCCGTATAGTATAGTCAAAACGTGTAAAAACTACTCGAGTAAAGTGGGAAGTCCATGGTTTTTCAGTGTGTAGTTATTTACTTATTATGTTACTTAGCGGAATGTTAAGAATACAATTTCAAGTTCTTTGTAATATTATTTATAAATATTAAACGTTTCAAGCCTGCCCACGTGAAACCTTACCTTGTTGATTCGTTTCCATTTCCAAGAAAATGGATTCAATTACATTATACCTACTTGAGTGTTTTATTTTATATTTTAATTACCTTTCATTTTCCTTCAAAGTTTTAGAGTGGTTTATTATGAGTAATAAAGTAGGCAGCGATGTTTTTAAATTATGAGCATTTTGGTAATAGGTATTATTTGTTGAGGAGTGTAAAAAAATTTTTTTTATTGCATTTCTTAACAAATTATGAAAATACCGTAAAAAAGATTTCAAAAAGTGACATTAAAATTAAATTCGGCCAAGAAACACGGAAGGTATAAGGATTTTAAACTACTAATTAGACAGAGAGATCAGACATAATATGTGACGTCATAAGTATGTGAGTTTATGCTAAATTTCTGTTTAGCTAGAAAGAGATATGAATATTCTTTGATGGCTTACTTATATCTTGATTATTTTTATAGATATCCGAAATATTTCTTTTCTTACTGCTTCATATATGAATGTGCTTTTATTAAAGTAAAAAAAAATATCGTGCATTATTCCCTATTGCGAGTGCTACCACAGAATAACTAACTCTCGCCCTCCAATTAAAAATCTACCTTTATAAAATTCTCCCTGAAGACTACACAACTAAATTACTACAAAACTATTAAATGAATTTTCGCTGAACCAACTTTCATTCGGCTCAGTTAACAATATTGGGCTTACTGTGTAAACAGAGAGCTATGAAATTAATTTCAATCATCTCAGTGTTATCCCAATTTCGTGGAATTGCGTTGTATAATTGTGTTTTATTAAGTAAGTAGCAAGAGTAATGTTTAAATTGTGTTGGTGTTCAATCTATGTAGTTTGGAATTATTTTCTATTTAATTAAAGAAACTTTGGCCCAGAATAATATAATTTTAATGTCTACATAGTTTGGCTTAATGGACTGCTTGGACAATGTTATACAGTGTGTCCAGTCATGAACTAGCGATATTTTAGGTACTTATGTTTCAACAATTTTTACGGTACCTTGACTGTGGGACCAACCCAAAAAAATTCAAACTTTTCGTACATTTTGATCGAAAAAGATAGATGTTTTGTATGAAAAGTTTTTTTTTCGAGTTTTCAGGTTTAGTCCCGAGAAAAGTGTCATGAAATGTGTTCATATATAAATACCTAAAATATCGCTAGTTCATGACCGGACACACTGTAGAGGACACATAAGAAGGAGCGAACTAAGTTGTAGGAAGATAATCCGAAAAGTAAAAGGAAACGCAGCGATTCGGTCGGACGTTCCTATTGCGGGCCATTGGGCCATGGAATGAGCTCCTTATGACGGTTTCTTCTCAGCCCTATGAACATTCTTCAAAAAGGGCGTAAAAGTGTTCTGAAAGGTTGGCAACACATCGGATTTCCGCTGGTATTGCAAAGGCGGCAGTAAACACTTTCTCATCAAGTAGACCGTCTGCCTGCTTGTCAACTTGTTGATACAAAAAAAAACATAGTTTAATCATCTTGATGAACATGTTGTCTCATCAACTGGAACACGTTTTATCTCTTGCTTTGTCGTCCTTGCTTCCTTTTTCCCTTAGGATCTATTCTGTGACACTCTTTCTCCACCTGCAATTTTTCGCATAAAAGTTTCGCCTGAGTCCATTTTAGAAAAAATGTATTAAATATAGTAGGATTATACTAAAGCTATTTTAATAGTTTAAATTTGACAGCCATATACAATATATTCATGTGCCAAAAAGAGACAAACATAGTGGGCCAGAAGAAACCTAAAATGGCTTTTGTTTGATGATAATTGTTCCATATTTCCGTTTTGACAGCAACCCGCGGCTTGCATACAAAGCTGTTACTTAAAACAATGAATAAAATAAATCAATAACCAATCACGGTTGGGCCTGCGTAGTTTTCATTGCGGCAGCTGAAATTTAGGTCAGCGTATAAAGTTGAAATACATTTTTTTTTTCCAAATCAATAACAGTGTCGGCCGAGCCTTAAAATTGAAACGTTGATAACCGCGTGGCGACTACGACCGCTGCCGCGCTGTTTTTTGTCTCCATTTAAACGAGAAATTAAAACAAACTTGATTACTTAAATGTCACGAAAGTTTCTGCTCTAGGATTATCAAACCCAAAACTCATTTATTCAGTTTAGGTTCGCTGATTTTACACCGCCATCTTTTTAGACCTCACATATTCTATTCTACTAATATTATATTTTTTTTTATGTCAGAAGGTTGACAAGCAGGCAGGCGGTCCACCTGATGGTAAGTGGTTACCGTCGCCCATCGATATTTGCTATACCAGAGGTATTGCCAATGTGTTGCCGACCTAAATGCTAAATCCTAGATCCTAAATAAATGCGGAAGTTTGTGACAAAGTATGTACCAATTTTGATGAAATTTGGTATGGGGGTACTTTTCATCCCTCGGGAACATAAGATCCCACGAGAAAGCGGTTGAAACCGCGGGGCGGAAGCTAGTGAATGATAAGGCACTTATCAAATCAATATTATGTTGTTTTTTAATACTTATGACAAACGCTGTTTCACACGCATTCCCAGGATATATAGTACCCTATGTTCTTCTCCATATTATAGACTATTTGCGTGCCAAATTTCATCGTGATTGGTTCAGCGGCTTAGACATGAAAAGGTAACAGAGGTAGTATTTATTATATTAGTAGGGATTTTTTACTAGCTCCGCTTATAGTTTGGAATCAGATGGCCATGATTGAAGAATCTCCCAGTATATTTGAATAATTTAATGGGAAATGTAACGAGGGATGGATATTCCCTTTGATTTGTAATTTTGAGATTAATATAATAAAGCTTGTTATTCATCATCATCATCATCATGTCAGCCGAAAGACGTCCACTGCTGGACAAAGGCTTGTTATTATTAATAGAAAGTCTTACTAACGTAGGTAATTGAAATTTTAATTTGTGACTCATATTAGCAAATAATAATGTAATTAGGTCTTTGCACGGTACCAGTTAAGTCATGATTTATTTTATTATTACTGAGTCAGGGTGCTGGTATTACTAGAAAAACCGCGACTTACGTATAGCATAAACCTATTATTAGGTATTGTGGACTTTAAGCCCTTGTTATAAGCATTGTCTTTGCGGTCAGCCGGAACTTAGCTCGGGTTGACATAAAGAATTTTCGAATTCGGATCAGAATTACATCCAAACAATCAAAATTTGTCAGCCGAAAGACGTCCACTACTAATCCAAAAGATCTCACGATGGCCGGTCTTGCGCTACCCGCATCCAGCGGTTTCTCGCAACCTTCGCAAGATTGTCGGTCCACCTTTTGGGGGGTCTGCCCACGCTGTTTCCGATTCGTTGTTGCCACTCGAGAACCTTTCTGTACCAGCGGCCGTCGGTTCTAAGAGCGATGTACCTCCCACTGCCACTAGTTTAGCAATTCTTCGGGTATGTCGGTTAGTTTCTTTTGATTCATAAACTTTTTCGAAATTCCAGTGGAGAAAAATAAAGAATAATTACCACACTACAATATATATTTTATTGCACAGCTTTTGTAGCATGTTATAGGACTTGAAAACGGCAAAGATCGTCGGGTAGCCCCTGACTGACAAACCAACTTCTATGATACTATCGCATCGCTCAGTTACCTCTGACATACTCTGGTGCTTTAAGACTTGTATCTCATAATAAATATGGTTACTTGATTTTACAGCCAATTATTGTTAGTGTTGTTTGAATTATCTAAGGCTGAAATCTATAGAGTGCTTGGACTTTGCTTAGACTTTACTTACGTAAAACTTGGCTCATTTACGAGTTGTACTAAAGTATATTTTTGTTTGACCATTAATTGTAGCAAAGATTTTGGTAAGTCGTCAATTTGGTACACTTAGGCTTTGCTTAGAATACACTCAGAAGGATTAAACTTTGTCTTAACTCGAAGTAAAGTCTGAGCAAAGTCTAAGTACGCTCTATAGATCTCAGCCTAAGATCCCACATATCTGCTCACGAGGTGTCTGATAACAATTAACTTAACCGGCTTCGGAATACTGTTTCTATTAAATTGATCTTCTCATGTTTTTATTTTTGTGCATGTGTACGTTTGTTTTTTATTTAGATATTCATGTATACTGTTTATTTCATAGTGTCACTGTGTGTTCGTGATGTCATGGTGTTTTAGGCCCCAACTGAAAATCAGCGTGAGGGTTAATTAACCAAATGAATCTTAGCACAATGCTGAGTCGGGACTATTCCGGGCATCACGCAACGTTACATTATTGCTTTGTTGTATTTTATATTTCGTACCTATCTATTGTCTTAATTAATGTAATGTTACTGTTTTTATTTCTAAAATTAGCTCCAGAAATAAAATAATATGTGTTAGTTAAGCATCCGATAGTTAATTATTGCAGTATATCTATAAATCTGAGCCAAAAGATTTGTTTTAGGTCATGTTTATAGAAATTATGGTACAATGGTCATATATGCCAGCCAAGCGCTGAGTGCAGTCCAAACAACTACAGCTATAAAATTATAATGATATTCGTATTATCTTTATCAATTATCGTAAAAGATCTCGATCTCGTATATAGGCTTAACTGTACAAGTAAAACGTTTTAAGGTACAAGCTTAACCTTATTTAAAATGAAGTGCTTCAGTTTAATTACGAAAGATAAGTCTTTTATTGGTGTTCTAAGTCTACTAAGACGTGAGTGATTTAATCACAAGTAGAAGTTTGCGATAACTTTAATCTGTATTATCTGTACTAACACAAGTATTATGTCTGGAGGGATAGTTCGGCTAATAACTCGCTAATTTGCGTGTGGCGAGCCAGGTCTTATTCTAATCGTTTTAAATCCCTCATCACACATGCACATGTGCGCTTTAATTAGAGCTATATTCGTTATATCATAAGATACAGATTTACATAAAGCCGATCGTTGGCTCGACATCATTTAAATTTTAAATTCTCCAAACATATATCTGGACAGGGGTCCTAAATGTTCGATTTTTAAAACAATCAGACAACAACTGAATTTCTCACACCACCCCACCTTTCTATATTTTTTTCATTTTGCACATTGTTCACCCATTGTTACAGCTTTCGTCACACTATACTTCAAGGTCCGCTTGCCTAACGCCTCGCCATAGGATATTACTATTGAGGTGTTTGACACCGTTGCCTGAATTTGCGTACATTTTGCCATACTTTTCGCGTGTTGCGAACAATTCCTTTGAGGCAATGCGGTTGGTTTTTGTACCTGAAAAGAATGGAATATTTTATGACCCAAATTTGGTGCGACAGATGTGTAACGTAGGTATGTAAATCATTTGATTGTTCGGATGACAGGAGGATGGGTGACGAGTGGGACATGCGAGGCTTTTTGCAAGTTCTAGTCAAATTTTTTCTCTTTATAAATTCTTGGCTAGCTCGTAGTTTGTGATTTTTATATGCTATTTTAGTCTTAATATGGATGTAAAACTACCGCTATTGAATTGGAACATTATAATTGTTTGTACCATGGAACATTAGAATTACAGTTTCATTTACTCTACGTTGATGATATAATTTTAGGTTGCGATACACTCTAAACACAAAGTTTTTCTCCTTTCTCCATCACCAAGTTTAATTGTCCTTAATAAAATAACAATGAAAAGGACTAATAAACTTAAACTATAAACGATAAAAAGTAAACGGTTTTACGATTCAGGCATTTTATTACACAACAATGTTTTATAGGTTCAGCCAGCCAAAGCCAGACCGATGATACTGTCCTGTTGCCTTTATTAGCAAAGAATTTTATCCTCTTCCACAATGATAATAAGGGACTTGTACTTAGGCGAAGGAGCACACTTGGGTAATCCGTCTTTAAGACTTTCTTGGGTTTAAGCCAAAGTAAAGACATTCTGGGCCTTGTCCTGAACTACATACGATGAGTGAATCTTTTTAAATTCTTTTGATTATAGTTTCTTTGTGATGATGCTTAATTGATTATTTGTGGGTACACTAACAGCCAAAGCCTTTCCTCAATATTTGCTACACGTACTTATTAAGTATAGCTGTATAAAAACCAATCAAAATGTCATACACAAACAGAAATGCACGTCATATAGTTGGCAATCAAATTAATTGCCAAATCCAGACGAATTCCTACAACTTGCGAAATTGTTGCGGAATCAAATGTCGATATTCATATTGCTTTGCTTAGGTATCACGTTAAAATAACAAAGCTTGCAAATAATTATTTTACCTTTTGAGTTTTTTTTTTATTATTAAAAGAGCTAACCACGTGCCTGTGGCTTCAGTCACGTTGAACACGGAATATCGCTGAAAATTTAAATTGAGACGATAACGTACAAAGTCAAGCAAGTTGTTATGACTCATTAATATCCGAAAAAGTCTTATTTACGTCAAGTAATGGTATTGATTTTGTTAAACTTTTAACATTGTGTTGTTGACCTTTACCCGAAATAACTTGAGCAATTATTCTGAAAGTTCAATCCCTGTAGAACCCACATTTTTACTTGCTCGACTCCATTCAGTCATACTCGGTTAGAAGCGTCTGAGAAGTAGATGTGAAATATCCTCCACTTGAAGGATTAGCTACTCACTCGAGTGATTGTGTGAAATGACAATTCCAAAGTAGTTCGCGACCTACCATAATACTTGTTCGAGTCTAGAAACGTGACGAAGGCCTGTTAACATTTGTTAAATTGTTAAGTGTCGTGTCTCTATCTCCTTTTGCCACAACTTTACACTCGCCGATAAAGGTATGTTCTGAAATATCCTAGAATCTAAAACTAAACTAATTAGTGTGATAAGATATACAAGCTGACTGACAACTTACCAACCCTTTATTTAACTGTCAAATTAAGTGTTTGATTTTGAGACAAAATACAATGGTTAGATAAAATAACAATGTAAGTATTTTATCAATGAATCATTCAGAAATCCCTGTCCTTCATTATCTCAAGTAGTCACTAAGGAAACACTGCATAATGTCATTGACAAGAAACTGCAATTAAAATTGTAAATACCTACCTTGCGGAAGTCACATGTATGTAAATGAGTTTTAAATAGTTCTTATTGTCTGTACAAACAACTTGGTTTGCAGCTTCACATTCAGTTTTGGTTACCTATGTTTTCTTCTCATAAAGAAGTTTATGAGTCACTAACAATAGATCTCTAAGGCGAGGTAGTAGCTTACTTTGTAGTATCCGAATTTCTAGCTACATACTTACCTCCCTTTATGTTTTGGCAGCTGCATTTGTTGTTTCCCTACTAGGCTTGGTGTGCATATCACCTTCGGCCACTACATCACTTATCATGGTGATTTTAAGGTGAAACACAAGTCGTCCAGTAGTATAGTGTCTTTATTATTAGGTTTCACACGTTCAGATTTGGATTCGGTTGCCAGTGATTCTTGTATGACTTCAATTCCAATAATTTTGTTCAGTGATGAACAAGCTTCCCTTAAAGCATCTATGCTAGTGGTTTGATATTTCGTTCAATAAGTTAAATTATGAGATCCTCTCTCAACATAAGTCTCTATGGATTTAATTATATTTATTTAATTTAACCTTTCACATTTAACATTCAACATTTCCTGCTATTCATAGGATCGTGAAATTCCTTGTTTACGAAGGAAAATTATCTTTTACGTTGCTGTGATAATACGAGATATTTCTCCGCAGGAAATTATTTAATTAGAATATTATTTCGAGTTTGTTTCGAGTTCAGAGGCGTAAGTACTTACATGAAGCTTCATGTAAGTACCTACGCCGGTACTTACATGAAGCCGGATTTTAGTGTTTTTATTAGAAATTTTCATAGATGATGTATTTCTGTTGCCTAAAAAACAGAATAAAATAAGTATTTAAGGGGGCTCCCATACAACAAACTGCTGTTTTGATAGATAATGTCGAGTCCGACTTTCACTTGGCCGGTTTTTTTTTAAATTTATTATTGCGCATTGGAAAAGTTTAATGTCATTCTAGTATTAATCTCGTCCACAAATGTAAACTACTATGAGTATGAGTGTAGCAGATCATTATTATTAAGTTCATTGATTAAAACGTTGACATTACTACACGGCTGTGTTCTATTTTAATCCTTATCACGTGGCATTAAGAGCGAGTTCGCTATCTACAACTGTTCTGATGATAACACTTTGACCTGTGACACGGACCGCATTAAATAGAGGTGGAATTTGTTTATAAGTTGATGATTATATGAATATTGTTTCGAAATATGACGCACTTGAACTTTGGGACATGTTTTTTAGGGTTCAGAATCCAAAGGGTCAAACTGGACCCTATTACTAAGACTCCGCTGTCTGTCCGTCTGTCACCAGGCTGTATCTCATGATTCTGTTTTTTAGTATTTGTTGTTATAGCGGCAACAGATATAGGTCATCTGTGAAAATTTGAACTGTCTAACTAACTATGACGCTTCATGAGATACAGCCTGGTGACAGACAGTCAGTGAAATCTTAGTTATAGGGTCCCGTATCCGTTGTACCCTTTCGTTACGGAACCCTAAAAATTTCATGAATTCTCTACTGATTATATGAATTTCTTACAAACCCAGCACGTTTGATGCATCTAGATTTCAGTGACGGCCGGCAAACCGGTTTCCACCGGTTATCGTTTAACAATAGAGTAGGTATTGTGGACCGGCGATAATGTTTAATTGTTGTTTACATTATCTTATCTAATATCGTAATACATAATTATGTAGTTTCTTAATAGGTGTGCCAATCAAATAGCGGGGTGATTGTCAATTCATTTCTTTAAATATTTTCTTAATCGCATTCCTATTGTGCGTAAATAGGTCGACGAATGACGTCATCAACTTCGTGGGTACCTTTTTTTATCCTCATGGATCGCCCCGGGGGGAGCCGGCGGGTTATGTCAGACTCCTACTGACTAAAACCCCACAGTGTTCCTACCGGTCGCTGCCGGCTGGGTATACGGGGGCGCCGAAGCATTCGTCCGTGGGTACGTACCCTACAAAGACCTTGAGTTGTGAATATCGTGAGGAAACCATAGCATGGTGGTCTGGCTGGCTACTACACTTATGTTGAAAATTTGTCGCTAAGCATCTATTGGTGTGTTCTGGCTGTTGCTTTCTAGGCTTTGTAATGGTTAGCAACACCTTGTCCATTCCCTGGTATAGCTAATTTTCGTAACCACTTACCATCAGGTGGACCGTATGTCTACCGTATGTTCCGAACCGGTAGTAGAGTCTAAAAATTGCAACTGTTGACATTCATAAGTGCCTTATTAGGGCCTAAACTGAATAAATGAGTGTAGAGGATGGCAAAGTGAAACTCGGGAAAACTACTAAACACTGTATTTTAACTATTAAAATCTCTTATTTTTAATTACACGTCTTTTATATCGTCCTCGTCTTACGCTCTTTTTACAATGATCTCCATCTTTTTTTATTTCCTTAAATCTAACCAATCACCTTACTCCTTTCTCTCTCCCTTTCACACCTTTCATCTTTCACTATTTCCATTTCATTCGCTCGCTCATGTTCCATTTCATGCATCCTACACTCGGCCGTCCTGCTTCTATGTCTGTCCTCAGACAACAAGGAAACAAACAATGAATTTAATCATTATGCAATGTTTACATAATATGGCTTACAACTACATCTTAATATTAACTATAGGTTAAACAAATTCAAAGGACTAATTCTTAAGTGGTTACATTTATTACAAAATTCTTACTAATTAATGATAACAATATCAAATTACCTTAGCAATTACATTACCTCTGAAAACAAACAACTAATTAAGATACAAATATCTTACTGCATATGTAGATATATAAAAAAAAAACACAACTTGGATGTAACAGAATATAATCAAATGATATTATGATAAGGTTGGGTAGGTAGAGTGAGACATACAGAAACACAGAAACATAGAAACTTACCTATGAATCACTCTCCAGCTCCTCAACTATGTTATCTGGCCATTCTTTCATAAAATCGGCTGAGCTATGAGTTCTTTTAGGACCTTCTTTAGAATCATAAATTTTCTCCACTTCATATCTATCCATACCTTTTACTTTAGTTACTTTATAGGGTCCAAGATATTTTGGTTTTAACTTCATACCCACTCCAAATTGAGTTCTTTTAATTGCGACTCTGTCCCCTTCCATATACTTTTTACTTTCCCTCCTACGCTGATTAAAAGTGGTTCTGTTTTCATTTTGAACTTTGATAATTTGTTCCTTTGCTTTCTTCCTCATCTCCTCTCTGTTAATAGCAAATTCGTCTCTATCTTCTTGTAATAAAAATTCATAGATTTGGATGTCTTCCTTGTTATTCATCTTGGTACCAATAAGTATTTCAAATGGTGTGGAATTTATACTTCTTTGAAACGTACCATTCAGGCACCTCTGTACTTTGCTAACATGGCGGTACCACAATGTGGGGTTCTCCACACATAGCTTAGTTAAAATTGAGATAATCACCCTATGCACCCGCTCCACCTGTCCATTACCTCTGGGCACACCCGTGGTAATCTTGACATGCTTGATACCTTCTTCTTTACAGTAATCTTCAAACTCCATACTTGTAAACGCTGTACCTCGGTCAGTAATGACTCTATTGGGATTTCCAAAGCATTGTTGATGTATTCTAAGTTTATCCAAAGTCTCTCTAGTAGTTGTACTTCTTGTAGGGAACAACCAAACAAACTTGGTGAATGCATCCACTATAGTCAGTATGTGGTTATACTGTTTCTTTGTGTCCATCATAGGCCCAATATGATCTAAATGCAGAGTATGCAATGGTGTCTCTTCTTTCTCAATTGGATTCAGGAAACCCTCCTGCTTCCCACGTTTTCTCTCAGCCAATAAGCATGGAATGCATGTAACAATAAACTCATCAATCTTCTTAGATAAACCTTTTATGTAATAATCTTTGTTGATTATTTCCATCATTTTTTTCTTTGAAAAATGGCCGTTCTCGTGCACTCTCTTTATTATCTCGGTGTCCATACCACGAGGAACAACAAGATGCTTCTGGATGCCTTTGTAAAGCAAACCATTATCCACAAAATAATCTTCATAGTCCTTCTCATTCAAAATTTTCATGATTGCCTTCAAGCCAGAATCATTTTCCTGCGCGGTCTTCAGTTTTGCATGCAGTTCATTTCTAATAACAGCAACTACGGGGTTTCGGCTGAGGGAGTCAACATGTTTCATCCTGCTGCCTTCCCGGTGCTCGATGGCAAAATCGTAGTCTTGCAGCAGTAATATCCACCGTGCTACTCTTGTTGACATGGCCAAGTCCCTCTTATTCAACGTCATCTGTAATGCTTTACAGTCAGTTACAATTTTGAATTTTATACCAAACAAATAACAACGAAATTTCTTTATTCCCTCAATAACAGCTAAAGTTTCCAATTCATAGCTTGTATAGCGGCTTTCAGCATCACTAGTCTTCCTACTCATGTAATGAATTGGATGTAAATGTCCGTCATCTGGGCTTTGTTGCATTAAAATAGCTGAATATGCTAAACATGAAGCATCGGTGTGCAATTCAGTAGGTAAATCTGGGCAATAAATCTTTAAAACTGGGTTACTGGCTAATTTACTCTTTAACTCCTTAAATGCTTCCTTTTGTTTCTCATTAAATTCAAACATACAGTCTTGTTTTAATAAATCTGTTAATGGTCTCGCGATACTAGCAAAAAAAGGGATAAATTTCCTGAAATAAGATGCTAATCCCATGAATGACTTCAATTGCTTTGTATTAGTAGGTTGAGGGAACCTTACCACAGCATCCGTTTTGTCGGGTGATGGTCTTACTTCTCCATTCTCCACCACATGACCCAAGTATTCAACTCTCCGCTGAATCAACTGCGATTTCTTCCAGTTGATTTCCAATCCATATTCAGATGCTACCTGCAGTACCTCAGTCAGCCTTTCCACTGCCTGAATTTCATCCTGTGCAGGAATTATCAAGTCGTCAATAAAAGTAATCACAAAACCTCTAGCTATCTGCTCTCTGAAAATGATATTAATGAACCGGGTAAAAACTTTAGGACATATTGAAAGACCAAAAGGCGCCCTCAGAAACTCATATTGTCCCGTCTGAGTAACAAATGCGGTATAGGTAACGGAATCTTCATGAACAGGTAAATGAAAATAACCATTTTTTAAATCTAATGTGCTAAATACTTTAGCAGATGACAGCTTATCAATATGATCATTAATCACTGGTAATGGGTACTCATCTTTGACTATTTTCTTATTTAACATCCGATAATCTATACAGACCCTAGTGGTTCCATCCTTTTTCTTTACTAACACTAATGGACTTGCATATTCTGAAAAACTCACCCTGATTATTCCATCTTTAAGCCACTGGTTTACCTGACATTCAACTTCTTCTTGTTCTTTGTAAGCTAATCTTCTAGGTCTCTGGGATACAGGTATGTCATCTTTCAGTACGATCCTTAATTGAATAGGTGCCTCCTTCGTCTTATTAGGCACATATGACTGCACCAACCGTCTCACATGTTTTTGTATGTCTGCACTCACCTCTGAACCTATAAAATCAAAATCAGACACAAAACACATTAAGTGCTGAAGCCACTCTTCGTTAGAGGGCAAAAACCACACTTTGTTATTGTCCATTACCATTAACACATTACGCAATAACTGCTGACCTATTATCATAGAAAACGGCATTATATTATTATCAACTATATAGAAAATAATGTCTTTATAACACTGGTTGTCAACGCACACCGTTGTGTTAAACTGTCCCAAGCAGCGAATGTTATGCGAACCGAGTCCCGTAAAAGCAACCTCACTGTTGACACACTCCGGCGCACCTAAGTCATTGTAACACTGTAGTGAAACTAAGTTTACTTCACTGCCGCTGTCTATAAGCGCATTTACATTCTTGCCGTACACATTAATTATCTTCATTGGCTTCTTATCCATGTTTTCTATTTTGTTTTCAACAATTTCATAACATGTTTTCATCTCGTCAGTACTGCCAACAGGAACACACGAACACGAGGCGCGTTCCGAGTCTTGTGTTGTTGACTTCACGCACATAGACCCTTTTGTCAAAATCGCCGATGCCGAAGTCGATGTTGTTCCGGCGCTGGAACGCGATGCGTTCCTCTCATTGCCAATGCTGCCAACATTCGTTTTTGATGAAAATCCGCCATCTTTGCCGCCGTCGTTCCTTCGTGATCTCGAATGACCTTCATTCGGGCATTTCAATGCAATGTGGCCAAATGAGTTGCATTTAAAGCACTTCAAACCTTTCTCACGATCTGGGCATTCTGATGAAGTGTGACCCATTCCACCACAACTATAGCACCTTACACGATCCTTGTAGGCAGGCTTATTTAACTTATTTTCGACATTTTCCAAGTTTTTCGTCATACTAGCCTTCATTTTAGCTCCAATTAGTTCATAAATTTTTAATTTTTCTTTTAGCTCGGCGTAGGTTGTGGCACCGTACAACATCATTTTATTTGTCTCTCTATCAATTATTCCGTCAATAACATATTTTATCGCAACGTAATCAGGCATTTTTCCTCGCTTACCGAGCTCTTTCATCACAAGCATGTAATCGATACAGCTCTCATCACGCCGTTTCTTTCGACTTGCCATCATCTCATGAATAAGCTTAGAATCAACAGAATCTGGAAACTCCTTACAGATAGCAGTTTTCAGGTCTTCCCATGTTTTGTAAGGTCGTTCAGCTTTCAGCCACAAAGCGGCCGTGCCGGTTAGCGAACGCCGCGCCACCAACAATTGTTGTAATGGTGACCAGCCAAAAATTTCAGCATTATCTTCCACGTCTTGAGTCCACCGAGTTACAGAATAAGTCTTGTCCTTGCCATCAAAGTTAGGTATTAAATCCGCCGTCATCTGTAACATATTTCCCTGTTTCGTCACCTCCTTTTCACCGTCATCGAAGTCAAGTTGTCGGCTGTTGCGTCTTTCTTTCGGCATGTTGGTTTATCGTCGTAATCTTGCTCCAACAAAACCGGCGTCTTGGTACAGCACGTACGTATCGTCGTAACCGCGTGGTGACCACGTTGTCTCACGCGCAACTTTTCGATTTTTCGAAAATAGATCCCGGACGAGCCCCCAAAATGTAGAGGATGGCAAAGTGAAACTCGGGAAAACTACTAAACACTGTATTTTAACTATTAAAATCTCTTATTTTTAATTACACGTCTTTTATATCGTCCTCGTCTTACGCTCTTTTTACAATGATCTCCATCTTTTTTTATTTCCTTAAATCTAACCAATCACCTTACTCCTTTCTCTCTCCCTTTCACACCTTTCATCTTTCACTATTTCCATTTCATTCGCTCGCTCATGTTCCATTTCATGCATCCTACATGAGTTTTGATTTTGACTCGTTTTCGCTTATGTTGGTACTTTATGAACTGGAGATCTACTGCGAGTCTTTCTTCTTCGTTTAAAATCATCTAATGAGGGCTCACCACGCCCACAAAATGGTCTTCGACGTAGCGCGTCATTGGGTGATATCATTAATGATGTTCTTTACCAAAAGATACGCGATAACCCGGCTGGTCAATGATAAACCTTAAAGTCCTATGTCTAGTGTAGTTTTGACTAGAAATTTGTTACTTAGGAGGCTACTTGGGAATGTTTGAGACAAGTTTTCACTTCTTAAGAACCCAACTTCTGGTTTTGATGAAAACTAGTCTAGTAGATTTGCATTAACAATATCAAAGTTCTCGACAGATCACTGACTCTTATCAACGCACAGTCTATTACTGCTGCCCCTAGCTAGAGTATTGTCCTTGTGAAGTATAGACTATACATCCATTAAGAAAGGGTTGTTCGAAAACGTACGCCTAAGGGAATAATGCGGACAGCAAAGGAATGGAAGTTGCTTCCGGCGTCTGAATTTCCAGATTCGTATAATCTCGGGATTTTCAAGGCCAGGGTGAATAGGCTATCATAGGCTTCGTCATCGTCCACTAAGTGGACGAGTCTGTGGCCAAACGCAAGCCCATCTTATATAAAAACAAAAAAGTAATAATAAATGCAGGTGACGCCACGGACGAAAGCTAGTCTAATATGAAGAAGCCTAACATACTCACGTATTTTTTTTTATTTTGTGATACAGAACAACAGTTATGGAGAAGGCGAAAGCGTACATAAAGAGTTCGCTGGCGACGAAGCCGGCGTCGCCGTCGCCGTCGCGGGACAAGCCCGCGCCCGCGCCCTCGCCCGCGGCCGCGCCCGCCGCCGCGCCCGCACCCGCGCCTGCGCCCGCGCCGGACGACCGCGACGTGCGCGTCTGCTTCGTGTGCGGCGGCGCTGGCTTCAACGACCAATACACCATTAGGGTCAAGCCTGATACGCAGGTAAATATACTAACTCAAACAGTCCACGATTCGGAAGACGCAGCGTGGGCAGACCCCCCACTAGGTGGACCGACGATCCTGTGAGGGTCGCGGGAAACCGCTGGATGCGAGTAGCGCAAGACCGGCCATCGTGGAGATCCTTGGGGAGGCCTTTGTCCAGCAGTGGACGTCTTTCGGCTGATATGATGATGATGAAACAATCCAGTAGCCCGATTCACGAAACGACACTTCAACGATATTGTAGTGACGTCAATCGAAGTTCGATCAACTAATCGTTGAGGCGTATTGCCTACATCAGATGACGTTAACCGTTCGGTAAACAGTTATTCTTTTGTTTTAATTGGAAATATTTCACCATAAGTAGTTCACTTCGTTCGTTGAAGCTATACCGACGAGAGCCAAGCTCTTAAATATAGATAGAAGTCGTTCACTAGTAGCTGAGTTTAAACGATTTCTGATCTTCGACGATATTTGGATCGTTGTTATTTATGTGAATCGGGTTACTTGCCTTGTCTTTCTTTAACAAGATATTAATTCATTTGCTTTATTAATAATTTTTCTGTGTCGCAGTATTCTGAAGCCTTGTCTAATCAGTTTTTATAACAGAATCATTGCCAGAATGCCTCTGACTTCATAAACCGGTGACAACTGGATGATATAACAAATCATATCTTCCCAAATTAAACTGTCCAACAATTCCAAGTGTTGAATTAATCAAATGGTGAAGCAAAACACTGGTAACCAGTTCAAACCGGCTAACCAATGACGAAATGTGTGAAGCGAATGACATTCGACACTAGACAATTCTGTCACGTATGTACCTACGTCTGGTACCTACTCGTACATGAGCTACAATCGATTGAAATTATTTTGTTATGACTTGGGTACTGATTTTTCAATATCATAGAATCGTCAGCTTTAAATTTGCTATGATTTGTACGAGGTCGATCAACAAGCAGATTGACACCTGCTGATTAATAAATATTTACAACAAGGACAAGCCAGTTGGCGCAGTTGGTTAAGACACCACCTATCACGCCGCTGGTCATGTATTTGATTCCTATCCAGGACAAACGTTTGTGTGCATGAACATGTCCTGTGTCTGGGTGTAATTATCTATATAAGTATGTATTTACAAACAAAAAGTAGTATATCAGTTATCTGGTTGTCCATAGTACAAGCTCTGCTTAGTTTGGGATTAGATAACCGTGTGTGAAGAATGTCCCAGGATATTAACAATGCTAAGGGTATTGACAATGAAAGGTTTAAATCATCCAATGAGGACTCACCACGCCCAAAAATTGGTCTTCGTCGTAGCGCGTCATTGGATGAAATCATTAATGTTCATTACGATGATCACCAAAAGGTACGCGAAGCTCGACAGGTCTTCTAAACCCTAGGTTGTCTATCTGTTACATTTTAACGACATACAGTAAAGAGACGGGGCTTCCTGGGTTTTATAAGTCTTTTAACCATCTTTTGTAGTAATGGGGGGTATCTTTTGTAGTAATATCTGGAACGAAGGTTATTTGAAAGATCCTGTGTTGTTCGTGGCGCTGATGACCGCTTATTGGCGTTCCATTCCATTGCATCTTTTAGCAATGTGTACTCGTACTCGGTCTACTGTTTTTAAAAGATGTAGCCTTTCTGCTGAGATTTTACTTAAAACAACAGCTCCAATATGGGACCAAAATCTCAGCTTCGATTTCCAAATATGGTAGAGCCAAATAGAATATTTGAGCATCGATCAAAGTAAGCAGGTGTGAATGTTTTACTAGAGATGTAACTTTTAACTAATATCCTGGGACATTCTTCACACACGGTTAATTAATCCCAAACTAAGCAGAGAAACTATGAAAATCAGTAAGGAGATAATATTGGTGGTAGAGTCTATTGTAATAATTGTAACTATCGACGTTCATAAGTGCCTTATCAGGGCCTAAACTGAATAAATGAGTTTTGAGCTGATTTTATTTAAATCCAGTCTGCACTGTAATCTACGGTAACCACTTACCATCAGGGCCAACAAAGCCAAACAAGTACCTACGTCTGAACAGATTTGTATGATACTCGTTAGTAGATAAGCTGCGGTCTTTCACGCGTCAAAAATGTTGTCTTCATCTGCCTTTCCGTGATGAAACTAACGGGTCGCAAAAATTCGCATTGTACCGTGCGTCACCGTCTGCCTTTTGTTTGTCCATCCACAATACCATTTAAATTTAAATCGGTCTATATTTTAACAGATGAAATTTAAACACCAAACATTTATAACGTTAATTGCATATGGAGTTATGGTAATGTGTAACCTATTTGATCATTTAATTTGTGTAACGCTCCCAGCTATTCATATTCATTGGATTTATTCATCCCAGTTACCTACAACTGAGAATTAAATCAGATTGTGTTTTTATGTGTTTATGAGTTTGCTGTCCCCCAATAGTAGAAGTAGCCTTCTTTGTTGACACGATGAACTACATAATACAATTTCTTGCCTTTTTGTTTAGTACTCGTATCAACTTTTTCCAATTACCACGTTTAGAGAGAGGCCTCATTAGCGTTGCATTGCGTCGTCGCATTGGATCAACGCATTGTATGCCACACACAAGAGGGCAACGCACGCCGTCGCAGCATTGAGTTTCAGAGTGGATTACAGCGAATCACCCTCCTCCGCTTAATCTTTCGTCCGTCGATCCGTAGAAACGTCCGGAGACTCTATTCTGCGACGGCGTGAGTCGCCTTCATGTGTGTGGCATACAATGCGTTGATACGATGCCACGACGTAACGCAACGCACTAATTAGGCCTCAGCCTTACCTGAAATGTTGACATCGTTTATAATTCAGTGGTGATTATCACCATCTTGGTTCGTCTGTAATCTCAGAGAGCTCTCTTATACCCTTTCTGCATCTACCCTGGCCATTATTATATTCAGTCTAGGAATGTCCAAGCACTTTCTTATGATTATGCCTGTCCTGTCCTGTCTTATCATAAAATACTTAGTTTGTATCAATGTAAGTTAATTTAGAGGAGTTGGGTGTCGTGTCCCCACAGAGCACAGAGCCGTACTTCCCGTTCCTAGGCGCGCACGCCCCGCCCAGCGGGTACCGCGCCGACGGCGACGAGGAGGGCACCGTGCGCTGCTGCTGCGTCTGCTACACCTTCCTGCGCCAGCAGTGGGAGCAGTACGACCGGGAGAACAAGCCGCACACGCAACGCTTCTATTGGATGAAGCGGCTCGATGGAAAACCTTTTATTGGTGAGTTTGTACTTTCGCAACTGGGTGTACTCTAATTGTCTTTTTTTTACTATGTATAGGCCTGTGTTTCACCAATCTCACCGTGGTCAGTGATGATGTGGCCGATTGTGTGACACGAAGTCTAGAAGGGAACTGGCTGTCAAGTGCAGCTGTCGAAACACACCGAAAGGTGCTTCGCAACCGATTTTCAACTTGAGGGTGGTAGCCAGCCAGTACTAGAAAGTACCCTACCAATGTGCTATGATTTCCTCACAATGTTTTCCTTCACCGAAAGCTCAACAATAGGCGATGGTAACCATTTACCTTCAGGCCCACCTGAAGGCAGTAGGAACTAGACAAGCAAGACTATCACTAATTACCTACTAAACATAATAGATCAACATACTTAGCCATTGTTCGAGTCGAAAATGATACGGGAACGAGCAATATTCACACACTTAATTATTGGTTACATACTCTTACTTAGATCTAACGGATTTTCATTGTGCAGATCGATAGGTATTTAAAATATTTGCTGCCTGTAATGTAGTAGACGTTTTGGGCCATGTTCCGTTTTATTTTCGTACCCTTTTCAAAGACAGACTTAGAAATGTTTTGTCGTTACTGACATTTTGTCCTGAACTCCTGACACCTCAAAAAATCGACAAAGCAACCGGACCTTTACCCTTTTAGGGTACCTTTTCAGGCAACGCTGATTGTAAATAGGCTCATTATTTATAACAAAAACTAGGTATCTATTCTGCTAGCTACGCCAGTCCGTCGTTAAAAATCTACCGGTGCTCGGATCCCGGCAGCTGCATCTGACAGTCTCGTCAAGAATTCGTATCACAATAACCCTTTTACCCAAAGACCTCAACGTCACATGTGTGATTCAAATTATATTTCGTGGAATATCCATTGTTGATGAATTGTACTCGGTCTCAGGCTAACAATAGCGCTTGTACCACCCGTGTTATGATCGCCTAGTATTCTTTCACTATTAGGAGCCATACCGTTATGACAGCAAAATAGCCAAAATTCTTATTAATGCCTTTCTGTCATTCTGTAGGTCCTCAATAACCGCTGTGCTTTCAGAGATTAACTAAATAAATAATTACTGGTTCTAGTAATTGAGGGTTACTTTATGAATTCAAATCTCTTTTATTCAGGCAAAAAATTACGAAGATACAGTGGGTTAAAAAATCGCGTGACGTCACGTCTTAGTACATTTTTGACAGAGAGATGACGTCACAAGCCCCCACTCCTGAACTTTGATGCGATTTATATTTGTAAGTTTTATTGATTTGATAAAATAAAAAATACGTATCCAATACTTTTGATAACCTAACTGACGGACTAAACAGAATTAATTCTTTTTTATCCAGTCATCATCCCTATTGCTGGCTTTATTTATTTAATAATACGTCTAAATTACATTTTACCGAAACACAATTAATTAAAACTATTTCTAATAAGCCTTCAACTAATTTGTAGCCAATAAATAATTTTCGCAATATCCTTCGACAAATGAACGTCGCGATAGTACCGGTTCGACTCCTGCGCAGTTCATTAGGTTAATTTGTGTAGTGACGTAATCAGTGGCACTACTGACCTACTTGCGTTCAATAAGGCTCGTTTACATTGCTCATTAATTTATTGTTGTAATTTTAAATGTATTTTTTTTTACTATTACGTTTAATTGGTTCCAGTTCGAAATAGCTTTTATTTTGACACTTTATAGCCATACTAGTTGCCGGCCCGCGGCTTCACCCGCGTTTTTATGTTTTCCCGGGATAAAAGTAATCCTGTTTATCGTTCCAGGAGAGTGAGAGTTTTAAGGCGATGATAGCTCAGTGGTAGTGACGTCGGATGCCGCGACGAAGGTCGTGAGTTTGAATCCTACAATGAGCTTGAGCTTTCGGTGAAGGAAAACATCGTGAGGAAACCATAGCACGGTGGTAGGATACTTTGTAGTATCCGTCTGGCTGGCTACCACCCTCAAGTTGAAAATCTGTCGCCAAAGACCTACTGGTGTGTTCCGGCAATTGCAATTGAGAGCTAGTTGCCTTCTCGGTATTGTAACAGGTCGGCAACACACAACATAGGCGACGGTATCCACCATCAGGTGGACCGCTTGTCAACCTTCTGACATAAAAAAAAAGATTGATCTATGTGTGCCATGTTCCATTGAAATCCAATAGGAAGCGTATTTTTCTTTTTTTTGTTTTAATCTAAGCTATCTAATGTAATAGATTAATTTTGTTGTTCTTATGTAAATAAGAGTTCAAACACTATGATACAACCATTTCAATTTTACAACACTCAACGAGGAATACGTAGTGGTAGTGAAAGGCATTTCCAGACGCGATGTGATCAAGCGCAGGATCCCGGCAACTCTTTGATGTTATAAATATACCAACAGACGGTTATAAGTTAACTGAACCAGGGCTGTAACGTTTCCTGTTATTGTGGAAAATATGACGAAAATTTGTCATCACATTTTGTGAAACGTGGTTGTCGCTTTCGGTCGCGTGAACCCCAACATTCCAAAATGAAGTACATTTGTGCCAGAAATCCAGGAGACGGCGAAAAAGGAGTATTTAATAAAAGTACTTTTTGCTTACTTTAGAATTATTCGTAGATACTTATTTTAATATTAGTCACGTGCAATCAAGTACCTAGTTAGTAAGGTAATGAGTTCATGCCTTGAATTGCATTGTCTGTCGATACTTAAGTACTTATTTTAATAATTATTATGTGCTGTTAATAAATTGGCAACAACACAGAATTCGCTCCAAAAGCCTATGAATAATCCAGGAGTTTTACATGGTAAAAAAATCAGGAGCATACCTAAAAATCATGGAAACTCCTGGAAAAGAAGGAAAGTTTGCAGCTCTGGATTTGATGAATCAAAGAATGTAGTTCAGAAAAAGAGCCGTCGTGGCCAAATTATGAACTAACGTTCCAATTTGATATTACAAACATAATTAGGAGCTTGTTTCTTTCTGTCGACATTTTGAATCATAAACTAATGAAATAGCAACGAAGTAGCAAGGAATCCTAGGAGGTGGCGTAGAGTCACGGCATACGAGTCTATTTTACTACCAAGCCGATAGATTTAGCATAGCAGTATGAATGAGCCCTAACACGGCTTCTGCTTTATTAGATATTCCGTGTACAATAAGTGACGTCGTATATCCCGGGTGTACGGTCAGCGAGTCACATAGTCACATAGGCCAAGCGGCGCGGTGTAGGTGCGGTCGCGGTCCGCGGAGTCACTCGGTCCGGTCAGCTGGTCGTAATGTCACTTTCACTCGTTGCGCTTGCGCCGGCGGGTCGAGGCCACGGCGATCATGAATGACTCGGTCAACACTTCATTAATGATTTACTATTGTACCTACATATTTTAATGTGATGTGTCTAATTCATAGAGCTTTATCAAACAGGGCCCAATGAATTAGTATGAATGAATCCATAGACGACTATGGAATTAAGTAAGTATAATTCAGTGGTATTGAAGACGAAGGTCGCGGGTTCGAATACTACAATGAGCTTTCGGTGAAAGAAAACATCGTGAGTTTATCGTGAGGAAACGTGGCGCGAAGTAATTTAATTTCATGTTTAGAATTATTATTTCATTTTTCTTATAAGTATCTGTGGTCACATTTATATTTCGTGCTTTTAATTTCTTTGTTATCTTTGGTACTGTGCTGTTAAATTAAATCTTTCTTTCTTTCTTTCTGAAACCATAGCACGGTGGTAGGATACTTTAGGTAGTACTCGCCTGGCTGGCTACCGTCCTCAAGCTGAAAATTTGTCGTCAAGCACCTTTCGGTGAGTTCCGACAGCTACACTTGAGAGCCAGTTCCCTTCTAGGTTTTTAGAATCATTAAATTTGTTGATGGCCTCTTACCATACAAAAAATAGGTATACATACATACAGATAAATAAACTTTTGAACTCGAATTAATTCCCAAACAAACTATTAACAACTCTTAATAAAATATATTGATATAGTAATGACAAAATAACGAAATTATATACCAAGAATTGTACAGCGGATATAAATCGAAACATTTCTGATAAAATGATTAATGCATACATATTTACGTACGTACAGTTGAGCGGGTGTTTATTGCATGTCAATTCGGAGAAACACGTCATGTACAGAAGTCCGGATATTTCTGCATAGTAATGTCCCGCTACGGGATACCGGTTTCTTTATGTTAGGGTTGTCATCTCTTAGGCTGAGATCTATAGAGCGTACTTAGACTTTGCTCAGACTTTACCGTACAAAGTCGGTATTTAAAATGCAATCTTCGAATCTGTCCGAGTGTGTGCTAAGCAAAGCCTAAGTGCACCTAGCGTTTATCATCTTTGGTACAGTCTCGTATCCTCACCTTGAACTCTTCACCTTGGCTATTGAGCGACTTGTGGTCCAGGGAAAGGTTGAGGGTACCAGGCCACGAGATCGCCTATGAGGTGGACGGCAGTAAATGGGTCATCATCACTAAGTGAATGCATGAGGAAGGCCGCCATCAGAGAGGAGTGGCGGCGTGTTGTGAAGCTTGCCACCGACACCTGAAGTGATGACCACGACCACTCTGACAAGAGTGACGTCCACAAAGAAGAAGTGCACCTAATTAACGACTTGCCAAAAACTTGGCTACAAATTAAAACACACAAATATTTACTTTATTACGTAGGTTTATACCCTAAGTAAAGTTTAAGCACGCTCTAGAGAACGGAATCTCAGCTTTAGAGAACGGAATACTTTCATTCAAAATTTCATTAAAATTCGTTCAGGCGCTACGGAGCTGTGTTGTTACTAAACACAAAATCTTTCGCATTGATAATAATGTGATTAGCTTTTTGACCTGTGATTTCATCTGTGCTATATTGAAAAACGCACAATAGATGCGTTCGTTAGATATAAAATCTATAGGTAAACCTAACCTGTGACGTCGCTTGAAGTAAATGAAAGTCTGATTTTCCTTCTTTTTTGTTTCTTCGTTTTTATTCTTACTCTTTATTTTAATCTTGTGAATATCATTCGTGCTACAAATAAATATAATTTCTGTGTGCAAAATATTCTAGACTATATAACGTTTGAGCTGTTTATTTATCTACTATACTACTAATAAACGTTACAATGTCTGGCATAACAGTACATTTGAAATCTGAACTGTATACAATATACATATATGTTAACGGAAAAGTATCTAATCCGTCATTGTATATATTTCCTAGGAAATCCATACATTTCCTAAATATCTATCGGAGTACTACATTCGGTATATTTGTAAGGATAGCGGTATTTGGGGGGTTGTAAGTGAAAGGTACTTTTGTGCGAATACTTGCTATTCTATGCAAAATAAAAAAAATAACCCCAACCTATTTTTTTCAATAGTTTCTATATATTTCCAAGTATCATTATTGTTATAATTTCCTAGGGGAAATACACAGGAATTGTATACAATTCCTACATTTCATACATTTCCGGTGACATATATACAACAAAATAAATACAACCTTGTCCTTGTTTGGACTCCATCGGTCCAAACAAGGACAAGGTTTGTATACAGTTCGGAAGTCAGGGTAAATCCGGACGGATGGCAGCCCTACTAAAGGTTAATGTTAACTTACTTGTACTCGTACTCCCTTATTCATAAACGCTATTTAACTAAATCAGTGTTATAGTGTCCTCCGTCTCACTCTTTCGATCACCATACGTCACGTGTCAGATAAAGACTTCGGAATTTTAACTATATGACGTTTCGTAATTTTTTTATGAGTCTTATTCATAAAAAAGTTACGTTTGACTTTATCATTATTATCATTTTAATTAGAGTGGAATAGATAAGGCGCTTAAACACCTGACGCTTGGGGAAACCCATATTGATATGGGATCTTAAGACCCCATTCCCTGAAAAACGCTAAAACATGTGTTACGGTTTCCCAAAAATAACGGCAAAAAACCCACATTTAATAACATCTCAAAGACATTTTAAAATCTAAACAGGTATATCAACAACTTCACCTAGCCATATTTTTGAAATATTTTCTCATTTCCAGAAAATAAACATAATAAATTATCTCAAAACCTAAAATTGACCTTTGCGGTTTTCCAAATTTACATTATTTCGAATGAATTTATTATAAATCTTTTTGTATAAAATAAAACTTAAAAGTATGAAACCCACCTTCACCGTCTCAGTTTTTTTTACAAACTAACACCATAACAATAATCTACGTTTAAATATTCATGAAATTCGTCCGCCATTTTTCATAGTAATTTGTATGGCGGAACGTCACCGTATTTATTTGAAATTGATTTGAATTATTTCGAATGCGTGTATCAAACATTTTCAGTACCTTTTTAGGATCAAAGGTGAGAGCACGCCAGTTTGAGCTCGACGATGAATTTTGTTTTTTGCATAAGTTGGGTCGCGACTGCTCAATAAGACATTAAGACTGACTGTCAATATTGTTACTACCTACATAACTGTGATGTTTCAAAATTATTGAAAGTCATAAATATTTTAAACTCAAACTAATGCATACAAACATACAGATAAACAACAACACTAAAAATATTAATTCGTCTTCAGTGTCGCTCAATTAGTTCCTTCCTTTTTTTCTCAAAAAGTTTGCAATTACAGACGAATTTTCTACAGGCTTAATAAATGTATACAGGATGATTTTGAAATGGTATTTTAACCCGAATTCTAAGGATAGTGTACGTCATTATCAGTAATCCTACAAAATTTCAGGTGCCTGAGCACTACCATTACGATGACAAGATTTACAAGTTTATCGAAAATCTCTAGTAAAAGCCTTTACTCGCAATCAGAATAGTACTAACAGGGCAAAATAGCTATATTATACTCGCTCGAGTAATTTAATTGATACTCAGTTAGACTCACATTGCAGTGTATATATAACGATGAACTAATTTATTGATTGATTGATTGATATCTTTCGTGTGTATAGAAATATTGTAATATTGTTTTCCACTCTTAACCGTGTATGAAGAATGTCCCAGGATATTAATTATTATTATGATTTATTATATAAACTCTAAAATTGATTTTTCATGATCTGTATAAGGTATACATCAATTCGGTCTACTATACCATTTAAAAATCAAATCATGATATAGGTTAGGTTAGGAATATAATGATTTGGCGAATTATACGATTGGCCACCGACTAGTTCAGACAATGGGAATCATTTCAAAGATTGGATTAAGTAAAGTTTAATAAACATAAATATAGTGTAGTAAAAAGAAATAACATCTTTCCATATCACATTAACTATTTACCACAAATGGATCTTTATATATAATTGTAAAAAGCGAACATGTTTATGATTTGTAGTGTTTTGAAGTCGTCTCTATTCTTTGTTAAATGTTTCTTTGTCTTAATTGTTTTCTCGCTGGTCGAGGTGAAAAGTTGCATGTTTCACACGAGAGCATTTTTTTTTATATCTCGTGCCTTTAAATCACTCACTGTGGTTAGTAGTTAAAGAATTTTAAAATTAGAATCACTGCTACGCTCTTGATTCAATTCTAGATTACATACTTCATTAGTTCATGTTTTGAAATCCGCACTCGTAGCGAAAAATAACTTTGCTTGCGTTATTTTTGTAAGAAGTAGTCAAAAATTGAATCACGGGCGATTGATTTTAATGTAGACTACTGAGCACAATGAGTGTTTTAAAGCCACGAGAAAACAATGTGTGAAATACATTTTTTCAATTCTACCAGCGAGAAAACAATTAAGTCAATATTTGAAACTTGTTCTATTAACGCTTTTGGAGTTAGTCAACTATCTTCATTGCGGTCCAGCACATTTTTTTTAATATATCATAGAAATAGTTCAAACAACGTAATGCTGAAAAAAAATTATATCCGCCATTACGATTTAAAGTTTTTTTTTTGAGATGTTGCGTTTGGAAACATGATATTTTTATAGGAAATTTGTTATACAATTTTATATAAAAATATGAAGTTATTTATTTTAAATATTATTTCGTGTCCTTAAAAAGGCAATAGTAAAATTCATAAACTTCAATTTCAAAAAATAACACACAATATGTTGTGCCTATGTGTTAAATCGCTAGGCTAAAATGATTTTCTGATCAAACCAGCGTCCATTTTATTTTAGACTAGATGGTGGTAGTGCTCTAGAAGGCGGTGTTCGTTCGAATCACTTTTCTTCACGCTCGCAGCAAAATAGCTTTTTTTGTTTTTACACGTCAAAAGTGCTTTTTTCGTGCGAGAGAGGTGAAAATGTTTTTTACACTTTCAAAAATATAAGGGATGATACGCTACCGCGAGATGCCTAGAACCACGGTAATATTATAATCATTACCGTGCTAGAACGGTACATTATTCATTGACAGATGATAAAATAAAACATCATATAAATTGTTACTAGCTTTGCGGGATACGAGTTAGTAGGATAGTTCAGTTAGCTCTCCTACTATAACCAAAATTAAGTGTGTATGCTAATTAATATAAAATTATTATATGTAAGATCTGGTACGTACTGGTTGTACCGTGGTTATCTAAATAACATGTAGTACGCGGACAGTGGCAATCCACCCATTTCTCTGTTAAAATGATGACGCAAATGTGTGAGTAAAATATGTCAATGTGTGTAGTCTATGATAAATTCCCACGCTTGGAGACTAGCCTCTTAAATAAATACAGTCCAATTGCTTGTTTCAACGTGAGTTTAGGTGAATCGGCTAAAAACCCACGAAATTCAAATTTTATTAGGTTTTTAGGGTTCTGGAACTAAACACGGAACCCTTATAGGATCACTCGTGTGTCTGTCTGTCTTAATGTCTGTAATGGATTGAGTTGAAATTACACATATGCAAGTTTCATTCGAAGAATACTAAACGGCTCGAGACTTTCCCAGTTGATAAGGGTGCTACTGCTGACTCGCTTAGCTAGCATGTCTAGTTTATGAGCAAAAAAAATTGAAAAATTACAAATTTTCATCCAGATATTTGCAAAAATATTCTACTCTTTAACTAAGCATGATATGCCATAATGATGTTAGGCACATTGATGGCGTATCTCATGCTGCACCGTTTTTCAATATGTTTTAGCCTGTAAACTTCAGAATCGGCACCATTATGTGTTTGACACTGATTTTTGATGTAATATTTAATGTGCCAGGTGCTGACATGTCGTTTCAAGGCGAGTACGCGGCGCAAGTGCTGGGGCTCTCGGGCGAGGGGGGCGCGCGCGACGAGCCCCCCGCCGCCTCGCCGCGACCCGCCTCCCGACCCCACGCCACCCACGCTCCCCACGCCCCTCATACTCCCCACGCCCCCCACGCTCCCCACGCCCCTCACGCGCCACACGTCCAGGACGCGCAGACTGACTTCAGGAAGGATGAGAAGGAAACCAACCATGTTAAGTTTAATAATGTGAGTACAATTTTCTATAAGTAATATTTTTCTCAGTTTAAGAATGACGAAATTACGAAATTGAACCTTAATGCCTCATTATGGGTTTATTTATACAAAGTGAATTCATCAAGTGGGAGTGTTAAAGTATGGGGAGTAGCGAAAAAAGCTGAAAGGAGTCTCGAGGCCGATTTTTAGGGTGCCATACCCAAAGGATAAAACGGGAACCTATTACTAAGATTCCGCTGTTTGGTTATCTGTCTGTTTGTCATCAGACTGAAAATAAAATTAATATTTAAGTGGGGTTCCCATACAACAGACATATTTTTTGCAGTTTTTATAGATAATGGTACGGAACCCTTTGTGCGCGAGTCTGACTCGCACTTGGCCGGTTTTTATAGAAACTAAACTGTATACTTGGATTTTCAAAAAAAAATTCCTCGCCGGGAATTGAACTCGTTGAATTGAAATAAAAACAAAGCCTGTTTTATTTGGTCCATCTCAGTGTCGCTTATAATGATCAATTTCTGGGATGTAATGATAAATGGAAAATTAATATATAATTATACTCAAAGTTTTCATTGAAAAGCTTGCTCGGTCAAAAAGTATTGAAAAATATGAATATTTTTTACCAGTTTGGTACCCACATTAAAAGTTGTTCATAATGATTCCTGAAATTGATATTGTATGGTATTGTATATTTGCAGCGTTACATGCGGTCGGCGGAGGAGGAGGGCGTGGGCGTGGGCGTGGGCGTGGGCGTGGGTGTGGGCGTGGAGGGGACGGAGGGCGTGCTGGACCTGCGCGCGCGCGACCCCTCCGTGATCTCGGTGGGGTCGCAGCACTCGGGCGCCTCCGAGCCCGCCGGGTACCTCGACGCCGTCAGGTTATATACCACCTCTTTTCTAGTTTCGAGGGGGGGGGGGGGGGGGGGGTTTCTCGTCCAGTGTTCTGAGCACGAACCGTTTCGATACGTCGTATTTGAACTTTGAATCTGATATAGCTAGATTAGGTATCAGTTGCCACCTTTAAAATCTAGCAACCAAGACGGCAACCGTGAAAACCCCGGATTTTGAAGCTTTACATCCGGACATATACATTTTTATTTGAAGTTACTTACTCAATAAAAAATATTTTAATTGTTATGGGTTAATCAACTTTTTATTTATTTTATCGACCGGTGGCTTGAAAACTTTAAAACCCGGACTACAAATGAAACCCTGCCCGGACACTCCCGGGCGATCTTAACTAGGACAAATCTGTCGTTTAATTTAGCTCGAAGATTTTATTCTCTTTAAGGTGAACACACACGTATTCGAACCGAACGCGTCGTAGCAAGAGATGGTCTTCTAAGACCATATTCGTTTGGCTTCAACCCATAAGGTACCTTACTGACTGACCCGTTTCAAATTACCGCCCAGTAATCATTTTAACAACATTCTGTTTTATTTAGTTCGTGAGGCGCTTACCCTGGCTAACAGGTCCGCATATACGTTCCAGATCGACGGTGTCGGTGTACTCGGGCAACTCGAACTCGAGCTCGGACCGCGACATCCTGGACCTGTCGATGCCGGACAAGAACTCCATGACGGAGGTGTGCTACGTGTGCGGCGACGAGTACAAGCGCGGCACGCTCTACAACCTGCACACTAAGGAGCCTAAGGATAAGTCGGTGAGGCTTCTTGCTACCTAGGGAGAGGTATAACAGACAGACAGACAGACTCGAGCTCGGACCGCGACATCCTGGACCTGTCGATGTCTTCTTGCTAGCTACCAAGTCAGGGCCGGATCTACTATATGGCTTTTTGGGCTTCAGCCCAGGGCCCCGTGGATTCAAGTCAAGTTAAAGTTTAAAATAGTCGTTAATCCGAAAGAATCCATAATTTTATCCACAAAAAAAAATGTAGCCTTGATGAGTTTCTTACCGGAGTCTTCTCGGTTCAAGTGTATTCCAAACCGGTAGTAGAGTCTATTGTAATGTTTGTAACTATCGACGTTCATAAGTGCCTTATCAGGGCCTAAATTGAATAAATGAGTTTTTGATTTGATTTGATTTGAAATTAAACAGATCGTATGGTTTGCAGTCCTGCGAATCCTACGATTAATCAAACCCATTCAATTTATTTAATTCACGTCTACGTTCAGGTGTTGGTACTTCGAACTGAGTTTATACTAGCCTAGGGCCTCTGAAACTCACGGTCCGGCCCTGATTAAAGTTACTTTTTTTAGCCCGGTCGCACGTTATAAGGAATTTTCTGTTTGAAAATCCCTGACGACTGCTGGAAGGCACTCTGCTCTTATGTTTTGTTCTATCTCCGATTATGTGGCAATGGAGAACTCCATCCGACGTCTCTGTCATCCGTTTCTTATTCTAACAGAAGAGAGAGATAGAGATTTTTTAACAGAAAATTTCCATTTCCCTAGTGAGGTGGCTATTGTGAGATGTTTCGATAATTTATTAGTAAGTTTCTCACTTATAAGATGCTTCGTACCATTTTCTACCGTTAGATGGCACTGTATTATACGTTTTTGACGAGTTACAATTACAAGGCAAATCTGTCACTTTCTGATTTCTGTAACGCATAAATAATTCTAACTACGTTTATATTTTTTTATTAAAATATTTCTCCGTGGTTAGTGTAAAAAAAACGGTCATCAAACCGTGGATTCAAAATTTAAAAAAACCCCCGAAACATACTAGATAGGAGATCATGATCTTCAAACGGCTGAGCGGATTTTTTATTTTTTTACTATGTATAGGCCTGTGTTTGGCCACAATCTCACCGTGGTCAGTGATGATGTGGCCGATGATGGTAAGCACATATAGCCTAGAAAGGAACTGGCTCTCAAGTGCATCTGTCGGAACACACCGAAAGGTGCTTGGCGACAGATTTTCAACTTGAGGGTGGTAGCCAGCCAGGCGGGTACTACAAAGTACCCTACCATCGTGCTATGGTTTCCTCACGATGTTTTCCTTCACCTAAATCTCAAGCTCATTGTAGAATTCGGCATCCGACGTCTGAGAGCCATCTGCGCTCGCCGATATGTCCGGTAAGGTTGTTGCAGCCATCTGAGGCTACCAACTTAGTCCTTTCAAAAAAAAAAAAAAACCATTCAGGAGCTGTCACAGACAGACAACAGATACATACTACAAACTTAAAACATCCATCTTTTTTGTCAGCGGTTAATGCTTCGCCGTACCGTTTAATTTTATCTGGTTAGTTTCTAATAATTTGCAATGCAAACATCAAATAAAGAGATTTTTTTTAGTCTCACTCGTGGTTGCTTCAAAATAATACTAACAAATTGTCAATAGATGGCGTATCTGGTAAACAAGTACGCGTGAAACAGACAGACCACATAAATCACAATAATACTAATTAATCCTTACTTCTAATTTGGGACGCAGATAACCTGTCCTATGTTATCAAGAAGGACATAGAAGAAAGAAAGAGATAGGTATAGTGAGATGACAGATTCGGGCCAGTGACTTAGAGTCAATGTTCACCATCACCAAAAGTTATCGTACGCCTGATTATAATTTATCGGACCGTTTTCTTGTCGGTGAACATCAACCTAAATACACTCGAGAGCAATGAATCCGGGTCACCCGCTACCTTGCAACTCTTGATTCAATTTTCTCAAAAAGTATAAAACATACAACTATCAAATGCACTTTCTGTAGATATAACTTTTATAGTTGTATTTCTATTGGTACTTTTAGAGAAAATCGGATCAGAGTTACAAGGTAGCCCGGGTGACCCGGATTCATTGCTCTCGAGTGTATAACGTTTAATTATGGTTATCCACACAGCTGTACACAATACTAGTTCGGTCATCCTGTCAATTACCTAATACGTTTTATGATAAGCAAAACTTTGACGCATATGCGTGCTCTAATTCCTAACAGTCGCCTTTGACCTATGCGTGTTTTGTGTTTGCTTATTTACACAACTCCGATGGTTTTATATTAAACTAGCTGTACCGCGCGGTATCACCCGCGTTCCTGTGACACAAAGTTCCCCATGTCCTTCTCCATATCATAGACAATCTGCGTACCAAATTTCATCGCGATCGGTTCAGTGGTTTAGGCATGAAAAGGTAACAGACAAACAAGAGTTACTTTCTAAGTATAATATTATATAGCTGTCCCCCGCGGTTTCTCCCGCGTTACCGAGGTGTAAAAACTAGCCTATGTGTTCATAATCAAAACTCATTTATTCAGTTGAGGCCCTAATAAGGCACTTATGAACGTCGATAGTTACAATCATTACAATAGACTCTACCACCGGTTCGGAATACATTTCTTGCAAGATATATTTTATGTACCTGAATTATGAAGTTTATTTTGAAAAGAGTAATTGCTGAGTTTATTGCCGGCTCTTCTCAGCAAAAGCTACCTTCCGAACCGTGCATTAGAGTCTGACTATTCATAAGTGCCTATGAAGGTATATTTGAATAAATAATATTTCATTTCATTTTTACTGAGAAGACTCCGGTCCAGCCGAAAAATTGGTCAAGCCGTTTGAGCGTGAAGAATCAACAAATATACACACTCACAAACATTCTCATTTATTCCATATAAACTATCGTTTTAACAATGTCAGGAAAGTACCATATAATAGATCATGTTTTTAAATATCGGTAGATAAATCTTCGCATTTATAATATTAGTATGGATTTTAAATCGACATGGTAAATAAGATGTCCTCTAATCATCCCCTGATCTCAGTGACGTCACCAATCAACGCGCACTGTCTGAGAGCAAATAGGCAATAAATTGAAATATCTTCAGTCGAGCGGCTATCGGCGGGTCGCAGGGCGAGGGGCGAGGGGCACAGGTCGAGGGTTATCTAGAATGGAAAATATCACGAGTGTTGTGGCAACCTTGCGATCCCGCACAAGGGTTATCGCACCGAGATGTGTTCGACTCTTGTGCGTGTTCAAAATTAGACGAGTTCGTTAAAATAATCAACAGGTTTTTTTTTGTGAATGTAGATATAGAAAAAAAAATAGTAAATGCTTTTTTTTTTACCCGGCTGAGGCGAAGCAAAAGGGAGGGTTATGATTTTAACCGGTATATATGTATGTATGTTCATCTGTGCCCTCGTAACTTCTTATCATAATTTGACAAATGAGGTAGGTACCATATAAGAAACAGTAGAAAAAAAAATTGAATTACTATATAAATTAACTGTTCTACTATTAGCTGTTCCCCGCGGCTTCACTCGCGTTCCCGGGATAAAAAGTAGCCTAAAACCATCCGGGATAATGTAGCTTCCTATTAGTGTAAACTCCAGAGATTAGCGCGTTCAAACAAACAAACTCTTCAGCTTTATAGATTGAATACAAAGGCAGGATTTTTCTGTCTTGGCTCGTGTTAACTGCCGTGCGTCCGCTCACTGCGGACAGTCATTACCCTTGTACCGATAAATACGGTTATTATTTTATTATGTACGTTTTTAAAGTACATATTCAGTAACAGAGAATTCAATGGAATCATTTATTTATCTAATCTATTGTTTGATATTTTCCACATTTTACGCTTAACTCGAAGTGCAATTAAAATTGTTTATTTTTCATATATTTAATTGGATATTAAATACTAGCCGTTCCCCGCGGCTTCACTCGCGTCTCCGAGATAATAAGTAGCCTATAACCTTCGGGGATAATGTAGCTTCTTATCAGTGAAATAATTTTTAAATCGGACCAGTAACTCCAGATATTAGCGCGTTCAAACAAACAAACTCTTTAGCTTTATTATTAGTATATAGATTTTACATAATTATTTGACGATTAAAAATACTTGCAATGAGTTCTTTTAAAGAAACTTTTGAATTGAAATGAAAGTAAAATAGAAAAACGTTTATTCTGGCACCCTGGATTAACACATAAGCTACTTTTTATCTCTCGGGAACGTGGGTGAAACCGCGGGGCAGAAGCTAGTATGTAAATAAAGTCAATACTTCGGAATTTACTAGTACCATATACGTCTAAATCGCTTCAAGCATTTATATGTTACGTTCAAATTTAGAAACGGGCAAAAATACCCACACCTGTACCCTGAAAACATGACTTTTAAAAACAAATGTTAATTTCAGAACAAGCAAGCATACTTCCCAATATTCGGCGAGCAGCATCCGCGGCCGCCGCGCTCGCGGCCCAAGGACGCGCAGGGCACCGTGCGCGCCTGCACCGCTTGCCATCACCACCTGCTGCAGCAGTGGAACACATACCAGGTATACACATTATTAAGTATCTTTTATTTTGTGCAGGTTTCGGTTTGTTGAATAATTGGTCCTTCGAGCCGGATAGGTATATGAATTAAGTTATTCAAAAAAATCTAAATTCTTTAGAACAGAGCTATTTTTGATTAGTAACGGAAACTTGAGTTGAAAGTACTCTTTTACTATGTAATGTGGCCAACTCTGAAACTAAATCAGTTGTTCCATACAAAAGTTAATACCTACTCAAGTAAAACTGATTATTTCTCTGTCAAGTTCGTGTGCAAGGATATTTCAAAAGAAAAATGTGCTTTAAAATTTATTTCAATAGATATTGATTTTTTTGTAATTCCAATATAAGCGCTACTTTGGACTTCGAAATTATCATATTTGTATTATTTCGTATCCAAAAATGTGTTTTATTGTAACTATGGTCCTATTTAACGCATCACTTTCTGAATATCCACAACAATAAAGTTAATCTATGACGAACAAACAAACACATAAATCTCAATATTTATTATTATTATCTCCCATGTCAATATTGTTAGTGAAACGCAGTTTATTACAAATAAACATATTTAATCTCTCCGGCCGATTGCTAATTATTGTCCTATAAGGCCTAACTGCACCAACGTATACTAAGCCACAGGTTAAATATGTTAATTTGACAGATTCTCTATACAAATTAACCTTATAGTTACATAGACTGTAGCTTGTCATCATCATCATCATGTCAGCCGAAAGACGTCCACTGCTGGACAAAGGCCTCCCCCAAGGATCTCCACGATGGCCGGTCTTGCGCTACCCGCATCCACCGGTTTCCCGCGACCCACACAAGATCATCGGTCCACCTTGTGAGACCGAGTACCTTTCTGCCCCAGCGGCCGTCGGTTCTACGAGCGATGTGCCCCGCCCACTGCCCCTTCAGTTTGGCAATTTTTCGGGCTATGTCGGTTATTTTGGTTCGCCTGCGGATCTCATCATTTCTTATCCGATCTCGCAGGGAAACTCCGAGCATAGCCCTCTCCATCGCTCTTTGGGTGACCTTGAGCCTTCTTATAAGGCCCATCGTAAGGGACCACGTCTCTGCTCCGTAAGTCATCACTGGCAACACACACTGGTCGAAGTCTTTCGACTTGAGACACTGCGGTATTTGGGACTGTAGCTTGTAAATTACCATAATACTACTAGTTCTATGGACCACTTACTAAAAACATCTATACTCTCTGTCGTATCATAAATCACGTGTTTATGCGCATAAATAATACGCCCGTAATTCCGGATACGCACATAAGTCCGTCTTTTACTACGTAAGGTTATAACACCAATTAATTATTTAATTAAATTCATAGAGGTTAATCAGTGCAGCCAATCATACGTTGCGAATAGCTGTATAGATTGTTTGTTGACATAGGAAACCTACTTGCGAAAGTTTGTGAGTATGGATGTATGTTTGTTACTCTGTCACGTAAAAACCTATGAATGGATTTGGATGATACTTAGCACATGGATAGATCATACCCTGAAATAATATATAGGCTACTTCTTATCCCGGGAACGCGGGTGAAACCGCGGGGTACAGCTAGTATTATAAATGCGAAAGTTTGTGAGTATCGATGTATGTTTCACGTAAAAACGAATTAATGGATTTGGATGATACTTAGCACATGGATAGATCATACCCTGGAACAACATATACCTAGGCTTAAGCTAGTTATTTATTAAATTTAATTCCGGTTGGATTAGATATCTTAAGTGCCACGTTGTAGGTTCGATTCCGTTGACGCCATGCCGTGCCATTGCCGTGAGAAATGCGACCTGTAGAGGAAAACAGCCAGAAAGGCACTCGAAAGCATTTTTGTCTAAGTTGAAATGTTTGTAAAATCAGATGTAGCAAATAATCCCGGAATTACTGGTCTGATACTAGAAATTCTTACACTAATGGATAGCTATCCATCCATCCAATGTAGCTACATTATCCCTGAGAACTATTATGCTTCTTTTTAACCGACTAAAATCAGGAGGATTTTTTCACGCATATTTTTTTTTGTTTATGAACTGACTAGCTTCCGCCCCGCGATTTCATCCGTGTTCCCGAGGGATAAAAAGTTGCCTATGTGTTAATCCAGGGTGACAGCTATATCCATACTAAATTTCATCAAAATTGATCTAGCCGTTTGAGTGGGAAGTGGTAACAAACATACACTTTCACATTTATAATATTATAGTAGGATTTTAATAATTCCTTTTTACGTTGGGTTCAGTATATTTTGATATAAGTTGATTATTATCTCAGGCGTGTGAAACCGCAGGAAATGCTAGTATTTTATATCCAGTCTGGCGTCGCTGTCCGTATTTGGCCCAACAATTTTGTTATCATATGGCTTTTGTTTATAACAAGTAGTTTCCGTTACGCTTTTATTATTTTTAAATGTTATTTAAATTTCAACCTTGACAGGAAAATATAAGAATTATATTAATAACGTTTTTAAAGTCAATAAAGAAAAGATTCGCCTGCAAAAGAGTTGCTTTTCACGACTTTCTTAGATTTTCCTTTTTTTTATATGTCAGCGCCGCCTGACTGGATATAGTCACATAAAAAATCTACTGTGCTACCATTTGTTTGATAGTTGCGATAATCTTTAACAATGTCGAGAAAATATCATCATATTATGTCACAGGTCAAAGTTTAACGAACACGTGTGTACAAACACGCTTACTTTCGATGTTAAACGTGTGCCCGATTGTCATACGTTTTTGTATTGTCATGGCCAGTGGTTGTCAATATAAGGTATGTCGTCCCCCTTAAAGAAAGGGCCAAAACTATTAATGTAGGTTAAATAAAACACTTGGTACGAGTAGTAACATTTTTTAAATATTAATCAGTAAATATACTAGCATTCTTGTCGCAAATAACATGTTGATAACTTACGACCTATAACTAAGCTGCAATTTGCGAAAAACTTGATAAAATTTGAATTTCGCGCTCCGACCGAAGCCTCCACCTTAATCGAATTTAATTTGCTTAGATCATCCACACAACGATTCAGTCGAACGTTCTCACTGACGGACCATTAGGATGTAGAATGAGTTACATGACGGTTTTCCCTCACGATATGGGTTCTTAAAAAAAGGCGTCAAAAGATCTCATCAAGGTTGGCAAACTCCCTGGTATTACCACTTTCCATTAGGTGGATCGTCCGCCTGCTTGTTAACCTGTAGACATAAAAAAAATATCTATTGATATTCAGAAAGCAAAAATATTTAATACTAGCTGTTCCCCGCAGTTTCACTCGCGTACCCGGCATAAAAAGTAACCTATAACCTTCGGGGAAAATGTGGTTTCCAATTAGTGAAAGAATTTTTCGAATCGGATCACTTACTCCGGAGATTAGCGCGTTCAAACAAACAAACTCTTCAGCTTTATTATTAGTATAGATATAAATAAGAAATAATACTAACCTTCACCTTTGAGCTTAGGCATAATAATTTTTGCCTTTGTCAATAAAAAAAAAAAATTAATGTGGCTCTGATTGTTCTGTTAGACGGCCAGGTGTTATATGGTCGGCACGTGTATGCAAATAATAATTCCATCTGAATATTCATAAATTGATAAAAAGATTTCGTATATATTTCACTAGCTTTGCTGAATTTCACTCGCGTTCTCGGGTGTACTTTTCCATATTATAAGCTACCTGTGTGCCAAATTTCATCGCGGTCAATTTATTAGTTTAGGCGTGGAAAGTTAACTAACAAGAAACTTACTTTCGTATTAATGATAAATCGCTTCCCGAGGGATAAAAATTTGCCTGTGTGTTAATCCACGGTATCAGCTACCTCTATATCAAATTTCATCAACATTAGTCCAGCCGTTTGAGCGTGAAGAAGTAACAAACATACAAACTTTCGCATTTATAATTTTAGTAGGATCAGTGAGGATTCATTCAAACTGAAGCTCCTTTAAAATGATTCTATATATCACGGCATCACGCGTGAACAGCTGGACCGATTTCGATAATTCTTTTTTTGTTGTGATTTTTATTGTCAGGAGAAGGTTCATGTAAGAAAAAAAAAAGTTACGCGGGTAATTAGAAAATTTAAGAAAACTTAAGCACCCCATAATTGTTAGATAGGTGTAGGTAGGTAGGGGTAGATAGGTTTAGGTATGTAGATCCCAGTTTTTTTTATTATCAGAGCAGCACAATGTCTGCCGGGCCAGCTAGTGTCTGTATATATCAAAGTTTGAGAACCATGTACTCGACTTTAGACATTATAGTATTGTTTCCATTTTTATAATTAGTCCGGTTTTTAACGTATCATATCGTATCATAATGTCGTCTGGGGTCATAGTGATGGCTTCTCAATGAGAACTTTTCAGAGTCCAATCAACATTCGACCTAAATGCATGCCAATAAAATTGATGTTCAAGTTGTCACCGATTACGATAATGACGTCCGGTTTCTTAATTAGATAAGTCGCTTATGATATGCTCTGTCTGTCTGTGCGGGTTAATCTCTACATATTTAGATAGTGTTTTTATTTGAATTTGAAGGTGAAAAATCATTTATTCAGTTTAGGTCCGATAAGGCACTTACGAATGTCGAAAGTTACAATAGACTCTTTTTGAAAAGACTAAAGTTGGTAGCCTCTGATGGCTGCTCCAACCTTACCGGAACAATCGGCGAGCGCAGAGGGCTCTCAGCCGGGTAACATTTAGGTAACCACGCCTGAGAACACACCCGAGTGGGGTACGAACCTCGGCTCAGGGCGTTACCGGGGGAAGGGGAGGACTTAGTACGAGGCTCCCACCGGTTCGGAATACACTTAAACTGAGATGACCCCGGCAAGAAACTCAGCAAGTGGTCTTTTGTGGATCTTTCTTTTGAATTTATGTAATAGGGTAGTTGACAGTGTCAAAAATAAATGACCAAACACTAACCAATGCATAAAACATCTAAAAACACCTGGAAATATCTTATATGTTGTACATTTAATGCATTTTATGATTTTTAATTACCAGTATAACCACTAAGAGTAGATCATTTGATGCTGTGAAACTATGACGTCATAGTGTAATATTTCATACAAAATTCCATATAAACGATCGTTTTGATATTTATTAAAAAGTAGTTAATTTGATAAGTCACAGTCAACTACCCTATTACAGGCATTGGCCTAAATCACCCAGAAGTTGATCAATTTAATTGCTGATGATGGATGAAGACATGTTTCAATATCAAATTTAAATACATAATAGCTTCTGCCTCGCGGTTTCATTCGCTTTAAAAAGTAGCCTGTGTGCCAGGGTGCCAGCTACTTTCATACAAAATTTCTACAAAATTGGTCCATCCGTTTGAGCGTGTAGAAGTAACAGACACACATACACACTCACAAACTTTCGCATTTATAATATTAGGTATTAGATGTACAAGTCAAATTTGAATGACGTTATTAATAATTCAATTTCTATGTTAATATGTCTTAAATATAAAACTGTAGAAGTGCAAGTTTGACTCGCGCACCGAGGGTTCCGTAATTAGTTTTGGAGAAGATAGGGGGGGGGGGGGGAAATAACTCCAAAACTATTTATAAAAAAAAAATTGATCCTCACAACGAGCCTCTTCATTTGAGCCCCAAATGTGAAATTTTTTTATTTACGTTACACGTCCGTGTTTGGGTCACCAGTCCAGTATTTTGGGACAGACACGAGTGATCCTATAAGGGTTCCGATTTTTTCTTTAGAATTCCGGAACCCTAAAAAGCAATAAAGTATCGCAGAAATGCCAGTGACGAATGAATATAAAGTAACAAAACGGAAATATACTCATTAATTATAGATTCATATTGATCTCTTCATATCTATTAAATGATGCATAAAACTTTATCGCAAATTATCAGCTAAATACGTACCAAAATACTGTGTTGAAATTGTCTGTAGTATTTTCAACTTTATCGTCTTTGATATAAATTTTATTTTACTATGATAAGTCTTAACTTTACACAAAATATCAATTTTTATAATGTTGAAATTTTGTTAACATATTTCATTAACATAATAGTCGTATATTAAAATTCTTATCTGATTCAATTTGTTACATATGCATATATCGATTGACAAATCATTGTTAAATTAAGATTAGAATTCCAGTTCTAATCTACATAATGTCCGGAGTTTAATATTCTTAGTAATTAAGATATTTTTAAGTGTAGAGGTCACATAATTAGGCTACAGACAAGATATAGTATACCTACAAGATTTACATTCGATTGTATATTTGTAAAATTAACGCTCGTAATAAACCTTTTAACGCCTCGCAATAAGGAGAAAAGTCGACACTAAAACATTTTCTGATCGTTTCCCACTTTCACAAACACGTCGTCTATGTAAACAATGCGGGCAAATAAACGATGTTTGACTATGCAATCATTGTCAAAGCGAGAGGAGTCTATCGTTTGACCCAGTAACACTGTTCGCGTAATGTCAGAACGCCTCAGTCGCGTGTAATACTGTCGTGCGCGCAAACGTATATTATTATTTTATCTGGTGATAACCGCTCGGCGAGTCGACGCGAAAACTCACAAGTTTTATCAGTGCCGATTGTGATTTGTCGAAGATTGTACATTGTTTTTCGTGTACCGTATTCCAAGTGATAGGGATAATGTCCCGGCCGGTGCGTGAACGTGGTACAAGGATAAATACAAGGTGTCCATGTTAAGTGAGGTATTAAACGGTTGTACTAAGTGAAACCGGTGGTTTATATCAGTGTTGTTATTAAGGCAGGTTGGAAAAGGGGATGCGATGCTTGTAAGGATGTGCGCCAAGGAGGATGGGCCGTTAGCCAATGGCAAGGTAAACACGATTGCCGGGTTATCATAATATGTATTTTTTACATTCTCACGTGTTAAATGTTAATGAGTTACGCGTGATCTTATCTAGATGCACAATGCAATAGCTAAACAGTTTTTTTTTTACTATATATTTTGTAGGTTTTTGGTATTTATGTCAGAGATTTCTCTAATGCCTACTCTGCCGCCTGGCTGGCTACAAAAATTTACCTTCGTCACGACTTTCGAAGGCTTTCGAGCTTTAAATGATAATAAAAAATGTGATTTGCCTATCCATTAAGTCATAGACTCGAAAAAGCATTACATAATTATTTAAATACCGGTTTTAGATCGGGTTTTATTATTAAATCTTTAAAGTAAAAACACCCATAATGTAAAATACGACAAAAAAAAGAAGTGCTTAATTTAAATAATGTATGAAATAACGATAATTTATTTTTGATACATCTATTACATTGACATTTTGTTTGGCACTTTGATCTTCACCTTTGGCTTCGCTGCTTGTGAAGCTTTTCGATTCAATACATGATAAATAATCTTTGGAAATATATCTTTTATAGAAGCATTTATAAAGTATGTTATTTAGCATGTTTTCTTAAATTGGCTCTCCAAATTCTTCAGAAAAAGCAAAGATTTATCACTACATATTATAAAACCCAAGTCCCCCGCCTCGTCTGTCTGTCTGTTCGCGGTTTTCACCTACAAATAGAGTGATTCATGAGGAAGGTTTAGGTGTATAATTTGTTAAGGTATTGTGTAATTTTTTTGAAATGTCACGATAATTGTAAGAAAGGGATGCAAGATATTTTAGTCCCGTCAGATTGGTCCGATCACTTATTTTAACGTGAATTTAAGCGCGATCTTTAATGGTCACAACTTATTTAAAATTATTTTTATATCAATCATTTTAAAGTAATAAATAAAAATCAAGCATAACCAAGACTCCCCTCTAGAACCCACCCGCGGACTTCTAAGCTTTGAGTACCTATTTGTATGGACAAATCTTCAAGGTCATTAGCGTAAGTGATCCTCTTAACTCACTTTCGCTTTTATCAATACAGTAATAGAGTTACGTTACATTCTAACGTTATCAATAATATAAACACTTGTCACTATCTAGTTCGACAAGCATTATATATTAGTTCAATGGAATTACCTCTCGAGTTTCTTCAAGGATCATTATCATGAGTACCTACACTATTTATAGGCTTCATATGTAAGTTACTACTGTCTGCTATACTGCGTATTCTTTATGATTTCTTTTTGAAACTATTTTATTTTTTATTTTATTCTCTTAGAAAGACATACAGCCAATATAAGCAGAACAATGTAGGTAAATTTACATGGATGTACACATCATATGCTTGTGTAGACGTGAAAATCATTCTGTATAAAAAAATAACCCTGCATAAAAAGTATTTATTTCAAAAGCACTCTTCATGGATATTCTGCTTCCGCTGCAATACTTAGACATTTATACTAGGCGCTCATGATTAACCAGCTATTCCCTATCGAATCTTTTCGATCTGTCATCTGACTGCTATTTCAAATAGGCTTTTGATAGCTCGTCGGGAACCTAATCGACATCGGAAAGTTTTCGTTTCCGATTCCGAGCGTTTTACAATAGCCTTGCTGCTCTGGAGTCGCAGAAATGAAACATAATAGATCAAAGGTTCCTGAATTAAGGTTTAATATTATAAAGCATTCAAATCACTTATATTAGTTGATAGTTGAGTTATATTACTACGTATAGAGAAGACGCCACATATAACCACTATGTTCCGTTCAAGTGCAGCCATCCGGCCGCATTTCACGGAGTTGCTTAAACACGAAACGCTTAAGCTTTTTGGCCTCGAAAAAACTACACCTTAAAAGCGGGTCTAGCGTACATGATTAAACTGTCTGGTTAAATGACTTAAACGAGCGCTGCAGCGAATATTAACAAAATGCAGCATTACCATTGCTTAAGATAGCTTCTCCATTACGTAGTATATACCTCAGTGGTTAAAATAGAAATAAACTGACCACGTGATAATTCAGGAAACGAAATGATGAGATGATCTCAGTACGTGATATGTTGATAACAAATATCAGAAAGTATGATACGTCGGACTTAATCGGACCTATCTAATCTTATCAATTTCCATTCACTCATTGTTGGCGTGAACCACATGACGCGTTAAAAATGGGATAGCGACGAATCAATCAAACTCCGTAAAAGTCCTTAAGTCGCCTCGCCATACTAAGATCATGAAATTGCTAGTGGAAAACAAACAAAAATAGAGTAGAGAAATTAACTCACAAATTAGGTAGATACATAATCAACTTAAAAACAAAGTAAAACCTCCTTCATAGACAATAAAATTATTAATATATGAGACCACCTTGGAGCTATACCGAACCCAGCGCAAAAATAATTATTAAAATCGGTTCATAAGAAAAAACAAAACAAACGTATAGCCGAATTGAGAATCTTCTCTTTTTTTTTAGATAAATTAAGAAAACATGATCTTAATGACAACATAAAAACGTATCTTGTGGTGTCAATATAACTAGTGCCGCCAAAAGCACTAGCAAGATATGAACAGCGCTGATTTTCAGCTGGCACTCCTAGTGACCCGAAAAATGTTAGAAAAGAGAAAAAACTGAATAAATGTTCAATGAGTAAAAAGCTCTCAAATGCAGTTGATGACTAATATTTTTTAAATCTATACTAATAATAAAGCTGAAGAGTTTGTTTGTTTGATCGCGCTAATCTACGGAGTCACTGGTCCGATTTGAAAAATTCTTTCACTAATAGGAAGCTACATTATCCTTGAAGATTATAGGCTACTTTTTATCCCGGGAACGCCAGTGAAACCACGGGGAACAGCTAGTGTACCATATAATACCAGCTTCTCTTTCACCAATCTTTCTGGTCTAAACAGTGCTCATTATTATTTTTAGCCGATGATAGCTCAGTGGTAGTGACGTCGGATGCCGCGACTAAGGTCGTGGGTTCGAATCCTACAATGAGCTTGAGCTTTCAGTGATAGAAAATATCGTGAGGAAACCATAGCACGGTGGCAGGGTACTTTACAGTACCCGTCTGGCTGGCTACCATCCTCAAGTTGAAAATTTGTCGTCAAGAACCTACTGGTGTGTTCCGGCAATTGCACTTGAGAGCCAGTTTGCCTTCTCGGTATTGTAACAGGTCAGCAACACAATGGCAATATCTCTGGTATTGCAAATGGCGATAGGCGACGGTAACCACTTACCATCAGGTGGGCCGTATGTTTGCTTGCTACCTTAGTAGTATAAAAAAAAAATAAGCAAACACGACTCACGAGCTGCCACGACACAGCCAATATGTACAAATGATTTGACACACGAATATTAAATCCATGAAATTTCTAAAGCTTATGTTTCACAATGGTGTCATATTTGATCAGATGGCGCTACTGTCGCGATGACGCACGGACACCAGGCGTGACTTTTATACATTTATTTTTATTTATGTACATTTGCATAGGTGTCTACCGTATGTTCACACCCACCATATGACTGCATGTCTAACGGGTGTGCGCTATCTGTGTTTGTTAATGTATCGGATTGAATTATACACGCTTATCGACTTTACATGCCTTATGTTTTGCCAACCTCTAAATTTCCTAAAGCTACCTTACACTAAGGCTGAGATCTATAGTGCGTACTTAGACTTTGCCGTACAAAGTCGGTATTTAAAATGCAATCTTCGAATCTCTGAGTGTGTGCTAAGCAAAGTCTAAGTGCACCTAATTGACCACTTACCAAAAACTTGGCTACAAATTAAAATACAGAAACATTTATTTTATTACGTAGGTTTATACCCTAAGGCCCGTAAGATCAATCGTAGTTTAAACCACGACAGAGAGTTTAATCTCCCGTCTCCGATTATTTCATAAGATCAACGGCAGTTGATCGATGAATGATAGTTTAAACTATCGATTAATTTAAATTATCCTTTTTGAGGGTTTAAACTCCCGATAATGGATTAAACTATCATAATTTGACATTAAATGACTTAGTTTTCATAAACGATAGTTTAAACGTCGATCGATCTTACGGCCCTAAGTAAAGTCTGAGCAAAGTCTAAACACGCTCTATAGATCTCAGCCTAAGTGTTAATCAAAAAACCAATGATAAGACTTATCGTACTTATACATCGATAGTTTTATAGTATTCAAAATAGGTAGGCTATTTTAATAGACCTATTTTTCAGTTCTTATGCATAATCGTTATGTTCCACAGTTTTGACGTTAAATCACCCCTGAAGATAAAGAGGGGTCTTATAATTTTGTAGTATGTATCTGTCTGTGGCTTCATAGCTCCTTAACGGATGAACCGATTTTGATTCTGCTTTTTTCTTTTGAAAGGATTCTTAATCGAGAGTGTTCTTATCTATGTTTAAAAAAAAATCTGCTCAGTCGTTTGAAGATCATCAACTTTTTTCTAGTATGTAGTGTTATCTTAGCTAATTTCAGCGCTCATTTCCATTTTAGTATAACTTCCTATTTGTTATTTGGCAAAAAATTTACTCAAAACATGATTATAATCATGACGCATGCCGATTTGGAAATCATTGCAGTTGCAAAAAACCAACATCGTTTTTCGTCACCTGAATCGATTGGCAACACACTCGACTATGTCCTATCAATTTTATCTTTATACTCCACTATCTAATCCACGAGTTAATGTACTGACATCGATCTTACTATATTGATATTGTCTAATATAAGATAGCATCGATTTTGTGGATACAGCTCTTACGTGACATGGTGATAACAGTATCACCCACCGGCTATATCTGGTTCGGAATCTATTATTGTTTCTTTTATGTTTGTTTGGATTATTCCATTGGTTTTTTTTAACGCAAGTTTTTAATGTGACTACTGTGGTGGACTTTTTGTGCTTTGTATATTTTTTTAAGGCCCGATGTCCACATGTAAGTCGAGACGGCGTCGTGCCTCGTATTTTTCATACAAATAGAGCACAAGAGGCGTACAAGCAGCGCGCTTTTGTACGATTAAACGCGCCGCGAAGCCGCCTAGACTTACATGTGAGCGACGGGCCTAAGTTGCCTTCATCAGATGACCGTCGCGACGTCCCACTAAGTCTGGTCCCGTTAAAGCGGCCCGAGCTGCCTTCAGTAATCCGATCGCCCCCAATTAGTCGTAACTCGTACTAAGCCAGGCCTCCCCAGGTAAAGCCCTGAGCCGAGGTACGTACCCCAATCGGGGATGCCCTTAAGTAACCTTGTACCTAAATGTCCGGTTGAGAGCCCCTCTACGCTCGCAGATTGTAATCTTCTAATTTGTCAATGCTTCAATTATTGTATTTCCAAGATATGTGATCGCTTTATCACCTATCATATGGACTTTCCTAATCTCTTTAAAAATAAAATAGATTTATTTGATAATCTCTGTCGACGACCTAAGGCTCACATTTGCCTGATCGCCTCGACTCGCCTTAGCGTTATCTCAAATGCTTATTATTAGACGACAATTATCAACAATGTTCCCATTTCCGTTTGAAACCTAACACACATTAAATTGATCATTTGTACGCATAACTATCAAGAAATTACAATTTATTTCATAGTCGACGATAATGAGAACGTATTAATAACGGGTGTGTTATAAAAAGTTACAATTATCAGCCGTTCTGACCCTCAGCGACCTCACGACAAGATCACTGCCCTCCATGAAAAAAATATTGACCTCCCGAGCGTAGATAACGACACTGACCCCCAGTTATTAACATACATGTTATCAACATGTGAGTTATAGAAGAACGGTTGCAACCAACGTTATGCGTTTAATGCTGTAATTAATATTATATTTGATACGTAAATTATGATAGTTTATATTGTTTATAATCTTTACAGATGTAGGTTTGTGTCGCGCGGTTTCACCTGTGATCTGGGTAGCCCCCAGAGGCTGCGGAAGGCTGCTCGAGCAATATGGCAAATGCAATTCCGGGTTTCTGGTATACAGCAGATAATTGTGTTATTTTGTCTAAATTTAAAATTAATTGATTAAAATGATTTATAATTTGACAAAAAAATATTTAAAATAACCTTTGGCTCTGCTGTAAATTCGAGATATGAATTGCAAAGCAATATTGCTCGTGAGGCCTTTTCACGATAGCTGGTCTGATTGGGATTGAATTTTGGAAAGTCCTTTCTTTGCGTTTAGCTGCCATTCGAATTTCATGGATTTATAACCAGTAGTACAGGTTTTAACGTCGAATATGATAGTTTTACTCTCTAAATTAAGTTATTCATACAAAAACAATTAAGTAGGTGAGAAATTAATAAATTGCTGTCATGAAAAAAATTATGCTACTGGAACAAGATAATATTTTTTTAATGAGGGTACATCCAAACAAACAAACATCATTACAATGTTCGAGTGTTATCTATCTATGTATTTACAAAAAAACAGTAGTTTAAGTAGTATATCAATTATTTAGTTGTCCATAGTACAAGCTCTACTTAGTTTGGGATCAGATAACCGTGTGTAAAGAAAGTCCCAGGATATAATTAGTTATTATTTTCACATGATAAAAATATTAATTTCAGATCATGACTTGTGATTTTGTGTATCAGATAAATTTTAACATGAGCTTATATTTTATCTTCAGATAAAACGTGGTATCCCACAAGGGGCTTGGCCACTTTTATATCTTGAAGTCATTACTGGGCAAATAAATTTCACTTATCTAATTTTATTAATAATATAAATAATAAAAACTAAATCCTTACTTTAGATAAATTAATCAGTGTCCAAATCGATTTATTAATCATGTAGTTTGATTCTGAAGACAGATTAGATACATTAGCACTTTGGAATGACTACTCCGATAAACTTAATTAACTTTTAATATTAAAATGTCATATACATATAATTTAACTGTAAAATAATTGTGAATGCATATTCATGACTAGCTATGTCACGCGATTTTACCTCTGGGATAGAAATTCGGAATAATCCGGTCTTGTATATTCGTAATTAAGGCTATCATATGCTTTCTAAGCAAAGGATTGGGCTGTGCGTTGAGTCAGGCAGAACTTTCCTTTTCATATCTATTGATATGATAACCTTCCCTGAAATAAAAACAGTCATTATATGAATTCAAAAGAAAGATCCACAAAGAAAGAAGCCATGCTGAGTTTCTTGCCGGAGTCTTCTCAGTTTAAGTGTATGTGGAACCGGTGGTAGAGTCTATTGTAAAAATTGAAACTATTGACATTTATCAGGGCCTAAACTGAATAAATGAGTTTTGAGTTTGAGTATAAGATGTAATTATAACAGCCTCTACATAATTGATCATCAAGCAACTCCTAACCCTCGATTTTGAAATCAACAGATGCGCGGAGTCCCCGCGAACGAACGCGTGTACACACTCCGGACCCGTCCCCCCTCCCTCCTGCCCCCGTCCCCCCTAAGCCTGGCGAGCTCGGGCGACAAGTCCCTCGCGGCGCACCCCCACTCCCACTCGCACTCCCACTCCCACTCGCCCTCGCTGGACAGGCCCGCCAGCCACCCGTCCGCGCCCCCCATCACCGCCAGCTTCGTGTGCTACGTGTGCGGGGTCAGTGCCCCCAGCAGCCAGCTGAGGCTCGTCTACTGCTGTCCCAACCCGGAGAGGGAGCCCTACTACCCATTTATAACCACGTTGAAACCTCATTCGGATGCCAGTCCTATTAGTCCGCAAGGTGAGTTATGGTTTATTTTTCTCTTTTTTTAAAAAGATGCTACGTTCTGGCGTTTCAAGTAAATTGGTTGAAAACTTCCAATCTATGCAGTCTGTCGTAGAAGTCAAACGCCCTTAAATAGAGGCCTTTGGTTGATAACTGGTTGACAATCATTTAGCATCCTCTTTATGCAAAATAGGCTTACGACTGACCTCAAGAGTTATGTTAAGATTGACGAGGTTGTTGATGTAGAACGCTACCAGCCGAAAGACGTCCACTGCTGGGCAAAGGCCTTCCCCAAGGATCTCCACGCCGGTCTTGCGCTACCCGCATCCAGTCACAATATCATCGGTCCATCTTATGGGGGGTCTGCCCACGCTGCATCTTTTGGTTGGTGTTCGTCACTCGAAAACCGACCTGCCAAAGCAACCGTCGTTTCTACGAGTGATGTGCCCCGCCCACAGCCACTTTAGTTTGGCAATTATAACAATGTGAACTGGAAAATATGGTTTGTGAAGGATTTCCACAGCTGCGTCTGGAGGTTTATGATAATGAAGTGATTCAAATTTTGAGCTTTTGATGAATGAACGTCATGAGGAAATCATAACCATCTGCTCACTTGTTCAATGTCTGGTTGAGTTGAATATTTTTCATGATATATGGGGTACTTCAAAGAGGGTGTAATCCATCTGGTGTTGCTTATACTTAAATCAGGTGAACTGTCTATTGACTACTACGAGTAAATCTAGCAGTAGACGTCCGTAAGCTGATGCTGAAAGTATAAGCTGAATGAAACTTTGTCTTGTTAGTAATAAGGATAGTTGTTGTTTGTATGATGTACAGGTATGGTGCAGATCTGCGCGTCGTGCTACAAGGGCATACAGCACAAGTACCCCGCGTACGGCGACAACGGAGACACCAACATCAACAACAATGCGCAGAACAATAATTCACATACCAATCATATTAGGTATGTACACACCTGTAATAATAAAGCTGAAGTGTTTGTTTGTTTGAACGCGCTAATCTCCGGAGTTACTGGTCCGATTGGATAAATTATTTCACTAATAGGAAGCTCCATTATCCCCGAAGGTTATAGGCTACTTTTTATCCCGGGAGCGGGAGTGAAGCCGCGGGGACCAGCAAGTATGTAATATGGGCGAACCGGTGGTAGAGTCATGTGTACTGTCGTCGTTCATAAGTAACTTATCAGGGCCTAAACATAGAATGTACGCGGATAGGAACGGAGCGGAGTGGTTAAATTTTCATGGTTCCCCACTGCTCCGCTTCGGTGGACATGCAGCCTAATAGTGTAACGTTATGATTATTATTGAAGCTTATCGATTTAGATAATCTGCAATGCAATACCTAACTATACACCAGATATAACTACACATTTTTAAGTTATTTTCCGCCGGATCAAAAGATCTCGACATCTATAAAATGTCTGTATCTTGTCTATGCTATGTTTAAGATAACTTATCTCATCGAGTGTATGTCGATTTTTTTGGTATTAAACCATGTAATAATAATGTTGAGGAAATATACTATAATAAAATATATTAAAATCTAATATCCAGTCTGCCGGCGCTGTCAAATAAAATGAAAATGAAAATCTAGGAAAGTCGTGAAAAGCAATTTTTTTGCAGGCGAATCTTGTACTTATTGACTTTAAAAACGTTATTATTATAATTCTTATATTTTGCGACTGAATATATCAAATTCTCGTGTCATAGTGTTAGTGTCACCAAACTCCTCTGAAACGGCTTGACCGATTTTTTGTGTATATTTGTTAGGTCTAAAAATAGGTCGTAAACTATTTATTATCCCGGGAACGCGAGTGTAACCGCGGGGAACAGATAGTATGGTATAAAAACAAATGAAACAATCTAAGTATTACAAAATCTCAAATAACTTACCTTACCTAACATGGTTGAACTTCAATATTTACTATATAAAATAGCACTATCATGGAGTGTGCATATGTTATGCATCGCCTGCATGCTTGCATAATTACGACTGGGCATAGCGTGAGCGGTCAGTTAACGTATTTTAGACGCTTTCGTATGACTACAACAACCTAGTAACTTATTTATAGACCAAATAAAAGGTTTTCTTTGTTAATCTAAATATACAAAATATTATTGTACAGATAATTATGAACAACTTTTACTTTGGTTTGTATGAAAAATTAGTTTTCTTTTCGAGTTTTCAGAATTGGCCACATAATAAGCTTAACTGACTGATTGATCTATCTATGCACACTCAAACCACTGGACTGCCACTGCCCCATTCTGTACTTAAATCTCACTGTCTCTTTCTAACAAAAAATCATAAGGATTGGTGTTCACCGACTAAAAAATGGTCCGATAAATTACAAACATTTATTTAGTTTCACCTGTCCCGATGTTTGTCATCAAAACTTGCAAGTTAAATTTGATGCACTTCCCGGTTACCGATTGAGCTGAAATTTTGTATGCATGTGTAAATCGGATGACAATGCATAATTGTTATGACATGGAGCCGATCTAAAGAAAGAAAGAAATAACATTTATTCTAGACAACACACAACATTACATTATGACATACAGTATAATACATTGAACAATAAAAAAAAAAAAGTAAAAACAGAGTAACATACAATAATGTAATGTTGCGTGATGCCCGGAATAGGCCCCGACTCAGCATTGTGCAAAGGTTAATTAAAGAACTAACCCTTGCGCTGATTTTCAGTCGGCGCCCATATCCATGACATCACGAACATACAGTGACAAGTTACACGCTATGGTATCGGACATACTAGGCTAGATCTGATGCTGGAGCTCGAAGGTGGCCATAGGAACTCCGCAATAACGACACAACCCCATCGAGTTTGGGCTCATTGGAACCGTCTTAACGAGTAGTTGAAGACTGTCAAAAAAAAAGTACAGTCGGCAATAAAAGCTTGTACAAAAATAAAATTTTTGACAGAAACTTGTTATAATCGGGCGTTTTCTATGACTTTTTCCTACGAAAATTTATGGTAAATGCTCGATTATAATTTATCGGGCCGTTTTCTAGTCAGTGGACATCGACCTTAGTGTATATATGCTGTTATACTAATGAAGCTTTACCTATTGTTTATAGATTTAAGCCTTACGAAATCAAATCATCGGGAGCGAGTGTTGCGACGAAGCGGCCGTCGAACGCGCTCTCAAGTAGCCCGCACAGTCAGCTAGTCTCCGGCGAGAATGGCATGGGACTGTATAGGTAATATACTTATATATATCGTACTTGAATAGGCCAGTTGACAGTGTCAAAAGTAAATGACAAGACACAGAGCAACGGTTTTGCTAGCAAAAGACAGTTTTTACAGACAATTTAACGATAACGTTGGATGGTGCAATCCACCTAAAGGGTCGGTTTCATAAAGTGCGATCATTGTAAGGTTAGGTTACGGTTATTGTTAACTTCAACCGCCGAAAGAAAGCAAACTGGGTTGCTCGTGTCACTTTAACTAAAATTTTTACCGTAACCATAACCGACCGAAGGAGGTCGGTCATCGTCAGAGTTAACCCTACCGTCAAAGCATGGTAATGGTTAAAGTTAATGTTGACTATAACTTAAACTAAAAGTACGAGCAATAGGGTAATTGACTGACATATCAAATCAGCTACTTTTTAATAAATGTCCAAACGATAGTTTATAAGGAATTTTGTATGAAATATTACATTATGACGTCATAGTTTCTCAGCATCAAATCATCTACTCTTAGTGGTTCCACTGGTAATTAAAAATCATAAAAAGCATTAAATGTAAAACATATTTGATATTTCCACCTGTTTTTAGATGTTTTATGCATTGGTTAGTGTTTGGTCATTTATTTTTGATAGTGTCGACTACCCTATTGACCCTAACCAATGCATAAAACAGTTTGTGAGTGCCATTAGTAATCCGCCCCCAATTAGTCGTAACTCGTACTAAGTCCTCCCCCTCCCCCGGTAACGCCCTGAGCCGAGGTTCGTACCCCATTCGGGGGTGCCCTCAGGCGTGGTTACCTAAATGTTACCCTCTGCGCTCGCCGGATTCCCCGGTAAGGTTGGTGCAGTAATCAGAGGCTACCAACTTAAGTCCTTTAAAAAAAAAAAAGTTTGCGAGTGTGTATGTTTCACCTATTATCAAAATATAATTACAAAGAGATCCGATATATTACTACCTATAAATATGATTTGTGTTCGCGAGAGTTTAAAAAGTATATCTTCCTTTCATTCAGGTGCTACGTGTGCGCGGGCCTCTTCCCCCAGCAATCGATGGAGTGGCTCTCCACGACGGCGGAGTACATGAACTCGCACGCGATGCACTTCCCGTGCCTGGCGGGGGCGGGGGCCGGGGCGGGGGCCGGGGTGGGGGCGGGGGCGGGGGCCGGCTCCGGCTCCGGGTCCGGCACCGCGCGCGGCGGGAGAGTCCTGGCGTGTTCCCGGTGCGTCCGGCACTTGGCGCGTCAGTGGGAGCTCATGGACGCTGAGAGAGTGCCTTTGGAGCATCGGAGGTAACTGACTATTTGCTTGAATTCTCGTTTGAGTCGTGACCCTCCAAGCACATCAGTACTCCAAGTATCTCAAGATGTTACACTTTGGTGAGAGTATTGTAATTTGACGAGTCTAATCCTTTTGAGGACTACGACCGTGTGTTATGAAAATATTTTTTATCATCATCACTGAACACGGTAAGATTGTGGGCAAACACAGGCCTATACAATAACAAAAACATTAAATTTAAAGAAACCCCCCAAACTCAAAAAATTCAAAACGGCTGAGCCGATTTTCTTAAAATAATAAATAAATATATCCTGGGACATTGTTCACACACGGTTATCTGATCCCAAACTATGCAGAGCTTGTACTATGGACAACCAGACAACTGATATACTACATATACTACTTTTTTTTTGTTAATACATACTTATATAGATAATTACACCCAGACACAGGACAAACAGACATGTTCATGCACACAAATGTTTATCCTGGATGGGAATCGAACCCATGACCAGCGGCTTGATAGGTGGTGTCTTAACCAACTGCGCCAACTGGCTTGTCAAAATAGCTAAGAACACTATTAAGACACCATTCCATTCGTTCAGGAGATACGAGGCCACAGACAGACAGATACACTCATCATGTCAGCCGAAAGACGTCCACTGCTGGACAAAGGCCCCTAAGGATCTCCACGGTGGCAGCAGTTTCCCGCTACCCTCGCAAGATACACACTACAAACTTAACACCCCTCTGTTTTCGTCGGGGGTTAAAAAGAAAAGGACTTCAGAAGCCATTACGCCCATCTCTCATAGGGTTACTTATAGTATAAATAACAATTTACTGTAATGTTATTGTATTGTATTGTATTGTTTGCAGGTACAACATCCCGTCCCCGCTGCCGCTGCCGTTGGCGTCGAACTCGTCGCTGAACGGAGAACGAGTCATCCCCACCCCGCCCTCCACCACCTCCGACAGAACCGTCGCTAGCAATAGTGGTCAGTACTCAGTACCACCACATCACACCACACTTTACCACATGACTCCACGCCACATTCCACCACACTGTATTACTTATTTATTCAATCAACGTCAAAAAGACGCCAAAGAGTAATACACAATCTAAAATGATTATTCTAAACTAATAATAAAGCTGAAGAGTTTGTTTGAAAGCGCTAATCTCCGGAGTTACTGGTCCGATTTGAATTTTTTTTTTCATTAATAGGAAGCTACATTATCCCCCAAGGTTATAAGCTTTTTATCCCGGGAACGCGAGTGACACCGCGGGGAACAGCTAGTTAAAACTAAGAGTAGGTACCAGTGGCGAAGGGTACATACAAGCCGATTCCCATCGGCTCATCTTTTAAGAATCCCAGTTCCACATTTTCATCATTTCAAAGCCATTTTTAACATGCTTAAAATATACTGTAATTATAAAATTACAGGTGTTTTTTGAACGGCTTACCCTCGCCATAATTTCACCCCTCGCCACTGATAGGTACTAAATATATATTCTTGTTATGGATTTCCGCAAGGTCACGGTTGAGTCAATTAGTGATGAAACATTGTTGTGATGGTGATGTTTGTTGTATTGTACTGTATTGTATTGTGTTTTTTTTTTTTATATTCTGGGACATACTCCACACACGGTTATCTGATCCCAAACTAAGCAGAGCTTGTACTATGGAAACCAGATAACTGATATACTACATATACAATTATTTTTTTTGTAAATACATACTTATATAGATAAATATACCCAGACTCAGGACAAACAGACATGTTCATGCACACATATGTTTGTCCTAGATGGGAATCGAACCCATGACCAGCGGCGTGATAGGTGGTGTCTTAACCAACTGTGCCAACTGGCTTGTCGATGATATGTTGTATTGTATTGTGTTGTGTTGTATTGTATTGTATTGTATTGTATTGTTGCAGCGTGTACGTCGATATACTGTTTCCTGTGCGGGCTGCACTCGGACTTCACGCTGGCGCGGATCCTGTACGGGCAGCCGCAGGGCAACGCGCCCTACTTCCCCTGTCTACTCACGCACCAGGTCACTACTCCACTACACCACTACACCACTACACCACCCGTTATATCTTTTTTATTTTAGGGTTCCGTATCTCAAAAGAAAAAAAATTAACCCTTATAGGATCACTCATGCCTGTCCATCTATCACAGCCAATTTTGCTCCGAAACTACTGCAACGATTGAGTTGAAATTTGGTACACATGTGTAAGTCAGTGACCCAAACACGGATGATGTGTAGAGTGAATAAATTAATTTTAAACATAGGAACATTTTTGGGAGGTAAATTAGAAAATTAAGTTTTGCTAACTATAATGGTGCCAATTCTGTTGTTTACGAACTTAACTAATATTAGACAAGTTCTTGTTAACCTTATTGAAAAAAGATAGAACATTTTTAACGCTGTCAATTTATTCCATGCCGTCGTAATGTACCAATAAAGATCGCGCTTTAATTCACGTTGGAATATGTGATCAGACTAAACTGAGAGGACTAAAATATCTTGTATATTATACTATTAGAAAGAGACATAGTGAGATTAAATTTATTTAGTTCGTAAACAACAGAATCGGCACCAGTGTATGACATGTCAAACGAAAAGCCTCGTTGTGAGAATCTCGAAACCGACGGTCATCGGAGGCTCCCTTGCCACCCTTTGTGTACGGAATCCTAAAAATTGACAGAATATAGTGATATTACGGCGATGATAGTTAAGTGGTAGTGGCGTCGAACGCCGAGACGAAGGTCGCGGGTTTGAATCCTACAATGAGCTTGAGCTTTCGGTGAAGGAAAAAATCGTCAGTAAACCATAGCACGGTGGTAGGGTACTTTGTAGTACCCGCTTGGCTTGCTACCACCCTCAAGTTGAAAATCTGTCGCCAGCACCTTCCGGTGTGTTCCGACAGCTGCACTTAATAGCTTCCCTTCTAGGCTTTGTGTGCTTACCATCATCGGCCATATCATCACTGACCACGGTGACATTGTGGTCAAAAACAGGCCTATACAAAGTTAAAAATAATTGTATTATAACACAATAGGCTAATTGACACTGTCAAAAATAAATGACCAAACACTAATCAATGCATAAAACATCTAAAAACACGTGGAAACATCAAATATGTTGTACATTTAATGCTTTTTAAATACCAGTAGAACTACTAAGAGTAGATCATTTGAAGCTGCGAAACTATGCCGTCATTGTGTAGTATTTCATACAAAATTCCATATAAACGATCGTTTTGACATTTATTAAAAAGTAGCTGATTTGATATTATCAGGAAACTACCCTATTTATAATAATGATGTGTTTGTTTATTTGACAGAGTCATCCAAACGCGGAGCAGTTGAGAGAAAACGGCTCCGCGCTAGTCTGTACGTTTTGTTATCACTCGCTACTCAGTCAATGGAGGAGGTATGTTTACTGTTACAGTATGACACAACTAGATGTAGCATCGCCAAATCGTATATATACACTTCACTTCCGATTTACACAACTAATAAAAATCATTAATTATCGCGCCATTCAACGTTCAACAAGATCATTTTCGTCTAAAGTACTGATAAACATGGGTAATGTTGTAGGCGCACTCTTTTCGGGAATGATCGATTTTACGAATTTTGGCGATGCTTCATCTAAGTTGTGGCATACTTACTATACTTAACAAAATCGTACTTTAATAACTAATAAAAATAATAAAGGTTTTTAATACTTGTACTGCGATCTAAAATGGCCGTTAGAGCAATATTGTTACGTGCAATTAAGTTCTCGAATTTACAGCAGATTATATGCAATTTCTTAAATTTGTCATGTCATGTAATGTAATTAATTGATTAAAATTAGTTATATTTTCACCAAAAAAATGTTTGGTTAGGTGAGTTGACTGACACCAATAAAAAATAGAAAATGTTTAGAGACAGAAAGAGAGTGAGTGATAGAGTGTATGTGTGTGAGAGAGAGAAAGTAATGTGAAACTCAAAATCAAAAATCATTTATAAAGTTTAGGCCCTGATAAGGTAGGTACTTTTGAACGTCGAAAGTTACAAAAGACTCTACCACCGGTTCCACATATACTTAAACTGAGGCTGAGATCTATAGAGCGTACTTAGACTTTGCTCAGACTTTTCTGTACAAAGTCGGTATTTAAAATACAATCTTCGAATCTCTCAGAGTGTGTGCTAAGCAAAGCCTAAGTGCACCTAATGGACGACTTATCAAAAACTTGGCTACAAATCAAAACACACAAATATTTACTTTATTACATAGGTTTATACCCTAAGTAAAGTCTGAGCAAAGTCTAAGCACGCTCTATAGATCTCAGCCTTAGAAGACTCCGGCAATAAACTATTTTTTTTTAATGTATAGTTGTATAATATAGTACAGTATGACACAACTTAGATGTAGCATCGTCAAATCTACACTTCACTTCCGATTTACACAACTAATAAAAATCATTCACTATCGCGCCATTGAACGTTCAACAAGATTCTTTTCGCCGATCATTTTTCAACATATGAGTAATGTTGTAGGCACTCTTTTCGGAATCGATCAATTTAACGATTTTTGTCATACTGTACTAACCTTAAACTGAGAAGTCTCCGACAAGAAACTCAATAATGTTAATGTATAGTATTGTATGATGTTGTATAGTATTGTGTTGTGTAGTGTTGTATAGTATAGTGTTGTATAGTATAGTATTGCGTTGTAGGTACGAGGGGCTGGGCGGGTACCCGCCGGAGCGGCGCGTGTACAACACGCACGACTACCACTGCCACCTGTGCGGCATCAAGACTTACAGGAAACGCGTGCGCGCCCTGCCCATTAAGGTACCTACACTACACTACACTACACTACACATACCCCACCCATACCCATACCCATACCCCACCCATACCCCACCCATACCCCACACATACCCCACACATACCCCACTAATACCCCACCCATACCCCACTAATACCCCACCCATACCCCACCCATACCCTAAGAAAGAAAGAAAGAAGAAAGAAAAAATATTTATTGACCCATTATTTCAAAAACATAAAGACTTATAAATAAAAAATAGGTATAATGTACGGGGTCAAAGGGTCCCTGCCTCAGCATAAAGCTTCACTACATAATGCAGTGCAACGCTGGTATTCTGGCAGGGCCTCAAGACTAGTGAGTGACGACAACCGTGGTTTACCTAGCGATTGAAATCTTGTGGTACGCACAACCACAATTCAAGGTAAACACTGCGGCACCTTATGCGGTTGTAATAGGAACTATTTTGCAACAAAAAGGTGTACAAAGCTCAAAACGTTAGAAATGTATTTGTGAAAGTATTTACAGACTCAACGCTTGTGTGCGTACGATACGACCGTCAAACAATAACAAATGCAAGGATTTATTGCTGGACTAGCGGCGTCAGTAATCTCTCACCTCCTACAATATACTCTAGCATTAGAGAGGTGACGTCACTAATATAAGTTTAATTTGTTAACTCTAAGCTCGCTAAGCTAAGCTCGGGAAAGTCTTAAAGCTCCTAAGTTAATAACAATAATCGTTTAAATACGCTATTTATAATTGTTTTTTTTTTTGTTTCAGGAATTCCCATTTTTAGTGCAAAGGCGGACTGAAAACTCTTTATTATTAGAAAATGGCGATTATGCCGTAATATGTTTAGATTGTTACGAAAGTTTAAGGTGAGTTCAATTCAATATTTTAAATTCTACTTCATATACAATGTCTTTAATTTTTGAGTAGGTACTTTGATTACAAGCGATCGGGCTACTTTTTAACCGTCTTCAAAAAAAGAGGAGGTTCTCAATTCGACTGTTTTTTTTTGTATGTTTGTTACGCGATTACTCAATATGGGAGTATTATCGTGGTGACTGGTCTTCTTAATGTTAATAATAAAAGATGGTATTGGGGGAACACAGTTTAATATAACTTGTTAAGGGTATACCTTCGGTTGGAGCGCGAAATTCAAATTTTACCACGTTTTTTGCTAATTGCAGCTCAGTTATAGGTCGTAAGTTATCAATATGTTATTTGCGAGAAGAATGGTAGTATATTTACTGATTAATAACAAAAGAAATCATCAACATAGGTATTCCTCCAAGGTATATTACTGACATATACGACAATTTCATGAAAATGTTACTAATATACCTTGGAGGAATATGTTGATGATTTCTTTTGTTATTAATCAGTCTCCACGCCTCCACCTTAATGCGAAACATTCCACTCTGCGTCAAGACGTACCTGCGAGAGAGGACGCCAAGCCAAGCGCGGGAAAGCATCTGTCACGTGACGTTCCGCTACAATGGGAACCTATTTTAAATTTTTTTTTTTCGAAAGAGTATAGGTCTTAGGATCTGACAAATTATATTAGGTAATGGCAAAAAACAGCATTTGAAGGCGGTTCTCTTTTTTTAATTTTATTATCACTAGCTTCCGCCCCGCGTTTTCACCTGCGGTCCCGAGGGATCTAATGTTTTCCCGGGATAAAAAGTATCCTATGTGTTATAAACTATCTGTATTCAAAATTTCATCCAAATCCGTTCATTAGTTTTTGCGTGAAAGAACTCCCAAACTTTCGCATCACTACATAGTATAAAACAAAGTCGCTTCCCGTCTGTCTGTCCCTATGTATGCTTAGATCTTTAAAAATACGCAACGGATTCTGATGCGGTGTTTTTTAATAGACAGAGTGATTCAAGAGGAAGGTTTATATGTATAATACATGCATATTATAGTACAGAAAAGCCGAGAAAACCCGTGTGGAGCCGGGGCGGGTCGCTAGTTTATAATATGAAAGAAAGAAAAAAAGAAAAGAAAGAAAAAACATTTATTCATGACAACACACAACATTACAAAATTGAAAAATAAAAATTAAAATAAAAAGAGTACAAAAAAAAAATACTAACAATAATGTAATGTTGCGCGATGTCAAGAATAGGTCCTGACTCAGCATAATGCTCAGGTCGATAACTAAATATCAACCCTAGCGCTGGTTTTCAGTCAGGGCCTATATCTATGAATCTATTATATGAAATATCTATAGGGTCCAGAATATGGTGTGTAAATGTCTCCCGATAGGTTTGTTAATACATATTAGAGATGAATGATGTAGTGTGATGTTGGTGTATGTAACGGGTGGTATTGGTATTGGTACGGGTACTGGTACAGGACGCAGGCGCAGGACTACTCGCGCCGCGGCGTGCCGGTGGACAAGCGCGAGTACAACTGGCTGCAGCAGCCGCCGCCGCCCGAGGACAGCGCCGACGTCACCATCGCCAGGCTGCCCTCCGGGGACAGATCCGATAAACTGGTAACATTACATTACATAACACTACATAACACAACACTACATAACACTACACAACCGATAATAGTAGTTTATGATACTGTTACATAATAGGGGTTATTAAATACGAGTGTGAGTTTAAGTACCGAGCCGTAGGCGAGGTTCTTAATAGTATCACACGAGTTTTTAATACCTAATTATGTGCAGTATCATACAGTACTTTATCTAAACTCATCGAATAATGTAATTTAAAGGTAAAAAATCGATAATATTTTGTCATAGGTTTTCATGACTCACGGGTATCGATTATTCGTTATTTCCATTGCCGCCTCCACAATTTCAGATCCAAGTTTATTTCACCTTAGTATCACTGCTATTTTACTGTCATTTTTGGCCAAAATAAAATATGTATGCAAAAAAATCAATAAAATAAACAAACATTAATCATCATGGCGCCCAAATCCGTGTTGGGAAAAACTCCCTATCGCATACGCGACCACAGAGTAAATTTGCATCTAAAATTGAACTGATACCGATTAATTCCTAATTGTTTACAAAGAGAATATAATACTACGTTTAATTGTTTAGTCATGTCTGGCCACTTATAATGTTTTTTTCTTTATTATTTCGTTTGACAAGTTGACTGACAGTAATTGAAGTATTAAAACCCAAAAAACATTATAAGTGGCCAGACATGTCCAAATACTCGTACTTTAATGAAAAAATAGTAGTTTATGATACTGTTGCATAATAGGGGTTATTAAATACGAGTGTGAGTTTAAGTACCGAGCCGTAGGCGAGGTTCTTAATAGTATCACACGAGTTTTTAATACCTAATTATGTGCAGTATCATACAGTACTTTATCTAAACTCATATAAATAATGTCATTAAAAAAAAAAGAAAAATCGATAGTATTTTTCAAAAAAATAAAATAAAATGCTACACACAATAATATACCTAATCAAATCCGTGTTGCCAACTTCCAAAAATTCTTACCTCTAAAGTTCAAGTCAAAAATTTGTCACATTGTCATCGTCAAATTGATTTGATACTGATTGATTATACTATTGATAGGTCCAAAGTGTACTTTAATAGAAAAAAAGTTATTTTATAGCATTATCTTGGGAACAACAACTGTACTATAATGAATCATTATACACGGGTGTGCCTAAAGTGGGTCATTAAAGTACTGATTTTGATTTCATAATAAGAACATTACGATATGAGAGTAGATAAACAGATAAACATAATTATTAGTAATATTTAATATTATTACAGGTCAGAAGTATAAATAGAGTATATAACATTAACATTTCAAAGCATTTGCGAAGTAGGTATATGAAATTGCGATATGTACATGAAAAATATTCCAATAGGGTAGTTGACTGACACATCAAATCAGTTACTTTTTAATAAATGTCAAATCGATAGTTTATAAGGAATTTTGTATGAAATATTACATTATGACTTCATAGTTTCACAGCATCAAATCATCCGGTTTCCACTCCATTTCACAGCATCAGGTTCCACTGGTAATTTAAAATCATAAAAAGCATGTAATGTAGGTACAACATATTTGATATTTCCATGTGTGTTTAGATGTTTTATGCATTGGTTAGTGTTTGGTCATTTATATTTGACAGTGTCAACTACCCTATTATAAATCGTTAAATTCAATAGTTAAAAACTCATTATAGCTATAGAAAGCCTTATCGGCGAGCCAGCGTTTTAATCTCAACTTCAAAGATGTCAAACTAGGTGCGTCCGTAATAAATTTGGGTAAGCGATTATACACTGTCGGGCCCATAACGTGCGTGAGCTTATCTGATTTCGCAAGTTTCCGCGATGCAGCAGCCAGTTTATTAGCTCCGCGAGTATTGAGAGGGCGTTTGTGATTATCCCCACGTCTTGGGAAACGTGGAGGATACCAAGCGAAGGTAAAGTAAGGATCTTTAGAGACCGAAAATAGGGTTTGGCTGTTGTGTCCCTTGATACCTGTGCAATTGATCGTACGGCTCTTTTTTGCAACCTTCGCTACTTCATCATCACCCATAGGGAATATGCATGAAACCCGTGTGACTAAAAGACTCATGAATATCAAAGTTGATTGATATGTCGCAGTCAGTACAGATATACGGGAAGGGGAAGACCGAAAAAGTGATGGATGGATCGTGTGAAAGATGATGATAGAGTAGGAAAGGAGTGAATGCCGATATGACGGATAGAAGAGCTGAATGGAAGGGTACATATTGCGCCGACTACAAATGATTGGGAACAGGGCAGGGAGATGATGATGCCGAATAGGGAATAGGCATGATTTTTTTATCGCATTTCTTAACAATATATGAAAATACCATAAATAAGATGCCAAATAGTAAAATTGAAATTAAAATGAGGCCAAGAAACCTGTCTCTTCAAACTGAAGTGGCAGTGGGCGGGGCATATCGCCGCTGGGGCAGGTCGTTTCTCGAGTGGTGATCACGAACCGGAACACGCAGCGTAGGCAGCCCCCTCCCCCCCCACAAGGTGGCCCGACGATCTTGTGAGGGTCGCGGGAAACTGTCGGATACGGGTATTGCCAGACCGGTCCTCGTAGAGATCCTCGGGGGAAGCCTACATACAACAGTGGACGTCTTTTGGATGACATGATGATAAAAAAAAATTAAGCATATTGCTCTTTCAGTCTGCAAAACAAAATTAAGCTCGCATAAATAAAATGGTATTTATTTGTGGTAGATACCTCAGTCGCTGGTGGTGTCGCGGAACTCCACGAAGCGGAACAGCCCGAAGCAACCCGCGCTGCTTCCCGACCGGAGACTCACGCCCGCCAAGATCGACAAACCGGACCAAGGTCAGTCACTTGCATTCATTACTTTTTATATGATGTTCTTCCAGCTCCTCATTACAGAGCAGGGGTCGTCAACACGCGGCCCGTGGCCCTCTTTTTTGCGGTCCGCAACAGAGGGTCTACTACGAAAAACGATAAACGTCGGTTCGATCATCGTTGTTAAATTATGAACCAATAGAATTGCACAAAATTTACGTCTCGTCAGTTTGCTGCAATCAAAGAATGAAGTTTATGTTTTTATTTTTGAATTTGCGTACAATACTTAGCTGAGGACACAGGCGTTAATATAAAATCGCATGAAACTCACATTTAGCCTATGTTAAAGCCTTAATAAAACAAAAAACTTCCTAACGAGATTTCAGGGATGGTCCCATTGTTAATGTTCTTCATGATAAGTACAATAATGATAAGATTAACAAATAAAGAACAAAAAAAAATACATACAATACAATTGAACCTGCCTATTTCATTTAAAAAGAGTCTGTTCCGATTTGCCATTTCTCACTCGATTACTCTTTCAGTGGAAACCGTGCTTTATGATTTAATTTTTAATATAAATGTTTCAATAGACAAATAATTGACGTACAGACCAGACATTTCATAAAGCGTATAAATAGAAAGAGGGAATAAATAATGCGCAACATTACCACCTTGGCGGATGGGTAACCACCTGTGGACCTCTGTAAAACGACTCCCTAACCCCACCCCATACAGGTCATAGATTAAACAGACCCGCTTTGAATTATGCCTAACTTTATGATGTCTCGGAGAAGATAAGTCGTACTTGTTTAAATTTACGTTAGGTATCGAGGTGTTTTATTATTATTGTATATTTAACCCCCGACGAAAAAGGGGGGTGTTATAAGTTTGTAGTGTGTATCTGTGTGTCTGTCTGTGGCATCATAGCTCCTGAACGGATGAACCGATTATGATTCTGTTTTTTTTTTCTTTTAAAAGGTGTCTTAATCGAGAGTATTTTTAGTTGTTTCAAGAAAATCCGCTCAGCCGTTTTCCTTTTTAGAGGTTTTTTTTGTTATTCTTTAATTATTTAATTTTGATATTATGTGGTAACGATCGATAAAAATAATAGATTTTTTTTATTATAAGTACCTATAGTTTTATTTTGAATAGCAAAATTGGCAATTTTTTTGTATATTTCGTCATTTTGTTTTTATTTGCCTCTGCTCATCTAGATTACCACCGCAAAACTTGATCAATTATTATTCAAGCCTGACATAACCGAATCAAAATAAGATTCAAATATAATTAACGTAAAAAATTATCTTGCGTTGATGAAACCTAATCAATCTGACTTTCAAAGTCGATTATAATCTATTTAGTAGGTACAAACACCTGAATACAAACAACAGTCCATTCTGTAGTCCATTTAATCTATCACCCGGCCCCGGCTTTCCCTTTGGCAATTCAATACCGTCTTAAGTGCAAGTGGGTATCCGTTACGCGCCGGTTTCGGCACCCCACGGATATTGACTGAAGCTCCGTGTTGTATTGCCTTGTTTGAGGTGTCGGCCTTTTGTTATTTTACTTCTGAGAGATTCTAAGTAAAGATATGACGGCACAGGGGATGTATAAAGGTGATTTTGTCGTTTACAATCTATATATACCTACTATAGAAAAGGCGATGATAGCTTGTAGTAGTGACGTCGAGACGAAGGTGGTGGGTTGGAATACTGCTATGAGCTAGAGCTTTCGGTGAAGGAAAACATCGTGAGGAAACCACAGCACGGTTGTAGGGTACTTTGTAGTACCCGTCTGGCTGGCTCCACCTCCACATGGCCTGTGTGAATTGCCGATGTGTTGCCGACCTCGAAAAGATCTATTAGCGTCTTTCTTGTAGAACCTCATATTTTATAGTGCTGAGAGAAAACCACTTCCAAAAAGACCGTAGGAACGTCCGACTGAATTGTGGAGTGGACCGAGGAGGCGACATAAGGACGAACTAGATAGATTTTCAGTGATTCAATATAAAAAATCCATCTTATTGCGTATTAAAAAAAATATTTAAAGCATGTTATATCGGCACATTACCATGATATTACGAATTTATTATGTCAAACGCTTACATGCTCAACAATTTAAATTAAACTTTACTGGCTGCTTTGTAAAGGCTATTCTCGTTCGGCAAATATCACTGACGGTTGACAGTTTCGTGTTAGCACAGAAGAGGGAGAAATCCAGGGATATTGCAATAAATCGATATTTCGCATATATTGCTTCGGATCGGTGTATGTCATGAGCTTAAAGCGGTCAGACAGTTACAATAATTTTACTCATTAATTAATGTATAACTGATTTTACCTGACATTCTGTACTTCGCTACTACATTTTAAAACTGTATAAACCTTATTGGTATTGATTGATGAAGCGCTGCTCAACTTAAAAAAAAAATGTTCACAGTAATTTCGAAAACCTCCAAATAGTTTTAACTGTGTTATCTATATCATTACCGTACCGTTGTGAGCGCCGTCAGTTCACAAAATATCTCGCGAAATTGCAAACTGGCGCACTGAAGTATGATGCCAGTTAAACGCGCTAATCTCTGATTCTACCATACAGATTTGAAAAATTCTTTCACTAATAGGATATAGGTATTATATATAGACTAATTTTTATCCCTAGAACGCGAGTGAAACAGGACACAGCTGGTCGACTATAAATTAAAGTCGCTAGCTCTCTCAACTCGGGCCACGCGCTGCCACCCTTCGCCCCGTGACGTCAGATACTCTCTACAAACATAATTGATACACGTCTCTGTGTGGCGCGTTCAGCGCTCTCCTTTGCCATGCCGCTCGTTCACAGAACTTCAATTTTTTTTTCTGCTACCTTTATACACTGTGGCGCTCAATTTTTAACTTTTTTACTATTATAACTAGCGTTCCGACTCGCAGTTCACCCGCGTTCCCCTATTTTACCCAATTAAGGGTTGAATTTTCATAAATCCTCTCTTAACGGATGACTACGTCTTAATAGCTAGATCAAGCCAAATTTCATCCCGATCTGTCTGAGTGGTTTGAGCTGTGATAGATCAGCCAGTCAGTCATGTTTTCCTTTTATATGTTTAGACTAGCTTCCGTCCCGCGGTTTCACTCGCGTTTCCGATTTCATCCAAATCCGCCGTAGTTTTCACGTGAAAGAGTTACAAAAATACCTACCTACATCCTCACAAACTTTCGCATTTGTAATATTACTAGGAATTAGTATTTTTTACGAGGCATTAATTTTTATGATTCCATTTAAAAGACCTTCTTTTTTTTAATCAGATTTAATAATACTAGATTTTTTCTATAAGATTCTAAAACAAAGACCTAATTATAAATGGCACATGAAAGCATTTACCACCAGCAAAGGGTAAAGAAGCAATTTGTGGCGGACACCCGTCCGCGGTCCGCGCCTCAAAGCCGGGGCTTATTGGAAAGCCATTTGACACAACCGGGTGGATGGGGCTGCTCGGATAAGGTTCCATTGTTACTGGGAGCGGGATGTGCGCCAAAAATTGCGAAGTATGTTGGCCTACTATCGTTTTTAACTCCCGATGCAAAAACGATGGGGTGTTATAAGTTTGACGTGTGTGTGTGTGTGTCTGTCTGTGGTCTCATAGCTCCTGAACGGATGGACCGATATTGATTTAGTTTTTTTTGTTTGAACACCTTTCAAACAAAAAACAACTTAATGGAGAGTGTTCTAAGCTATGTTTCAAGTCTTTGCTATGTTTCAAGAAAATCCGCTCAGCCGTTTTGTGAGTATGGATGAATGTTTGTTACTCTTTCACGTAAAAACTACTGAACGGTTTTGTATGAAACTTGGCACATAGATAGATCATACCCTGGAATAACATAGGCTTTTTATCCCGGGAACGCGGGTCAAACCGCAGGGCTCATATAACTCAAATATCAAATCAAATTGAACTCGTTGTGAGTGTAGAATTAATATTTACAAAAAAAGTTTCTTTACTATACTTAGGTGTATTATTGTTCGGTTAAATAAAGTAGGTATAGATCGTTTTAAAAATAGTTGACCTGAATTCTCGAATGGGCACGCTGATTGCGGAAATGAGAGCCGGCTTCATGCAGCCGTTGTAGATGCAGTCAGGATTGCCAGGTTCGATATAAAATAAACAAGCATACCTATTACAAGAAGTATGTTTAAAAGTTTGCTTATTAACATTGGCAACACATTGCAATACCTCTAGTATTCCGGTAAACATTTACCATTGGGTGTCCCGCCTTCCTCCTTGTCATCCTGACATAAAAAAAAAAAACTTTTTATTCTAAGACATCTTAAACGTAATCACAAGAATCATAGAAAAGCTATTCAGCTAATAGTCTATTCTATATAATTGGCATTTTTTTACATTCTGCAAAATATTTAGACGCAAATTCATGTCCTATAATAATAAACAGTTTCTATAAATTATAAGTACCTGGTTGAACGAGCTTTGCTCGTTTTTGCATTTTTTTAAAACGACGTTTTCGAAAAATGATACCTAGCTAGATGGATTTATCTCCCCCGAAACCCTCTGCATACTAAATTTCATGAAAATCGTTGGAGCCGTTTCCGAGATTCAGATTATATATATACAAGAATTGCTCGTTTAAAGGTATTACATAATAAATATTCGTATAAACTGAAGGAGCCTCGGTGCCTGCGATAAACTGAACAATAACAGTTTTCATAAAAAAATTAGATTAATTACATAACATTTAACTAGTCACTGTCAATTGCGTGTTTCTATTTTAAAAGAATGCCCAATCTCCAAAAAGTAATTTAAAAAGCGGGCGTAAAATTGCCATCATAAGCAAAACATACACGCCTCTAGTAAGTCACATTGTGTCGTGCACTCGAGTCGAGAGCACCCGTGTCATGAGTGTGGCCGACTTTGTTCCTCGGAGCACTCGTGATGAGGCTTGTTCCCTACTACGAGCTTACCTTTGTAGTGATGTGCCGAGTCGGCTATTTTTGGTATTCGTTAAAAAAAGAATTCGAGTCTGAAGACTCAGGCAGGTATTCGAGTATTGGCACGAGTATTCGAATACTTCAGTGGACTCGAGTACTTTTTGAATCGAAATTTGTAGTTTGCTTTTGACGACAAATTCTAATATATCATCACAAATTGTGTATGAACGCTTGTACAATGTAAATAATCACAGCAGATTATTGTATAATCAGTAATTTAATCATAATATAATCATCCTTTGGTAATGATGTATGGCATGGCATATTAAAGCTAACAACTATCAACTATAACAATTATCAATTGAAATTTTTAACTTTATAATTATGTATATTGTGGATCCAAATACAGTATTTTATATACTCGAGTACGTGAGTACCTGCTAGGTATTCGAGTCAGTACTCGAGTCAGTCTGACTCGGCACATCTCTATACCTTTGTTTAGAGACGCGGCTGTTCTGTGGCATTGTTCATATTACGCTGATGTCGCGAAAGGTGCTCTGATTGGCGGCATATTGCATGAAGAAATTATTTTGTTTATTGCTTTAATAAAAGCTAATTTATATAAGAAACAGTCGATTTTTTTTTTGAATAACTATTAAAATAACCAAGATGTAAGCCATCAAAGATTTATATCTATCTCTCTTGGAACAGAACAGAATTTAGGGACACAAAGCCTAGGAGAGAAACTGGTTCTAAAGTGCAGCTGTCGGAACACACCAGTAGGTGTTTAGCGGCAGATTTGCAACTTGCGGGTCAACCCATCACCGAGCTATGAATACCCTCGTGTTGAGTTGACCTTGATTGCATGTCGGAAGCTACCTAGTTCTACTAATATTTATAGTGTAATGTGTATTTTTGTTGGAGGTTCATAAATAAATAAAATAAAAAATAAAATAAATATTATAAATAAAATGAGAAAGTTTGTTAGTTTGTTTCGATGAAATTTGTTATGGAGGTAGCTGACACACTGGATATGTTGATGATACATATTTACATAGGCTATTATATCCCTCGGGAACATAAAGTCCGTCGGGAACGTGAGCGAAATCGCGGGGCGGAAGCTAGTATGAAATAAATCACAGCGCTGCCTAGCTTTCAGTATCCAGGTGGCTTTATGGCTTCAGGCAGTGCGCATGCGCGGTGTCGGAACTCGGAGGGTTATTTGTCGAGGCGACGCGACGCGCCCGGCTCCCGCCCTCCGACGACTTGTTTATTTTCATGCCCCCAACTCCACTCGCAACCAATCATTTCTCATATCCCACGGCACAGATTGTAGGTGGAACTAGAAGCCATATTATATTAACCAGCACGAATATGTTGAGGCAAGCGTTTAAAGCAGAAAGCGTTTAAAAATGCTCGAGTTGTACAGACTTGGGGTTATTTAAAAAACCGTATGAAGACATTTCGGCAAAGCCAACAACTGCTGTTCTCAGTCCTCTATTATTGCAAGCGTTTAAAAGCTACGGTGGTTTGTTTGTTTGTAATTTGCTGCTTTGGTCTGGTTAGGTTTGTGGTGTGGTAGAACACTTTGTAGTACCCGACTGGCTGGCAACCCTCAAGGGTGGTAACCCTCAAGATGACAATCTGTCGCTAAGCAGTTTCCTTCTAGGCTTTGTGTGCTTAGCACCTTCGGCTACATCATCATAGTAAAAAAAATATACATATTAAAAAAAAACTTACGCAGCTTCTAGTATCATCTACAATCTGTGCTCACCCGCGCCTCGGTATTGTACCGCTAGATATATTTTTACTGCGTACACTGCTTTTTTACCCCCAATTTGCCGAGGGTCGCCTGTCATTCCCGAGCCGTGTGACGTTATGGCTCTGATGTTAAAAGTTTGTTATCGTTATTTAATGATAACCCCCCCCCCCCCCCCCCCCCCCCTCCTAGCTTTATATTTACGACGCTCTTTTATTTTAACACCAAAATCTAGGTACTACACTACAAGCCCGCATTAAAGGAGTTAGTTAAGAAGCTGTTACGCTTTGCGTTTATTTCTTACGCCTTTTATCATATCTAGTAAAACCCAAGTGTTATATCCGTCTCTTTCTAACATCAGTAAATAATAATAAATCCGATTTATTTAAATTGAAACTCGAACTCAAAACTCATTTGTTCAGTTTAGGCCCTGATACTTTTGAGTAACTCCAGAGATTAACGCGTTCAAACAAACTCTTCAGCTTATTATTAGTATAGATAGATAACTATTATACTTAGGTATGTCCAAATGTCTGTCGATACAACTGGACCTTACTTCGGGTATAAGGTATAATACTGACATATTATATAAGACTATTTCATGAAAATGTTACTAATATACCTTGGAGGAATATGTTGATGATTTCTTTTGTTATTAATCAGTAAATATACCACCATTCTTCTCGCAAATAACATGTTGATAACTTACGACTTATAACTGAGCTGCAATTAGCAAAAAACGTGATAAAATTTGAATTTCACGCTCCAACCGAAGCTTCCACCTTAAGGACGATCGATCCATCCAAGTGCTTACACTGAATACCTTATAATGTAAACGTCTAAAAACTAACAAACAGTTTGACGTCGCCCGTATATAACAACATGTGTATAGTTTCCACGTTTTGGACCGCTACTGCACCGAGCCACACTACAGCGAATTCCAAGGCTTTGCAACATGTAGGGATAGTATTTTAACTATGACGAACCAGTATATATTACACTAGCTGTTGCGCGCGGTTTCACTCGCGTTCCCGGGATAAAAAGTAGCCTATAACCTTCGGGGATAATGTAGCTTCCTATTAGTGAAAGAATTTTTCAAATCGGTTCAGTAGTTTCGGAGCCTATACAATGAAAACAAACAAACAATCAAATCTTTCCTCTTTATAATATTAGTATAGATTAGTGTCTTATTATACATTCATAAGTGTCTTATTAGGGCCTAAACTGGATAAATGAGTTTTGTACATGCGTTTGATTGTACATTGAAAATTTTACTCAAACTCTATACTCGTTTATTCCGTTTAGGCCCCGATAAGGCAATTATGAACGTCGGAAGTGAAAATTGACTACCACCGATTTCTTAAACACTTTACTGAGAACACTCTGGCAAGATGACTTTACATATATAAGATGGATCACACCGTTAGGTAAAATTTCGAGAATGAAGAAAAACGCCTATTAAAGCCTTTTTACTCGTAATATAATGAAAAAAAAAAACAGTTTTATTCAATGAAGGTAGGGTACTTTGTAGTACCCTTCTGGCTGGCTACCACTCTCGAGTTGAAAATCTGTCGCCAAGCACCTACCGGTGCGTTCCGGCAATTGCACTTGAGAGCTGTCTTCTTGGCAATGTAACAGGTCGGCAACACATTGGCAATTACCCCTGGTATTGCAAATGGCGATAGGCGACGGTTACCATATACCAACAGATGGACCGACTGCCTGGTTGTCAACGCCTCTCAAATGTTTGTTTCACATTGTGGCTCGGTGTAACACTAGTCGGTCGCGTGTAGGCCCCATTAGCCGGCCGCGTTTACGACTCCACGACCCATGCCCACTGCATGGTGCGTGCTTACATAACCAAGTGTTAGGAATTATTCACACAGGTTCATGGCGGCGGTCAAGTGAATTCGTTTGTTTGTTTTTGATGCTACGTGCTACCGTTTTCTTGTAATCCTTTCAAGTCTTTTTTTGGTTCAATAAGATTATGTTGAAAATTGATTCTATCACCATTATACTGGCAGTTGAGAACTACCAAATAGTAGGGATGATTTCTTCGTCCACTTAAATCGATGCCGGTTTTTTATATGATGTCGGTTTCTAATATGATGTTTAATCACATAGCATTTTATAGTTAACTATTTGTCCCTCGCGATTTCACCCCCATTCCTGGGATTGTAACTAGCCTAAATGTTATTCCAGGGTATGTCATATCCATATGCCAAGTTTCATCCAAATCCGTTCAGTAGTTTTTGCATTAGAAGATTTGTTTGGTTATTATTAGTTAAGCATCACTTGTCCTTTTCTTCTCTACTCAAAATTGGTTGAAACATTTAAGTTTAACTTTACTGAAATTTGATTAGCTCCCAAGATTTTGCATTTATGTGTAAATCCTTACATTTTATCTTGAACAAATTGAAGTCGTCCGGATTGAGGGAACAAAGCGCCGCTGCTCAGTATTCTGACTGTGGATCCGCTCCTCGCTAACTATTTACGAGAGACGAGCAACGTAATGTACTGTGCTGTAGGGTTGCCGCACGTCCCGGGACGGATATTCAAAAATTGTCGGGACATGACCTAATGTCCCGACTATTTTTGTCATAGTCGGGACATTAGATCATGTCCCGATCAGTTATAAAGATGTAAATGTGTGAGTGACCATGACAGAGATCAGTATAATAATAGTTATTAAAACATAAATATATTTTGTTTTATTGCCGGAGTCTTCTCAGATTAAGTGTGTTTCAAACCGGTGGTAGAGTCAATTGTAACTTTAGACGTTCATAAGTGTCTTATCAGGGCCTAAACTGAATAAATGAGTTTGATTGTTCTATTGCAATTGTAGTTCCGTTGACAAGAAATAAAAAATCGTACGTACAAATACGTAACAGTGAATACCGCTTGCGTCTAAACCTGTTTCGGCTTTTGATCTATATACAAATGTCCCGATTGACTCGCTCGAAATTTCATAATGTCCCGGCACTTACTTATGACACCTTTGGCAACCCTAGGACTGGTATGTACTTCAACATCTAGTACGCGTATTTGAGTCTCGACATGTTCAATTTGATGCTGAATTTACAGTTGAACATGTTAGTTTTTTCAACATTTACACGTAGTTACTTGAAGTTTTTTTAGAAATATTATAAACTAGCTTCCGCCCCGCGGTTTCACCCGCGTTCCCGAGGTATCTTATGTTTTCCCGGGATAAAAAGTACCCAATATGTTATTCCAGGGTACCTATGATTTGTCTATGTGCCAAGTTTCATCCTAATCCGTTCAGTAGTTTTTACGTGAAAGAGTAACAAACATTCATCCATACATTAATACTCACAAACTTTCGCATTTATCATTTTAGTAGGATGCGAAAGTAACTCTGTCTGTTACCTTTTCACGCCTAAACTGCTGAAGCTATCACGATCAAATTTGGCACGCAGATAGCCTATGATATGGAGGACATAATGTAGTGACATAATGTACTAAGTTTTAGCCACGACTTGGACAGACATATCTGACGTGCATTGTACGTACATTTCAAGTAAACTCAGTTCACATATTTTTTAGACACCGACACTCAAAATTTAAAGGTTTTATTTATCCCTTGTTTATTTAATTATTATGTAATTATATTAATTGGCACCACTATATTGCATCTTCCAAGACCCTCAGCAAAGAGTACATCGCACATAGAGAACACTCGACTGAATACAAACTGTGCTCGTAATCTCAGCGCTATCTAAATTGGCCCTATCCATTAGTGTTACAGGCACCGACCGACTTTACTTGACCTGTTAGTGTGTGGTCTTAGTGGAGAGCGTTGAGCGATGCGACAATCATTCCGGGATGTTTGAAAATGTATATGAGAAGCTGCTTGTCGTAAAACGTTGTCTAATACAAAATTTCATCCGAATCGTTAGTCAACATACAGAAAACCAAGTATTAAATAATAAATATCCTGGGACATTCTTCACACACGGTTATCTGATCCCAAGCAGAGCTTGTGCTATGGAAACCTTAGTTCATAAACTACTTTTTTGTAAATTCATATATAGATAACTAGCTGTTCCCAGTGGTTTCACTCGCGTTCCTAGGATAAAATGTAGCCTATAACCTTTAGGGATAATGCAACTTCCTATTAGTAAAAGAATTTTTCAAATCGGATCAGTAACTCCGGAGATTAGCGAGCTCAAACAAACAAACTCTTCAGCTTTCTTGTTAGTATAAATAACACCCAGACATGTCCTTGCACACAAATGTTTATCATGCATGGGAATCCAACTCACGACCTGAGGTGCGATAGGTGGTGTCTTAACCAACTACGCCAACTGGCCTGTCGATGCTATAAGGGCTCCGTTTTTTTCCTTTTGAGGTAAGGTTCCCTAAAACCTCAGAAATTTCATTAGGAACAAGAATGCTGCACTCCCCGCGAAACGTACTATGAACATAGGTTTATTGTAAGGATGTGTAGTGATTGTCAGCGCGGAGGTTATTCGATGATATCCCCTAAAATCCCCACTTAATTTCTGTCACGGTTATCGCAAGTTAAGCCCTCTCACTATTTGACATATCTGAGGGGTTGGATGGGATTCGGCCGTCAAGTCAAAAATTATCTGTATTTTGATCTCGATTGAGTAGAATAGTAGCTCTTTCTACGCGCAACATTCTGTGTAGTATATAACGAGACGTAACATGAAGTTTAAATCTCTCAGAATTAATTTATTGAAAGAAGCCTAGAGAAACTTTGAAAGAAGCCTTAAGCTCCTTGTTGAGTTTCTTGCCGGAGTCTTTTCAGTTTAAGTTTTTAGGTGCTAGAGTCAATTGTAACATCTGACATTCATACCTAAGTGCTTTATCAGAAACTTAAAAAAAATTACAAATGTTTTTCTAATTTCTCAAAGCGAGAAATCCAAGTAAAAGAGGCAAAAATATAACCCAAATTCTTACAGAAATAGAATTACCTCTGCGTATTACATCTCAGCGTTTCCCCCAAACAATATAAACAAGAAGTATACCAAACAGCCAGTCGGAAGTCCTGAAGGTCTTTACTAAATGGACATGTGTCATACAAACGTTGAAATACTGCCAAATTTCCTTCCACGCTGTTTAGCACCTTATTACTCAGAATTTAGAGTAGATTTTCACTAGGGGTAAGTCGGCGGTTAAATCGGGTTTCGGTATCAAGACGTTACTGCTGCGCTACCCCCATTTTACGAGCGCTTAATCCACGGGTCGCTGTGTGTAGTGGTCGGGCGTGTTTCCATTGTTTACACACGAGGGTAAACATGGAGACACTGAAAAGAACTGTCACTGTACTCAAATAGATATAGGTAATTCGTTTTGACAGGCCAGTTGGCGCAGTTGGTTATGACGCCACCTATCGCGCCGCTGGTCGTGAGTTTGATTCCTATCATAATAATAGTATAATAATAGTAATTATCTATATAAATATGTATTTACAAATAAAAAGTAGTATATGTAATATATCAGTTATCTGGTTGTCCATAGTACAAGCTCTGCTTAGTTTAGATAGGATCAGATAATCGTGTGTGAAGAATGTCTCAGGATATTTATTTATTTATTTCTTCGTGGTTTTATCAACGATAGGAGGACAATCCAACCAAACACACTTACATATTCTACTATAATCCATACTAATATTAAAATTCGAAAGTAACTCTGTTTGTGTGTTACCTTTTTACGCCTAAACCACTTATGCGATCGCGATTTACTTTGCCACTCAGATAGTCTATGATATGGAGAAGGATAAGGTAGTATTATAAACGCGCAGCTACGTTTTGACGGGCTGGTTAGCGTCCCAAAGCGGCTCTTTCTTATATTTTTCCTATAAAAAGTAGCCTATATGTTATCTATGTGCCAAGTTTCATACAAATCCGTTCAGTAGTTTTTGCTTGAAAGTGTAACAAACATCCATCCATACTCAAAATAAAAATAAAAATTGTGCTCTCGATAATGACCGATATGACGTGACGTGGTGTAGAATGTAGCCGCACACCCATCACAGCGCATGCGCGTCGGCAATGCGGCCCGCGTCTACTTAGAGTGGGGTGCGGGCCTCCACTCTGTTGCCTCACCTATACTCTACATATACTATAGCACAGTACAGTCTGGAGCTTCCATCGTATTATAACTTCCTTTAGACTGAATAATCTCAGCTTTAGCACTGAGATAGAAAAAACCAGTTGGTGGGATTTAGTTATTGCGGCTTAGGAGATTAAGGCGACGATACCCCAGAAATGATGATTCTAGATTAAGTTTTTCTCGGCACTCTTTGTTGCAAGAGATTTGTAAAAATATGCTAAAGTAAAGAATATTTGACGAGGAATAGTTTTCTGGTAAATTGGAATTTTTCATTAGTAACGTTAAAAAAATCCTGAACCCTAAAAAAAGGTACTATAAAACAGTCTTTTTACTTAAATTGCGCCTCTGTTTCGCTTGTCTCCGCCAGTTTAGTAAGGGACGGAGTCATACACGGAGAGCGTCCTCTTAAGTGCTCATAACTCGTAGAATTAAATAGTCATAAAGCGAATTAAGGCCATTAGTGTTAGTATATAGCTTAGTGAAAAAAGTTTGTGTCACGCTCGTAGCAGAAAAGACTAATATTGTAGCAGATAATTTCGCTCTCGTAGTAAAATGAATAAGCGAAAGGCGAATTACGAGTGGTAATGGTTAAGTTCGCACCGTAGCACTCATTCGTAGCAAAAATAAACTAACCGTAGTAACCGTAGCCGGCTTCAGACCGCAGCGTGATCGCCGGGTGTAGCTTACTTGAACAGTTCGCGTCGTAGCACTCGTAGCTAGTAGTAGAAAAACATAGTCTTATAGCGAATAATGACCATTGGATCGCTAGAGATATTGGCGTAGCGATAAAGTTTGTCTCGTGGCAAGGGTATTTCGTAGCGGTCAAGTCCTTTTCGTAGCTTTCGAAACAAATACCGAGGTTGTCACTTAGCGAACCTCGTAGCAAGGAGCTAGCCGTAGCTCGTAGCAAGGAGCTACATCGTGATTAGCGGAATATTAGGATGCTCTACGCCAGATACCAGAGATTCCCAAAGTGGTCCAGGTGGACCCCAAGGGGTTCACGGGAAACTCGACAGGGGTGTACGTTGGCGGGAAGTGAGAAACTATTCCCTTACTATTAGGTCTCAGAATGTGTGTTAATATTTTCAAGTTATTTGGATGGACCAAATAAGAGAAAAAAATCGTTTTTAAGTTTAGAATGTGGCATATTCATGTTTTTTTCTGAAGTTACTAATGAATTCCTCGTCATATATTCTCTTGCAATTAATAATGCAGAGAAAACCTTCATTTAGAATCAACATTTCTAATAATATCGTCGCCTTAATTGACCTACCATGATAAAGCTGAAAAAGAAATAGCATTATAACGCACATAGGTAATAAACTTGACAAGTCTTTATGTCCCGCGCTTCAAATCTAGTTAACAAAAATCTCATAAAGACCTTTGGCTTGGGCTCAAAATATTAGCATAATAACTCGAGTTACGAGACGTTTATTTAATGCCCGCTCGGCCGCTGGCTTACCCCCGGTCCGAGTCGGCCACCCTGCGAAATTATGCCTTCAGCGCGTTACAATTCCTTCAATTCCGCGCTTTTTTTCTCCCCCACTGGAAATTTTATTCAGCAGATTTTTTCCCCCAAAGCGAGTGGAGATTTTAATTGGATCTTTTTCAACCGCTATCACGATCCAATGGACCGTTAAGAATCTATTATCTTTTGTAATGTAATATTGCTGGATATTGGAGATTTGTTGTTTTAAAATTACTTTTGTATTGGAATATTGGAATCTTCATTGTTAATTTTGACGTATTTCAAAGAAGTGGCAAATTAGCTTTTTTTATTTATGTAATGTATGGTGCTTCGTAAACGGGTAAAAAATACGGGGATAATAATAATTACGCATAAATTTTTAGGCATAATCCCAGGGGTCCCAAGGGCCACACCGCCGCACCTTAACGTACTGTCATAGTATAGTATCTAGATTATATTACCTATTATATATTGCCTTATAACTATTATGCGCCTCCGTAGTAGTCCAAAATAATCTCAAAAGATCATTATGCCTACCTTAATAGTATATGAAATATACCAAATACTATTTATGTAAAATTAATATTATGCCACTAAAAGTTATGCCTAACTCATTATGCCAAAATAAATAGTTAGGCATAACTTATGTTAAACTAAAATAACTCACATAACTTTTAAATAAAAAAGTTATGCGAAACAAAGGGATACATACCGCCTCAATTGTGTAGTGAATGTGAATTGTTGATCAAGTTGAGAAACATGCGAGTTTTCTCGTACTGGCCAATGTCAAACGGGACCATATAAAGTATCCTTCTCGATATATTATTAACGGAAACGTAGCGGTGCGAAGTTGGCAACAACTGACACCACTCGGCAGTGGCGCGGAATTATTCACGTCGACTTTCTGACGGAATGCATAGTTCCTAGTCGCATCCGCAGTGGTGGGACTGTGGAGTGTCGATGAAAATGATAAAGTTGACAGCACTATTTCAAAATGATAATAGGAAACAAATGAGCAGGACATGAAAACAAAAGGGTAATAGGTTAAGTTTTATGAGTATTTTAAAATAGTAAAAACCTCACGTTTTTTACTATTTTAAAATCTCGAAAGAAATTGACACTTTTCATACAAAAAAGTGGTAATGATTCTTCCTTCCCATAAAGCACTGCAGGTGAAAACCACCACATAAGGTACTACAGAAATATAAATAATAATAACAAATTTAATGCTGTTTATTATAAAAATAAATACATATTTATTTTTAGTGCCTAATCTATAGAAGTTTGTACCTGTACATAATATCTTTTTAATAATAATCCTGTCTATAATATTCCTCTCACCACATTACATTCGAGATCACTAACAAAATGCGATCAGTAACAAAGTGCTTTCAACCCTCGAAAATCCAACACAAAAACAAAATAACCCAATTTTTATCGACATCCTGTATATCCCCATCCCTATGCAAGGGTGCCAGGGGGTGGCGTACGTGGTACACAAAGTTTCCTCGTGATTAGCAGACAAGCGCTCCCGCCTCGCACACTCTACGCGACTGTACCTATGTACAGTCAGGTACACATGAAATGTTATGCCAAGTGAAGAGTTTTCTTAGAACGTTGATCAATAGTAGATAAGTTGTGTGTTCTTAAGTAATTAGCACATTTTTTTTTTCAACGAATTTATATATAAAACGCAGTTTCACCGACGTTATAAAAAGTGCCTATGTGTTAATCCAGGAAGTTAACTACCTCCATACCAAATTTCATTCAATTTGATCAGGCCGTTTAAGCGTGAAGAAGTAACAAACATACTAACAAACTTTCGCATTTATTATATTAGTTAGATAAATAAAAATAAAAAAATCGGTAAAATAATAATATCAAGCATTATCTTGTTCTTAGTTAAACTCAAACGGAAATTTTAGAAAGAAAAAAAAAAACGAAAAATACACATAAATTGAAAATATTCCTAAAGTAGCATACAAAGAGTGAAAATGATGAAAAAAATTAAAAAGCTCTATATTATATGGTCAAGTGGACTGTATGTGAGGTTCAAATAAATATTGAAGAGACTTTCCATAGAATATATTTAATGAAATTTGTTCACACTCTTTTGATAAGGAGATAATAACGAAAAGGTCTATTTTAAGCTATATTGCGCAATTTTACGAAACCCATAGGATCATAAAATGATTATTTAAAGATATTCCCAAAGATATACAATCCGTAATGATTACATTACAAGCCCATTAATCAATATACATCCATACATACGCCAGCCACGTCTGGAACGCTTAGTTGAACAGTGCTAACAAGTAAGCCGCGTATAGTCCAAACACAATTAGCCGGCAGCCGCCCCCCGATGTACCTACATATAGTGATGTACTGCACTCTACTCTACTGTACTGTACTACAGTATCGTATAGGAGTGATAAGTGTGCGACGGTACGCGGTTCACGGCGCGGTTAATGCAAACTCGTCGCCCCTGATGCTTTCACTCCCATAGACTTGGGAAAGTTATAGAATAGGGAGTGTATTCCGAACCGGTAGTAGAGTCTATTGTAAAACTGTAACTTTTGACATTCATAAGTGCCTTATTAGGGCCTAAACTGAATAAATGAGTTTTGATTTTGATTTTGGGATGATGACAAAAAAAATCTAATTAGTCCGTCAGTTAGATTACCAAAAAATATTGGATAGGATACATATTTTTTATTTAGTTCCGAAAACAAAAAATAACAAAGATACAGTGCGTTGAAATTTAGCGTGACGTCACGTCTCAAAAGTGCTCAGACATATGTTACGATATGCCTACGAAAACAATAAAGGGAGCGTCGTTCTTGCATATGGCGACGATATCCGAGAATGATGATTCTGGATTAAGTTTTTCTCGGCATTCTTTGTTGCAACAGATTTGTAAAAAATATATGTTAAACTAGAGAACATATGTCGAGGAATAGTTTTTAAAAAAAATGGAATTTTTCATTAATAACGTCAGAAAAATATCGTAAATCGTAACCCTTTTTAAAACTAAGAATGATTTTTTCTCTTATTTGGGCCATCCAAATAACTTGAAAATATTAACATACATTCTGAGATCCAATAGAAAGGGAATAGTTTTCTTATTAAAAAAAAGGCTTAGTTTTTTTTTAATAACATAAAACCGTCTTTTGTTACTAAAAGTGCGCCTCTCCTGTCTCGCTTGTCTCCGTCAATTTAGTAAGGGACGGAGTCATTCGCGGAGAGCAACCACTTAAATCTTGTCCATAGGCCTACTTGTAGTTTTTAAATAAAATATCACTTAATATATTTTTTTATTTAACGCATTTTTTGTTTCAGGTAAGCATGTTTATTCCATTTGGTGATCTGTAAGTATATTAACTATTCTATAAGTATATTATTAGACGTTTCAAATTTATCAATTTTTATAAACGACTGTAATTTTTCATGCGTAATATTGTGCTTACATTTAGCTAATGTGACGCCCCACTAAAATAAAATAAATAGTACGATGACGAAGACTGAAACATTTTGGACACATGTCCAGTAGAAACCTACCTAGCCACAGCCAAAACGGAATCATTCACATTTTTATCAACAAAAAAAAACAATAATACTTAATCAATCAAAGATCTTATAAACTTAGCACAAAAGATAGAACAAATTTGTATCATATACTGCATAATACTAGAAATTAAACAAATGGACCCAGCCGCCCGTATCCCAAGCGGGGGCTGGTAATCCGATACCAAAGGGAAAAAAAAAAAGTGCCTACATTAATTTATTTGTGTAAATGGGTTAATATGCTTCATTACTAAAATACAATGCGTTGTCAATCGGATATCATTAACTGACTTTCGTCTTTGACAATTTAAAATATTATACTTTTTGCCGCGTCTAAACCTTCACGATGTGTATACCGGGCTACCGTGGCGCATGCGCCGTTCCCCGGTGGTTAGGCACTCCTCTCATCTAACAGGTCTGTCTGTCTGTACGTACAACACAGCGCCCCCACCGACGCGACGCCAGTCTCCCGCTCCCGGCTAGCGATACGTACTCTACCTATAACCGAACGCATCATTCGATATGCCCGATAGCTTTTTATTTTTCAATATAGGTATAGCTTCAAAATCAAAACCAAAACTCATTTATTCAGTTTAGGCCCTAATAAGGCACTTATGAATGTCAAAAGTTACAGTTTTACAATAGACTCTACTACCGGTTCGATACACTTGAACTGAGAAGCTTCTATGTAGTATATGGAGTCTGTATGTATGCCGTTGTATTGTATGTTTCACTGTATGATTACGAATACTGCTATTTTACATTCCATCTCGTGAGATTGTAAAGCATCGATACATTGTCAGCTGTACCATACTGCTCACAATATAACGTATCAATTTTCGATAGTTCATAATATATCCATAGTAAACCGTTAAATTGTGAACGGACCTGCACATAGCGACCACGATTGGTCATGGAATCAATATAATTTTTTAATAAGCTATTTAAAACCCACAAATACAGCTGTTTACCATCCACCATCTTTGGCGACAGCCAAAGCGTAGGGCACGTCACGTTCGACCAATCAGCGGCTAAGGTGTGTTCCGTCAATTATGCCAGTTCATAATTTAACGGTTTGACATGGTTGGACCATGAATTAACGAAAATTAACACGCCACATTGCAAGCAATATGGTACAGTTTACAATGCATCGATAGTCTACAAACTCGCGAGATAGATTAAAAAACAACGGCGCTCACAATCATATATGGTGACAAATACAGAGTACGCTTTGTGTTTACGTGTGACGCAATATACAGGATTGACAGCAGGGGATATACCTTCTGATCCATATCAACTGTGAAATGAAAAAATAGATGTTCCATTTTAAATTTCAGTTGAAATGTACTCGTATGTAGCTAACATGTAACTTTGTTTTGTGTTTTTATTGTTGTTCCCATACTGATTGTATTGTTGACATGGACCAAATTTACGCCTTGCCCAATTTCAGTTCTTATCGTTGGGTGTATTGTGTCAATTGGTTGACAGACAGACAGACGGGTCAACTGACGGTCATTGTAATACCAGAGAGTTTGCCAATGTGTTGCTGAACTCGAAGAGCCCTTTTTGAAGAACACCATATCATAGCGCTGAAGGGAAACCGTAATAAAACTTATCACCAAATAGTCTCCCACGCCTCGCCTCGCTTCGCTCACTCGTTCGTTCGCTAGTCGGCAGAAAATGTAAAATGGCTTGGCTACGACATCTCGCAATATGTTAATTATCTTAAAAGGTAATTGCTAGTAATTGTGTTGGAAAACTTTAGGGCCTGATAAGGTAACTTTGAACGTCGTAAGTTACAATAGACTCTACCTCCGGTTCCACGTACACTTAAACTGAGAAGACTCCGGCAAGAAACTCAGCAAGGCTTCTTTCCTTTGAATTTATGTAGTTAGTTTTCTCAAATCCTACATCCTACAACCAGCTCCATCAAAGTAGACTCTCGGCTTGTTGCGACGCGACGCCTACATAACCTATTTATAACTGAAAGATAGGTACTCGTGAAAGTGCCGTTCGAAATATCGGATGCCATTTAATTTTTAATTTCGCATTGAATTCTACGCTTTATGAAACTGCAAATAGAGCGTGTATAAATCTATAGACTTGTATTGCTGTTTTCAATTTTGGTGATTATGATTTAACTCTTATTTTAATGAGTATAATATAGTGTTTTACACAAGTAATAAATAATGTCTGTTAATAGCTCGGTATGAAATTTATCAAACAGTCGTATTTATTGAAACGATAATTGCAATTACAGAAATTCCAAAGATCCACAAAAAATGGGCTTCCTAAGTAATTTTTCAGAATCTTCTGTTTAAGTGTATTTATAAGTACTTTGACAGGGCCTAAACTGTGAGCACACGAAGCCTAGAAGAGTACTGGCTCTCAAGTGCAGCTGTTGGAACACACCGGAAGGTACGGTGACAGGTTCTCAACTTGTTGGTGGTAGCCGCCAGACGGGTACTACAACGTACTACCACCGTGCTATGGTTTCCTCGCGATGTTTTCCTTCACCGTAAGCTCAAGCTCACTGTAAGGCATTCGACGTCACTACCACAGCTATCATTGCCTTAAAATTTTATGAAGCCCTAAGGATACCATGCTAATTTACATTTTAAAAATATCACCATCGGCTTCCCTTTGAATATAACTTACTTACTTTGACTCTTAATTGCGCGTCAGTTCTTCCCGCCGGAATAAAATCTCAGGGCCCGCTTTCCACTTGGTTTCACCCCCTACAGGGCAACAGAATGCGTTGTGTGTTTTACAATAAAGTAACAGGAAAAGAGCGAAGATACATGGCGAGGTACTTAGATTTATAAGGTTTTTAACGTCTACCCATGTTGAGATTACTGTACCAGCAACATGGCTTTCAGTTTTCGAGACTATATTTTATGTATGTCCATTTTTAATGCCTCCAGTTAATCCTTAAGATCCTGTTACTTCTCTTAAAATCTCTTCAATTGGTTTATTCCACCACTAACAATTACGTATTGTATATCTACCAATTATATATATATCTAACGTTCTTGTAGTCATAACATTTGTACTAATATTCCAGGGACATTGTTCACACACAAATGAGACTCTTTATTCCGATGTGTCTTTGTATGACCAAAAATCATTAATTTTTTAATAAAAAAATGTGTGATTTCGAAAACTTTACCTTCCCAGTTTTGCATATTATGTAACTGTGTGGCCCAACAATAGACCCTGAGGAACTCCGTATGAAACATTGTGAAATTTTAACTTTCTTGTGCTGTTAAGCTTTTTCAACTTTTCCTTGATTCATTTGTGAGGCTTCTATGGTTCGGTAACAATTTATTGCGAAAATTTTTGTTTTTTGTTTTCATGATACGTTATATGATTTCGTCGTTTATTATATAGAAGGCCTGTTCACTTCAACTGTCAATCCGACTGTCAATCTGACTGTTCAATCTGTAACACTGCTTTCCTCAACTACTTCTATTAAATTCATCAGTGTAAATTCTAAAATGAATCGAACCGTTAAAACCACTTATCTATAAGGTCAAAAGCAATGCTTATAAATTTTACGTTCCTAGTCATGTTCGTAGAATCTTTATATCTAGAACCTTTAGTTAAAGTGCAAGATCAAATGCCTTGAGAACTAACTGTTAAATGTCCTCTACTGCTTCACATGAAAATACGTACGTACTTTGTTTATGTTTGCATTGAATTTACCAGTAGTACATGATATCAGTTGTAGTAGATACTGACAATCTTATCATGGCAATTGATGATGTGGTCGAAGATAAGTACGCAGACCATAGAAAGAAAGAAAGAAAAACATTTATTTTGGACTTTTTTTATGTCAGAAGGTTGAGGTAAATGGTTACCATCGCCTATCGCCATTTGCAATACCAAAGATGGCAACTGGCTCGCAAGTGCAATTGCCGGAACACTCCGGTTGGTGCTTGGCGACAGATTTTCAACTTGAGGGTGGTAGCCAGCCAGACGGGTACTACAAAGTACCCTACCACCGTGCAAAAAAAGACAAAACAAACAATGAAAAAAGAAAAGATACATTAAAAACAGAATTAAGGATATGCAGTGTGAGGCCAAAAAAGGTACTCATCTCAGCATATGCTGCAACACTAAATGCTGCAACGCTGGTTTTCATATGGGGCCAAAAGTGAAGCAATGGTTAATAGAATGCTTCCAAGCAGCTATCGGGATTTCCAAATTGAGGATGGTAACCAGCCAGGCAGGTACTGCGAAGGACTAGCATTAAACAGTACTAAAAATAATCATCAAAATGTAACTGCCATCGCATTTATCGATCAAATTTATTAATTACATATACACTGTTGTATCGGACCAGACTGAAATATTAAATCCGTCGATTGATCCAGCACTGACAATGTTGCTAGCATTACACGTGACCGAGCTGAATATTTGAACACTGTTCACTGTTTCAAATGGATTGTTGATTAGTTTCCATATTATTTATTGATCAATTCATGTCGATATAGTTTTATGTACCTACAAGCGACCTTCGCGCGGCTTTTCTCGGCTTTTCTGTACTATAATATGCATGAATTATACATATAAATCTTCCTCTTGAATCACTCTATCTATTGCTGAAAACTGCATTAAATTCCGTTGTGTAGTTTAAAAGATCTAAGCGAACAGACAGAGGAAGCAACTTCATTTTACACTATGTAAAGATTATTAGAACGAATTAACTAGTTCACAAGTAATGGACTTCGAAATCAATAAGATTATACCATAGACTTTATCTTTAGGGCCAGGATAGATTATTGAATCCAAACATGTAGCTTTTCCGATTGATTTAAAGTTACCATCAGATATACCGTCAAAACATTTCAGAGGCAATGAAAAATACGTGGAAATGACATTGCACCGCGGACTTCCGACTTCCTACATACTTGTACAGGTGTCTGACACGCCCCCATTGAATTTCCGACATTGTTCTCGTAATGGTAAGATTCACATTTCTTTGTTGAGGGGAAAATTACTCGCACATGCGCGTGATGGGGAATCTCTTGTATTATGTCAGTCAGCCGTCGGACGCGGTGAGGAATGCACGCGCGCGTCGTCACCTCGCGATAGAGATGTTGACGAATTATAGTGTTGTGACAATACCGTGTCGATGTCTGGATTGCTTTTATTGTGTTGTGTGATTTTAAGTTGAAGGTATAAAATCGATTGTTGATTGCGAAAATTATGATAAATATATGCGTAAATAAAAGTGCAAGTAAATGTTTTAATAATGGGGGTATTAGCGAGATGGTGCCGCTGAGTGGCGGGTCGGGTGCGATGTACAGTGCATACATTTCGTTTAACTACCGCGGACAAACGCAATTTTATCATGTGTGTCCATTTATTTTTACTAGATAGGAGTTTATTGAGGGATTGCGATGCATTTTCGTACGTTGGCTTTGTTTTTGGAATTATCGAGTTTACGGAATACGTTATAGAGATGACATGGGATTTTAATGAGATTCTCGTTTTTAATCAGGTTTACATGAACATAAAAAATGCGTTCATTATATATTTTGAAGCGATGATGGCTCAATGGTAATGTCAAATGCAGTGTATCTGATCGTTAGTCCAACAAAGAGCTTTAGTTCAAGCATCAAGCTTGAGCTTTCACCGAAGGATATGGCGGTAGGTTACCAAAACTTACTGACACTTGAGAGCTTTCTAGGCGTCATAAAAGTCAGATACACATTGTCAATCGCCCTGATACTGTTAATGTCAATTCGAGACGGTAACCACTTACCATCAGGTGGGTCGTCTGCTTACTCTTAACCCTTGATCATCAGCTCACGGCATTATGAATCCCTTCTTACTAGGGTAAGATAGGTCTTAATCCTACTAACATTTTAAATGGGAAAGTTTGCGAGTATCTATGTTTGTTACTCTTTCACGCAAAAACTACTGAACGGATTTGTATGAAATTTAGAACACAGATAGTTTATAACCTGGATTAACACATAGGATACTTTTTATCCCGCGAAAACATAAGATAACTCGGGAACGCGGGTGAAACCGCGGGGCGGAATCTAGTGCCCCATAAACCTGTTTACGAGTGACCAAAACAAAACAATGAGTTTTATTACAGTACAGCGTCTCTTACTTACAGCTTTTACATTACCATTAAGCCGTCTCATCTCGGGTACGTCTCGGGTCTCGCGGGTGACTGTGTTCCCAACTTATAGTACCTACTTACTTGTGGAGATGTCGGTGAAACGATTAGGATGTTTTGCGCTTTTAAATTTAGGGAAAATAACGGATGTAACATATTATACGTTGTTTTACTATGATGGCTTTTCTCTTGTTGATTTTTACAAAAAAAAATATCAAAATCAAAACTCATTTATTCAGTTTAGGCCCTAATAAGGCACTTATGAATGTCAAAAGTTACAGTTTTACAATAGACTCTACTACCGGTTCGGAATACACTTGAACTGAGAAGACTCCGGCAAGAAACTCAGCAAGGCTTCTTTTTTTGGTGGATCTTTCTTTTTTTTTTATTTATGTAATTACAGTTTTAAACTTCATACAATTATCACTTGGCCAGGGGGCTGCAAGTGCAGAGAGAAGCTACTACAACCATGTATTCTTGTCTTCTATGTAATGAGCCACCTTATAATAGGCCTTGTCGATCAACTTATGCATAACATTCATTGTCATAAAGACGGTATGAAGGTGCATCTGTAGACAAATATTAGTATGAAATATGCCCTTAGGTGAATGCTTCGGATTAGAAAAAATTCATTAACATATTATGCACAGTTTCCCGGGTAACGCAAGACCGGCTACCGGGGAGATCCTTGGGGGAGGCTTTTGTCTAGCAGTGGACTTCTTTCAGCTTACATGATGATATGTCACGGAGTTAAATTTGTGATAAAAAGTCACGTTTTCATGAAATAGTCGTTTATACCACAAAAATATCTTGGACAAATATGATGATTTCATTTGGTATTAATCAGTAAATATACTACCATTCTTGTCGCTAATCACATGTTGTTTAACTTACGACCTATAACTGAGCTGCAATTAGCAAAAAACGTTATAAAATTTGAATTTCGTGTGCTACTTTGAAGCATCCCCCTTAAAATATTGGTAGTCAATCTCCTCACGCTGTAAGATATTAATATAATATTGCTACTCGGTTCCTTGAAGTTAAAAATACTTTAGAATCAATATTCCATTCGTAGGTACATTATAGGTAGGAGTGGCCGCCTCTTTCCCGCAGTATTGTCTTCTTTATTTACAGAAAACTTTGCTTTGTGTGTGTGTGTGTGTGTGGTTCACTTCATATCACATATGTATTGCTCTTTCGTTGTGATTGTCTCATTTACTCTCCTTTATTATAAACAATCTGGCCCGTCAGCCGTTGTTCTGCTCTGAGAATTAAAAAATACTGCCCACCTATCTATGTGCCAAGATTCCTCCAAATACGTTCAATAAATAGTTTTTACGTGAAAGAGCATAGGAAGTAAGTACCTTATGATGGTTCTCAAATAGCAGTCTTATTTCAACTTCATGTAATGCTCAATATACAATGAGTACTCGCAGTCCCAAAAATTAAATCAAAGGTTCTTTCATTACCAAAGCGCAAAATTACCCGGCGTGTAGCCGAGACACTTAACTGTAAACTACCTCTTCTGTTTCCTAAATACCTTCCCCGACACCGCAATTAAGCTGATAGCGCTTCTCAAGCGGAAAGCGATTCCTTAAGCCGTGCTTAAGCGGCTTTCTTCACTGAGGTTCGACGTGGTAACCAAATGTTGCACTTTGCACTGGGATTTGATTTAAAAGAGTAAGGAATTAAAGCTGTAGTTAAGAGTGAATAGTGTATAGAATCTAATTGAGAACCTCCACCTTTTTTGAAGTCGGGTAAAAATAGAGCCGTCGTATGGTTATAGTTTTACAAGAGGGTGGCTTCAGCCTTTCGCGTGACGTTGCTGTAATCCGCTCGCTGCTGCAAACAAACTTGTCCGTTGCGTCGTGAAGCCTGTTGCTTATGCTTTATAATGTACTTTTTAATGTTCATAACTATGTTATTAAGATATATTTTCCTTTTATAAAGTCTTCCTGGTAGTGTAGAAAAAATGTAGTATTTCATAGTACAAGCTCTGCTTAGTTTGGGATTAGATAGCCGTGTGTGAAGAATGTCCCAGGATATTTATTTATTTGAAAATGTTACCTGACCGAGTTTCTTGGTGAATACTCTACTCACTATTTCGATGGAAAGTGGATGTAAAGTTTATTCCATATCCTAACTTAAGGTGATGACAGCTCTGTGGCGTTGCAGTAACGAAAGTTTAGCTTTCGGTGAAGGAAATCATCGTGCGGAAACCATAACACAGTAGTGGGGTATTTTGTAGGAACATATGTCGTCAAGCACTTACCAGGTGTGTTCTACACTTGAGAGCCAGTCTATAAGATTTTGGTCAAACAGACCTAAAAAAATTATTGGCGACAATTTTAATAGGGATTGCTTTTTAGGCTACTCGATTATCGATAATTTCTCTTCATTCATTTCGTCTTCATTCGAAAATTAAATAATTCCATTTAATTTAAATATGTAGGTATATGGCTGTGATAGTAATTTACTATTCATATAATATAGATTTGCTGAAACGAGATTTTAAATGAATAGATTTGTTTAAACGAGATATTCAATTCAATTTGCATCTCATATCGGATGTTGTAAAATTTTATACCTGGAATTTGTTGAGTATATTATAGTCATAATACATTAAAATCGTTTATGAATACTGTGAATAATAATATCAGTTCAGAAGTTTGAAGTTTCTGAGAAAAGCTGGCAATAAACTCGGCAGTTACTTTTTATTAAACAAACATAGTACTGCACAAGAATTAAAAATAAAACCGGACAAGTGCGAGTCTGACTCCCGAGGGTTCCGTTTTTTCCTTTTGAGGTGCGGAACCCTAAAAACTGGCTCGGGGATATGACTTCCTAGTAAAAGCTACTGCGCCCATCTCGTCAACACATAATTCATAGGGCTTTTATTTGTACGATTCATAATTCGATCTATCCTCTTAACATTACTAATGTATGTATTCAAAAACAGAACAATCGCCGATCGGAACTCGATTCGACCTCGAGTCCTCGTGGCTCGCTTAATTATTTATGAGTTGAACGTATAAAGTGCTTCCCCCGAGAGCGAAGGAGAATGCCCGCCGGCCGACAGCGCCGCTAAATCACCCGGCGCCCGGCGCAGTGACAACACAAACCCGCGATAAAATGTTTTGACACGGACACAATGCAACCACAATCGATACGCGAGCGCATCACTATTACAATTTAAAATTCGAATGTGCTCGCATTGAGTTAATCGCGTTTGGAAATTAAAATGTGACGCGGCAAAATGAACAGTGCGCCCACGCGATTGACAGCTCTAGTGTTGTACAGTGTCGATGGATTAGTGATGTGAATTGAGTGTGTGTTGTGATTTGGAGATGGAATATCGGGCGCCTCACCCGCTGATGAGCGTCGGCGCGCCCTACTTCCCCCATCCAGGTATATTTCACTTATTTTTGCCACCAGTGTATTAGTCATAAGAATCATCTTGTTTAAAATATTAACATAAGCAAATGGAAGGAACGTCTTAATTTGTTTGGTTACTTGCAATAAATGTATTTTATTTTATTGTTTATATAAATTCTACAAATACTATTTAACCTTGAAACCCGTAGACTCAAAATCTCAATACCAATTTTCCACGTAAATAAAAAGTACTTCACATTTAGGGCTTGGGAAACATCGGCTGAAACTATACGACGATAATATGTTATGGAGGGTCAAATCGACCCTGAGTTGTCCATAGATGTGAGAAAAACTAGATCAAGGCGACCCAATATCCAGCCAGCGGGCTGTAAAATGACAAACGATTTAGGTTTTTCGCTTGCAAAAATCTAAACGAAATGGCATTTCAATGTAGTAATTTATTCTATCAATGTAGTAATATACCCTGATCAAGCTGTTATGTTTGTTTGTTTTTTTTTAACAATCTATGTCCATGAATTAACGGACGATTTCAATAATCAATGTAGGTCTATCTTTTTTCGACTGTGAATCGATATATGACAGTATATTTCCAATAAGTCAAGTCAAATCGGGCGTACGTATCTCTGAAATAGCCATTCCAAATCCATATGTGATCAGCATACGTCCCATATTCCGTGTTACCTATTTCAAAGGCATGCATCTAGTACATTTTATATCAATGTCTGAACTCTGCACCGGTGGGGTCGCCGTGACCCCGCCGAGCTACTGGTGGCGGGTTAATTGAGCGGGACGTCAACCCTTCCACGATGTGCCGTGTCCGTGTGACTTAGCTAATGATTTTGTTTCGCTACGTTAGTTATGCTAATAGCGACTCTTCATATTTGAAATTGCATTCAAAATCAAATGTCGTCTTATTTGTATTCTTACTTATAAACAATTTCTCTGTATCTACCTCAAATATGACCCCGTTTCCATTATTAGTAATGCTAATAATACTCTAGCAATTTCGCCTCTAAATAAAGCTAGCCTGAAAAGCATGAGGAAATCCAATGTCGATAAAAAGATATAAATAAAAATGGAATGTCTCGTTTTACAAAACACCGTTGTCACCCTATCGTGTTGCGCGCGCACGCTACCGTCCCGACTCCTTATAGACTCTGTCCATGACACAAGCGACGAGCGGGAAGCTATTTTAAGTACTTTTAAGGTATGGCTTGATACTCTTCGTAAATACAAAAATAAATGTGTGGAAGAGTCACTCTGCTTTGAACTATGAGATAGATTTTGCTTACATCTGGAGTTGGACGGTGTAAAAAATCATACAATCCTGAGTCGAATTTATAATCTGAAGTACTCTGAACTATATTCCCATTTAATCAATTTGTAGCTAAGATGACATAAATATACTTAAATAAATAGAGGAAGACTTAATCCCTTATTCAGACCTTTTCGGATCCCATTCCGAACGGTAGGATCAATTTTATTTTATTTTATTAATGCTTACGCAGTTTTCATTCACCTTGATCGTATACTGATCATCTCCCACATTCCAAATGAAAGCCAGAAATTGGAACATCGAGACCGAAATCGAACAGCTCCTAATATTTATACTAAAAAATCCCATCCAATTTGCCTTCGTGATTGGCTCACCCAATTGACAGCATTTAAAGAGCTCATTTGTCAAACGCAACACGTGTTCCCGGAACCGCTTCATCGAGTCCCTTCCACCAGCTGGCGTCCACACAGACGGGGGCAGGCGGGCGGCGCTGGGGCCTGGGGCGGGAAGGTGGCCCGCTGTAACGGGATCTGGCCGGAAATGGCCGTCAGATTTGTCGCGCGCCCCGCCGCCCCGCCAATTACCGCACCGACAGTATCTGCCGCCGCAATCTATACGTGTAGTTGTAGGTTTCTATTGGGTGAGAAAAAAAACAAACTTGTCAATTATGGAAGTTAAATTTATATGTAAATTGAAGAAGCTAAAGATTGGTCTTCTAAAGTGATTGTTGACTCCATGTATTTTTATAGCCTTAAAAGCCTATAATGTTTTTTTTGTAAAGAAAGACATTGCTCTATAAATCTGTTTTTTTTTTCATTTGCAAAGTTCCTTTCTCTTGCTTCCTACATTGGGTTGTTACTTTTTCATCGTGAACCTGTTTACGATTTTGCGACAAATATATAGAATTAATTCGCTCATTTTTGTGTCGGCTGTTGTCCTTTCAGCTCAATATGTGTCTTCTTTACTAAATCCCGTAATTCCCAATGTAATGTAAAAGTCCCAAACTATCACAAAACCAAATTATCTCAATTGGCCTCACACAATCTGGTTATACAGCATCCCAAGTCCGGATAACTGTATGAAATAGCACGGATGTCCTTATCCCGCGGATCGTCGGAGGCGATATAAAAAAACCACCCATCCACCCCACCCCTCTTTCTTGAGGGGAGGGGGGCACCACTAAGCGAAGGAACTTTGCCTCTATGTAACGCTGTTAGTCACATCAGTGGTATTTTATTGTAAAGTATATTTTTCCTACACTCCCAAGTTAGACTTGACGGCGGGATACTACCAAGTCTTGAGTACTTTTTATTTTTGATGACAAAACGAATAAAAATGATAACGGGTAATGTAAATTAGGTTATTATGGGTTGAAAATGAGTTTGATCTCTAATTTGGCGTTTGTTTACTTCTTTATACTCAAGTTTGATGATCCGTTTTCAAGGCGCATGTTTTGATGGTGTTGTACTCATTTCTTAAACAGTAACTCCTATAAATTAAACATGTATGTAATTTTAATCACGCTACTCATAGTCAGCATGTCACGTAACGTCATCACGTATATCGTCGTCACTTCAGCCCCCCAGATTTCCTAATTTCGTGCGACTTTTAATTATAACTTGACGCGACACAGCTCGGTTGTCGCACGGATTATCGCTCACACAAACTCATTATAATTCATCGCTGAAATACGCCTTACCACCCAGGGAACATGGTTCAATATATTTTATCGGGATCCGCCACAAAAATCAACTCTACAGTCGACACCGCAAATCACGTATTACTTCAACAAACAAATCTGGGAAGAGTCGATGAGAATTCGTCGAAGTAAATTACGCTTTACTGTCACGCGACAAGATCACTTTTCCCATTCACGCCCCGCCAGGCTCTGAAGCAGGAGGCGCCCAAATGGAAATTGATTCGCCGCGAAGCGTAAGGACGTAAGTTCCAAGAGACCTGTCCATTCTGTGAAGACCTCTCTACGGATGGCTGTATCACCCTTTGGCGTCTGGTAAAGCCAAACGTTGGGGGGGTGCGGTGGCTCAAGTAACGCTGGTGATTCTCGCTTTTGTGAAGTACGTACCGCTTTGTAGTACGGAGGAGTTCAGTGCTCCCGAAGTGGTGAGGGTGTGCGATTACCAACAGTAATCGCCTTGATCCCAATGAAGTTGGTAACAGAGTGCCGCGTCGTGTTCAATAGAATGGGTAAACGCAGACGGTGCGCCCCGCGCTGATTTATTGCCTAGCCGTGTTAAGTGGATGGATTCATCGTTCTATTTGTGTAACGGTTTGAATCGTAAAAATATTAAATTATTTGATCGCCAAGGCTTACTCATAGCTTGAGTATTTAATTCAACAGCTTCCAAATGGTTAGAATTTAATCAATCGCATCTTGACAATGTGTAAAAAAGTATGATTCGGTGTTTAAATAGAAATCAAGTTGGAAATGGCATACAAAAGGTTGACATTTAATAATAGCGATGCACTCCCAAACTAAAAATAACAATGACACAAAATGCAGCTCATTCATATTCCAAACGCGAGGCGTACCGTCCAAGACAGAACATGGTCTACATTTTAATATTACCCACTGAGATGCAGACGTTGTAGGCACACACAGAAGCGCAACAAACATCGTCGTGTTTGCAGTTGTGTAGGCGGGTGGCCGCGGGGTGGCGCGTCCCTAGCTCGTAATGGAAATCCGCAGACGTTATACGTTGCCTGTGGTGGAATTGCAGAGGAGGAGCAGTTAGCGGGAGCGATTTAAACGTGATATGACAGTTGTTATCGTTACCTACATTCTAAATTTATACTTAGTTCTTTTAGTCTCCCTAAGGGGGTGTCTGGAAACAACGCTTGACAAATGTGTTGTAAATGTAAGAAGCCTTTGCAGTCCTCATCCTTTTATGAGACATCAAGGGTAACATGAACGCTTGAGATTCTCTAATATGCTCTGCAGCTATAAGCACACAGAGACAAATAAGAAATGGGTTCCCAAATGAAGCTGTCGAAATACGGTAAGAGGTAGGCGACAGATATTCAACTTGAGGCTAATAGTCACCTAGGCGCCTACTCTACCACCGTGCTGTGGTTTACTCACGACGTTTTTCTTAGGATTCCACCTCACGACTTTTGTCATGGCATGACACTCGAAGATGTCACAACTTCCTAGTCTTAAAAATTGCCAACAGATGCCACGTGACTTGCAATAATGACGTCGGTTGGAATTGAGGCATGAGGTGTGCCTGTGGGCTCATAAGACTAACCAACCACGTGTATTATGTTAGTCTATGGGATATTTGGAAAGCCTAAATTGCTTATGATTATTATTGCGTTCTTAACCAATAGATGGCGCTAATCGTTTTTGCATCGCGCTATAGTTACGTTCTCACTAAAGCTGTAGGGTTTTTTTATAAAGTCTTATTGTCCAGTGAACAATCGAATCAAGTTGAAATGAAGTGACGGCTAATATAAATTAGTATAGGAACATAGATTGTCGTCATTAGTCTTTAACTTGCGTCATGTCGTCCTGGGAGCAGATTCCATCGACGGAAACAAACTCTCATATTGCTTACATACACTCATAATACTATATTGAAATGTTTAGATGTTTCCTTGTCAATAGAAAACATCGTTGCTTAATCAGATCATGTTGACTGTAGAATACTGCGGATAGTATAGTATACTAGCTGTTCCCCGCGGCTTCACTCGCGTTCCCGGGATAGAAAGTAGCCTTAAACCGTAAATTAACCTTCGGGGATAATGTAGCTTCCTATTAGTGAAGGAATTTTTCGAATCGACCAGTAACACCAGAGATTATAGTGCGTTCAAACAAATACATATTCGTATGATACAGAGTGACTTTAGTATGGTATTGTAAACTGAAAAAAAAAATTAACCTAACTAGTTAGTTTAGCATTAAAAAACACTTATTTTTTTTTATGTCAGAAAGTTGACAAGCATGCAGGCGGTGCACCTGATGGTAAGTGGTTACCGTCGCCTATCGCCATTTGCAATACCAGAGGCATTGCTTTATGTAAAAGACCTTTTATGTGATTGTCGCCGATATATCAATTTCTTCGTTTTATTCCAAAACCCATCTCAAAACACGAAGCCCTGTATTCCGAACTTAATAGGCGGTTAATATTATTATTGGTTCTTATATCCGATTACATGTTAGCGCTGAGTGCTGATCAATAAACTTCGCTGTCCCAATTAAGTTTTCTTATTATATCCCAAGATGCTTTCGATATACATCTTTTAGTACTTTGCTAAGCAGTGTAACTACTGTACTGGTTGCTACACACTTTATGCCAGCGTTCTGCATAAGCCCGCTTACCATCAGGTAGGCCGTAAGCTTGGGTGATTCCTTTGAAGTACAAAAAAAATGGTCCTTCGAGCCAGATAAGAAGCACAAAATGCCTATAGACATTAATATCTTGAGGTATAAAAAAAAATACAAAAGTTACGCTGTATTTGTTCGAGTAGACCAGCTAATCTTTAATTTATTCTTAGCTGGAATATAGAAGCAATAGATATATTTAGCCTCCAAACGACGTTTAATTTGAACTCAATGATCCGAGTTTGGTGATCTGAGAATGGAAGCCATCATCAGTTAGTTTGTGTATCTCGTTTCCTTTCGTTAGTAGATAGCAGGGAGAAAGAGAAAGTAAGATACGGAATAGAAGAAGGTATTATCTCAAATGAACTAAAATTTCTCTGCTTCAGTGATGATACTCACACAAACCTAATATTAAAATGTAAACAGTAAAACGTGAGATCTGGAGGGAATGTAAATTTAGTCAACCCTCCCGAGACGCGTGCGCGTTAAAATAAAAAAGCCAATAAAAATAAACTGCTTAACGTCAGCGGTTGACGTGTGATGGGAACCACGTGTGATCTTTATTGCAATCACAATATTTTTAAATATCACTTACTAAGTCGGGCCAAATGTCGAATGGTTCCTGCCACTGGGTGTCAGTTATAGGGCAGAGTTGCCAGCAAACCTAAACCTCGTTTATTTTGTTAAGGCCCTGATAAGGCACTTAAGTAAGTCAAAAGTTAGAATTGAACAATTGTCCATCCCGGTTTCCCCGGATTTGTCCTAGTTTAGAAGGCGTCCAGGGAACGCGTCTGGGCGGAGTTTAATTTAAATAAAGTTTTCAAGCCGCCAATAAAAAGTTGATTTCTAAAATTTTAAACAAATTACATATCCGGGTGTCAAGCTCAAAAATCCAAGGTTTTCACACTTACGGTTAGCAGATTTTAGAGATGGCAACCCAAGTTATAACTAGAATACCACACTAATGAAAGAGCGAATCAAAATCTTTCTAAATGTAGCTCAATTTCATAAGCAATGTTTTAGTATGCGGCAATAACTAGCGTAGTTATAATTTGTCATCGTTGTGTGATGTCGAAAGAGCAGTGACGCTGCCGCGGTACCTACGGGCGGAGTGAGCATCAATTAGTGCGGGTATCTGACGCTACCATAGGGTTGCCATATGAGCTGTGAATTCTTGACATTTATTTTAAATTAAATATTACTTTTAGTTTTTAGTTTCTGCTTATTAATAAGTATCAAAGTAACCGACATAGACGGAAGAATTGCCAAACTTAAGTTTCAGTGGGCGGGGCACATCGCTCGTAGAACCGACGGCCGCTGGGGCCGGGAAGGGTTCTCGAATGGCGACCACGAGCCGAAAGATGCACTGGCTTGCCCCCCACAAGGTGGACCGATGATCTTGTTAGGGTCGCGGGAAACCGCTGGATGCGGGTAGCGCAAGACTGGCTATCGTGGAGATCCTTGGGGGAGTGTCCAGCAGTGGACGTCTCTCAGCTGACATGATGATGATGATGAAAGCCACTCCCAGACAGACGCGGCCTGCAGTAGAGGCTACTTGTAGTAGCATCCATACAACTCTTTCTAAATTAGCCATGTTGACTAACGGCCGATTGTAGGACAAACACCACAGCGAAAGTGTATTACGCACCGGTGGTAGGGTCATTTGTAACTAACGACGTTCATAAGTGTATGGAGGAACAATGATTCCTCCATTGAAAAGGAAAGATCTTCCGCCAGGCTGGGTCATCTTGCCTGGGGACCGCAGTCCAACTGTTGATGTTGGTATCCTGTATATATGCGAATGCGTGAACATACTCCACTAGCGCGATGTAGGTTGTATGTAGATAGTGTTATATTGAAGCGCCATCTATCCATCGGTGTCTGAACTATGTAGCTGACAGGGGTTGCTACAAGTGCCTTATCAGGGCCTAAACTGAATAAATGACCGAGATGGGATGTTATTGCAGTGCGTGTATTTGGAAGAGTCATAAATAATGCTTGTACAATATTGTAGTATTTTATTGATAGATCTAATATGCCATTAACGAAGTTGGAGTGGCAACCCTAGTGTAGTCGCTCTGGGCAACCCCACAATTGACCTGTACAATTAATATGCCCCGCGCTAACCTATTATATCTTGTCCAATGTTCAATCTATTACTATACACATACTTGGTACATACCTTGTAATGTAGGGTGTGGATCGTACACTCAGTGTCAAAAGTAACTGTCATATTTATTTTAAGTCTAATATTTTTTTTGTTTTTAATTTTTATTTCTTATAATTAATATTTTTTTTTATATTTCATCCCAATGCTGGGCAAAGGCTTCTTCTTCCACTCGTCAACTGTCATATTACTCTATCTAAAAATAATTGATCATCATGATGTATGCAAATATAAATAAACTAATTTCAATTACGTCACATCTCTTTTTTAACCGACTTCAAAAAACGGAGGAGGTTCTCAATTCGGTTGTATGGTTGTTTGTTTCTGATTTTAATTATTCAGTTAGTGTAGGATGTAGTTTAGCTCCAAGGTCCCATTTTAATTGTATTGTCTTTGAAGGAGATTGTACTTTTATTGTTAGAAGTTTATTTTTAACCCTCGACGCAAAAACGACGGGGTGTTATAAGTTTGACGTGTCTGTCTGTCTGTGTGTGTGTGTGACCTCATAGCTCCTGAACGGATGGACCGATTTTGATTTAGTTTATTTTTGTTGGAAAGGTGACTTAATCGAGAGTGTTCCTAGCTGTGTTTCAAGAAAATCCGCTCAGCCGTTTGAAAATTATCACCAAATTTCTAGTGAGGTTCGGGGGTTTCTTTAAATTTTATAGACAATAGAGATTCACTCACACGTCACTCAGCTAGTACTAGCGTATTACTTGTCATATTTATTAGACATGAGTCAGGACGCGGGTCGGCGCGGGTCAATTGGCAACCGCGACCCGCGCCCGACCCTCGCAATTGTACGTAAATGCGTTAGCGACGATGCGCCGCGCTCTAAACGCTGCGCTGCGGTGTTTACAATATCATTCATGTTTACATGGACATTTTATTGATTTGAATTGATTTATTTCTTCATGGTAGATGATATTACATACATTACATATAGTATTACATACCTATATTGTTATTTTTTTTTCACAATGTATAGGCCTGTGTTTGACCACAATCTCACCGTGGTCAGTGATGTAGGTAAGCACACAAAGCCTAGAAGGGAACTGGCTCTCAAGTGCAGCTGTCGGAACACACCGGAAGATGCTTGACGACAGATTTTAAATCTATCTAATACCTTTAAACGAGCAATTCTTGTATAATATAATCTGAATCTCGGAAACGGCTCCAACGATTTTCATGAAATTTAGTATGCAGAGGGTTTCGGGGGAGATAAATCGATCTAGCTAGGATTCAATATAGAAAACGTCGTTTTAAAAAAAAAACGAGCAAAACTCGGTCAACCAGGTATAGTATGACACAACTTAGATGAAGCATCGGCAAAATTCGTAAAATCGATCGTTCCCGAAAAGAGTGCGCCTACAACATTACTCATGTATTAAAAAATGATCGGCGAAAATGATTTAGTTGAACGTTGAATGTCGCGATAATGAATGATTTTTATTAGTTGTGTAAATCGGAAGTGAAGTGTACGAAAACGATTTGCCGATGCTACATCTAAGTTGTGTCATACTGTACTATATGTTAAACTAGAGAATATATTAAAAATTTGAATTTTTCATTAGTAACGTCAGAAAAAACTCTTACTTGCTACTCTTTGAAGTCAGCAAAAAAAGCTTACGAAGCACATATTACTCTTTCAAGAAACGAACGAACATAACAGAAAGCATTACATTCTTCTTCTTAGAGCTGTTTAACCACGTGGGTGGCCTAAGTAGGTACCTACCTACTTTTTTGTAACTCCCCATTTAATATTGTAACGCATTTAGGCACCTCTTTCCAAAACCGTCGTTAACCATAACTCACATGGGCCTTATCCGATTAAAATGTGACCAGCGGAAGTGAATAATTTGTCAGATGTTCAAAATTAATGATGCGGCCTCGAGCCGTAACCCCCTCACATGGCCGCCGGCCCCAACCCTGCTACAGCAAAAATTTAACTTAAATAGGTCATTTCATCGCAAACTTCATTTCGAGTTTATTATTTGAGTGATTACAGATAAATTGATCGGAACGAGCGTCATCTATACTAATATTATAAAGAGGAAAGATTTACTTAACCGATTTGAAAAATTCCTTCACTAATAGGAAACTACATTATCCCCGAAGGAGTATACGGCAGACTACCCCGAGTCCGCCACCCTTGGGCGCAGACTTGGGTCCCTAGAATAATTGAGGCTGACCGTAATATAACGAAGTAGGTAATATCGATTTCTAGGATGGCCTCGTTGCAATTGTCGATTCTTTAATTATTTACACCTTTGTCGTGTGTGAAGTGAACGCTATTTAATTAAAAAAAATATGACAAGAGCGAGTAGGACTCGCGCATGTGTGTTCCGTACAAACTGCAAATCAGTTTGTACGGAACACACATGCAGGCCGATGGTGGTAAGCAAACCAAGCCTAGAAGGGAACTGGCTCTCAAGTGCACTGCAACTTGGCGACAGATTTTCAACTTGATCACTATGATAATAAAATTGTAACTCGATAACTTAGGTGAAAAAAAAAAACCGACGGATGGAGCTCGGTTTTTTCTTTTAAGGTACAGAGGACCTACTCCGAAAAACGATACACGATAGTCCGATCATCGTTGTCAAATTATTAACCAATAGAATTGCACAAAATTTACGTGTCATCAGTTTGCTGCAATTCTATCTATACTAATATTATAAAGAGGAAAGATTTGATTGTTTGTTTGCATTGAATAGGCTCCGAAACTACTGAATTTGAAAAATTCTTTCACTAATAGGAAGCTACATTATCCCCGAAGGTTATAGGCTAGTTTTTATCCCAGGAACGCGAGTGAAACCGCGCGGAACAGCTAGTTGGTTAATAATTTGACAACGATGATCGGACTATCGTGTATCGTTTTTGGGTTAGGCCCTCAGAACCCTAAAACTAAACATTTTGATTTACTAGGTGTCAGCCTTTAGCCAGTTTTTACCGGTAGCAGATACAAACATAGATAGGGTCGTAATTATTGTAGCCATGTGGGCGGAACCACAAACAATGTAGTCGGAACTAAATGGAAGTAACACTCCCCTTCTCGTTTCCCGCGTGATATGGACATGTGGACTTGAATAATTAATATGTAACCCCATCGTGTGAACCGTGACAGATGGACCACTCTACTATGGTAGGTACTTTGGAAAATATTGTGATGTCATAGCATGGTATAGTATGACACAACTCAGATGAAGCATCGGCAAAATTCGTAAAATCGATCGTTCCCGAAAATAGTACGCGTACAACATTACTCATGTGTTAAAATATGATCGGCGAAAATGATCTTGTTGAACGTTCAATAGCGCGATAATGAATGATTAATTAGTTGTGTAAATCGGAAGTGAAGTGTTCGTAAACGATTTGCCGATGCTACATCTAAGTTGTGTCATAGTGTATTAGGTTTCTTTGTGGCTACCACCTTCAAAATTAAACAGAATTCAAATATTTAGTACCTAACTAATTCCGCTGGATCTCCTTCTCTGTCAAGGAAATCGACACGTGTTTCGCTTCTTCACGAAGCATCATCAGGACGTAGTAGACTTTTTCCTTGTGTGCGACTTGACAGAGAAGGAGATCCAGCGGAATCAGTGACTAAATATTTGTCTTCTGTTTAATCTTATAATGGATTTCCGCAAGATCACGCCTGAGTCAATTAGTTCCCACCTTCAAGTTGAAAATCTGCGCCTAATTTGAGTGAAATATCTTCTTTTTTTTACTCTGTATTTTTGTTATCTATGTGTGACTACAATCTCACCGTGATCAGTGATGATATGGCCAAAGGTGGAAAGCATACAAACCCTAGAAGGGAACAGGCTAAGGGGGCCATCAATAGGTAGCCTTAGCCTGTAACTATCAAGCCTCACATTGACTGCCGTCCATCATTGCCTTATTTAAATAAGTGATAATAGTTTATATGATAGTCCAATTTATGAAATCTGGAGCGCATCACTCATTCTTAATAGTGTCCTCAATTTGCGACAGTTTTTACGGCTATTCTTCATTTAGACACAAGGTGATAATACTTCAAGGCGGCTACCGTCAACTGAAGGTAGGGTTGCCATCCGTCCGGGTTTCCCAGGATTTGTCCTAGTTTAGAGGGGTCCGGGGAGCGTCATGGCGGGGTTTCATTTGTAGTCCGGGTTTTAAAGTTGCAAAAATAAATACAAAAGTAGAATTATAACAATTATTTATTATACTTAGTAACTTTAACTAATAAATGACATGTCCGGGTATAAAGCTCCAAATTCCGGGGTTTTCACACTTGTTGTCCTGGTTAGCGGATTTTAGAGATGGCAACCCTATCTAAAGGAAACGTCAATGTTCATTAATAATTATTATTAAAACTAAACAAGCGATCCAAATTAGCTTTGCCCGGCTAATAAATTATAAACCACCAGGAAGTAATTCTCTAAATTAATGTCAAAATCTAAATAAAGCGTGGGTGACTGACCGGGCTGAAATTTGGCATACAGATTTGAAAATTGAAATCCTAAGGGGATATAAAGAGGATCGCTGGTGAAAATGCGAAGCGGAAAGCTAGTCATTTCAAAAATCAATATCCATAAAGTAAGCACAAAAAAAGTCACTGGAAAAGCTACTTTATGTTAAGTTAGAGATAGTTTAAATTGATCACAACAACATAATATGTACCGGATAAAGTGCCGCCATAAAGATCTTCGCCTGCCTAAGCTTTAGAGCTTCCTTTAAAATATGTTTATTTACTGTCATAACTCAAAATATGTCTCTCTATCTTTCCAGGTGTGAGCGCAAACAAAATAGCGAAACGCACAAATGAGCTCGCGCCGAATAAGGGCGGTCCTTTCGCGGCCGCCCTGCGCACGCTCGCCAAGAACGCCGGCCCTGACACCAAGGACGGTGAGTAGAATAATCTAAACACGCTAGTGCGCATATACCTTTATCAACGCTGAGGAACTGTCAACTTAAAGATATAGCCTTATGTGAGACGATTGAAAATGTATTTATTTCCTTATTAGAATAGGGTGGATTTTTTATTGAGTCAAGAGATGTAGTTGACATAAGGTCCTGACTGTATAACTCTGCTGAATAGATCCTACTAGTTCTACTAATATTATAAATGCGAAAGTTTAGGAGTATGGGTGAATGTTTATTACTTTTTCACGTAAAAACGGTTTTTTTATGAAACTTGGCACATAGATAGATTTGGAATAACATAGGCCACTTTTGATCCCAGGAAAACTAAGATTCCTCGGTAGACGGGAACACAAAACCACATTATTTTTATTTTTCACTTCATTGTATATTTCATAGAGAGGAATTAGGAATGGGCGACCTAACTTAACAAATTTTGAAATAACGACTGAACGCGGTGATGCAACGCACACGCTTTGATAAATTAGTTTTGCATACAGTTCACTTCTATGTGATGTGGTCGCACGTAATTTGACTGTTTTTACTAAATCTATTTCCCTATTTCCTTATTTTGACCACAATCTCACCTAAGTATGTGATGTGTCTGATGGTGGTAAGCACACAATGTCTAGAAGGAATCTGGCTCTCAAGTGTCTTCTACTCATATAGACATAAAGGAGACACTGTACTGAGAACCAGAGAAAATAAAATCATTATAATCGTAGTTCAGATCTTTTCATATACCTAGGTAACTCCTCAAAAACAATATTGACTCTATACAAGGTACGTATAACTGCATTTTGCATCCTCTATTTTCGTCTCGTCCACTTTTTAATTGACGTTCGGATCCCGCCTCGGACTCTACCGAAGGGGGCGAATTGGGAGTTACTTAGCAACGGGCCTACAAAATGCCTAGATACCCCCCTGTCTAGGTAGTCTGTCGATGCTTTTTAATTAATTGGCGACAGTGCGTAAAATGCAGTAACGTAGGGGTAAAATGGCTGTAGGCGTAAATCGATAACTGATTTTATGTAGCTCTGTGACATTCCGTTTTCAAAGTGAATCATGATGAAAAATATATGACGACTTTTAGGCGAGAACTTGCGAAGTGACGAGCTTAATGATCTTTTTATTTACATAAAATCTTTTTGTCCACAAACTTAAATTAACAAAAAGACAGTTCACAGTTCCTCAGCGCCAGCATCTCCTCAATTATTTTTTGTTTCATTTTTATTACTTCATAATCTGAACTCCAACAAAGTACACTTGTTGGGTTATGCGTCCAAATTCTGAAATAAATAATAGTAATTAGTATCAGGTATATAATTGTTATCAAATAATAATTAACGGCAAAATGTGATGGTTGACCAGAGATAGTGGAATTTAAAGGATGATTCAGTCTCTTGTCAACTTTAAGGATTATTCAGTCTCTTGTCAATTTTAAGGATTATTCATTCTCTTGTCAACTTTTAAGTATTATTGTGTATTAGTTAAACTTTCCACTGTATTGTATAATTTAATCATGTTATATTTAATGTGAAACTCCTAGCTGGGCTGCGCTTCAAGAAAAAATAAAAATAATAAGGAAATATCATGTGCAGTTTGAAAATCGATCATGAGCTTTGTATTTGTGTGAGTGAATCGACCATGCGCACGCGCCTCTATAATATTTCTTTAACATGTGAACATATGTTCACAAACACATGCAAAGCTTATGTTATGATATTCAATAGCTACTGGCGCTCAGCTAGGAGGCCTTAGGCCTATTGCTTAGTCCTGAATGACAGCGTTTACTGCAAAGCGTGTTAGACTTTCGGGCATTGTTTGTTTTTAAACGTACAAACAATCATGTCATTTCTAACTCGTCTATCGAGACCGTTTAGATTCAACAGTGGTTTATGCCTAAAGATTTTAAGTTTTTTATTACATGAGCTATTAAAACTTGTCGGCAATGTGTGATACAGGCAAAAAATTTAAGAACCCTCGAAACTCACAAGAAAATGGTCATAATTTTCAAACGGCTGAAAAAGCTGAAAACACTCGAAAAGTGTCTTAACTTTTCAAACAAAATAAAAACTAAATCAAAATCGGTCCATCCGTTCAGGAGCTATGATGCTACAGACAGACATACAGATACACACTTACAATAACCCTCTTTTTCGTCGGAGGTTTAAAAAAAATGTATTCAGTCTTAAACATAAAGTAAAAGCTACCTTCCGAACAGTGCATTACCGTCTGACAATTCATAAGTGCTTGCGTAAATTATTTAAACTATAAATTTAACCTAAGTCTTATTCTGTGGAGCTGAAAATACCTCACATATAAAGCGTATAACCCACTGTTAATCCAAACACAGTCTACCCCCTGTTGCTATAAATATAATATGAAACTGAGACGCTATGGTTCACGTAGCGATATGCCTAAATGATGAAGGTACCTACGGTAAGGTAAAGGTAAGAACAAGGTGCGTGGTGTGTTGACCGTGCGAGTGTCCAGGCGCGGCGCCAGGCGCAGCGGACCGCGAGCCCAAGGACAAGCCCGCCTCCGCCTCTATCGCCGCCGTCGCCGCCGCCCACGCGCCCGCCAAGCGAGCCTCGCCGCACCACCTGTCTGCCAGCGGGTTCCAACCCTACAGGCCTGATGATAGGTGACAATTATTCCTCTTTAACTGGCTTATTTAAGAGATTTGAAGGTTATGATGGCTCAGACATCGAATGCTGAAACGAAGGTGCTTGAGCTTTCAGTGAAGGAAAACATCGTAGACAAAACATAACACGACAGCTGCGCCTCAGAACCAGTTCCCTTCTAAACTCTGTGTACCACGATCGGCCACATCTTCACTGACCACTATGAGATTGTGGTCAAACACAGGTCTATATATTGAACAGATAGATTGGGAAAGTAGATCTTACAGAATATAGACGTCCACTGTTGGACAAAGGATCCTCCCCAAGGATCTCCACGATGGCTGATCTTGCGCTACCTGCATCCAGTGGTTTCCTGCGACCCTCACTAGATCGTCGGTTTATCTTATGGGGGTCTGCCCACGCAGTTCGGCACTTCAGTTTGACAATTCTTCGGGCTATGTCAGCTCCATGGGTTCGCCTGCGAATTTCATCATTTCTAATTGGATCTCGCAGGGAAACTCCGAGCATAACCCTCTCCATTGTTCTTAGGTGATCTCGATGGTATATTTCAATAGTAAAGTGTGAATATATTCCGTTTCGTGTAGTTGATCGAGTGATGTGATGTGATGTGTTGTTTTGTGTGAACAGACTGAGTCACCCGGGTGCGGCGTCGGTGTCGGCGTCGGCGGCGGCGGCGGCGGCCTCGTTCCCGCTGCTGGAGCCCCCCGCCTACTCGCCCTACGCGCACCCCGGACTCTACTCCTCCGCAGCGCTGCAGTATCGGTATGTATGCTATAACACGTGGATCAGGCACAAAGGGCGCACCTTGTCAATAAAATCGACTCGTACGCAGTTATAGCAAACGGCACGAGAACGCCGTCATGCCTCCTCTATGCCACTGTTGTCGACCGTATGTGCGTACTATAATTATTTAAAGGTTTACCAACAGTTTGTTTTATATACCTTGTCGCTTTCTTCAATGACGTTTCACATCTGCCGGGCGTCCCGCATATTTGAATAAGGGATACCAAAAAAACGTACAGAATCCACGGTTAAAATTTTCGGTACGTTGTCACTTACACCCATTGTAAATATTCTTAATTTTGTCCTAAAGCCTATGTGGAATCTCTTGTTCGTGCGCGGCATTAACATCGTAGTTCTAAAAGTTGACGGCCCAATTGCAGATTAGCAGCCGAGGAGCAGATGTACCTGGAGCGGGTGTTCCGCAGCGGGGTGGGCGTCGGGTGGCTGCCGCCGTACGCGCTGTACCCGCCCCTCGCGCCGCCCCTGCCCCTCCACCAGCACCAGCACCAACACCAGCACCAGCAGCACGCGCACCAGCACGCGCACGCGCAGCACGCCGCCCACCAACACCAGCACCAACACCAACACCAGCACCAGCACCAACACGCGCAGCACCACCACGCGCTACACGACGAGCGGGAGAAGGAGATCGCGCTCCAGCGGGAGCGGGACAGGGAGAGGGAGCGGGAGCGGGAGAGAGAGAGAGAGAGGTGAGATACCAGTGGAGAGTTAGAATTAATATTTGCCGATTATTTAATTGTATGGATTTGAGGGATCGATTAGTCTTGAAAACTTACAGGCATATTGCCATCACTCCCTTCAATATAATAGAGCCAATGATCAACACACCACTTTTAAGATACCTGCAAGGCTATTTTAAAACACTCTGATGCAATAAACTTCCGCGACGAATTCCCCCAATTGCTATTTTAATTTCTTCGTAAATGGACTCATCTTTCCGCTATCGCATCTTTTCGATCTCCGTCATCCGACTGTTATTTAAAATAGCCCCTTAACAGCTCGTTGGGAACGGAATCGACATTGGAAAGTTTTCGATTCCGATGTGTTTTAAAATAGCCCCGCTGGACGGGGACGATTTGTTTACTAGTTTGGTTTCGCTACTGCAACGACACTACTTTGTCTATTATAGGGATATTATCCCTCGTTCCATGGGGGAGGGAAGTGGCGAACGACTCGCATCTAAAACCTAGAGTACGCTATCTACTCTAAAGGCGTTCGGGATCGACCAAATGAATTTACTACTTAAATTTTATTTCCTGCAGAGAAAGGGAACGCGAACAACGCGAGAAAGAGCAACGCGAGCGAGAGAGAGAGCGCGAGCGCGAGCGTGTGCAGCGAGAGAAGGAGAGCCGCGCCCTCCGCGACGAGCACCGCGCCATCGCCGCCCTGCACCACCACGCTCCGCACCTGCTGCCGCCCCTGCCGCCCCCCGCCTACGTGCCGCGCGTGCTGCCCCCGCCGCTCCTCTACCGCCCCTACCGCTACCCGGCGCCCTTCGACCCGCCCGCCCCCACCGCCGCCCCCACCGCCGCCCCTAGCGCCGCCCCGCCCGCCGCCGTCGCGCCAGACCCCGAGCCCGACCTCGACCAGCCCAACGGTGAGGAGCCCCTCGCCCCCGCCGCCGCCCCCGCCGCCCCCGCGCTCCACACCCCCGCGGCGCCCGTCTGAGACCCCTACACCTATGAGATGTCACTCGCCCGCCGCTATACTTGGAAAATCTGCCGTTATACCGCGTGTCTGGGCAGATGATGGATCATAACCGACGAGGAGCTTGACTTTGATCGTATTCTCGTAATTACTGACGTGTGAAGTACAGCCTCCCCGAGTACAGTGTACAGTGGCAGGTTTTACAGTATGCCTACGACACAATACTACGGCGCTTTTGTAATGGGATTCAAAATGTCGACTACTCTATTTACCTCTTATTTTGAGCACTGTATTTTCCGACGCTTGCCAAAAAGCCACATGCTTTTCTAGGCTTTATTGGCAATCTCTCTGGTATCGCTTATGTCTAGGCATAAATACTAGTTTATGGCCATTGTAAAGTTTTTAAATGTGACAGGTAGACTACCTGATGGTAAGTGGTTACCGCCGCCTATAGACATTAACTGAACAGTACCAGGAAATTAGCTAAACTTTACAAAGCATAGGTGGCAGACGGAGTGTGTGTCTGTCTGTCAGATTTGTCCTAAAGACAAAGTTATCTGACGTTAGTCAAATTGGGCCTAAGATGACTTTATATGATTTTAATAATAAATCCATAAAACAATATATAAATATGCAAAAAAGAGGTACAGAATCGCCGTCTATTTGAGTCCCATACATTATGTGCACAGATTACAAAAAATGTTACTGTATTTAAGCCATAACTCAGAAGATTATAAACAGTTTATTTTTACATTGACCGAGATAATAATTTTCTTATTTATTACTACTTTTTAATACTGTATAAACAACGCATATAAAAGGTATTAAAAGCAGCGACTAATTGTTGGCCTATTTGCATCTCTTTTACACATATTGAGTGAGAGAGAGATGCAAATATTAATATAAAACTTCACTGCAGTAACATTTAGCAATAGCGTACCGACTTCCAAACAATACGTAATAGATTCTCAATCGAGACAAATACCATTTTAGTGAAACTTACATGTAAATATACGGAAATTCACTAAAAGTTTGATAGTATTTTATAAGGACGAAAATCTCTTCCACGAGTATATTTGACTGAAACATTTATAATAATTGAGATTCAAAACGAAACAACTTGATTCATCGACGACTTGTGTAGCCTAAATTGTTATTGGCGCTGATTTCTGTTTATAAATTCAACTATGCAATTTAGTATCACTATATCACATTAGTAAATATTTATAGTTGTCGAATTAGTCAATTATATCAAGGAATTGGACTAATTTGATACGACTAAATTTGTGTTTCGTGAGATCGAAATATAGTGAGACTAAATTTAGTTTAGTTTATAAAGAAAATCAGTGACCATAGAATATTTATTTGTTATCTGTGCTTTTACAGAGCTCTCCTGCAGTTATGACCCAAAGGGTTGGTATAAAACTGTGTGAGAGGTCTTGAGAGAATTGGCTCATTTCTATTGACATTACTTATCGGACCACATATATTTTTGTCCCTTTCTGTCACTCGCTGCAGTATGCGTACACGCATAATTCATCTCGCTCTGGCAAATGATATGTTTGAGCGAGAGAAAGGGATGGAAATAGATAGTCAGATACTTAGGCAGACAAAACGAGAACCATAACATGAGACTTTTTTAAATAGATTGTTTCAAAATTTTTTTTAATCGTTTTGATTCTCGTTACGTTTTGTGCCAAGACAAGACACCTGTATATTAAAATGTGAGATGAAATAAAAAAAACCACTGAGACCTCTATTAACGCCTTTGATGTTTTAACAGTTATGTATCTAGTTATGAATACTGCCCAGTTGGACTGATTTTGAGTAATTCGCTTTTTGCTAATAATAAATAATGTTAGACTATCGGTCTCTTGTTTATGAAAGTGGAATCTTTGATAATTCGAATTGTTTTAAGTTTTATTTTAACTTTGTAGTTATCATTGTACGTTTCTATGCTTAGTACAGTCGAGTGAAAAATTGAAATTCAAAAGTCTACTACAGTAGAGCGTATCACAGGGCCACCATCCATCTAAAGAACTAAAGCATAATGAGGAATAACAAAAAAAAAATCTAATTAGTCCGTCAGTTAGATTATCAAAAAATATTGGATACGTATTTTTTATTTTATCAAATCAATAAGAAATTACAAAGATAAGTCCCATCAAAGTGCAGGATTGGGGCTTGTGACGTCATTGTACAACTACTTTTTAGTACACTTTTTGCAGACCGGAAAATTTTAACGCACTGTATCTTCGTTATTTTTTGTTTTCGGATCAAAATAAAAAATACGTATCCAATATTGTTTGATAATCTAACTGACGGACTAATTAGATCTTTTTTTGTTGTTATTCCTCATTCAGATCTGTTTCCTTTTGGATTTTTCTAGAACTAGAGCACCTAGGAATAAATTCGTTGTCCAATTAATTCCCTCTGCCAGAACGAGTGTTGTTTGTAAGTGATATGTCAAGTTTTCTCGAAAGTGCTAAGTGATTTTGATATCTATCATTGTATATTTTTTTAGTTCGACGAACAACTTGTATAGAAGATTTTTAAATAATTATGGATATTTTGATGATTAAATTATTGAAAATAAATCATGTGCAGGTATATAGTGCTGCCACGTTGCGGCAATATTTGAAACGAATGGTGTACTTTATAAAGCTAATGGCTTCTCTTTCACGCATACTGAGAAAAGAGAAGGCAATAGCTTAGTATTGTATATGAATACGACAGATAAAGCACAATCTGGTGTTTGAGTGAGCTTAACTAAAATCCGTCTATTCTAAGATATACCTTTTGACGATTGAATGTTAAAGAAAAAATAACTTTATTGTGTTGTAGTAAGGTCTATCTGTCAAATGTATATTAAATTATATCGATGATTTTTACTATGAAGCAATAAGGACTATTTTTCTTTGATATTCCGAAGAGTCAAACGGTAATCGTTTTTTTTGCACTGTCATCACCATTTGCCGCAATGTTGGCTCCACTGGTTTTTGTATATCAATGCTATCAACATTGTGTCGAAGGGAGTTAGTTCACTTTAGTATAAATAACAGTTTTTTTTTTATTTAAACCTTTTTTATTATTGTCGAACAAAATGCAGTGTGTCTAGTCTTTTTAATATTCAATCTTGTAAATTGATATAATATTTAAACGCTTACAATGTGACAATTGTATATATTGACATGTAGAGGTCGCTACATACATGTACGACCCGGAATTATGAACCTTAACGTATTTGTAATAGTGACTACAACTGCCTGGAGCAGTTATTGTAAAAAGGCTACAAAATAAATTGTATTGATAAGTATAACAAAGTAAACGACCAATGTACCGCGGTGGTAGAATATTTTGTGTACGAATTGTAGGCGAGCCGGATGCCGGATATCGAGAGACTAGTTATGTCGGTCGTCCGGGGTCGGTCGGTTCACTTAACTAGGCTTAAGGCCGCGCGTGCAATCAGCTTTGCAATATAATTTCTACTGCATTTGTGATAAGACTTATTTTTCTTCCCTTGCAGTATTCGCATTAATTGACAGCGAGCGCAGACCCCGCACGAACGGACGGCTGCGTTTAATTTAACATTAAAAAATAAATTTAAAAAAATACACTAAATTTTATAACAAAAAAACCTCGTTATAAGTTTAACTTAGATAGTTATTATTAATTTTAGCTTTTAATAGGTGTTCAATATTTTTCAGTTTTTTTTTTAATTCACGAGCAGCATTTAGGCGGACGACAGACGGTCGTATTCCATGTGTCAGTGTCCGAGATGTCCGACATGTATATATTATATTTAATAGTTAGATATGATATGGACAATACCTAACAAGTGAAAATATCGTTTTATTGAAGAAATACATTCAATGAAATTTATCATGTGTGCATGCACTTTTATTTTATTTTATACCTCCTCCCCCCCCTTACCTCCCGAGCCCTACGCTTCAAGTTAGCGCATGTAGTTAGTATGTTGCACATGTGTTATTTGCAGATGTGTGTGTTGCGATGCGACTATAACTATGTACTATTCTAGCTGCCTACTTAGGAAACGAAAGCAAAGTACTTTGAATATTGACGATAGGAAATTTGACTGAAATATGTTTGAATATCATTTTTAATAATAAGGCTGCTTCAAGGTAGCTCGCGAAATTCAAAATTTTTAATACGTTTTTTCTAACTGCAGCTCAGTTTTAGGTCCTATGTGGTGGCACTTCCTGGTGGATATGAATTCCAAGTCTGTCGCTATTTTGTCCCTAATTTGTCCTCGAATGTCAGATTTTGGCCGCGTCCTAGTTCAAAAGTTATAAGGGGTTTTATGAAGCATGCTTCCTGGTAGGGCCACCTCATATCTCAAGAACTAGAGCACCTAGCGAAAATCTGTTTGCATCCAGAATTTGTCATGAATTTATACAAATTAGGGACAAAATAGCGACAGACTTGCAATTCAAATGCGTGATGGTAGCCCTGCCAGGAAGGCCCACACGAAAATGTATATATTATACGTACGACATATTGTGCGTTATTCACAAACAAGAATTATGAAAATATGATATATGGAGATTAAGAAAACACTATTTAAATACCCATAGGTAATCAACAAAAGCCTTCCATTTATCAATTTGCTGTTCTCCAGAATCATGTTTTGTTTCAAAAATATAAGAATTTGTTCCTATCTCGATTATATCACAAGTAGAAAAAAATGTATCTACATTTGGTAGGTAGGTAATCAATTTCAACGTAAAGACTGAAAGCATTTTCTTGAGATTTGGCTTATAGAGAACGTACCTTGGAATAAGCTTCTATCCCAGGTAAAGATTAACTCTTTTGGGAACGCCGGTAAAAGTGTGGAAGCCCTAATAAATTGTGGAAACTGGAAATATACCAAACTAAAATAGATTATGGTAGATGGTAGTTATTTCCGCTCAGCGAGACTGAAATTAGATTTACTTAACTAATCAAAACACAATGGCAACTGAAAAACCATAATTTTTAGAATTATTACTTATTTATTCTATGTAAAATCGTAACGTAAAACTATCGTAAAATGATAAACATATATACAGCGCCATCTCGTGGCGGGTAGCAATATTAAAGTAGTGCTATTTACTGCCATCTAGCTTTTAAAACTGGAATCATTTACTGCCATCTAGCTGTGATAAGTTGGACCATAAATGCAACTTCGCGGCATTCTGTCTACAGAATTCAATCTCTAAAAAGGTTTTCACGAAATTAAAAACAAACTATATGCTTTTATAATATAAAGTAAATTATGAAATAAACAATCACTATAAGGGTGCGTCCTCATTAGCGATATCCGAGAGCTATCCGCTGACTGACTCTGAGCGGCGACGGGCGCCGGCGTATCAGTCGCTAACTGAATATATTATGTATGGATGGCGAGCATCTTTCGCTGTGATTCAGCCGCTCGCTCACGATGAGTCGGCAAGTAAAACGTTGCAAACTGCATAAGTACATTACGCGCCGTATAGACACTCCATTTAAAAATTATAGGAAGGCAAACTGGAAGCAAACAGTCTGCTGCTAACTGTGAGCCTAGTGAGGACGTGCCCTAAAGAAAGAATAAACGAAACAGTAACTTTATGGTAAGGAGGAGTACCTACCTCTATGGTCATTATTAGGATGAACTTCTTACACGTCTTCTTGACACAAACTTTCCATCAACCTTCTATCAACTCCAATAACTTGTCAAAACAAAGTTATCACAAAAATATCTATACAAACAAACAAAATCACTACAATGTCTTCGCGATCCTTAATCTGAGAACATGATACTAAATGGCGAGGCCTATACCACATGGCTATCAGCGAGACTTATCTAAAATCGACGAGGAAATCAAGCCTAAGGAAACCAGCTCTATCTTCGATATAACCGTTGATAGTATTCGAAATAATTCAAGTAGGAACTTATTGCTTGGGACGGCTACCGGCTGGCTTGCCGGCGTGACCGTGGTAAAGGTTGGTAAGGTTGCCGCTTTCGGTCTTGGAGGCGGAATAATTATTCTCCACTTCGCGAGTGAGTATGGTTACGTAAATGTCAACTGGGATAGAATAAAAGATGCTGTAGTCGGCAGCCAGGTGTGGATGGAGAAGATCTTTCAGTACATGAAGAATAATAGTTGTTTGTCGGTAGGTTTTATCGGCGGATTCTTCTTTGGTGTTGCCTCATCTTAATGTTAGGTGTTAAATAAACTTATTAAGAGTTTGTTGAGTTTTACTTCTGGCTAGCTTATGTGCATTATTACCTACTTACCTTCTAATATATAAAATTCTAGTGTATTTTTTTTGTATATTTGGTAGATCTGAGAATACTAGAAATATTTTATATGGCAAAACAACGTTTGCCGGGTCAGCTTGTAGAACAATTAGAAACGTTTACAGAGCTTAGCGACAGAAATAGAATAATATGTAAGTTAGCTGAACATCCGAAACCGTCGAGCTAGTCCAAAAGAGTTTTTTTTCATGTCAAATGGATACAAGAAAGCATTGGTCCTGATGGTAATTGATTACCGCCGCCTATGGACGCTGGTATGGCGACTTGACGACCTTGAATTATTTTTCTGAAGAACCTCAAAATATCGTAGCGCCCTGAGTAAAAACCATAATGGCAAGCTCATTCCATATCCGAATGGTCCGCAGTAGGAACGTCCGATTGAATCGTGGGGACGTGGGGAGTCAATTGCAACTTTTGACGTTCATAAGTGCCTTATCAGGGCCTAAACTGAATAAATGACGTTTGAGTTTTCAAGCATCTGTTAGTGTATTCCATCAGCTGCTTGAGAGCCTGTTCCTTTCTAGGCTTTGTAATCTCAGTGGATTCGACGAGTAGTTTTGAAACTGAAGATAAGTACTTATGTTATCTATACCTAACTAACTAGGTATATAGGTAAGAGTACGACTCCAATAGTAAGTATACAGGAAATACACAGACTCGAATACTCATCGCCATTGGAAGTGCCGGCACAGACATCATTTATACTAATAATAAAGCTGAAGAGTTTGTTTGAACGCGCTAATCTCTGGAGTTACTGGTCCGATTTGAAAAATTATTTCACTAATAGGGAGCTCCATTATCCCTGAAGGTTAAAGGCTTCCCGGAAACGCGAGTGAAACCGTGGGGAACAGCTATTTTACTTTCTTATAGGTAACAAAAGTAAAGAAGTTTATCCAGTCTGGCGTCGCTGTCTGTATTTGGCCCAACAATTTTTTTGGCATATGGCCTTTGTTTATAACAAGTAGCTTTTATTATTTTTAAATGTTATTTAAATTTCAACCTTGACAGGAAAATATAAGAATTATAATAATAACGTTTTTAAAGTCAATAAGTACAAGATTCGCCTGCAAAAGAGTTGCTTTTCACGACTTTCCTAGATTTTCATTTTATTTGACAGCGCCGGCAGAATGGTTAAGTAAACTCTATCCAGGTAGGTACGCTACCTACCTTTACCTACTAATAAAATTAGAAAGATTTTTAGCCAGAAACATGGTTAAAAAAGACTAGCTTCCACCCCGCGGTTTCACCCGCGGCCCCGTGTGATCTTACGTTTTCCCGGGATAAAAGGTAGCCTATAGGTTATTCCATATCTATCTATGTGCCAAGTTTCATCCAAATCCATTAGTTTTTACGTGAAAGAGTAACAAACATACATCCATACTCACAAACTTTCGCATTTGTAATATTAGTTGGATAGTAGGGCAATCTTAGCCTTATTAGTAAGGCAATTAATCACTACTTACGTCATAGTGCGTTCGTGTTGCACGTGTTCGCGGAAACGACGGAACACTACGCCCTGAAGCCAAAAGTCCTCCTCAAAGACGAGGTGCAGAAAACATTGGAACCCGCACCTCCAACGCCCTGAAGTTGACGTGGCGGGACGATTCCAGCAGCTGAACTCTCGGCGTGTAGGTTGGACTATCTCACAATGATGAATGATGGCGTAAGGCCTGAGGTAGCTTATGAGTTAGGTAGCGGAAACACCCGTCAGTACCTACTTGGTGACAGACTTTTAACTTGAAACGTTGGTTGGTATTAGGCGAATGATTTTCAAATTGCGTTTGTTTGGTTGTCGTCACGGGTGTTGAGACGGGTAAGTAAATATAAAATATCGTATTAATCTTATGGGGCAGAAAGGTTCTCGAGTAGCGACCACGAACCGGAAGACGCAGCGTGGGCAGGCCCCCCACAAGGTGGACCGACGATCTTGTTAGGGTCGCGGGAAACCGCTGGATGCGGGTAGCGCAAGACCGGCCATCGTGGAGATCCTTGGGGGAGGCCTTTATCCAGCAGTGGACGTCTTTCGACTGATATGATGATGATTAATCTTGGATTGGAAATTAAATTGACGATTTGTGGATAGATATTATACTTAATTATTTGTTATAGAAAATTTAGGATACGTTTCAAGATTTGAAAAGATAGTGCCTGCTTACCTATACGCAAATACAATTGAAATTTGTTACGGCTAAAAGGCGAAGAGCGGTTACCTAAATTTAACCAACTGCTTTAACCGGCTAGAACTAGGTAACCGCACTTCACCTTTTAGCCGTATCATATACCCACATTTCATTTGGTTCTTCTATCTACGTGTAGGTAGGTACGTAATATAATATTATCTCTGTGGTACTTAGGTATTACTCGTATTATAAATGTGAAAGTTTGTAAGAATGTGAGGCCATGTAGGTAGGTAGATGCTTGTTATTCTTTCAAGCAAAAACGACTGAACAGATTGTGATTAAATTCAGCACTTAGATATTATACCCTGGAATAATATATAGGCCACTTTTTAACCTGAAAACGGGCGAACAGCTTGTAAATCATAGCTGGCGAGACCACCTATCACGCTGCATGCAGGTCGGAGGAAATAGTAGGTATTGCAAGGTTACCTTGAAGGTATGTATCAATATTAATAAAATATGGACCATGATATGTAGGTATACGATGTGGAATGAGCTTCTCATTACGAACATGGGTGAATCTCTAAAAAGTTCGTGAAAAAAGCTCTGCGAGGTCGGCAACACTCTGGCAAAACTTCTGAAAATGTACACAAGATGGCAGTAGGTGACATGAGGGCCTGCTCCGAAAAACGATACACGATAGTTCGATCATCGTTGTCAAATTACTAACCAATAGAATTTCAGCAGACTGACGAGACGGTAATTTTGTTAAGGTGGAGGCGTCGGTTGGAGCGATTCAAATTTTATCACGTTTTTTGCAAATTGTAGCTCAGTTATAGGTCGTAAGTTATCAGCATCTTATTTGCGACAAGAATGATAGTATATTTACTGATTAATAACAAAAGAAATCATCAACATATTCCTCCTAACTATTACCATAGAATAAATAATATACTGCTATTAACATTCTTTGACCGTAGTCACTTTGACGATGACCGATCTCCCTCGGTTGGTTATGGTTACGGTTAAAATTTTAGTTAAAGTGACACGAGCAACCGAGTTTGCTTTCTTTCGGCGGTTAAAGTTAACTATAACAGTAACCTAACTAGATCTTACCAAGAGGGGGAGCCAGGAGACTCATATCATAGCACAGGGAAACCTAGTTTGGGCTCCTGTCTCCCACATTTAATTGTATGCACTAGGTACTATGTCTAGTAATTGTTTCTTTTCTATTTTATGTGGGAGTGAATGAATAAAATTTAAAACAATTAAAACAACAAAAGCTATAACGTTACTATTACCGCGATTTATGCAACTGACCCTTAGAATGTCAATTCAATTATTCATACTAAGTACAGAGCTTGGCTTGCTTCACTACCAGGCTACCATGCCTGAGTGGCAGTTACTACATTTTCTTTAGTTTTTTTTCTGCAAGTAGTTTGATGTGCTTATATAGGTAGAATTAGATTATTGGCACATATTCTCTCTTGCCCCCTGTTGTCTAATTTCCAACGTCTTTCGAGATCGCTTTGATCGAACAGTGGATACAATGTCTTATGTAAATTATCTAAAGTCCACTTGAGCTTTATGTAATCCAAAGACAACTCTCGTCACGTAACTTGAGCCAAAATGTAGCTTAAGACAATGTTCTAATGCATTAAATTCCGCTATTCATTCAAATGTATTACGAAATGTTGGAGTTAGTCAATAGCATCCTTGTTTTTGCATGATTTATTTTATTTTCTTGTCACAAAATCGGATAAATTTATTTGGAGTATTATGACTGCAAGAATGAAATATACCTACCTACGTTTTATTTTTTTATTAAATATAAAAGCACGACACTTCGATGAATCAAGTTGTATATAAATACCTAATTTCAGAAAGTAATGGTATTGTCTTAAATTGCAATATTTGTTAGTACACACGGCCACAGATCAAGCTACACATTTTTGTTGCAAAATAGCGCCTATTACAACCGCATAAGGTGCCGCAGTGTGTAGCTTGATCTGTGGCCGTGTGTACCTATACTAAAAACAGATTGATCACACTAATGTCATATCAATATGTCTGCACTCAATTTAAAGATCCATTTCTAACATAATTCTTTACTTTTACAGCGAGGATCACATTCCCACGACCTGCGACACCAGCTGATCAAGAACGGGTGCCGACAGCCGAGCCCTCGCCAAATTTACCACCAAAGACAGTAGAACCATTCAAACCATCAGAAATTACTTTATTCCCCGAAAAACCTGCTTTTATACCACCAAAGCCCGTGCCACATTCTCCTAAAATATCACCATCGTCCATCCCTAATCCAAACCCTAGTGCGACCGCCACGATGCCGATGGAGCCAGGTTATCCAAACTACGGAAGTTACTTATACTCAATACCTGGATATTCAGCTTTTCAGCCAATATCATATCCAGGATCTGTACAAACGACCCAAGAAACTAATGTTACAGTCCAAAACGAAGTTCCCAAATCTGAATTTATTCCATTCCCAAAGTCAACACCAAAAGAATCTATTGTCGATGGACAATCTAATAAACAAACAGATACAGGTAACCAGTCTAAAGTTGAAGATGCAAGACCACATACAGATTTCGAAGATCACTTCACAACAGAAATAATACCAACTGTATCAGTTACTGAAACAGAGAAATCGAGTGTATCTAAATTAAGTATCACTTCACTGATTCAAGGTTCAGGAGCTACTGTCACTATACCATCACAGTCACCATGTAAAGATGTTAAGAAAAAGCCAGCAGAAAGGTTCAGCTTAAAAACGAGTATACCAATAAGCAAAATCGATATGAAATGTGTAAGCAACCCACCGGATACTATGTTTCAGCACTCAATAAACAAAAAACCTGCATTTCAAACACCCAATCTTAAGATTGATGCTAGTCCAAGAGTAGAAATTCAAAGCAACATAGTGATAAAATCTGCTAACGTAGAACCTGAACCTGTATCCAATATAAAACCGGCTCAAACAACAGGAAACAACAATATTAATACACTGATAAATGCAGCGGAAGCTATAAGCAAATCTGAAAACCAGTTTTGGAACACTGAAGAAAAAGGCAGTGCTAAAGAAACACAAGAATCTGCACCTGTCGTATCAGCCCCTTCACCTTCGACACCAGTCTTCAATTCAATTAATATAGAACCTAAAGTAAATTTTCCAAACAAACCACCGGATGGAAGTTTCAACGAGCAAAAAAACCAAATACTATTTATACAAAATAAACACCCATCTAATCCAAAAATGCTGCTGACCATCCAGCAACAAAATCCACAAGTATTGTTGCAAAGGACAAGTTTTGAGTCAAAAAACTTGCAAGCTCCTTCACGATTGTCGAATCAAAACAAGAAATGTAAAGAAGACGTCGTCGGCGAGAGTACAGCGTCGAAGGTTGTAGCCTTAAAGCGGCTGCACCAAGAGAACTGTGACGAGAACGACTTCGAGAATTTGATAACAGAAAATCAAATATACGGCAATAAGATAGTCGTGAAGGAGAAATCGCAAGGAACCCAACAAGAACAAGATCTGAAAAATAATAATAAAGTGACTGATAAACAAGTTGACACTAAGAACGTTGTGCTACAACCCAATTTCCTATACTTGAGCAATGTTCAGTTCCCTGCTAATTTAATGATGATTAAAAACAACACGAAGATAACTCAGACTAACGATTCAACTAAAGTGATTGTTACGTCGAATGAAAACAAAGTTTTGAGTGAAGTCAACACAATTACCAACACTACTGATGCCAACCCTATAGTAAAAAGTCCAAAAACACAGAACGTAGTTGTCAGCAAAGACATTCACGTGTTGAAATCTAGTAATAATGTGTTACAAACTATCTCAAATAAAAACAATAAGGCAGATCTAGTTTTGCAGACCAATCAAAAGGTGATCATGAGTCCCCAACTAGTTTATCAAGTTCCGATGATTGTTGACAGTGATAATAAACTAAATCATAGAGATTATCCAAAATTCATAGGGCAGAAGGTTGAATACTCGAAGCCAAACGAACAAAAACCAAACGACAAGCTATACATAGCATGCCCTTACCAGATGGACTCGAAGCTTCAACCAAAGATAGTTATAACGAACATAAGACCAAAGGTAACAAAAATCGATGAAATTAGTTCATTAGATATTTATGAGAAACGAAGGCGAATGAGACGATTGAAGTACCTTTCGAATCGTGAGAATAAAGAAGGAAAAACAGAATCGAAAAAAGGACACGAGAAATACGATAATTTGAAAAATATCATAACTCCCAATAAGATGGGAGCTGAGATTTTTAAAGAATTTGTAAATACTAAAGCGGTAACCAATGAAGGAAGCAGTGATAGTGACAGTGACTATGGAGAAGATGAAACAAAAGAATACGCGTCTATAATAAAACAATTCGGGAACGAGAAAGAGAATAATAATGGAAAGGTGGAATTTTTAGCCGGTCTAAGATTAGCTACTCGCGATGCTTACAAAGGTAATAATAAAAGTAAGGTTATAAGGTAAGGTAGTAATTGATAAACTATACATTTAAAATATTCTGATAGTCGCAATTTTGTAGTGGAAATGGTTATTTGTAAATTTCATACTCAAGGTGTAGGTCGGAGTGAAAGATGTAGCAAATTCAATTTAAGGTTGATTTGATTGTCAGGAGTTCCAAATCTATTCCCGTATATAGTTATAACTAATTGTAAATTGTAAATTAAAAATAAATCCGTAATAATCATTCCACAGAAAGAGAACTAGAAATCCAGGAGAAAGTACTCCGAGCTGACGCAGTGGCATCGGCATACATAGCAGCAGGTCGCCTAGATAGACTGTGCAATGATGTCTACCCAGATACAGTTGTACCAACTGCAGAGCTGGTCGAGAGAGTGGACAGATGTGATGTCTTCGTGAAGGAAGATGGGATAGTGCTACAGAGAAAGCATTCGTTCTTATCAGAGCTACAGTTGACGCGAGTTAGTCCACAGTACAAAGAGGGTAATTTTGTAAATATTAACTCAAATATTCTCCTAAAACTTTTATAGAAGTTGGAAAACAGAAGTAGAGATGGGTCGATTGGGTAAGGATGATAGGTTCATAAAAGAGGAGTAAATGTTCCATGGAAGCGATTAATGATAGAAGCAACGTACATATTATGCTGACCTTAAATGACAGGTAGATGTTTTTGATGATTAATTTTGTATTCATTATTGTTTCAGGCTACGAAAGATCATGGCAAGAAATAATAAAGGAAAGAAAACGCCGGTACGGAACCGAAAATTCGAGGAATAAAAATAATATATCAACTACACCTGCTTCTAATGGAGATTTTGACCCAAACAATACATTACAATTATTGACTGAAATCAAGAAATGCGTTAACGATACCAACAACCTAATAAAAAAGCGACTGGATTCATTCTGCGACGAGTATTCTAACGAGTACAGCATACGAGCACTAGCTGAAAAGAACTTTTCCGAACTAGACCGCCTCTCCAAAATGGCGGATAAGAGTGTTAAGTTATTCAGTGGTCAAAACACTAGAAAAAGAGATCTGAATCCAGGTTTCGACAGCGAGAATATAAAAAAACCAGTGTTTAAATGCGAGCCGTCCGTTAATAACTATCCTAAGATAAATATACCGAATTATTCTAAGATAGTATCTCTGAAGCAGCATGAGAATAGTCCTGAAGTGTTAACGAAAGTGACGTGTGTCGAAGATCAGATCTTGACGATACAAGAAGATGAACCCGTAGTGATCACATGTGAAGAGAGAACCAAGGAGGTCAGTTGTCAAGCAAACGATGACACGTGGCCAGGCTTCGAAGCTATTAGGAAGAGTTTTAAAGAATTTGATTCAGGTGAGTAATTCTGTTAATAATTCGATAACTTCCTCGAGTTAGGTATACGAAATAGTTAGGAGTAAATACTATACTTCAGGTATACCTCATCCTCATGCTCATCAGTATTGTATCTTATGTGGTTTGGAGGTTCCTTGACATTTTTTTCTTCTTGAAAAAAGTTTCTTTAATTTTAGTTATTTATTAACATCCTAGACTTGTCCTCCATATTACATAATAGATCTCACATTATGACAAACCAGTGGGTAGTCTGTCTTAATAACGATGTATTCTAAATTCCAGCTCGAAAAAAGGAGATAAGTGAGCTCCACAGACGCAATACGGCGCTACGTGTAGAGGGCGCATTGATCACTCGCGCCGCCTCACGCGACTCGGACCGTGCGCGTGCGCTTCTCGCCGAGCGACAGAACCTAGCCCTCGAGGAGAACCGGCTTACACTCTCCATACAAAAGCTTTATGCAGCTATCGATGCTGTTAGGAAGTGTTAGATTGTTTTTTCAAGGTAATATGTAAATAAAAAATGAGTGGCATCTTCTGGACACTTGATTGGAACGGAGTTCTTATAAAAATTACAAAACTCTTAGGTATCGAAACCATAGGTCGTTTAAAAAAGGCACAACGCCATCTATTGATATTAGTTTGTACTACTGCTAATATCAATAGTTAAGGGTCTTCATCGACCAGTTAATGAGACCCCTAGGTCAAATATATAACAAAGTACTCTGTGCCCTAGGTGTCGGTTTTTGGCGTTAGTCTATTATCTATGTTACATATTATTATGGTTTGGTCTCAAATCAAATCAAATCAAAAATCATTTATTCAGTTTAGGCCCTAATAAGGCACTTATGAATGTCAAAAATTACAGTTTTACAATAGACTCTACTACCGGTTCGGAATACACTTGAACTGAGAAGACTCCGGCAAGAAACTCAGCAAGGCTTCTTTTTTTGGTGGATCTTTTTGGTGGTAACCCCTCAGCCCTCAAACGACATAAGGAAATCCGTTCCAATATTATGAAACCTATGTAAGTAGGTACCTACATAAATAAACAATTGGAAAATGAAATCACTGTCTGACTTTAATCTAAATTTTCAAATTGTCAATTTATTTAAAAAAAATGTTAATTAAAAAAAAAATTATGGTATGAAATGTAAGTGTTAAACACTACATTGTACAGTCTGTAATTAATATAGATTAAATATTTATAACATTAAAATCTTAAGTAAGCTCTGTACAATATTTTAAGTAGCTCGGTCTAGAGATGTGTGCAATAGAAACAAAAGGATTTATTTAACCAGTGGTAAGGTAACCAAAATTGAGTAAGTACCTATATAGAATGTAAATTGTACAAAATCTAAAGTTAATATTATATCAAATTATTTATGTACTAGTTTCCGGCCGGTTTCACCCAGGGATTTATTTATTTAGGTATATACACACAAAGAGTAAAGAGTTAGATTTATGATTTCCCGGGGTAAAGAGTATTCTTTATGTTATTCCAGGGTATGATCTATCTATGTGCCAAGTTTCATCAAAATCAGTTCAGTCGATGTGCGATTTAATGACAGATATACTAGTACATAATATTAGTAGCATATTGAACAGAAAAAAAGTTAATTATTAAATAAAAATTAACAAATCGATAAAAAATATGTTTTCAATTAGTTCAGCGCCCCTAGCGGGCTCTTCAGGAAACATGGTTCATTTTTATGTAGCCTATTTTAGGTTCTTTTGTATTATTTATTAATATAAGCACTATGTAATGGTGAAAAAGTAATATATAAGTAAATATAGCAATAGTGAAATAGGTAGGTACTTAGGTATTAAAAAATATTTTCCCGTAAGTATCCATAAAAAGATCTCATTTCGATAAATAAAATGTGAATATTACCAGAGACACTGTTGTTGTTTCATTTCAACGAAAACCAGACGCAAAACTTTTAAGAAAAAAATAGAACCGCCTTCAAAAATACTGAAAAGCATCACGGCACTTAAGAAAACCTATTTTTTTATAACTATTCCTCGTCATATATTCTCTAGTTTAACTTCTCATTTACAAATCTCTTGCAACAAAGAACTCAAAGAAAACCATAATTTGGAATCATCCACCTACCTACTATTTGTATGCAGTATATTTTTTACTCTATTCTACTATCCACCAGCCTACCATGCGAATTTTACATTGTGCGCTCCTACCTTACCTACTCTCTCTCACACCAAGCCAAACGGGGTATGCTGCCTCGCATGTTAAAACTATAATAATGTTTATTTCTCGTAAACTACAAAATTAATTGAAAAACCGGTGGACAAAATCTTAACGTATATTATTACCTTTAAGGTTAATTTCGAGACGTTGCACAATGAGGTAGCCTATACGAATTTTGGCACGAGAAAAGGATGGGTAGGTCTGTAGTCTGTACCTACCGTAGGAAATCCGTGTGGATTTCCTATTTTATATCTCTCGATTCATAAACTTATTCGATTTTCGACAAAAATAAAGATCAAATACTACCGAGACTACCGACCTATATATATTTATCACTACTTTTGTAATTGAAAACTGCAAATTTCGTCTGGTAGCCTCATAAATAAGCACTAGGACTAATTAGACACTGACCTTTGTGATGAGTCCGTCGGTTTCTGGAAACTTTTCTGTCAAATCAAGCCCTTGCACCAGTAAATAGCTCACTTGCAGTCCATTCTATTATTAGTACAATAGACTCTACCACCGGTTCGGAATACACTTGAACTGAGAAGACTCCGGCAAGAAACTCAGCAAGGCTTCTTTTTGTGGTTCTTGACCAACTGCAGTCACGAGAGTCGGTCATAGACTGCCCGCGAAAGAAGGAGGTAGGTCATGATAAATATTAGAGAGAATGAGGATAAATTGGAGGTAGGATAGAAAATTTTGCATGGCCAGTTTACTGGTACACACGGCCACAGATCATGCTACACATTTTTGTTGCAAAATAGCGCGTATTTCAGCCGCATAAGGTGCCGCAGTGTATCGAGGACAACGGTGAAAGCTTTGGGTAGCCCGCAAAATTCAAATTTTATTACGTTTTTGCTAATTGTAGCTCAGTTATAGGTCGTAACTTTGTCAACATGTATTTTGAAGTGAGGGAAAAAACACGTTTTCATGAAGTCTCAAACATACTTGTTAGATCATTTATTCAGTATATATATCATGTAGTTGTCTATAGTACAAGCTATGCTTAGTTTGGGATCAAATAACCGTGTGGAGAATTTCCCAGGATATATATTATTAAAAATATATTTTAATACCCGATAATAAAATACATAATAAATAAATAAATCTCTTAATTTATTTTAAATTATTCAGAGAAATAATTGCCATAAACAATATAATTGCTTTTCAAGAAGGTATAATATTATATGATATTAGTAATATTATTAAGTATACTAATTATTAATAATTAGACCAATTAATAAATTATACTTCATAGGGTTGTCAATTCTTAGCTAGCCTTGTCGATGCAACACAGGGCTGTCCCACCCGCGATGAGCACCATACCGAGAATCGAACCTGGAACACCAGCATTACCATAGCATGTTATTTTATGACAAAGATCAAAAACAGCATCACCAAAGTATAATTTTAATATGAACAAACGGCTACAGATCAGACTATACCTTTTTGTTGCAAAATAGCTCCTATTACAACCGCATATGATGCCGCAGTGTTTACCTTGAATTGACGTCGTCCGAACAAGATGTTTATTTACAATAATATGTTTATTTATAGTACGGAACCCTACTATCCGTGCTAGTGTTGTAGCTTGGTGTGACAGTAGCCCCAGAGATATGAAAATGAGCCTTATATCTTTGCAATAAAGTTCATCTGTTTAATCTATGATTCAGCAATGTCTTGATGGTTAATTAAAAATGAATAGGGATGTACCTGTATCGAGTGGTTGGTCTGTGCCTAGTGCGGCGCCCGTGAGCGCAGTGAAGAGAAACGCGAGGCTGTTCGCGGTGGGGACCGCCACGGAAAGTGGCGCCACTTGCACCGCCCAGAGGTACACTACCGACCCACACTGATTCACTAGCCACGGCAACACGTACTGCACCACGAATTATTTTATGTGTATACAGGGTAATTTATAAGTAGGTAGCCTATGGTCAGTGCCGGTTTTAGTTCTACCAGCACCCTGGGCGAGATGTGATACCCCCCCCCCCCCCCCCTTCTCCCGCCAACAAAAGGGATTTTAAGCCATTATAGCCATTTTATCTTTAGACTTGAGAATTTATTTATTTATTTAGACTCGAGATAGCAGGACTCGCTCATGAGCGACCGGAAATAAAGGTGGGCCTGGCGCCCCTTTACATCTGGCGCCCTGGGCAATCGCCCTACCGCGCCCTACCCTAACGCCGGTACTGCCTATGGTATCCTACAGTGTTTTATGGGTAAGTCTCATCAATATGAAACACATTTTTATACTAAAGGTTAGCACATTTTTAGGGTTCTGGAACTCAAAAGAAAAACAAACTAAACCCTTAAACGATCACTATCGTGTGTCTGTCTGTCTGTTGAAAAAAGTTTTGCAAACTATATTGTGGGACATATCAAATGAAAAGGCTCGCTTTGAGGATCTCAATTATAATTTTATGATATAGTTTTGAAGTTATTTAAGAATATAATTTGAAAAAAATACACAAAATAGTTATTTACAGGAAAATCTATACGAAGTCTAAGGTATTTAGAGTAACATAGGAAATTACGGAACCCTCGGTGCGGTTGTTGCACTAGTCCGGTTTTATTTGTACTAGAGGGCAAATTAGCAATATTTTTTTTTAATTTTGCGTTTTCAGTGTTGGCCCCATCATAGTAAAAGTTGTTCAGCATGTCATAGCCAACATAGATTTATCTAAGACAATTTTAAAGCATCCACCCGTAGGTATGTATATTTTTGTACCTAGATACCTAAATATTATGACATAATATATGAAAATTCATCCCGTAAGGAGTAAAATAGGGTCGCGATTAACTAGCTTCCCGCGATCCCACTATTTAACCCCCTTAGAGGTTGAATTTACAAAAATCCTTAGCAGATGTTTACGTGCCAATAGCTATCTGCATGCCTTTCAGCCCGATCCGTCCAGTGGTTTGAGCTGTGCGTTGATAGATCAGTCAGTCAGTAACGTTTTCCATTTTTAAATTAAGGTATGATATGCACTTACCCGCCAGTTACCCAGCAAGAAGACTACCTCAGCCCAGGCCTGCCCCGCCCAGGTGTTGGCTCGCACGTCACGCAGCCCCTTGGTACCCTGCCGGATGAATGGGTTCGTGCAACCCCACAGCACCCCAGTCAGTACTAGGAGACCTGGAAGGCCATATCATGAATTTCACTTTAGCTCAGATCGAAGCTGACAAAGCTCGTAAAAGTACAAAACACACTACACAAAACCTATTACGCTATCGTCCTCGACGGCGACGACCGTCGCGACGTCCCACTCATTCTCGTCCCGTTCAAGCGGCCCGAACTGCCACCAGTAATCCGACCGCCCCCAATAACTCGTACTAAGCCCTCCCCAGTAACGCCCTGAGCCGAGGTTCGTACCCTATTCGGGGGTGCCTTCAGGCGTGGTTACCTAAATGTTCGGTTGAGAGCCCTCCGCGCTCGCAATCGTTTGGGGTCGTGGGCAATCGGAGCGGTCCCTGAGTGACCTCAAAGAGGACGATGGATTGCTGTGATCATGACTCATCATGCGATAGTACAGAGAGGGTGCTGGGGGTTAGTACAGAATAAAAGTATTATTAAAAAAAATATGTATATAAACTTTATTATTGTGTTGAATAAACATCTCATAGCTATGTATAGGTATCTCATAGGTACTTATTTTATAATTTCACATAATGAGCTAAATTCTTAGTGCTAAAACATACTTATGTAAAAACCGGATTATATGCATATATCAAATTTTTTATGTTGCATATAATCCGGTCTTTGATAAGTAGTGAACTTCTACTCCCATGTTTTATTAATTGGCCTTATTTTTTCAATCTACGATAATTTAATTGATACAATCATACAGATAGCTGACTTATCATAGATAGATTTAAAATCATTAATCAGTATAGACCATTATCTCTTATCATTATGAAGAGGCAGTCTGATAATAATTTTAAGTCAATATTGAAATCAGCCATTGGTGTCGATTCTGTTGTTTACGAACTTAACTAATATTAGACAAGTCACCTCTCTTTCAAGTTAACCTTATTGAAAAAAGACAGAACATTTTTAATGCTGTCAGTTTAGTCCATGCCGTACGGGTAAATAGTCGTGACCAATAAAGATCGCGCTTAAATTCACGTTGAAATCGGATCGGATTAAACTGACAGGACTAAAATATCTTGCATCCTTTTCTTATATTTACTATTTTTTTTTTTTTAATTTTGGCATCACACTTCGTTTATTTTGCCAGTGTCAAGTTGAGCAATGTAGGTATTTTTATATTCTTCATGTATAAAATTCTCGTCAATCGTCAAGTTTCAAAGTTCTAGTCATGTTAAATCTTCTTCGAGTCATGGTCAGTCAGTTTAGTTAGGTTTTAGTACGATGGTAGCCGTTCTACTAAAACTTTTCATGAACTTCTTGAGACAACTTGAAAAGCCACTATACACAAAATACACGATTTTATGAAAATAAAACGAAAACGCAACGTCACTTCGCAAGTTCCCGCCAAAAAGTCATATTTACTATTAGAAAGAGATATAGTGAGATTACATTTATTTAGTTCGTAAACAACAAAATCGGCACCATTAGGCCACACTTCGTTGCTTAAACATGAAACGCGTAATAGCCATGAAAAGACAATCAATGAATCATTTTGGTTGCGAAAAACTACACCGTAAAATCGTTCTACTGTCTGGTTATTATTATATTATAGATAACTAATTTGTTTCAGCGCTGTAGCAAATATTAAAAAAATGGAGCATGATCTTTGGGGCCGTTCAAGTATTACGTTAGGCACTATGGGGGGTGAGGGGGGGGGGTCTTTGTTTTGCTTATTTTGGATGACATGGGGGGTAGGGGAGTCTACATGATGATTACGTCATCGGTAGTTATTTACTTTTTTACACGAATGGCAACCCTCACATTGTCTATGCTTGAAAACGAAACGCATTTTAGGGGATTCCCGCAAATATAAACGCATACGTATTTTTATTTGAAAAATGTTTACGTAAGCATGGGGGGAGGGGGTAAGAGCTTTGCTTACTTTTGCTGACAAGGGGCGTAATATTTTAACGGCCCCTTTGCTTAGTATATATGCTACATAAGCACAACTACTTAAACATTTTTTTAGAGATCATCAGTCTCCATTGTTTCAAATGTGTTGTTAGAGAGTGTAATGACTTTTAAACAATATAATGAAAAGAACGAATACATAAGTATCTACTTAATCTAATCTAATATAAAATAAAGTATAAAAAAATATAATGTACCCTAAATCACCATTAAAAACTATGAAACTAACAAATATATTACACATAGTAACATGCTATCATTTCATTAAAAATAATTCTAAAACAATTTTTGGCCAAGTTCCAAATAAAGAGATCAGTTTTTGATAAAAACATTGCACAAATATACTTTTTTTTACTTTTACTTACTTTCACATTGTACAGCCAGCAATATAAGTCGCTTAACAAATAATGTATACAACATAGAAATTTATAGTTAGATTTTTAAAAATTCTGCGTACTTTAGCTATCCTTTTATGTATAAACAAAGTGTACAATTTTGATAATTAAGATTCGTTCAGCTATTTATTTTGCTGACTGTACCAATAGGGCAAATAAATTGTATAAAATAAAAAAAAATAGAAATACAAATAAAAATGGTACTTAGATTATTTACAGTCCAATTTTAACACCAGGTCTCATAGGCTTGACATCTACAAAAGTAATGTGATTTACATCTACCCACTCTACAAACTCTTTGGACAATGCTACCACTACTTCCATCATCAAAATACAATCATTCTCAGCACGATGAGCTTCAATTGCTTCCCTTTTCATGACCCTTTTATACAGCTCTTTTAACTTGTAAGACTCGGCAGGTTTCGGTTTATCGCCCCATGGAAACTTTGGAAATTTGAGCCTCTTTCTGCAGTTTTTAGGTCTATATGGGACAGAATTGGTGTTCCGTTTAGGTGTTGTTTCATTTACAGCTTGCATTGAAGTAAAGTTTTCACTACAATTTATTAAAATGTTATCTTCAGTATGGGATAATTCTTCAGTTGATGACTCTGGAACATTCTGTGCGTTTATTTGCACTACGGCATCATCCAATGCACTATTTGTAGATATATTATTGTTTATTAATACTCCTTTAATTTGTTGCTCAAGTATATCGTAACAAGCATGGTAAGCGTCTGCGCACAGCAAGTCGTCAAAGAAGCTAGTTTTTAATTTCTCTACTTGTGCTTTTAGTATTGGGTAATCAAAATATAGTCCATTGTATGCAATCAAACATACCGGTTTAGCGAGCAAACCCAGAAATGAGTTTATACTATTGAAAACGTCCATGTTAAATGGACTCTCAAATTCGAGGAGGTCATTACAGAGTCCTGTGATTTTAGAACTTTCAGGCGCAATCATTTTGCATGGATTGATACACAAGGTTAGTTTATGCTGCACACGCGGCACTGCCCCATTCCTGGTGTCCAACAAATGCTCCCTTTTGATGGCGATCAAACTTATTTCCGTAATCCTCGTTTTGTTCAAATCAAACTCCGGCAAACTGGTGGTTTCCAAGTCGAGGAACACGTAAGTGGTGATTCGAACCATGATTCAAACTAGCACAGCACCAAATAGACGACACACAACAGCAATAACTGTAACCTAACTCAAAATATTTGCATAAATTAGTTTATGCGGTCTTTTATTACCGATGTGAGCCGCGTCAGTTAAATGAGCCTTACCTAAAGCTTGCAGCATATTGAGTGAATCAATGATGAATCATCTCGTCGTAACATCCAAGTTCTTTAATTATTCCGTAATTAGCACTAATTTTAATCAGGCTTATCAGTAGACGGTAACTTCTACATTTTCAATAATTTTGTCCATGGATAAAAATACTTGGAAGTTTTAGTGAAATAACTAATTAAAATATTAGCTATTCTTAAACATACTAAATGCATTTCAGTAAAAAATCAGAAAGAAACCAACAAAATACATAGGCAAACAAAACAAAAATTGAATGAAATTATTAAAACAACATCAAAGATGTCAAAATTGACAAACTCAAAAATAAAACGTAGTGTTTATATCCTCCACAGACCAATAAGGGGATACTGATATCCTCTTTGAAATAAAATAAAATCAGTATTGCCAGATTGTATTGGCTTGGCATTCGCATTCCATTTCCCCGAAAATCTAATCCAGCCCAGCCAGCCAGCGTAATAATCGGGTTTTGGAAAAATATCTCCTAAAACAGGCAAAATATTTATATAATTACGCGTTTTGGATACTCGTAAGAAATTTGAAGTTACTTAGCAGATACTCGCAATCAAACCATTACTTACGGTTTTATCGCATCACACGAGTACTTTGTTATTTATCGCATTCAGTCAGATCGTAGACATATATTTTTAACTTTGCTTTTCTCAAATTAGTTACTAATTTAGTAATAAATACCCGCAATTCCGATTCTTTAGGTAGGTATCTATTTATGTTTATTTATTTTTTATAGATACAAGTGCGCCATTGAAGTGACATGAAATGATTACCTGTAAAATGGCTTTTCATGTTATCCCAAAAAGTCCGTGTATAATTTTATTAGAACTGCTACATTCTACTAACTAACTGAACTGAAACTGACTGACTATAACTTGAGGGTGATTTAACATAACTTGAACTTGACGAGGAATTACGCGAGAAATAAATACACGAAGAATATAACATGACAAATATACATGACGTACTCCACTTGATACTGGCAAAATACACAAAGTTGCCAAAAAGAACTCACTCTGTTTATTTTGCCAGTGTCAAGTTCAGCAATGTATTTAATTTCTTTCAATTTATTTTCTTTCTGTCAACGTTATAATTTTCAAGTCGTAGTCAAGAAGACTTTTTAGCGGGAACATTCAAAGTGATGTTGCGAGTTTCCATACGTATTAATTCCATGTGTGCAAAAAAAATGACAGACCACTATAAATAGATACAAAAACAACAATTTCATCATAAACATTTATTACCTAAGTTCTAAGTACAATAAACCAAAATCAACAATTTAAAAAGTGCTATCTAAAGTACCTATCATTAAAATGGACGTACTCATTATTACTTTTGCAGACAACAGTCTACATAATTTGATAGTTATTATATATAAAAAAAAAACATTTAAAATCGCAAAGTAACCCAACTTATACAGTACCTATCTTGAATGTGTCAATTAATAGGGGTCGATTTTTAGACCTCGTAATCCCCAAAATCAGTTTTCGTTTATGTCAACCCCTGGGAAACCGATATCGACCCCAAGGGGTACATATCGGTTTGCGACCACGACCACTTTGGGAATCCCTGCTCTATACGAACTGGTACAGCGCCTCTCGCGGAATACATGGAACTAATTTCTGCAATACAAAATTATTGTAATAAACGCAAACTTAATAGTAAGCGTTATCTAACGTAAATTCTTTACACTCGGGGTACATGTAATGTAACTATGTTGTGCAATGAAGCACTAAGATTTATGAATATGGAGTTACCAAAACCATAGAATCCAAAACGTAAATAAGTTGTCCGAAAACCATATTCAAATATGGATTGAATTGAAACGCACACACAGACCCCACCCCACCCCCCACGTCACCCCACAGATAGCAACGTGAATGCGAGTAATGTACATACAATAATTATTATTTATTTTTAAATATTTAATTAACTACCTAACGACAGTACAGAAATCTATACAGTATTGTAACTCTGCCCAATCTTGGAAATAAATTACCTACAGCCGCGCGATACGTAAACACGCGTTATTGCTAACCGCCATACTGTAGGCGTTTAATTTCATCTACCTAATTCAGTTTCATTCTAGTTTTGTGATTACATATATTATTATATATTTGTTATTTAAAATTATGAAATTCGTTGTGAATGAATTAGGATTCTAGCAACTAAAAGCAGCACAATACAGTCTATAAATAAATAAATATCCTGGGACATTCTTCACATATGGTTAACTGATCCCAAACTAAGCAGAGCTTGTACTATGGAAACCTGATAACTAATATTACTACATATACTACTTTTTTTTTGTAAATACATACATATATAGATAATTATACCCAGACTCAGGACAAACAGACATGTTCATGCACACAAATGTTTGTCCTGGATGGGAATCGAACCCACGACCAGCGGCGCTACAGGTAGTGTCTCAACCAAATGGCTTGTCTATAATTTGCTCTTTGCCATATATAATCAAATATTCACATATCGAACGCTTACTGCTTACAAAAACATCACTCCGTTCGTTCGTCACTGCGGCGCATTCGCGACCAGTTGTGTTGTTTACCGTGTGTATAATATACTGAACTCGAGGGACTACGTAGGTATCACTATCACTCGCGTTCCGACCATTTGTATGAAGTTGGAATACTGTATAGAATACTTTACTGTGACCTAACATACAATCATATTTGGTCTACTAAGGCTATTCAAGTTAAATTACTTATTAGATATAATTTTGGCCTACTATCAAAGTAAATAAATAAATCACTATAGACATACAATAAAATCCTGGACGGAGTTTCAGGTATACAATTTACTTTGTAGCTTAGTGCGGGTGACAGTAGCCAGAGATATGAAAATGAGCCTTAAATGTCATTACAATTAAGTTCATCTATCTATGATTCAGTATAAGTAGATTCAGACACCTATGCCAATTAATCCAACACAGGGATTCCCAAAGTAGTTTCTCAGGGTCGACATAAACGAAAACTGATTTTGGTGGTCGACGAGGTCTAATCGACCCCTATTAATTATCACAAGTACTTTGTGTTACTTTGCGATTTTTAATGTGTATTAATAATTATTAATTACACATGATATTTACTGAATTATGTCTATTTATTTTGTAAAATTTTGGTGAGAAAATTATGTCAAGTTTACGCACTTAACTAACTGCAAAGTTGTTAAATTGGTAAGTATTTTTTATCAATAATAGGAATAAACCTAGAGATAGGATTTTTAAAGTAATTTGGTATCAGTTCATTTTGGAAAAGGGGTCTCTTGGCAAAAATACATAGTTTGGGAATCCCTAAACTACACTATTATAAATGGAATCCTTGGGATAACACATTCTGGTCCCAGTTGTTAGGACTATTCAATATGCCAGTTTTCATTTTAAATGCCTATAGATACCATCCAATTTTTTTTTGTATGTCTATGGTGGTCTTGAAAATGGTTGTGTAAATTGTGCATTTAAATAACTCTTATGTTCTCTCATACATAAAGTATATAATAGAGAGCCGCTGACACCACAACAAGTGAAGAGAACACCGGTAGCCAATATTTCTGTACTAAATTCCTATTATCTCTTGCCATGACTAATTTCTTCTCTTTATATTTCTTTTTCTTTCCACTTAATTTCCACTCGTATTCAGCCAATTCTTTTCTATTCCTCTCTTCTTCTAACTCTGCAAGTCTCTTCTCTTCTTTTTCTTTTTCAAGTTTGATAGCTATTTTCTTTGCTTCACAACTATTATCGCATTCAATTTTCACTTCACCATTTCTAAGTGAATTACAGGCGGCTTCCCTCTTTAAATTGCTGCAAGGACAATATACTTTGGTCTTCTTAGTACATACTTGGTTACCGCATGGTCCTGAATGACAGGTGTTACGGCAGCGATGCCCACATTCCAAGTTCTTTGGACATTGCTGCTTGCATGATAGCATTTCTTCAGTGGCCGATGAGTACTCTCGACAACGTAGATATAGTTCTGTTATCCCACAGTGGCAGGTTATTCGTTCAAACACATCACACGGTGGGCACGGACCTGGATGACATGCTTTCAGTGCACACTTATGCACACATTTCACAGGACGGGCAACTAAACATTCCTTGTTACACGGTTTACAGTTGTAAGGAGTATTAGGATATGCCGGGTCAGCATTGTAAAGGTGGCAGAGCAGTGAGCAGTTGTGGTTACCACAAGGCAGTGGACGTCCACATTCTCTGCCACACGGACGTCGCGATGCTGAGTGACATGGTTGGTCATCAGTCTCATGTTCACCAAAACAAATAACAGGCACAGGTGTCTCACAAGGTGGACACTCTAATGTCATGATTTTAGTTTTTGGAGGCTGCACTTCCCATGGTGTAGCCGGCTTTTCAACTTGTTTAAAAACAACAGCAACAAACTCATGGCATGTTGCCTTGCACTCGTGTCCACAAGTGTAAGTTTTATAGCAAATTGCTTTGCAAGGAGGACAGTCTCCGAAATGACAGGAATGTTTATTTTCATCAGCATGTCCACATTTATATTTAATTTTGCACAACATACTGCACTTTGGTGGTTTCACATTTTTTTCTCTACCACAAGGGACTGTAATGTATGTGTCTTTACATCTGCAAGTTATTTTAGATTCTCTGGAACATGGGTAGCATGGGCCACGGTGGCAGATGTTAGCACATTTATGGCGTCCGCATTGAAGTGGCTTGTCACAGATTTTTTCACATGGTGGACAGTTACCATTACAACATTTCCGGGCACAAGCATGTTTACCGCACGGTCTTATGCCTCTACATTTGGTTTCACATTTGAATTCTTTGCTGCATGGAAGAGACCTCTCATGGGAAGAACATTGGCATTTCTTTTGGATCAATACCTGACACGGTGGACAGGAACCTTTATGGCATTTTTCTGGGCAGTTGTGATCACAATCAACATGCTCCTTGCCACAAGTTCCAAGACAAGTTTCCATAACATCAGGACATTGTACAATGCGTTCATTTGCTCCACAGGGGCAGGATCTCTTACCCGAGTTGGGGCATGACCCACAGGCACCGGAATGGCAAACTCTCTCACATTTATGAAAGCCACAAGAGAATGGTTTGGAGCATGGCTTCTGGCATTGCCAGTGGGGATCATTGCAGGGGCGTTTAGATTTTTCAGCACCACATTGGCAGGCTTGAAAGCTTGTGTAACTGCACGGAGGGCAATCATCACTGTGACATATATTTTCACATTTATGTGTTTTACAGAGCAGAGTTCTCTTACATTGTTGTCCACATGACCATTTAGCTGCACTACATCTTACCTTCTTGCGTTCTTTTTGACAATGACAGACCCCGTTAACTGTTTGTGGGCACGGAGGGCAGGGGCCAGGGTGGCAGAGAAGAAGACATTTATGTTTGCAGCTATCTCCAGTTGACAGAAACTTTCCGCACACATCTCCACATGTATGTGGTATTAACCAAGGGTGATATGGTGGATCATCAGCCTTACCACAGTAGCATCGATATTTCCGCGGTATTTCCTCCTTACTGTAAGATTGTCGGCACTTAGGGCAGCACCATTCGATTTTTTTAGGCACTACAACAGTTATTGGTCCATGATTCTCTTCGTTTCTTAAACTAATGCTGTCGTTTGCCCACTTCTGTATGCATGATAGGTGGAAGTAGGAGAAGCAGTGGTCGCAGGTCCATATTGCGTCAGTTCTTTTGATTGAAGCTATACATATGAGACAGGTTACCGGTCGGCCGCTGATCGCTTCTTCCAGAAGGTTCTTGGTCCTGTTTATCATACGAGTGTCTCCGCCGCCACTCCAGTAGCTCTGGAACACTCCTTCCAAGACGCTAGATTCGTAGGGCTCCTCATCTTCAGAGGACGAAAGTTCTTTCATTTCTTTCAAGTGTTTTTGGACATTTTGCTGCAATTTTGCAGCAGCGTCTCGGTACCGCCGCGACATGATGTCGTCAGTTCGTCACACTTCACAGTTATATTAAAATAAAGTAAGAAATTAACACATTTTTAATAAAATAATGAGATTAGAGACGATAGAGAGAATCAAAAACTCTGACTGACAGACATGGTCCTTTGCAGTGTTGCCAGCTGCTGTTTTTAAAATCACCAGGCACTAGACAGTGAGATTAGTGAGAGTGATTATAAAATATTAAGTAACTTTTTTTATTAAAAGTTTAGGTTGTATTAATATACATAGGCGTGCTAGTTTTAAAAATAACGTTAACTTTAATAGGTAACACAAATTCCACGTTGTTTCACTAAAGATTGTGAATTATATACCTACGTTAAAAACTTATCTACCTAACTTATTACACGACGTAATAAGTAGGTACTTTTTATACTAAATAATAAAAAATATTTTTTTTATCATTTTTTATGACATTCTTAAAATACAAAAAAGTCGCCAGCAAGTTTGTACTACTCGTTACTAAGAAAAATTTTTTATAAAACTACCGACATCATTACTTAAATTCTATACCATAAGCTATTAATAAATTTAAGTCTATACGAAGCTAGTACATTATTCAGAGAACCCCAGTCCTAGGCTTATTTACTCAGTAATTTTAAACATACAGGCGTAGTGGTTAACTATCCTTTAGAAAAGGACATTTTATATTCTGCCTCCAAATAAGAAGTCCGAATCACCAGTTTTTGTCAAAATCTGTCTAAGCTGGTAGCACTGCTTTCAAATTTCCTTCCAAATATGCATGACGTTGACAATGCTGATAGGTAATTGTAAGAATAGACGTTCCGAAGAGTTATGCCTACTCGATGGTCTTAATTTTAATATTATCTTAGCACCTTATTGATCAATGCTAAAAATTGTACGTAGTATAATTATTTACTTTATGCTAAAAGCCAGAATAAATAATATACTAAAAGCTAAAAGTAAGTAAATGTATCAATTCGTAACTCGAAAATAAAAAAATAAAAAAATTGCAGGACGTTAAGTCTATTTAGCTATAATGATTTTTCACGTTCATCGGAATAAATAATTAGAATAGAATAGAATAGAAAAGATCATCATCATAGTGTTGTTTTTGTATCATAGCCCTCAAATTAATCTTTACATAAATAGGCAAACTAATTTAATATTACAGCGCCCTCTAGTGAGTAGTGGCGCTAATACTATCTAGACATTTTTTTTTAGTTTGGAAAAATAATAATGAATGAAAAGAAAAAAAATGCCTTTTCGAATATAACAGAATACACACAATCTATTTAAGATACTACTACTACTACCGAGATAGCCCCCCGTGCGCGTGTACCTAACACTGAGGTATTTTATATCCGAGCTCACTGGTACCTACGTGTTTTTTCGTTACTGTGAAATATTGCATTGAAATGACTGGTAGGCACATTTAAAAAAAAGTGGTGGTGATGATGTAGGTACCTATGTAATTTTTAACAAGTAAGTATATTTTGTTTTTAAAATAGTACAGGATTCAAGCAGTAAGACGATATTAACATATTTAATAATATATTGCTGAAAAAATAACAATCCATTTCGACTAATTTAGCTTTACTCTGTTTAAAAAGTATTATGACTCACGAGGCAGTCGACTTACATTAAATTATAAGTATCTACCTACATTTAGGGTCTTATCATCCACGACATTTTATAAGTTTTATCAAAACATTTCCGAATTTCAGTACCTACCGAGTTTAGTAGAAAAGTCTGTTTGTAATGTCAAATAACTTTTTTTTACTACATGCTTATTTTATGAAAGACTGTATTTATACCAAAATTCAATTGTTTTTTGTCCGTATTGTTTGTTCTGGCTAATCTCTGAAACGGCTGGACCGATTTTGACGGGACTTTTCATTGACAGGTAGGGTAGATTATGTTAAAAGAAGTAACTTGTCTTAGGCTAACTTTATTTTATAAAATGAATTAGGGTTCCGCACAAAAAAACCCGGGAGCGCTGGTGAAACCACAGGGAACAGCTGTAGAACATTAAATTTAATGAAATAATTACAAATCACATTAGATAATATTTAATCATTCGAATTACATTTATTATTAATGTTCGGTCTTCAAACAGCCGAGTGAAATTAATAGTGTTGTAGATTAAAAAAATAAAAAAAAACGTACGTTAAGTATCAAACAAAGTAACGTTTAATGATTTTCTGACAAGACATATTAAACGTTACTTTATTATAAAAAAACATGAGAAACAAAAAGCGCTTAATTGTTATTACTTATTAAAAATAAGAAGATTAAAATATTGTAAAAGTTTAATATTAGAACAATAAAAGTGTTATTTAAAAAAATTTGCGTGACTATTATCTAAAATGGTAACATTATTAAATACATTATGAAGTGGTCAATGGCACTTATCGTAGTAACCACTACTTTTTAGAATAAACTTATTGAATTAATGTAAAATGTTATCGATAGTTTTTATTGTGAAAAAAATATAGCACCACGAATCGCTTTTAAGCTGCGTTGGACGCTGCTGTGCGATTTTACGCGTAAACAAATGTTTTTGTAACAAAATCTTTTCACTGTCAAATTAAAATAAACATGTTTCCCATCTCTAACTGCATATTAAAAAGCAAAAGTATTTGTTTATTTATATTTTGAATTAAATTGATTTAAATTATATTCAACTTGGAATATTGAAAGCTTATAAAATTGCATAGTTAATCAAATATACTTAAAGTTAATTTTGACCAGAAAATTAAAAAGAATGAATTCTGGGGAATGGAAGATTTCTGTACAAGTTCTATCTTTACAATAATCAACGAACTCTAGTGTTAACTTCAGGTTTTTTGTTTTTACTGGACAATTTGAACCAGCCAGCTTTCTTGTTATTATCTTTGGGCATAGATATAGACCGGGAGACCCTCTCGCGGTCGCCATCTTTGTTTATAACCTCGCTCGATTGACTTTTTTTGCCGTCCCGCGACTCTCTCGACTCCCTCGCCACCGACTTGCGTAGTGTTGTGCTCTGTACGTTTGAGCCTTCCCGCCTCTTCTCCGGTTTCTTGTATAGTGTGGTGCTGGAGCTAGTTAGTCGATTACTTTGGGGGCGCCGAGTCAGCGTCGTTTGACTGTAAGATTTATTTTTTTGAAGTGTTGGTTTGTCGTCGTTCAAAGTTTTGGTTGATGAAGCTTTTTTGATAGCTTCCTTGGTTTTCCTGGGTCTCTGCGCATAGTGCACGTCCTGTTGGTCGGGATGATGCTTGGGGGTCCAGGGTGCGAAGATCGAGAAGCTCTTAGTAGTACTCTTGACCTGCAAGTTTGAGGAGTTGACGGAAGAGACGTCATCGCGGGATCGGTTGCGGGTCAGCCGACCGGGGTCGGGGATGTCTCCAACTGCAAAAGAAAGATGAACATTCGTATACCAATGTCATGTTATAAGTTAGGCCTATGTTTGACCAGGCTGAGACCTTGGAAGACCTCAGTACAATGCTCGATGACCTCAGCAGAGTCTCTCAACAAGTGGGTCTTAAAATGAACATGGATAAGACGAAAATCATGTCGAACGTCTATGTTGCACCCACTCGAGTAAAGGTTGGAGACTCTGCACTCGAAGTTGTAGACGACTATATTTACCTAGGACAGACCATCCAACTAGGTAGGTCCAACTTCGAGAAAGAGGTCAATCGTCGAATCCAACTCGGCTGGGCAGCGTTCGGGAAGCTACGTAATATCTTCTCGTCTCAAATACCGCAGTGTCTCAAGTCGAAAGTCTTCGACCAGTGTGTGTTGCCAGTGATGACTTACGGAGCAGAGACGTGGTCGCTTACGATGGGCCTCATAAGAAGGCTTAAGGTCACCCAAAGAGCAATGGAAAGGGCTATGCTCGGAGTTTCCCTGCGAGATCGGATCAGAAATGATGAGATCCGCAGGCGAACCAAAGTTACCGACATAGCCCGAAGAATTGCCAAACTTAAGTGGCAGTGGGCGGGGCACATCACTCGTAGAACCGCCGCTGGGGCAGAAAGGTTCTCGAGTGGCGACCACGAACCGGAAGACGCAGCGTGGGCAGGCCCCCCACAAGGTGGACCGACGATCTTGTTAGGGTCGTAGGAAACCGCTGGATGCGGGTAGCCCAAGACCGGCCGTCGTGGAGATCCTTGGGGGAGGACTTTGTCCAGCAGTGGACGTCTTTCAGCTGACATGATGATGATGTAAGGGTTTATTTACCGGTGGTAGCGTGCAGGTAGACCACGCTGCGTTGTGACTGGTGACTGGAGTCTCCCTCGGTGCTGCTCTCTCCAGAATTAGTTGCTGGCGTCCTGCGCCGGTGTCTGCATTAAAATTCACAGTTTACTTTATTGTATTACAGTAAACTAGTTACTTATACGTTTTACTTTGATTCTTCATTCAAATAGTATTCTGATTTCTGAGACCAGAATCAAAGCTATAAGTTTGAAATTTATTGTAACAGGTATAGCCTCTAAGCTGAAAGGAGAACACCTTTACCTTACCAAGAGCATGGTGCAGAAATATAAACAGCTCCCAATTCTGGCAACAAGTACTTACTTCACATCTCTGTTAAGTTCCTGCTTGCTACTCCTCAATTCAGATGAGCTGCCTCTATCCTCAGCCCTATACCTCCTCAAGTCGCCTTTGCTCCCCTTCAGAGTCTTCGAGCTGCTGTGACTTCTAGACCTTTCGTACGGGCTTATGGGAGGCTTGGAGTTCATCTTCCTACCGAAATTACTCTCCGTTTCGGAATTGCTGTGGATTTCTGAGATGTTCTGAAGGTTCCTCTTATAGTACTGCTTCGTGCGAGGTGAGGGATCTTTCTCTTCTCGATGAAGATTTGATAACGAGTAACTTTTACTCGATAGCTCGCTATGGTCGACCTCGTCAAGGCCTGTGCTGGAGTTTGAAATGGTCTTCCTAAGAGTTCCATGGTTCTTTGACTGTGGGTGGCTCTTGGATTTGGTCACGGTGCTATGTTTGACGTTGGCGTCAGAATCTTGGTCGGTATCGCCAAAGAAGCGAAGGTTTTTCGCTGGAGAGTTGAGAGGCTTGGTCGGTTTCGACCAGGTTTTTCGGGACGATTCATCTTCTGTTGTTATTATGCTTTCTTTTTCGACCTGTAACAAATAAACTGTGTTATTTTTATAGAAGATAAAGGTGGATGACTTCTCCATAGAAAAGGTAAGATGGGCATCGTGACTGGGTATACCTGTAATATGATAATGATCGAATAAATTTCGTCAGTGCGATGCTTGAAGTCCAATTATCGTTTTAAAAATTAAACCAATAGAATCGCAGAAAAACTGACGTGATGTAATATTCGTGCAATTCTATTGGTTAAAAACTTAAAATGATTATCAGACGGTCGTATGTCACTTAGATTATTTCAAACTGCAGTTTAGAGCATAATCCTAACGGATGGTGAAAAATTCTGATCATAACTTTCACTTTTTTTTTGTCTCTTTTAATAGCGTTATGGTCCTTACCTTAGTGCCCTTTCCTTTCTTCCTAGTGAGTCTATCGAGGGATTTGAACCAGGTGCCAGTTGAGACAGGCGGTGTGGGGGCGGCATGGCGGCGCGGGGGTGACGGTGTCGGGCTCGGGGTTGCCAGCCTGCGTCTCTCGCGGTATCTTTCAGCCTGAAATAACAAAGGTTTTCGATAAGAATGCTTTTTAATTAGACAAATGTGATTTTTCATTTGTTTCAAGGAAATTATTTAGTGAGAGGATTTTGACTAAATAAAAAAAATACACTGAACTCGATTTTAGTTGGACCAACTCAATATTCACTCAGATTAACTCAGTTTAGAACCTAGAGGAACACTTATGAAGGTTGAAGCTAGCCACCTGATGGTATGTGGTTATCGTCGCCTATCGCCATTTGCAATAGGTACCAGAGGTATTTGCTAATATGTTGCCGACCTGTTAAAAAGCCAAGAAGGCATCTTGGATCTCAAGTGCAATTGCCGGAATACAGCGGTAGGTGCTTGGCGACAGATTTTCAACTTGAGGGTGGTTGCCAGCCAGGCGTCAGAAAAATCGAAACACTTCCGTTTTTATGGACATATATTCCTAAATATACATACACATTTTTCTGATTATCCTTACTAAATACACCTAAACTTCCAAGGAGTATCGATTTTTCTGATGAGTGTATTAAAGTGACGTTATGATTCCTCGAAAAATCACAAATAATGCCTATTACACACAAGGCGAGTCTTGTATTGTACAGGTACTTATACATATATGTAGCTATTTGTCTGTCCGTAGATCACGGACAAGGTTCATTGACACTTAGCCGATGTAGATATTATAAATCATAACTTTGGGGTTCCTTCGTTGTATTTAAAAAACGGCCACAATCTAACAGTTATTTTTACAGATACAAATATAATACGAAAAGAGATTGTGTCGACTTCAGTAACATAATTAAACCTTCACAGACTAAATAGACGCCACATCATAATATATATTTTGTATGAGAGAGAACTCAATCGTAAAATGGTGGCGGCGTGTTTAAATTGGCCAACGGGCGCCTTATGAGCAGTGCATACTTGGTATTGGTCAGTCAGCTATTAGGTCTAAAGGCAATTTGAACGTTTTGATGCAAATTATTTTAGAGTTGAATAGTGGTAGGTACGTAGGTAACCTTAACTTAAAAATAGCCACCATAATAACTTAAAAATAAATAATATTATTGTTATGTTGGTAGAAGAATTTTATGTTGTTAGAAGAACATATGAAAGATACATATTTATTTTATTAGAAAACTTTGGCCATGACATAATGACTGCATCAAATTGACTTTCAAAGTTATATACGGAACCATCAATTAAACAATGGAGTCAAACAATAATAATCGCTTTTTGCCGTGACGAAATCACGCGTCAATTACTCCATACCGACTGTTATAATATTTAATGATGTATCTCATTTCTATAGTGTTACATTACAATAGAAAAAACACACAAAAACACCGGTGCGGTTTCTTGACCTCACACGAAGAAGATTCTGTAGGATTTTTTGCATGTTTAATTTTACTTAATTAATTAATTATTTAACAACAAAAAACTTACTTACTGTGTAGGTACTATTTATTTGCTATTAGTGTCTGTAATTTTCTTGTTTTGTATCGCTTGTAATTTCCTTATGATTAAATAAACAAATAAAAGTATAGGTCTGTCCATGACCACAATCTCACCGTGGTCAGTGTTGATATATTTTTTGTCTGTAAATAAATTAATTATTTTTTTCATAGTAAGGATCTCTAAAATATATTGAAAAGCTTCATTGAACGATGACAGAAACTGTCTGTTGACTCCACAAAAACTGATGCCTCAAAAAATATGTTTGGAACAAAAAATAGCACTCCTTCAGTTGTGATTATTTAAAAATAGAGTTTTGGTTGGCAGTCATATCATAACTTATATTTTATCTGTGGTCGTATCACGTCAAGTGGTTTCGAAATTAGCTTTTCGTGCGTTAAACATCTGTGGTTAAGAATAAATTAATATTTTTGTCAGCGGAATAAAAAGTACCTACACTCTTAAAAATTGCTTTTAGCTAGTACCTACTGTTTTTGGGAGGATATAAAATAATATTTTACGTATACGAGTAACTAAGTAGGTACTTAGTTACTCGTAGAAATAAAATAAAAAATTGGTAGTTTTTGAAAAGAATAATATAATAAATTATAAGTGTTGGTGCTTATCATCATGACAATGACAATGTGCGAGTCTGACTCGCGCGCGCAACAAGTGTTCTGTAAAAATAATTGCCTATGTTACCCTGAATGTGAATACCATAGACTTCAAATAGGTTTCCCTGTAATCTATTGGTGTATATTTTTTCATAATTTTTGCCCAGAGATTGGGGGTAACCCTACAAAAAACAAGAAAATCTCTTTTAAAATCAACCGTTCACATTTAGGGCAAATAGAACAACTTGCAATTTTTTGACAAGTTGTCAAACAGCGTTTATTGTCTAAGCACACATCCTGCCGAGGTCGATGCACTTACATTTCCGAGATAACGTCTAGTATTACCACGAACTTGATATAAACACACCTTTAGATTTCTAATTTTTTCCCAAAACTAGTCTAATTCACTCGTGGTGGAATTTACCTACCTTGTATTTTAAAATAAGAAACATTTTACTAAATAAGTTTATGTAATGATAGTATAGAAATTATACATATTTATTATCTATAATAATAATTTCTAACACTTACTTTTAAACGAGCAATTCTTGTTTATACCTAAGTATATATAATCTGAATCTCGGAAACGGCTCCAACGTTTATCATGAAATTTAGTATGTAGAGGGTTTCGGGGTAGATAAATCGATCTAGCTAGGTTTAATTCTTAAAAAGGTCGTTAAAAAAAACGAGCAAAGCTCGGTCAACCAGGTACATAGTACCTATATAAGTATGTATCGACATTGGCAGAAATCCTAAAATAATGATTAATCGATAAACGAATTTAAATATGGAACCATTTTTTTTGTTTTATATATACGTTCCATATATGATTTTACAAAACCATAAAATCTGATTGGGATGGTACCCTACTAATATTATGCGAAAGTTTGTGAGTATGTATGTATGTTTGTTACTCTTTCATGCAAAAACTACTGAACGGATTTGGATGAAACTTGGCACATAGATAGATCATACCCTGGAATAACATATAGGCTACTTTTCATCCCGAAAAAACATGAGATACCTCAGGAACGCGGGTGAAACCGCGGGGCGGAAGCTAGTTAGCAAAATAAAATAAAGAAACATAGATGCAATTCAGTACCAACATAACAAAGCGAATATTAAATGATCGTTTACTAATTTCATTACCACCTTGAAAATGGCGGTCAACACGATGAATTCGTGTACCTATAATAATCTTTGCCAAAACGAGATATATGAAGGTGTACCGAGGTTGTGAACCATATGGTGGACAAATCGACCTTGTGAACGTACCTACTTGTCTGCTTACATTGACTTGCATGTGTGTTACAGCTTACATAGCTTTTATGGCGATGATAGCTCAGAGGTTGTGACGAATGCCATAGAAGTGGTCGTGGTTTCGTATGCTACTGAGAAAATCATGATCTGTAAACATTTTTATTCAACAAGGTCGGTAAAGGATTTGGCTCGTATGATGATAAGCGGTTAATGTAGCCTATCACCAAACACCATACTTTCATATCTACAGGGTTATTTGTATGGGAAGTAGGTAATCATTATATGAACAACTTTTAACACCATAAATTAGCCTGTAAAAGGTCCCAACATTGTCCTTACATACGCAGGAAGTAAGTTACGCAAAATACTCATTAAATTTCCGGAAAGAATTACACACATTTAATATGTGAACTTTTTTTCGATAACCTTTAAATACTGGCTATTCTCCGTGGTTTCACTTGCATTCCTGAAGTGAGAAGTTGTCTATGAACTTCCATTCCCAGCCGAAAGACGTCCACTGCTTGAGTCTTGCGCAACCCGCATCCAGCTTCCCATTACTAAAAAATCGCATCAGTAGTTCCAGAAATTACCTCCCACATCCAAACACATAAGCCTCATTCCAATATTATTATTATAGAATCTGCTGGACTCGGAATACTATAAGAAATCTGTAAAACCTTCGACAGATGAAAATTTGATATGCCTATCAGTGACGCGGTGTAAAAATATGGCGAGGGTAAGCCGTTCAAAAAACACCGATAGTTTTATATTTAATTACAGTATATTTTATATAAAAGTGGCTTTGAAATGATGAATCTGTGGGCCTGGGATTTTTAAAAGGTATGAACCCTTCGCCACTGATGCCTATTGCCTTTGACAGTTTTAGTGGAATCATTACGCCTCTAATTTGTCTCTGAACAGATTTCAAAGGAATTCATTTAGTCTATGAATGGTCCGTCACACATAGCTATGTAAGGAGCGACCGGCGGCTGCGCAGGCGCTTGACTCACTACCACCTACATTCTTAATATGGTGACAGCTGAGTTAAGCTCGTCATAACTGTGATATACAGAAGGTGCTTGGGCAGGGTACTACAAAGTACCTAACCGTGCAGGATTCGAATCCGCGACCTTCATCTCGGCATTCAACGTCACCACTGAGCTTTCAGGTAAGTAGGTAATCTTCGGAGTCACTGGTCCGATTATATAAATTGTTTTATCGATGTGCCAAGTTCCATCAAAATCATCAACCCATTTTGCAGTTTTTGCGTAGAGAGTAACAAACATCTAAAACAAACTTTCACATTTAAGGGGAAACGTTCGGTTGGAGCGCGAAATTTAATTATTTGCGACAAGAATTGTAGTATATTTACTGATTAATAACAAAAGAAATCATTAACATATTCCTCCAAGGTATATTAGTAACATTTTCATGAAATAGTCGTATATGTCAGTCACCATTCTTGTCGCAAATAACATGTTGATAACTTACGACCTATAACTGAGCTGCAATTAGCAAAAAACTTGATAAAATTTGAATTTCGCGCTCCAACCGACGCCTCCACCTTAAATAGTACCTAAGTAAGATGTTGGAAAATATGACAGTTATTTTGACAACAATAGTGATCACAGAAGTGATATTAGAACTGTCAACAGAGCGGAATCAGAGCGAATCAGAGCATACATAAGAGGTAATGTCGCAAAGTAAACAAAACTATATATACTAATAATAAAGATGAAGACTGTGTTTGTTTGAACGCGCTAATGTCTAGAGTTACTGGTCTGATTCGAAAAATTCTTTCACTAATAGAAAGCTACATTATCCCCGAAGCCGCGGGGATCAGCTATATTTTATAAAGCACTAGTTTTTACCTAGCTCCCGGAGTAAGTGCGGTCTAACCTATTGATTTATTTTCCGTTTTATACGCTTTAGTGCACCTACTCGTTTCTTTGGGTATTTGTTGCTTTTTGTTATACTGCTAAAGGTAAACAAGGCGTTATACTCGTAGTTATGTCGAATACCTACAAATATACGCCTTGATCGATTGATACGTTATTAGGAGTGATCTGGATTCTGGAGCTTAAAGTGGGCAGACGTCATGTCACGAGAATTGCCGATTGACAGGAGTTACCGTAACTTTAAGACGGCAAAAATCCCATTACGTCATCATCTCCCTGCCCTGTTCCCAATCATTTGTAGTCGGCGCAATATGTACCCTTCCATTCAGCTCTTCTATCCGTCATATCGGCATTCACTCCATTCCTACTCATATCATCTTTCACACGATCCATCCATCACTTTTTCGGTCTTCCCCTTCCCGTATATCCATCAACATTCATAATTATGTCCTTCTTAAAAAGCCCACGCTGGCAATGTGTTGTCGACCTTATAAATGTCTATTTATTCTCTTTTTTCATTAACATTATGAAGGTTTTAATATCAAAATTTTTCCATCTAATTGCCAAATGTTAAAATGGATTTGAGGTCGAAAAATCATCGAAGCAAACCGGTTTAAGGATTTGTCGTAATTCCAGTAGGTAGCATAGATGCGCGGTCGCCACTCTACCCAATTAGAGTGATCATGTTAAATGCAGTTACCGTCAGACGTTATGTAGGTTTTGGGTGTTTGTTACCTAAATATTAAACTCGTTTTTCGTGTTTTAAAGGGGTTTTTGGTGTCATTCGACACAAATTCTGTGAGTAAATTGGAACATAGATGGTCCATATTCAAAACTCTTTCCAAAGTCATGCTTTACCTTTGTGAGACGAAGCAAAATATATAACAAGTTAAAAGTACTGTAATTATCACTAGTAATTACTAAAATCAGTCCTCAGCTTTAGCTGAAACTAGCTATTCGATAGTTTGCCTATATTGGTCGCTCTATCGTTAAAGACTAACAACTTTAATTCTAATCTAATTCAATGTTTTTTTTTAAATCAAAAATTGAATCAAACGTGCAGTTCAAATCTTCCTAACTCCACATACTCTCTCTAGACAGTCACAGATAAGCTATAATACGCACGCGTCACGAGGCAGTCACAGATTCAGAGAGAGAACGATTTTAGAAATCTCCACTTTTTTTTTCATGGGATGTATTACGTTTTGGCAAAAGTTATAAAACAAAATTTGTAAATCTTGATGTACCTACCTAAGAAATTTCGCAGTAACCCTGTACATGTAATTGGAGTATCTTATTTTTAGCCCCCGACACAAAAAGAGAGGGGTGTTATGTTATGTTTAACGTGTCTGTCTGTAGTAGCATAGCTCCCAAACGGAACCGATTTTCGTTTAGTTTTTTTTGTGTCATAGATAATTTTATCCCGAGTGTTCTTAGCCATGTTTCATGAAAATCTGTTCAGCCGTTTGGAAATTATCACTAACTAGCTGTTCCGCTGTAACTAGGTTTCACTCGCGTTCCCGAGATAATTCCTTCAAAGAGACCTTCGGAAATAATGTAGTTTCCTATTAGTGAAATAATTTTTCAAATCGGTTCAGTAGTTTCGGAGCCTATTCAATGCAAACAAACAAACAATCAAATCTTTCGAATATTTTTTTTCTTTCAAATTAGTATAGATTATAGTATAGATTTACTGGTCAGTGTCGGGGGTTTATTAAATTTTTTAATTTTAGTTACCAATTAAATAAATTCAAAAGTACCCAAGTAAAATATTCCTGGATTATTAATGAACCTGTTTAAAAATTCACCATTAAAACCTACCCGGAGATGATAAGATGTTAATTGAATGATGATGTCACCTGGTGATGTCAAACCAGTGACATTGACCCCAGAGGCTGTTGAACTGGATACTTATGGAGTTTTTACACGCCACCAATCGCATATGATGTTTTAAATCTATATCTCACATTTAGCCGGGTCATGTTTATTTGGATGATGGTGTAGGCATTTCAAATGCAGTAGGATAACACCTAAGTACTGTAGCACTTGAGAGACTTGAGAGCCAGTTGCCTCGCTTCTTAAAATTTAGTTAGTAGTATCGTAGAAAATTTAAAAAGCTAAATTATCATAAGAATGAGGAATACCAATAAAAAAATCTAATTAGTCCGTCAGTTTAGATTATCTAAAAATATTGGATACGTATTTTTTATTTTGATCCGAAAACAAAAAATAACGAAGATACAGTTCGTTAAAATTTTCCGGTCTGCAAAAAGTGTACTAAAAAGTAGTTGTACAATGACGTCACAAGCCCCAATCCTGCACTTTGATGGGACTTATCTTTGTAATTTCGTATTGATTTGATAAAATAAAAAATACGTATCCAATATTTTTTGATAACCTAACTGACGGACTAATTAGATTTTTTTGTTGGTATTCCTCAATGAGGAAAAGTAGTAAATAGTGTGAGTCTAGTCAATGGAGTTGAGTCTTCGATTCGGAATGACATCCAACAGTCTACTATCTATACTAATAATAAAGCTGAAGAGTTTGTTTGTTTGTTTCAACGAGCTAATCTCCGGAGTTACTGGTCCGATTTGAAAAATTATTTCATTAACTAATGGGAAGCTACATTATCCCCGAAAGTTATAGGCTACTTTTTATTTCGGGAACGCGAGTGAAGCCTCCGGTAACAGCTAGTACAATATACAAGAGGCGAACTCCGTCCATATTTTTTTGTATGTCTATGGTATTTAATAACTTTATCTATACATGCAAAATGCTTTTGATTCGCATTTTTCGATATCGAGTAGCGCATCGAGTGTCGAATCGTATTTAATATCGATACGACCAATGATCGATGTTCGTGTGGTACACGATACGAATCGTAATCCAGTAGGTACAGTTCAACGAATATAACTATTTATCTATCTAATACCTTTAAACGAGCAATTCTTGTATATATAATATATGCAGGGGGGAGATAAATTGATCTAGCTAGGTTTCATTTTTAGAAAACATCGTTTTAAGCTCAGTCAACCAGGTACTATTATTTAAAGGCTTCTGTTATTCTTATTAAAGTGATCAATAAAAGAACTGATATACCTTAACAAGATTCTTCAAAAAGCAGACGATGAAAAAATAATTTTAGAGTAAAAAAAACACTGAAATATTACCATACTTTAAAACAAATATCAATAAATTACTGCAATTTAAGTCTAACTGAGTACCTATTAACTATCATACAATTTTCTGGTATTTTTTTTAGATAATAAGCTACATTTACCGTTTTCAGTTCCTTTAAAATGTTATTTAAACGATTAGTCGATCGCGTGCTCAAATAAACTATTTGAATATTAATTTGATAGCTTTTATTTGTGTTTATGGTCCCATAAAAACACGCTATTTTAATACTGTTATTAAGGCGCTGTCATATCGTAAAATTATCGCCCCACATAAGCCACATATCGGAGACGAAATCGAACTAGCGCAAATCGTAAAAACGTAAAAAAGCTCATAAATTAATTTACTATTCAATAAAAATGAATATTTCACATTGAAGAGAAAAACTTTATGTTAATCAAGCGGTATATTTAAGGTTTATTTTTAAGTATCTAAGTTCCATCAAAGGCTGTATGATAATATCACTTATAGGTACATATTTTTTCATTTGTCAATAAGTATCTAATAGTATCTATGTAGGAGATAAACTGTTTAAAAAAAAACCGTCATGATGCTTTTTGAGTTAGCGTTAGGTGCTAGTAGCTGGTGCAGTATAAAATAGCCTTTCTTAGTGGATTTTAAAAACCTTAATTAGTGACCTTGATGTATAATAAATAAGGTTGGTTTCGATTCAAATCTCGAACAGTTTCTAAGAATAAGTTTAAGTAGATCTTAAAGTCGATAACAGAATTGTTACTATGTATATTTCTTTTTTTTTTACTATGTATAGGCCTGCACAATCTCACCGTGGTCAGTGATGATGTGGCCCATGATGGTGAGCACACAAAGCCTAGAAAGGAACTCAAGGAAGTTACTCTTACACGTAAAAACTACGATGAAACATGGCACATAAATAGATCATACCCTGGAATAACAGGCTAGGTACTTTTTATCCCGGGAAAACATAAGATACCTCGGGAACGCGGGTGAAACTCGGGACGGAAGCTAGTAAAGAATAAAGAAAATATATAAGACTGCTAGAGATTCTTATCCGCCGCAAGATTTTTTGGCACTTTATTATTATGACGTGAAGTGTACATGCGCGTGAGTCGCTAAATATTGTGCGCACGTACCGAGCCGGCGTTCACCTGAACTTTACATGGCATTAGCAATGTTAATACTGTTTTATTGTGACTAGTTTACGCCTAGGGGTTTACACGCCATTCATAATTAATATTGGATAATCTGTACATTCCAAGGATAGATGGATTTACGATCCAAAGTTCCGGAACTGTCAGTCAAGAACTCAAACATTTTTTTTTTATGTCAGAAGGTTGAAAAGTAGGCTGGTGGTCCACCTGATGGTAAGTAGCTTCTGTCGCCTACAATATACCTACCTGTTAAAATGCCACGAAGGCAACTGGCTCTCAAGTGCAATTGCCGGAACATATCGGTAGGACTTGGCGACAGATTTTCAACTTGAGGGTGGTAGCCAGCCAGGCGGTAACTACAAAGTACCCTACCACCGTGCTATGGTTTCCTCACGATGTTTTCCTTCACCGAAAGCTCAAGCTCAATGTAGGATTCGCACCCACGACCTTCGTCGCGGACCGACATCACTACCACTGAGCTATCATCGCCTTAATCATTAATTCGTTAAGCCCAATTCAACTAATCAATTTTGATTAGATTACAATTCGATCGCAGCTGAATAACGACTTTTGCACTTTATCATATTCCACTAATAATCTGACAACGATCGAGATCCAATCATGGTTGAATCAAAGTTGACGTTCGATCAAGTGCTATTCCACTAAACATTTGACACATTTGATTGGATAAGAATTGTTTCGGTTACCAAGGGCAACAACGATTACAATATAATCGTTTCGTTTATTTAGTGGAATACCGTTTTTTATTAAAATTAGAATTGGATTGGAAATGAACTTTAACTGAATCGAAATTGGATGACAACCGTTGTAATGTAGCGGAATTGGCCCCCAGATAAGGCACTTATGAATGTCGATAGTTACAATTATTACAATAGGGTAGAGTCTATACCGGTTCCACATACACTATGTTCACCGAATAGAAAACGTCCGATAATTTATAATCGGGCGTTTACCATGAATTTTCGTTAACTTATTAGTGTGATAAATGGATATAAGATTTGAATCTAGTTTTAAAATAATAATTATACCCCAAAATTGTTGCTAATTGCTGCAAAATGGTCACATAAATAAATAATTGAAACGATGTTCCCACGATATGAGATCATTGTCAAACTTGGAAGTATAACACAAGTAAAAAAGATAATACTCAAGTGTTAGTTAGTATATTATGAAAAAATTATAAACAGATTTTTTATCACTTCTTTTTTTTTTGAAAGGACTAAATTTGGTAGCCTCTGATGGCTGCTCCAACCTTACCGGACAATCGGCGAGCGCAGAGAGCTCTCAGCCGGGTAACATTTAGGTAACCACGCCTGAGGGCACCCCCGAGTGGGGTACGAACCTCGGCTCAGGGCGTTACCGGGGGAAGGGGAGGACTTTGTACGAGTTACGACTAATTGGGGGCGGTCGGATTACTGTAGGCAGCTCGGGCCGCTTGAACGGGACGAGACTGAGTGGGACGTCGCGGCGGCCCTCGCCGTCGAGGACGGTAGCGTAATCGGTTTTTTGTAGTGTGTTGTGTACTTTTACGGGCTTCGTCAGCTTCGATCTGAGCTAATATTATGGGGTCATCCGGCTCGCTTTTTTATCACTGAAACCAAGTTAACGTATGAAATAAATTTTGATAAAACTTTCAGCAATTAGTAAGACCCACGGAAGACCAGCGCACACAGACAGTAGTAACAACTAGCATAACAATATGCTGGATATAGGTACACTTAGTAAGATCAAATCTTGATATTTATTTTTTTGAAAGGACTAAAGTTGGTAGCCTCTTATGGCTGCATAAACCTTACCGGACAAATCGGCGAGCGCAGAGGGCTCTCATATTTAACATTTAGGTAAACACGGCTGAGGGCACCCCCGAATGGGGTACGAACCTCGGCTCAGGGCGTTACCGGGGGAGGGTGAGGGCTTAGTACGAGGTTAATTAGGGGCGGTCGGATTACTAATGGCAGATCGGGCCGCAAGGAAGCTAGTATCAAAATAAACACTTTTTTTTTTGTTGATCCCTGAATACTTTCACTTGTGTAATGTCCTTCGTTCAACCTATCACCTTGTAACCTACAAACCAATCGGCGCAGGCGCATCGTCGTTGACACAAACAGATGCAACCTCAAGTAGCTATATAGTTGACATGATATACAGTGTGTTGACATACAGAGCCCACTTCACGCCCACGTTATGAAAACGATTTCATTATACAACATTTAGCAAACTATTTACCTGTTTCGGGTTATTGTGTAAGTTTGAGAACACCCGTTGATATTTCTATTGACAAATACATAATGTTGACGTTATTACGCCTACTGCACGTCGCTACTGTAATTTTTAAAGTTTCTAAATAAACTGGGCCCAGTGCCGTAAATAGGGTGTGCCACCGGTGCCCAGGCACAGGGCGTAGGCTCTGGGGCGCGCAAAAACGGCCAGACCAGGTAGTACTATAATTTTTTCGGTATGCTCCTAATAAGTTCCCGCTGCGCCCCTATTGCAATAGGCATGTAGGTACATGCCAGTATCATTAAAAACGCTTGCCGACATCAGTTCTAGTTCTTTAAAAAAAATATTTTTCTTCCAAAATATTTGATAATTTATCCACCAACACCAAAGCTTGTGCTTTATTATATCACCCTGAATGAAATAAAGTGGCCTATACATAGGATCGCTCTAGCTAGGGTACCTATAATATCGAACAAAAAAGGGCGCAGTTATACAAGCTCGCATAGGGCGCAGAAAAGGCTATTTACGGGTCGGTTATAAAATTTACAAGCCAGTTGGCGCAGTTGGTTAAGACACCACCTATCATGCCGCTGGTCCTGGGTTCGATTCCCATCCAGGACAAACATTTGTGTGCATGAACATGTCTGTTTGTCCTGTGTCTGGGTGTAATTATCTATATAAGTATGTATTTACAAAAAAAAAGTAGTAGGTATATGTAGTATATCAGTTATCTGGTTTCCATAGTACAAGCTCTGCTTAGTTTGGGATCAGATAACCGTGTGTTAACAATGTCCCTGGATATTTATTTATTATTTAATAAATGCGATAACTTTTGAAATCTTTACATGGTATATAATAAAGTCGCTTCCGCTGTCTGTTCGCTTAGATCTTTTAAACTACTGAATGGATTTTAATGCAGTTTTCAGCAATAGATAGTGATTCAAGAGGAAGGTTTATATGTATAAACATACATTTGTTTATCACAAGAGTTAAGGTCAAATTAATAAAAAAATTGAAATGAAATTCTAACGCTGAGGGGTTCAGAATCATGTACACTGGTATATTTATCAGTCATCACCATCATGAAATCCTACCACTCAATTCCGTGACATATGAACGGATTTCCCTAAAAAATAGGGTTCCTTTTTAGCCCGGAATGAGTTTCATTCCATACCAACCAAGTATATTTGAAATAGAATAGAAAGGTTTTTTTAGAGACACCGGAGTGTCTTCTCCAAAAAATAATAGTATGGCTTTCCTTCTTTTGTTCGTCGCGACGACTCGATGTCTCGACGTCCTTATTTCCTTTCTCCATAATATCCTCATGTATCTGACTATTATATCAACTGACTACACTAAATGGTGAGAACGTAACCATAGCGCGATTTAGCATATAAACAGTGACATCTGTTATTGAAAAAAGTAATTAATAATTTAATAACTTAGTATTCTGGAGCATTCTAATTGAAGCTCTAATTCAAACTAAGCAGAACATAGAGTACGTAATCCATATTAGCTGACTTTAAATTATACTTAATATAACTAGAAACCCCCGAACCTCACTAGAAAATTGGTGATAATTTTCAAACGGCTGAGCGGATGTTCTTGAAACACAGCTAGGAACACTCTCGATTAAATCACCTTTCAAACAAAAAAAACTAAATCAGAATCGGTCCATGCGTCCAGGAGCTATGAGACCACAGACAGACACGTCAAACTTATAACACCCTGTCGTTTTTGCGTGCGTCGGGGGTTAAAAAAAAACAAGTATTTTTACTATGTATTAGCCTGTGTTTGACCACAATCTCATCGTGGTCTGTGACAATGCAGCCGAAGGTGGTAACCACACATCGCTTAAAGTCTAGGATCGGTTCTCGGCATATACAATACAGTATAGAATGTATTAAGTGCAGTAAATTATTGGAAGGTAGATGAGGCATCAATCACAGACGTAGCACGGATATTAATGGTCCCAGCTAACTCTAATATGGCGTCAGTTGCGTAATATTGAAGTACTATTGCTACTCGAAAGTCAAGTCGATTCTGTTGTTTACAAACTTAACTAATATTAGACAAGTCACCTCTCTTTCATTTTAACCTTATTGAAAAAAGATAGAACATTTTTAATGCTGTCAGTTTAATTCAATGTACGGGTAAATAGTCGTGACCAATAAAGATCGCGCTTAAATTCACGTTGAAATGTGTGATCGGATTAAACTGACAGGACTAAAATATCTTGCATCCCTTTCTTATATTTACTATTAGAAAGAGATATAGTGAGATTAAATTTATTTTAGTTCGTAAACAACAGAATCGGCACCAATATCGTGTTTTGTATTTATTATCCACCACTATTGATAATTAGTTAGTGGACCTCTCTTTCTTACAAACGTTATTGGAAAAGGATAGGAGATAGTTGAAGCTGTCAAATGAGGAATAACAACAAAAAATTCTAATTAGTCCGTCAGTTAGATTATCAAAAAATATTGGATACGTATTTTTTATTTTGATCCGAAAACAAAAAATAACGAAGATACAGTGCGTTAAAATTTTCCGGTCTGCAAAAAGTGTACTAAAAAGTAGTTGTACAATGACGTCACAAGCCCCAATCCTGCACTTTGATGGGACTTATCTTTGTAATTTCTTATTGATTTGATAAAATAAAAAATACGTATTCAATATTTTTTGATAATCTAACTGACGGACTAATTAGATTTTTTTGTTGTTATTCCTCATTGGTCCATTCCATTGTCATTTACAGAGTAAGACTACTATTTCGTGATCCGTGGGTTCGTGCAAATCGCAAAAATACGCTGTGTTTTTTTTAACGAATCTTTTCGTTTATTTGTATTACGAAAAATATATGTCATAGTTTAGTTCATCATGTTTTAGTTGTATTGATTAAAATTCAGTGCTGTTTACTTCGAAGTAAACAGCACTGAATTCCGAAAAAATATAATATCCTTCCACCAAATAAAAGGAGATAGTTTTTTTACAATTTGTATTAGTTAAAATTATGATTATATTGTATTAATCTTTAAAAAACCGAAGATCGATTACGATTTATGCATAATTTATTTTTATTTTGTTTCTTAAATAAATGAGCAATACAAAAATCATGCATAAGGGGATAAAATAGGAGATCATGGGTGAAAGCGCGGAACGAAAAGATGGGTCGAGAAACATTTTCAGGTAAAGATGATAATCGAAACTTTAGCTTGTAGTAGGGGCTCGTATTGAACCGGCGACCTTTAGACTGCGATAGGTCAGTTTCAGCGAGTGAGAGTTATTATACCAAGGTACCAGGGCATGTAAGGAGGTATTCACTGAATGAGCCGCGCGGCGCTTCCGCATTGTATTGTATGCATATGAATATTGAGCCTCATTTCGTTTGTTCAATTGTGCGAATATTTTTTATAGAAACTTCGATACTTACGGCATCCGACGTCACTTCCACTGAGCGTTGGAAGCGTCTTGATCGTCCGCTGGTTATAGGCTATTGACGTCACATTAAATTGAATATGGCGCCCTCTAGAGCAAGTAAAGTTGTTGGTTTTTAAATTTTAAACCGTATCGGACAAACGCCATAAGTTTGTATGAATTTTTTTTAGTGTTGCTTTCCATTAAAAAAAAATGGTTTCATGACCTGCTTGATATACTTCAATGACCTTTCATCCTACTAACCTTACACTTAAACGCTTAACCCAATTAGTATAATAGATATAAATAACACTTACCAATGCTGGAGAGTCCATCGGTCTGGGTCTGGATCTAGACTTTCTGACTTCGCTCTCCACATCTGACGGTCTTATCTCACTCTCCCTGTCAGATGAGTTGTATCTTCTGCTTTCTTCTTTCCGCTCTATGAATCTCCTCTCTTCTGCCACTCTCCTCTTCTCTTTTAATGTTCTGTCGTATCTGTGTTTAAGGGTATTACAAGTTTTATAACGGCAATCAATGAAACTATTTATTGATTTTATAGTTTTATGAAGACTTTCCGCCCCGCGGTTTCACCCGCGATCCTTTATTTTATTCTTAGGGAGTGAATTTTCAAAAATCCTTCCTATAAAGAAAAATCCTATATTCTGCCGAGTCTAGAAACTTCATTACATAAAATGGTCCCTTAAATGTATAAAATTCCATTCCTATAGGGATACAATCTGGTGAAACTGTAGGCTAATATGAACCTTATAACCCTGGGCAAAAAAACCCTCGCAAAGAGTTCAAAGATCACTCTTACCTTCCATCAAACTCAGTCTCCCTGTACTTCTTCTCTCTCTCTCTCTCCGTCTCGCTGTCTCTCGGGTCGGCACCCCTATACCTGTCCAGATCTTCTCTGGAACTCCTGTATCTCTTGTCATCTCCCTCACATTTGTAGTCTATCTTCCTCACGATGATCTCGCTTGGTTCCGGGTCCGTGTATCTGTTGTTATTGATTTATTTATTTATCGGCATAGTTATAGACAACAGGCGATGTTTAGGTCAGTGGTAGTGACGTCGAATGCCGAGACGAAGGCCGCGGATTCCAGTCTTACAATGAGCTTGAGGTTTCGGTAAAGGAAAACATCGTGAGGAAACCATAGCATGGTGGTAGGATAATTTGTAGTACCCGTCTGGCTGGCTACCACCCTCAAGTTGAAAATCTGTCGCCAAGCACCTTCCGATGTGTTGTGACAGCTGCATTTGAGAGCTAGTTCCCTTCTAGGCTTTGTGTGCTTACCACCATCGGCTAATCATCACTGATTACCACGAGATTGTAGAAATATGGAGCATTCTGGTGCATAGAAATATGAAAAACTCCAAAATTTGGAGCTATTTATAGTCATCAGGTGAGAACACAGAATTCCATGAAAATGATCAATGGTATTGTCAAGATTTATGACTGTTTTATTTAAATGTTTTCATTCAATTGTGACCATGTTCCGAGAACATTATATTTTTATATTATTTACCTTTATCAGGCGATGACATATGATTGACATGTAATATAAAGCCTGGGGTTTGGTATTAAATCGGTTTCATACCATATCTGTAGATTTAAGTAAAGGAAAAAATAATGTTATGGATTCGATTCAGTAGACTTAGGCCCTGACTGAAAATCAGTACGAGGGTTAGTATTATTTTTATCAGCCCGAGCATTATGGTGAGTCAGGATCTGTTCCTGACATCACGAAGCATTGCATTATTGTTTTAGTTTATTTTCTTGTTTGTACTATATTTTTATCTTGAAATTTTGTATTATTATTGTTTGTTGTCAGAAATAGATGTTTTTCTTTGTCTTCCTTTCTTTCTAGACCGAGCAGTCCTGAATAACTCTGTATTATCCCTACCGACTAATAGTTGTATCTCATTGGAATGTGTTTGTATAATGCTGATGTTACCTTCTATAGTCGGAGTCGTCTCCTGCAAGATGTTCAGGGCTCTTGAGCACCCGCGTGCGCGTCTTCGCCTGGACCGGGTCTTTCTCTTTCTTGCTCTTCTTTGAAGAGTCGCGAGAGAACAGCTGTTTCACCTGCACAAACACGACAATTTTTATTGTTTGTAGATATTGAAAGACTGATATTCAACTAATCCATTTGAGATACTTCATCATATCAGCCGAAAGACGTCAACTGCTGTACAAAGGTCCAAAGTTACATTCTAAAGGAGTACGTGTAAGGAAGTACTCGTAGTTGTTGATTAATCTCGTGCCCTTTCTGAAGAGAAACACAAAAGTAGAATAAAATCTCGAGTTTGCTCTTTCCTAAAGGATAGGGTTTTTTCAAATGTATTTCGAATAAATAATGTGACATACCTTTTCAAGTCCAGAAAGTTTCTTGTTTGCCTTAGGCGGTTTCGCACTGACTTTATCATTGAGTCTGCTCGGACTTCTATCATATCTCTCCAGTTTTGGTTCTAAGTTTGACCCGTCTTCGGCACTCCTCTCCCTCGAAACGTACTCCTTCCTATACCCCTCATCCCTGTAGTCTTTGAACCTAGCTAAGTGTTCACCGTTCGCGTAAATCTGTTCATTTGGGTAGTTATCTTCTGTATGTCTCCTTTCGCTGTCCAAAAACAACGAAGTATCCCTTACATCATCATCACTCTCGTGTTTCCTATATCTTCTATGTATCTCTCCACTGGAGTCTTTACGAAAATCATTCTCGATTCCAGAGTCTACTAGTCGATTATCAATATCGAATCGCCGCGGTGACCTATCGTCTCGATAGTAGTCGCGACTGTCTCCCGAATCGTGACGTTTAATACCAAAATCATCTTTATGCCTATTTTTATTCTTAGCACGCCTCAAAGAATTGTGATAAGACTCTGAATATTTAGGAAGATTCGCGTAATCTTCTTCCCTTTCTTGAGCTATTTCGGGATTTGATGAGTAATGTCCTTTTCTTTTGCCAAACCAGTCATCTTTGACTTTATATTTTTGACCAGTTTGAAGTAAATCATGACTAGAAGTTAGATGCTTCTTAGCTTTGTATTTCTTCTCCTTGTACTCATCTGGAGTGAGTACTGGTTTCTCTATATTAGATTCTAAACTAGGAGGCTCATATTCGGGCTCAGGTGGAAATACCTTTATCCCATCTTTGTACCTAGGTTCAATTCTATCAATAAACTCACGCCTGTCAGCGTCTCCTTTTGGGACTTTTTGGAAAGCTCTAGTCTCAGTGTTGTATTTTACTTTGTGATTATCAGAATCATATTTACTGTAATCTTCAGTTACACTGCTTTCTGCAAATCCATCTTTTTCTAAAGTATGGCGGTAATAGCGTGCTGTCTCATTCACATACCTTTCTGTGGCTTTCATTCGTTTTTCAGCTTCATAAATGGGATCTGTTTCGGTAAGATATCTCGTGATAGGTTCCTCCACGACAAGTATTTTTTCCCGATCTTGCCTTCTAGCATTCAAGCGAGATTCTAAAAGCTGACGCCTATGGCTTAGTTCATTAAAGTCTAGGTCAACCTTAGTATTCTCCGGCTCGTATTGCTTTTTCTTTGTATCCATACCATCTGCTCTGCCCCTGAATTTATCAATTAAATCATGTTTGTTTTCTTTGTTAGATGTGTATTCGTTTGCATACGTGGGCTCAAATTCTTCGAAATTTGTCAATTTATACTCTCTAAACCTTGGCCTGATAGGAGAATCAGTAATTTTATATCCATCTATAAAATTATCACGCTCATTACTTTTATAATCGTAATCATAAATATGCTTACTGGTTGATTTATGTCTCTCTTCGTAGCCGAGGCCTTCGTCTTCATCAGACATGTTTCCATACTTTTCTTTTGTTGGGGTGTAAGTTTTGTAAGTTGTTTGTTTACTGGATCTATTTAAATTAGAAATGCCGTTGTCTCTTACAACTTGGGCATAAACTACTCCTCTGTCTGCCATTTTATTGACAGGCGTTGGTACTCTATCTGGACTAGTATTTCTTACAAATAAGTTAGGATCCGGGCTAACACTAGGTTTAATGTACGAAAAAGGTTGATTCGTGTTAGTGCCGTTCGGCGGTGATATCAAATGAGATTTAGGAGGAGCAGAAAACTGATCTTCTTTCAGTATCCTAACAATATGATCGACCGTGTTACCTCTAGTCAAGGGTGGCTTGTCCGGAGGCTGTTGGCTACTATGTATCATGTCTTTGCTACCATACACGTTCTCTTCAATCTTCCTTATGCTATCTTTAATCTTATCTTTAACTTCCACAAGATTTTCGGTAGTTTTAAAAGAATCTATTTCATCCACCAATAGAGTTTTCTTCAGGTCAGTTTTTCGTTTAGGAGTTTCAGTTATCGTTGGGGACTTTTCTTTCTCTTTCTCTAAGGATTTTCCTCTTTTAGTTCTAGTCGGTGCTTTTGGATCAAGTTTGTCTGAAGACTTGTACCTAGGAGGTTTCTCAACCGGATTGACTTTTTTATTCTCTGTACCTACTTTATCTTCAGATTTATTACTATCTTTTTGTGATAATTTTTGCTTTTGAAATACTTCAAGTGGAGGTGTTTTCTTGAAATAGTCTTCTCTCGGTGAACTTTCAATTATAGGAGACAGTTGAGTCTTTTTATTTCTTAGAGACTTCAGAAATTCTTCAGTTTCACTTCCCGACCTTTTACGAATTGGCTTTGATTGCGTATTCAAATTAGTATTTGATTTCAAATCAGTAACGTCACTTTTGCTTCTTTTTACAACAACAATTGGTTTTGTAGTAACAACGACAGGTGAATCGGGACTCTTGTTCCTTTGTGCTCTTCTAAAAAGCGTAGATAAGGACGTTCTTTCTTTTCTTCTCTTTGACCCTACATCGCTTGTAGATCTGCCTAGAGGAGACTTCCCTTCTGGAGTGGTATCGTCGCTGTTCCTTCTACCAGTCTTATCTTCTTTAAATTTTCTTCTATGGGGTAGTGAAAAGAACTTCTCTGGTGGATGATCAGCGGTGCAAGTGACGCTCTTCGCTTGAGCTAGAACTTTATTGGCTTCTTTGATGAGCTCTTGTTCGGAGAGGTGTGTGAACGGCTCTTTTCTTACGGATGATTGTTCGGTTGAGGCGCCCCGCGACTCACGCGGTTTACCTGCAAGCAAAATTATTGGTAAGTTGAAGAATTTTATCTGAAATTAAGGTGTTCAGACTATTATGTAAGTATTCAATATCAAACAACGGTACTTGGAAGAGGTCGTTAGTATTTTGGATATAATATTTTCTGTATTTTAAACTTGTACTGAGCAAATATATACAATTATGATAAGTACTAGGAGCACATAAACCATAGAAGCATGTAGAAACATGATAACAACCCAATGTCAAAACAATAACGATTAGAACATAAAAATAATAATAAAATTGCAGTAAAAAAGGTAAAATGTTAAAAACATTTAATAAATAAACACATAATGGTTGAAATAAATTAGTGCATTAGTTACGTACATGTGAGAACATTAATCAGGCTGTCAAATCAATGGTTTTTTGTCAAACAATCATTGTAAAGCTTAAATCCGGTTGGATTAATACATACTGTGAAGTATACAGACAGAATAATGGGCTAATTAATTATGAAATGTTAAACAGGTTTAATTTGATTTGTTATTTACTTTTTGCTTCAATTTTAAATTTTGTTTAAGAAGAGTTTTAACTAGGTATTTGTGGGGATGTGCCATAATCGCCACGCTTAGCAGACGGGTTGGCGATCGAAGTATACTCAGAAATATGCTGCTGCCCGTACTCCGATATACCTACCCTCGTTGAAGCGTGTTGAATGTAATGCTAAAATACATAACTTGATGATATGAGTAATTCACAGTATAAGACAAAAAAATAAGCTGTCTTTAAGGAAATAACTAGTGTTGTCTTCCACTCATTTTTTTTTCTAATGACCTGTTTATGGAATAGGTACCTACTAAAATAATAAAGTTGACGAGTTTGCTTGTTTGAATGCATTAATCTCCGGAGTTACTGATCCGATTTGAAAAATTATTTCACTAATGGGAAGCTACATTATTCCCGAAGGTTATAGGCTACTTTTTATCCCGGGAACGCGAGTGAAACTGCTGGGAACAGCTAGTACTTATTATACATGCAATCCTTTTCGTTATTATACCCTACCAAATACTTACTTACTTACTTAAAGCAACATTATTATTGTACGTCAGCTATTTTGTACCATGTTTCAGACAAATAAATGAATGAATTTACAACTAAAATATGTCGTATATTGATTACAATAATCCGTGTTTCAGTGTCACACGGCTTGGGCTATATAAAACGTGACGTCACAGTACAACCTGCGCTCACGCTTATTTTTAGCGCTGACTTTTCGTGTAAACAACTTTTTAGTGCCTTTTTGGCCGAAACTCTCGTATTTTTTTTTACTTTTTCTTCTGAGATATCGCGTATTAAAAAGTTATAGGACCATATGTATATATTGATTTGTTTATTTATGTTCTTTATTGTGTTTTGTTATTGTACTTGATGTTATGTTACATAATTAAAAGTATGAGCCAAGTTTCATAAAAATGCGTTTTATAGGCCACTAGCTGTTCCGGGATAAAAAGTAGCCTATAACCTTCGGGGATAATGCAGCTTCCTATTACTGAAAGAATTTTTCAAATCGGTTCAGTAGTTTCGGAGCCTATTCAATGCAAACAAACATGCAAACAATCAAATCTTTCCTCTTTATAATATTAGTATAGAGTATAGATTTACCTATGACGTGAACACACTTCTACAAATATTCACATTTATAATAGAAATATATGTAAATATGTAAAGCCTACATTTTAAAGGCACTTAAAAGCATCTAATCTGACTGTTTTGAAGTCTAAGCGCTCCTATAATATTTAAAGAATTATCCCCTAACTCCAAACCGTTAAGGAGTTGTACCTTCCAACATCAGCTCAGCTACATAAGATGATGACTACCAGACTCAAATATCTGAATAGCTTTAGAAAGTATATGCCTATAAAATTTGAAGAGTTCCCTCGATTTCACCAGGATTCCGTCATCAGATCCTGACTTGGAGACTATGAGACCACCTGTAAAGTATAACCCTCAAACAAAAAAAGAATTTTCCAAATCGTTCCAGGCGTCTTCTCTTCGAGTAATCGGGGGATATACATAAAAAAATAAAAAATGATATCATCGAATTGACAACCTCCTCCTTTTAAAAGTCGGTTAAAAAGGGATACACGTGCCTTTAAAAATAGGCAAAACGGTTACATAACAAAAACACGTGTCGTGTTGTTTTCTTAAAATGTAATCTTAAGATTTCTTAGAAAATTGTGAATAACGTGATTATTTAAAGACATAATGACATCATATTGTAAATCATTTACTCTAACCACTAAGTAGGTATTCGCTGGATTTATACAAGGAGTATTGACTCGCGAGGTAAGTAGCATGCGTAGGAGTCGAAGTAACGATTATTTATATATGAAGTGTTCTGTGTGAATAGCTTGTATGGAGATTGTCCGTTACGTGTGACGCCATCTTACGGTCATCTGGAGAAACTAGGGTTTCATTCTAACATAAGCTTTATTTTATAGTTCAACTAGCTTCCGCCCCGCGGTTTCACCCGCGTTTCCGAGGGATCTTATTTTCCCGGGATAAAAAGTAGCCTATATGTTTTCTATGTGCCAAGTTTCATCTAAATCCGTTTAGTAGATTTTACGTAAAAGAGTAACAAACGTCCATACATCCTCCCTCACAAACTTTATTTATTGTTTCACTTTGTTTATTTATTGTTTCACCCGCGTTCCAACGCTTGCAACACTAGGGGCATCAGTCACGTATCGCATTCTGTGCGACTATACTCAAGCGCAGGAACACAACATGAAATTTATGGCTCAAGAACTCTGTACGTCGAGAATTCGAACTGCTTATTGAGCGTAATAACGCTTTGCACTACATTTTGAATTGAGACGATATACGGTAAACTACCTACTTATAATATTCATCGCTAGTGAACACCTTCACTTAACAAGTCTTGTTTGATCAGGTGAACCTCGAGTCAAACAAGGTCTTTGCCTCCTGAAATACATGTGGTTTAAAAACCAGACGGTTAAATGTATTATGCTAATATTTGAGTGCGACGGTAGGTATCGACAACGGTGTCGTATTTTATTGGATACCGACTCGAATTTAGAATTCTCAGAAAGATTATTCGACAATCTAATGCAGAATATATAATAATGGATTGGTTGAATTTGGCACGTAAAGTAATTCCTAACAACAAAGGGAGAAAACAAGATATAGAGGATTTTAAAGTTAATGTCTCATATTGGGGGAGGCTTTTGTCCAGCAGTGGACGTCGTTCGGCTGACATGATGATGATGTTGATGATGAAAGTTAATGTTGAGAAACAGACAGTTCAGCTGATGTTAAGTAGCTATAATTAGCTATGGGTATAGCAATTCTGAGATTATACGCATCTACTAGCTTAGCGAGAGATCTTCAACTTGAGGGTGCTTACCAAGCAAACGACTATACAGCCTATCACAAAACTATGGCTTCCTCACGATATATTTCTTTACCGAAAGCTCAAGATTACTGTAAGTTTCAAACTAACGAGCACAGTCATAGCATTCAAAGTAACTAGCACTGCTGTCAAGAATGGAGCTTATTTGAAAACTCGGTGAGGAATTTTGACCACTATCACATTTCATTTACATACCTACAAAAATACACAGGAACCATTCAGGAACTACACATTTACACTTGCTACTCCACTTGACTCACACTTGCACTACACTCGCAAAACAACAAAAGATTAAATTAGCTTCCAACAAGCATATTGTGAATCAAAAATACAAACTAAAGCAAATATCGCCCTTGGTTATTGATTAACACATAGAACGTTAGGAAGTGAGTTACTAACATTCAATAAAGGTGCTAAGAAGACCTCGTCTCGAGTTAGATTGATACATAAAGGTGCTCGGATACTCATTAGTGGGCAGACCTTGGGAGCTTCCGATAAATGTGGGCTGTTCTGTTGCTTAGAAAATGTACTTAAGATATACGAGAAGGAAAAAATACAAATGATCGTCGTTATACAAAGGGTTTGTTTGAGATAGTTTGTGGATTGACTTCTAGGTTAGATTAGCCATATAAAAGTTGTCTTCTGCTCCAGAATTAATCACAAAATATTTCGACACGAATGTCGCGATGTTGTTAGATTCAATCATACTAATATTAAAAATGCGAAAGTTTGTGAGTATGGATGTATGAATGGATGGATGGATGTTTGTTACTCTTTCACGCAAGAACTACTGAACGGATTTGGATGAAATTTAGAACACATATAGTTTATAAAATGGTACTCAATGGTATTTCAATGATGTTCGGTGCTGAATGCTGGGCCATAAAAAAGGCACATGAACAAAAACTGCATGTGGCCGAGATGAAGATGCTGAGATGGGCAGCAGGCGTAACAACACTTGATAAAGTGCGAAATGAACACATCAGAGGTAATTACAAAGTTGCGACCATCACAGACAAACTCACCGAAAGTAGGCTACGTTGGTATGGCCATGTGATGAGGCGACCCGAAGAGCATGTTGTTAGGCAGGCCCTGGCACTACCAAATATAAATAAAAAAAGAGGAAGACCCCAAGCCACATGGTGGTCTACAGTAGCCCGCGACTTGGAACAAGCCCAACTGTCCAAACTGACAACCCAGGACAGACCATCCTGGCGCATCAGAACGAGGAGAGCCGACCCCAAATAATGGGATGAGGCAAGGGGGAAGAAGAAGTGATAGTTTATAAAATGGATTAACACATAAGATTCTTTTTATCCCGGGAAAACATAAGAGCTCTCGGGAACGTGGGTGAAACCGCGGGTAGTAGTACTATACAGTATTCAGAAGAAAAATCGTCAATATATTTTTATTCTGTCTTATCCCAAGTCAAGAAGAACGGAAGACGCAGCGTGGGCAGGCCCCCCACATGGTGGACCGACGATCTTGTGAGGGTCGCGGGAAACCGCTGGATGCGGGTAGCGCAAGACCGGCCATCGTAGAGATCCTTGGGGGAGGCCTTGTTCAGCAGTGGATGTCTTTCAGCTGACATGATGATGATGATGATCCCAAGTGAAATAGGCAGCTTTAAGATGCCTTATAATCTAATTTTTTTGATAAAGGAAGATTATTTTATAAGTTTCTCTGTATTTTCTTTCTAACTTATATTGGCTTCAATACATGTATCAATTTGGCACATCAACAAACTTTGTTTTGCAATTTCCCTTCACTTCTGCTCACAGATTACTAAAAGCATATCCCAAATACCAATAACGTAGCATCTGTATAACCGTTAGTTCAACAGAATCTTAAAAAACCAGATATTTTTATAGAAGATTTAATAAATTTGCATTATTATCTAAATCATTACTGCGCTGAGCGTGAAAAAAATAAACATAATAAGAAACCTGAGCTAGCTTTGACATAAAACCAGTTGACCCATCCTACAATCTATAGGAGTTTAGTTTTTAAAAAAAACGTTGTAAGCTAGCTGTTTAGGAACGAAAATTCAATTCTTCAAAATTCATGAATATATTTTTATGTTTCTCTCTTTTGAAAAGCCACGACTTGCACAATGAACTATTCATTTATAAGATTAATCGAAAAGTAAGCAATAACATATTTTTTGTTTTGACATTCTTAAGCTTGGACTTTTATGGTAATTCATTGATACTATGTGCACTACCTTTGTAAATCTCCAAACAATAATAGAAAGGATAGAATAATATAGACATAGTAATTGCATAGCTAAAGTACGATGGAAACAATGCGAGCATTGTCTACTTCATCTGCCGACACTAAACCAGTTGTTATCAAGGTCAATGCGAAGAATTTGAAGTGTGGGACGAATGTTACCTGTTATCATATTGTTTGTGACATCCTTCATCTGGTGGTGTAATATTCTATTTTGAATTTTGATTAAGCCCACGTGCCATGGCAAATTATGGTGCGACCGCGAATTATTTTCATGGGTAATAATTATATGGTTACGTCACGTTGAACATGATTTTTTGATCTGTGTATTTGGATATATCTGTAATGAAGTGTTTTTTCATGTCAGAAGGTTGACAAGCAGGCAGGTGATCTACCTGATGGTAAGTGGAAACCGTCGCCTATCGCCATTTGCAATACCAGAGGTATTACCAATATGTTGCCGAACTGTTACAATGCCGAGAAGGCAACTGGCTTTGAAGTGCAACTGCTGGAACGCTTGGCGACCGATTTTCAACTTGAGGGTGGTAGCCAGCCAGACGGGCTATGGTTTCCTCGCGATATTTTCCTTCACCAAAAGCTCAAGCTCATTGTAGAGATTCGAAACCACGACCTTCGTCGCCGCATCCGACGTCACTAACACTGAACTGATAGCTGCACTATTTTCATTATCTGTGGTTGAAATTAGAATGTCGGTGTAGTGTTTCAGTGAGGTGGTGGTTTTAATAAAATACTAGGACAATCATCATTTAAAATACCGTTAATAGAAATGACCTTTAAAGATTTTCAAGCTATAAATTACTAAAATTCTAAAACTGGTTGTAATAAAATTATCACACGATATAAAAGCAACGAAACAACGCTCAATGTTTCTTTTGAATTATTGTATTATCTTTGATTTTGTTTTAACGTCAAGACATTTTTCATCACCGGTAAACCGATCAGCAATAATTTAAATTAGATACATTACTAGTTTATAAGCTAAATCTTTCGCAAGACATAAGTGATAAATCAAGTTCTTTAAAATTTCAAATTGATTCTTTACTAATCGTAATGATTAATTAATTCGAGATCGATTAACATATTATAAATACGAATCATGTATTATTGAGATCTGTCCAAGGCTTTCGAAACAGTCGACCACAAAAGGATCTGCAGCAGCGGTCAATGCCGGTGCGGAGCCAAACCGTGAATGCCTTGTATCGTCATCTGAAGCCATTTTAGGCTCGTCTGAGTGTCTTTGGTTACTTGGGATACATATAGGCGCCGCCTCCGCTCAGTTTGTTAATGACTGCCTCAGGGTGACGTAGTTGGACCACTTTTATTTGTATTCTATATCGTTACGTTGAAATTGTTGTTTTGTGGTCAGTTGTTTTGTAATTGGAGTTAGTAATGGTATTTACGAATGAACGTGAGTGTGTTATGTAATTATTGTTTCGAAACAAGTAAAAGAAAAGACGGTCTCGTTTATTACCACTTGGTTATGATATATTGGTATTCAAGTAGTCATTTTGTGCGTTTAGGTACGAATGTTTGTTTCATTTTTCCATTTACGTTAAATTGTACAAATGCGTGTTGGATGACACTCGATGTTACGGGACTGAACATATATTGAAGCAAAAAAATCTTTGAAGGGATAAAAAGCGCATCACCAGTGATATTAAATTCAGTCATCATTTTGAAAAAGAAGAGTACATATATGAATGATTGGGTCATTTGGGGTTGGCGGTATCAGGGCAGATTACGATGAGTCATCATGAAACTAAGGATTTTCTTTTAGACTTTAGAACCCTTAAAAAGAAGAAGCATCGTATTGTAAATAATGTAGAAGATAAAATAAATTACGGTAGTAAAAAAATCTCTATGAAATTATTTATATTAAAAGACCATCAAATAAAAATCAACTTCAAATCAAAGAAATTAGATCACAAATTTGCTAGACAGCTGAAACTAACACTTCCTTTTCCTCTAGCAGTTAAGCAAGAGTATTATGAAGTCGATAGCCACATTAAGTTACTCACGGAGGCATCGTATGAGAATAAAAAACATTTTGTAATGGACCAAACGCCACACCCAAGCTACTTAATGAAAAATAGGCGCTATTCTATGTAGCTCTGATGAGTGTATCTTATTTGATTAAGTAAACCGTTACTTTTGATTTAAAATAGTATTTGTGTTCGCTTCACCGGTAGGGCAGGGTTCAAAGACATTAGATAAGGAAATTTTCAACCAATTAACGCTTTTATGTACCTACCTATTAAATCATTCAAGCGTTATTATAGCTTTAAGTATAATTTAGATTTAGTGTATGTTATCTCTCTCATCATATCTCCTATAAAGATACTTATTTCGACCTTTCTGCAGTTTGATTTCAAATTATAGACCATATAGATTGATGGATTCATTTTTAATGCATAGAAGCTAAATATTTTTTTTGTAAATGAGTTTGTTTTACGTTTTTACGAGTTGCGTTAGCTTGATTTCACTTGATGTATGTAGGTACATACTTAAGAGAACACAGAAAACACAACTATCACCAATTTTAATTTGGATAGAAGCGCTTTCAGAAAAAGAAGTTGCTTTAAAACCATGGCTACAGACTTTAATCTTTAAACTAGCTCCAATGTATCTAGTCCTCTATTTCAATTACGAATTCGAAATCTTGTACTAGACATTTCACGTTTCGCAAATTCGCCAAGTTATCTGTTTACGAGAGATCTACATAACATGTATCAACATACTTTTACATTAATGTTGCAATGTGTGGTATTTTAACTGAGTTACCAAACGACCGGTTCAAGTAACCCCTGGGATATTGATAGGCTAATCTTGGAAACGGATATTAAAATATAAAAGGAAAGGACAAAGATTTGTGTGCATGAACATGTCTGTTTGTCCTGAGTCTGGGTGTAATTATCTATATAAGTATGTATTTACAAAAAAAAAGTAGTATATGTAGTATATCAGTTATCTTGGTTTCCATAGTACAAGCTCTGCTTAGTTTGGGATCAGATAACCGTGTGTGAAGGAAGAATGTCCGAGGAAAAAAAAAAAAAAGCCTGACTGACTGACCTATCAACGGAGGACTCTCAACCCACTGGACGGATCGGGCTGAAATTTGACATTGACATACATATAGCTATTATGGCGTAGACTCTAAGAAAGGATTTTTGAAAATTCAACCCTTAATGGGCAATATGATATCAAGGGGAATCCCAAGAGAGACTTCAATCACATATTATACTCGTAGTTCCAGCACGTGGTTTAATCGGGAATGACAGATTTCAAGACAGAGATACACGATACAAAACGAGAGAACAGACAAGATAGCTCAGTGGTAGTGACGTCGAATGCCAAGACGAAGGTCGCGGGTTCGAATCCTACAATGAGCTTGAGCTTTCGGTGAAGGAAATCTTGGTGAGGAAACAAAACAAAAATTTGTAGTACTAAACTGGTACGCTACCTTGAAAATCTGTCGCCAAGAACCTACAGGTTGCGTTTTCTTTGTGTGCTTACCACCATCAGCCACATCGACACTGACCACGGCGAGTTTGTGCTATCTAAACATTGTACAAAAAATAAACACTATATTAAATACAATGTTCATAATAACTAACAGTACCTATTTATACTCTGTTCATTCGATCCGGCTACTGTCTTGGTAGCTTCAGGCATGGCAGGGTATAATGACCTTAAAATTAATTTTGTTTTTAATTAACAATCATCAAAGTTTGTCTTGTAAATTTGAAGTGTTGTGTGGTCTACGTAATATTGATTCAAACATGGTTTAAATTTATTGATAGTCATTTGTAATAGATAGTAAAAGAAAGAAAGAACATTTATTAGACATAACAAAATAGCACAATACAATTATTACTTTTATTGAGTAGGAAATTAATTATTTTTATATTTAACAAAATTAACAATAAAAACAAAACTACCTAACTATAAATAGAAAATTTGTGCCAAATCAATGGCAATGGCAATTCTTTGAGCAAAGTATGTGCCAGTACAATTTAATTAGACATTCACAAAATATAAATATTTTACAATTACGACATTGTGCTATATTGAGTCCAAAAGGCCCCAGCTCAGCATGTGCTGCAGAAACTACATTAGTAGAAATGCTAAGTACATAAAAATAAGAAGAGATAAATGAAATAGTGAAATTGATCTTTTAAAAACAAGGTATGAGTTTGCAACCATCGCATTATGATTAAAGTATGTAAATTATGTGACCAAAGAAAAGATGATAAACGCACAAAATCTAGAAGAAAAATTGACTCTGAAAAGCTCTGCTGTCGGATGGAACACACCGGTATGTGCTTGCCTTTTGGCTTGATGGTGGTATAGAGAACCAGCTGAAGAGTTTGTTTGTTTGAACGCGCTAATCTCCAGTAGCTACATTATCCCCGAAGATTATAGGCTACTTCTTATCCCGGGAACGCGAGTGAAACCGCGGGGAACAGCTAGTTAGATAAATATACTTATGTATCTATGTCCATATATATTGATTATATTTCATCATTATATCGGCTTATATAGCTAAAACCAGTATTAGACCAATCTAAAACGGATGCGAGTATGTCTGTACCACAGATTTTATCTACCGTTGAATGTGACCACAAAAACTTGTTAAAGTTATTCAAGACAAATTATTGCCACTGATAAGATCGCAAACACTCCCATACAATTTGCAATTGTCATTTTTTGCATGTTTGCTTTTTATTATCGACGAATAATTAGGTTATTCTATATCACATAGCATGAGAATCGGGAAGTTAGCAGTAAAAAATCTATCTTAAGGGGAACGTTCGGTTGGAGCGGGAAATTCAAATTTTATCACGTTTTTTGCAAATTGCAGCTCAGTTATAGGTCGTAAGTTATCAACATGTTATTTGCGAGAAGAATGGTAGTATGTTTACTGATTAATAACAAAATAAATCATCAACATATTCCTCCAAAGTATATTACTGACATATACGACTATTTCATGAAAATGTTACTAATATACCTTGGAGGAATATGTTGATGATTTCCTTTGTTATTAATCAGTAAACATACTACCATTCTTCTCGCAAATAACATGTTGATAACTTACGACCTATAACTGAGCTGCAATTAATAAAAAACGTGATAAAATTTGAATTTCGCGCTCCAACCGAACGTTCCCCCTTAAGTGAGTAACAGAGATAAGGTAATTTATTAGAAGCTTTTATTTAACTTTACGTGGTATGTTTAGGTCGAAACTGGCAAGGCATTTTTTACCCACTTCTTGGTGTTCAATTAATCTGAAACTTGGTACACATAAAGTCCGATGACAATGCAATATTATAGTGTCATGGACTGAAAAAAAAGCTTGTACAAATAACTTTTTCTTTTAATGTTAACATATGTATCTGTTTCTTTCTATCATCAAATTGGTTAGGTATACATGTCTTTTTATCATCATCATGTCAGCCGAAAGACGTCCACTGCTGACCAACGGCTTCCCCTAAGGATCCCCACGATGGCCGGTCTTGCGCTACTCACATCCAGCGGTTTCTCGCGACCCTTACAAGATCGTCGGTCCACCTTGCGGGGGGCACGCTGCCTGTGTCTTTCGGTTCGTTCGCCATTCGAAAACCCTTCTGCCCCAGCGACCATCGGTTCTACGAGTCTTTTTATATGAAAATGCATTTATTTCAATTTACCTTGACTTGAATAACAAGAGCAGGAATCATATGTTAAATTTAAATTCTCATTTATAGTATTAATGTAATTTAGCTTCATTATTACTTATTTTAATTTTGCAATGTCCTTGCAGGGCTCATGTTTGAAATTAGATTGAATACTATACCACCTTAAAATTTACTTACCTACCACATGAAGTAAATAAATCTATCCTAATAATCTATACTAAAGCTGAGTGGTTTGTTTGAACGCGCTACGTCCGATTAGAAAAAATATTTCACTAATAGGAAGCTACATTATCCCCGAAAGTTATAGGCTACTTCTTTTCCCGGGAACGCGAGTGAAACCGCGGGGAACAGTTGATCTATCAACGCACAAATCAAACCACTAGACAGGGCATACAGATAAAGTAGGCATCCGCTTATGAAAGTAAAATATGGGATCACTGATGAAGAGATTGTGCTTAAACAAGCAGAACAAAACTAATGTCCGACCTTCACTGAGTGAACACTCAAAGACAATTACTACATGTTAACAAAGATGTTACATCTATGTTCAAGTTAATGTGTTTTTTGCAAAGAATACTAAGACATGTCATAGATCAAATGACATGATTCCACTTTGTTTGAGCCTTGAACTCTTGCCTCTCATTAAACATTGTTGATCTCTCATTTATAGCAAACGAGACGATGCCGGGACGGGAACTTGAAACAAGCGACGAAGCCAACAACAAGGACTAGTTTTAAAGTTCAGTCAAGAGTCACTGAGTTATATTACTACGTATAGAGAAGACGCCATATAATAACCACTATGTTCTGTTCAAGTGCAGCCCACCGATCGCAATTTACTTAGTAGCTTAAAGACGAAACGTGTATGCGTCATGTAAATCACGGCGCTTACGACTTTTTGGTCGCGAAAAACACCAAAAAACACCTTAAACGCGTTCTAGCGCTACGAGTTTAATCTGTCTAGTTAGACGACTAATTATTGTTTCAGCACTGCAGCGAATATTAAATTAACTAATTGAATCAGGCGTGACCTTGCGGAAATCCATTATAAGATTAGATGGAAGACAAATATTTGTGATGTTTGTGATGTTTTAAGATGTTTTGGAATTGACAGAGAAGGATATATCCAGCGGAATTAGTTACTAAATATTTGTCTTCCATCTAATCGAATATTAAATTAACAAAATGGAGCATGACCTTTCCTTTGGGCCTTCTCTATACGTAGTAATAAAAGTAATGACATCTTACCGAATATTTTTTTGAGCTTCAGGCCCTTGTAATGAAGCTGAAGTACCTCCTTAGTGCCCTCTCTCAGGTATTTTGCCGTACCCACAATTAAGACGCTGTCATATCGTAAAATTATCGCTATACATATTAGAAGTGAAATCAAATCAAGCTAGCGCAAATGGTAAAAACGTAAAAAAAACATTTACAAAATAAATATTTACTATTCATTAAAAATGAATCCATCAATCGATGATGGTCAATGTGGTTTAGAATTTGAATATTTGCGATATACGAATAAGTAGTTAATTTGTTTAGTAGTTAGGTTAGTATTAAATTATTATTTAAAAATGTAAATAGTTAAACAAATAAATTACTCTTCATTGGTAAAAAAAAAAAAAAAAAAAAAAAAATTGCGATATACTAATATAAAATGTGTATTTTCTACCTCAGTACCGTCAGCACCACGTCTCGTCTCGTTACAGTCTTGTTGTAAATGACTTTTACTGAACACAGGAATTTTATCAACCATCTACATGGTACCTTACTTGTACAGTTTTTTTACGCATGTTTTGTTATCCGTTAATAACATCCCCTCAAGACGGGCTGTATTCAACAGACTTTATTTATGTCTCTTCTTTACTAAGGTCAGTGCGTACTACGGGTAAAACCATATCGAAGACAACTTTTCTGAAATATATTTGGTCCAATGGCTGTCTTGTCCACAGTTATTTGGGGTTATATATCCATGTTTCTTCTTCATCTCTTCTATCTCATATCACTCGACCTACTGATATTCTTTCCTTACTTATATCATCCATCTCTTCTTTAGTCTCTCTCTTTGCACATATAAATCTACTTTCATAGTTATCATCAATTTGATATTATTTATGGATTAAGTTATGGATAAGTGTAAAAAATCATCTCATCAAAATGTTTGACTGCAAAAACTCATTTAACAACAATGTGACTTGTCGCTTTATACTGTTCATAATTTAATTAAAAAAATAACACTTTCATTATATCTCGGAGTGATTCAATAAAATACGGTCGAAGTGTTTTTGTGTTCATAATATAATTGTATTGTTTTTTGGCAGGTTAAATTGTCGACAATTAAGACCGCTTTTTTAGGTTCTCATGTTTTTTGTAGACACTCACGTGCGCATGACCATCTTGACCTCCTTTGATATCTGATAATTTATTGTTATAATTTCATTCATATCTGTTCAGACAGATATTATAATAAACTTTAAAATCTTGAAAGGATCGTTCAGAAAATTTGCAGTCGAAGCCTGCTTATAGTTGAGAATTAAAATTTTCTGATAAGTTATAAATTTTTGGAACATTGTTCGTATATCTTTAAGTAAATAAATAATAGGTAGGCAGTTAGGAATAATCAGAAACTACATGCTAGCTCAATATCAGTTGCAATCAAGCGAATACAGACAGAAATGGAAAATTTTCATTCAAAGATATTCAACTAAAATACACAGACTTATAAAATACATTGTAAAAGATTTTAGTAGAAGAGGTAAAAACAATAGTATATACCCCAAACATGATATTTAAGTTAGAATTAGTCATATTAAGTCGGTTTCCCGTTAGTGTCCATTTCTTAGAAGATATTAGTTACTTCCAAGGCATTTCCGAGATGACATAGTTATGGAAAGTCCAGTGAATTTTCATCGCATATTGCATCTGTTACATGAAAATTAGTATGTTAACGATGGCCCGATTATTGTATGTCCTTTTCACTCTTGTATGTATCAGTATATATGTGAGTGAGAGGTTTACCAAAGCCGATAGGTTGTTATTGGTGTTTTTAGGTTTGTGTCGATCAATGGGAGCGCTTGCATTCTTTATGATATTAAAATTATTCCAGTTTCAAATGTACGTAAAACCCGTTGGTTTGCAAATGGGACTGTCCCATATGCAAATAATAATTTGACCCCATAAAAATAAAATTAACTGGAATATATCAAATTTAGCCCACTCTAATTTCTTTAGATATGTTGTGAAAATTTATTCCAGTTACAAGGTTTTTTTTATAAGCTAGAGCGCTCGAAACCATCGACCCGCACAACACTAAAACCCTTAAATTAGAGCCAATAGTATCGATAATCACCGAGAACTCACCGAATCGTTTGACGTGTACGTCTCGATTGAATGAAACTGATCTCGGTTTGGTTTCTTTAGTTTCTTTATCCTTCGTTTCGTTAATCCTGGTGTCGTCTTGGGCTATCTGATCGCCATCTTCGGCATTTTCTGACTTGACACCAATTTCATCGGTCATTGGATGTTTGGTTTCGAGGTACCCGGACTTTGGTACCTCAAATGTTTCGTTTTCGTTTACTGTCAACTCGGCGATTTGCTTTTCGGTACCATCGGTATGTGTTTATCTGGAAAAAGTATTACCCATTTTAACCCCCACAAAATGCTTTACATTTAACCCAAACGTTTTTTTTTCTATTTGAATCAGTTTGCTTAATTGGCTAATATCACTCCCATAATGAATCAAATCTATTTACTACTAATACTAAAATTTCCATTTTTTTTCTGCAGCTGTTACTATATCCAGTAGAATTCTAGAAGTAATTTATTGTAGAGCTTGTATTGGTCGATTATATATGTTTACTGGTACATTGCTAACCAAAGACATACCTCCTTGTGTACTTGTCAAACATGAGTCCGGTGCCTGTGTCACTACAGGAGAAATGGGAATTTGAGCCGCATCTTGAGTAAGCGATCTGAAACAACATAAATAATCATTTTAAAAGTAAGTTTAGATTGATTCTTAGTTATTCGTGGCTGGGCAATTTATCTACGTACATATTACCGGATATTGGGCAAATATTGATTTAACGTCCGTTCTACTTCACAGTTTATTAAAAATTTAATTTTAGATTCAATTACCTACTCAATTATCAAACCCAATGTATTTAGGTAAATTTTGTAATAAGGCAGGTTGATTACCCTAAAAAGATACTGGAATAGTAGTTTATAGATACTGTTGCATAATAGGGGTTATTAAATACGAGTGTGAGTTTAAGTACCGAGCCGTAGGCGAGGTTCTTAATAGTATCACACGTTTTTAATACCTAATTATGTGCAGTATCATACAGTACTTTATCTAAACTCATATAAATAATGTAATTTAAAAAAATTTAAAAGTCGATAGTATTTTTCTACCAACTTAAAAAAAAAAAATGCTATTTTTGTGACATTTTTGGTCAAAATGATATATGTAGGCAAAAACAATAAAATAAACAGACACAATAATCATATACCTAATCAAATCCGTGTTGCCAACTCCCAAAAATTCTTACCTCTAAAGTTCAAGTCAAAAATTTCTCACATTGTCATCGTCAAATTGAATTGATACTGATTGATTATACTATTGATAGGTCCAAAGTGTACTTTAATAGAAAAAAAGTTATTTTATAGCATTATCTTGGGAACACAACTGTACTATAATGAATCATTATACACGGGTGTGCCTAAAGTGGGTCATTAAAGTACTGATTTTGATTTCATAATAAGAACATTACGATATGAGAGTGGATAAAATATTTTATTACTATTCCTTGCTTAATACCCTTCAACAACTATGGTTAGCTACTGACTAGGTACCTACTTTAAAAAAATTAAAAAAAATTAACCTGTCGAACCTAGTCCATTAATCATCAAATAATGCCAAACTAACGCCAAAGCTTCACAGGTTACAAGTTCAGATGCTAATCTTATAACACAATCAAATAAAGGCAAGCGGCCCGGCTTCTCATCACCTCGTGTCGAAACGTGCGGTGAGCTCGTGAAATTGTTACTTAATGTGTATTAATTCTCTCCAATCGCATTGACCTTTTGATTTTTATGGGATGATGAAGGTAAGCAAGCTTGCGGCGTCCTCACTTTGGTTTTTGACTCTTTTGAAACAGAAGTATTGATTTTTTTAAAAGGTTACTGAGGAGAATATTCATGCTACGAGTTTTTAAATAGAGAGATATTATCGATGAAATAAAATCACAGCATTTAAGTACCCGCTTTAGTTTTCTTGGCAGTGATAAAATTATAGGTGTAAATGATACAGATGGGAAACTCGATAAGTAAAAAAACTCTTTTTACAAGATCAAACAAAAATAAATATCCTAGGACATTGTTCACACATGGTTATCTGATCCCAAACTAAGCAGGCTTCTATTGAAACCAGTTAACTTATATACTTATACGGATGATCGCACCCAGACTCAATCAAAGATAAAAAAAATAATCGCCAAAGCAATCTTAGTATCATCAAATAATGCTCTTAGGTAAGATGTCTCTTAGGATACATCTTGATAATGAAGGTACCTCATCCCACATATACCTAATGCATGCAGTATGTACATGTTGCTAATGTGGTCACTCGGCTAGTGGACCGATTACGACACGGACACTACTCACTGGCAGTGTGGCAGTGCCAGCAAAGTGACTTTATACACTTTGTTCTAATTTAAAAGCTTAGAGCGAGGATCAATATTGATATCAAATATTACAGGGGTTGCAGATCAAATTGCGCAAACTCAAAAAGTCCCTGAGGTATCTCGTCTCATGGGATGAGATTAATTTGGATCAAAAGAGCCAATATAACATCGCCATAACGTGCCTATGAAAACCATATCGAGATTATTGCAACATCATCATTACAAAAAAACCCCTAGATACCTTACAGAATCATAGTTTTTTTTTATTATGGCAACCAATAAGACATCATCATATCAGCTGAAAGACGTCCACTGCTGGACAAAGGCTCTCAAAGGATCTCCACGATGGCCGGTCTTGCGCTACACGTATCCAACGGTTTCCCGTGACCCTCACAAGATCGTCGGTCCACCTTGTGGGGGGCCTGCCCACGCTGCGTCTTCCGGTTCGTGGTCACCACTCGAGAACCGAGTAAATAAATATATTTATCTTTAACCGACCTGCCCCAGCGGCCGTCGGTTCTACGAGGGATGTGCCCCGCTCACTGCCACTTGAGTTTATAGAATCTTGTAATAGGGTAGTTGACTGACATATCAAATCAGCTACTTTTCAATAAATGTCAAAACGATAGTTTATATGGAATTTTGTATTAAATATTACACTATGACGTTATAGTTTCACAGCATCAAATCATCTACTCTTAGTGGTTCTACTGGCAATTAAAAATCATAAAAAGCATTAAATGTACAACATAATTTATATTTCCACGTGTTTTTAGATGTTTTATGCACTGGTTAATGTTTGGTCATTTATTTTCGACAGTGTCAACTACCCTATTAATGCTAAATTCGCTATAGCTCATGACTTAGATCACATTAAAAGCTTGCCCAACATAAGTTGAAGTGTCATTACTGTGCATTGACGTTTTAATGGGGCCGTGTTTTATTTACATGATTTCGAAGTAAAAGAATAATTAGCTACATTATACACTCAATTTGACGGACTTTATTAAGGTGAAAGGCCTTATTGTAATCATAAATGATAGTAATTACCTTTACAGTTATACTCAAAGCATGTTTATGTTCTGCTATAGTATATTTTACATGGATCTTTTCATATATTTTTGTAACAAAATTCAATACTTTTTAAGTTCCAAAATTCTGTGACGTTGTCGCAAAATCCTATAAAGTATTATGGACACGTACTGAGGAGAGATGTAATGTGTCTACAAGAGTTGAAAATGAAAGTATATATACGGGACGATCAAGACAGAAGAAGATATGGAAGGATTGTTTGAAAGATGATATGAGTATTGCGCCGACTAATAAATTGGGAACAGAGCAAATGAAGAATAGAAAAATATGATATTTGTTTTCATCTGATCTTATTATAGGTACTAATACTAATTTTTTTTGATCAGTATTTATCTTGGGTTTAGACAAAAATATTTTGATTAGCAAAACAGCTTCCATGGTATATTGGTTCCAAAATAATATGATCAGAACTATTCAGAACATCATATTCAACAGGAGTCAAATACTTCGACTATTTAAAGTTAAGCCAAATCATCCGGGTTTTACCAACGTACAGACACTTGCTAGTACTGACCGTATCTATCAAGGAAAGTCCAAGTGGGTATATTGAGTTCAGCTAACTAAATTAAAACAGATGGTAATTATTATAATTTAAGGCCATTATTACAGAAGAGGTAGAAACGTTACATAGTGTATTATAATTGGAAAAACTATACCAGGCTTACATAAAATAACCTTGATAAAAAGGCTGTTTGTTCTACGCAAGGAAAACATCGAAATGAAGTAATTGAATACAAATGAAGTACCAGGAAATTATAAACGACAAGCACTAGATTCGCAGAGGTCGGTGGCACCTTGAAGCGGTGCATCCCACGTGCTGCCAACACTCTACACCTACGGTGTAAGCGGTCACTTTGACGTTCCAACTATTTGTTACTGACAAAGTATGAGTGGTACTGAGTCAGCAATGCTGGTAAATGCGTTTGTATTCTCATAATTTTGTTTGGAAGTTATATTTGGTAATGCTATGACTGATTCATTCATTAATGTTATGACTAGATCATTCATTAACGGCTTTCATTATGGCATGGACCTTGTCCACCGAGGTTAAGGTTACCAGGAGTCCACTACGCAGATTTGCTTCTTGGCGAACTTTGTGTCTTTTTGTATGAAGCTGTCCTTTTTAAATGACATTTAGATTTTTTTTAAAGGAGTAAAGTTGGTAGCCTCTGATGGCTGCAGCAACCTTACCGGACAAAAAGACATTTAGACTTGTAGTTTATTAGAAGATGATTGAGGTAAAGTGCATACCAGTGGGCTAAAACTACGATCTCATACTTAATAATATTTAGGGATATTCGTCACACAAGGTTATCTGATCTCAAACTAAGCAGAGCTTGTACTATGGAAACCAGATAGCAGTATGGATTTTGTAAAAGGACGAATAGACATGTTTATGCACTCACCCTGGATGAGAATTGAAGCCTCAGGCCTCAACGTGATAGGTGATATCATAACCAACAATGTTAACTGGCCTGTCATCGATGATAGATCAATTCATCACTGAGCTTCCTTATATCACTTCAAATGATATTTTAAATTCAATGTGAGAAACAATCGAAGGTCTACAAGAAATCCTCTTCACAATACCTTTCTCTGAGGCAAATTAAAATACCAAAAGTCTTGCAAAACCTAAGCGTATGTCGGCTACCATATCAGAGAGTCGTTTGACCGAAATGCGCGTCCTTGCTTCCACCATATATGCTCTGAGCTACAATCACACAACTTAAAGTAACTTTTTATGTCCTTTAAGAAAAACACATTAGTCAATACATGGTTATCTTCTCAGGGGGGGAATGATCTGGGAAATTAAGCAACGTAACCATGCAGTCCACGTGTAACTATATAATGATGTCGTGACTTAAAAAGCAGTGCCAGTTTTCGTGCGCTGATAATTTCGGTAGCATCTCTTAGAATGGCGTCAGGTTTTGGTTCTATATTTAGATTTAGATTAGTGTCTTACTCGAATTTCAATTCTATGGTTTCTGAAATATTATCTATCATACTTTATTGGGCAGCAAAAATCAATAATCAACATTTTGGATATCATCAGTTGCCCTAATAGGAGCAGACAAAATTTCTGATTCTGATTTAAGAAATGTTGCTTTTACCTTTAAAAAAAAACAAAAGAGCTGTTTCTGAGACCATGAATTGCCTAAATTGGGCAAAGTGAAGCTTACAATGCGATCGCCCAATATTTTAATGTTGTTAGCCGAACGCCCGCTGAATCTTAATAAAGCTGACGCCATCTTAGTTCGGCAATAATTCATGAGGTACAATCGAATACGAACCACTTTTTTGTCTCGCTAAGTGGTTGTTTATGTGGCCAGGTAACACTGGGATTAGGTACTCTGTAATCTGAATGTATGATAACAAAGGTGAACATGTAAAAAGGCTCATTTTAAAAAGATATTTAAAAAATATATGGCACTTATTTGCTTGCTTTTATGTAGATTTAAGGGATTTCCAATGTTTTCGTTTTACTGTGTTTGACCACAATCTCACCGAGGTCAGTGATGATGTAGCCGATGGTAAGCACACAAAGCCTAGAAAGGAACTGGCTATCAAGATGCTTTCGGAACACACCGGTAGGTGCTATACGACATATTTTCATGGAAGCCAACCAGGCGGGTACTACAAAGTACCTATCCTGCCAAGTGCTATGATTTCTTCACGATGTTTCCCTTCACCAAAAGCTCAAATTCCTTGTACCTAGGACTCAACCCACGAATAGTTTTTTGTTTATAGCTGTAAGCAATTGCTAGATCTATATGGGTTTTTGAAGGTAAACTTTGAACCTCTAATAAATTAGGTACAAAATGCTTTATTACATGACATAGTCGAATGCAGTAGATTCTCTGACGTCTATATCCGCTTTATTAACATATAAACATGCCGTGACTGTTTGTTCTTCAGCAAGTTTTTGTCGACCCAAATTCTAACATGGCGTTTTCCCCATGCATAGCGTTTTTGTATTAATATTCAAATTGGAGAGATTGTGCGCATGGTTTTTGCTTGAACTTTTTAAGTGGATGAAAGAAATTTGCTTTAGAATAAGCCTTGAACTTAACGAGAAGTTCTTATCAAAATTTATAGTCACTGTGGTATATGAAAAGTATTTTTTTGCTTCTAAACTATACTTGCTAGTCGAGGCAATGTTAACGTTCATAAGTTCAATAACAGTCCGCAATTATTTTTTTTTATCAATAAATAAATCTTAGAAGCGATTGCTATAAAATTCCGCACACATAAAGCCAATGGTATGATGAGACAGACTACTTTATAACCGACTTCTAAAAAGGAGGAGGTTCTCAATTCAGTTGTATATTTTTTTTTGTTTACCCATAGCTTCTTTGTTTATGAACCGATTTTGATGATTCTTTTTGCGTTGGGTTCAGTATTGGACTTGGATTTCGAAAATTGAACAGGGAACTCTTCAAAACTTTTTTCGCTGACTTCAAAACAGTATCAGATTAGAGTTCCTACTTATGTATTTTTTTTGTTAACATTTATTTTATTATATCGAAAACGCGGATGGAACCGCAAGAGACAACTAGTCTATCAATAATTTTATAATGATACCTATGTTTGTTTTATTTTTAAAACATTTTTTTTTCTTGCTGTCCAATTTACAATACATTCAAATACTTATCTCATCTCCAATTCTAAGAATACAATACAATCCTTATTGCCTGAACAATTTCCTGTGAGGATATCTAAAATCAACAACGGCGGAGACAATGCATCTTCGTTTTGCCCACACTACATGAAACACCAGCTTGCTTAAGGTACTTGCCCCACTGACTAAGAGAAGCGAGGCAGGCAGCATAGCAAGAGTTTCTTTAACGATTAGAATATTTGTCCGTCGATCGTCGTGTGTCTGTCAAAGAAGAACAAATCAACAAACCTTCATCGGAATCTACTTACCTATTTAATCATAAAATAAATTGCAAAGACGTAAGGCTCATTTTCGTATCACTCTGGCTACTGTCACAGGACTCAAGAATGCTATATGTTACAAATCATAGTCGTTTTGTCCATGGGAGCAGTAGCACGTTGTATTGTCATAACATAATGTTGACATAATTATTGTAATTTGTAATCTTTGCACGCTATTACCTACGGCAAAACATTATGGAACTAATAATAAAGCTGAAGAGTTTGTTTATTTGAACACGTTAATCTCTGGATCTACCAGACGGATGACAAAAAATCTTTCACTAATAGTTGTACGTAGTATATAAAGTATATTATTTACTTTATGCTAATAGGAAGCTAAATTATCCTCGAAGGTTATAGACTACTTTTTATCCCGGGAACGCGAGTGAAGCCGCGGGGAATAGCTAGTCTTTTATAATATAATGTTTCTGGCAAATAAATACCTATCTATTTAACTATAAAAATTACCGGACAACTACGCCCTGACTAGCGCATTGAGGGTTCGGTATCTCCAACTGCAAATGTTTTGTAAGACACATGCCTTTTATGGTATACGTCATATCATATATTAAGCACAAATCGATCGCTTCCTCGCCGGTAGTAAGACAGTCGTTTTAAGGATATCCGAAAATGGTAGCACAAGGTCCAATGACCCATTACCCTCCGGACACACTCACCTTGCGGACAGAAAGGTCGATGCGTAAGCGCATACGAAAAAGAAAGGCTATTTTTTGCTCTGATAATGTTGGCAGCGATGAAAAACAAGTTTTCCTTTTGCGGTGAGATTTTAAAGTTGATTATGTTTTTTACTCTTTTTTCTTTAGGTACTCTTAATATTAAGATGACTGATTATTTGTTATGAAATTCAGTACTGGGACTGGGAGCTTGGTTTAAAATATATCTTTAAATAATCAACTTTTATATATTGTGCGTAATTTTTGACAAGTGGCGACTCCGTCCAGTCTATTCCTAAATCCATGACTAAAACTCCATATTTTTTTTCTGTATGTATTACGTTTTGGTAAAAGTCATAGAATGAAAGTACTGATGTACCAAAGTCAACTTTAAGAGGTTAAGCTTTATTTACCTAATAGTAACCCTGTATATTCATAATTAGCTGATCCTAGTGGTTTCACTCGCGTTTCTGGGATAAAAAGTAGCCTTTGGGGATAATGTAGCTTCCTATTAGTCAAAGAATTATAAAAATCGGACCAGTAAGATATTAGCGCGATATGAGATATTATTAAGATTCAAATAAACAAAATCTTCAGCTTTATTATTTGTATATATAATCAACCTTTCACGGTAAATGTTGCTCCAGTGAGAAGTTAGAACAATTGTTGATCCACCTATTTCACGTGTATACTCAGCTCCGCGACTCGCAAACTGATATACTTTGATCCGTCTTTGATGCGCGCGTGACGTAGGTGGATCTGCACGTATCGGTTTTCAACATACTCCTCAACGATTTGACCATTATTTGTTGATCCATTAACGGTCGAAAAAATCATACTGAATGTGATTTCTTAGATCCAGAATATATTTAACTTATATGCTACATTTACTTCGACTAAGTTGATCCGGAGCCAAAATTGACGAATAGGTACTGAAACACAAAGCGGCAACGTCGCGTTCTGCGTGTGACAGAGAACCCTGTATATTAATTCGTTAAGAGTAATAAGGTAAGAAAGATGCGTTAGCTGCTGCGCTTGAGTTTAAGGACAGTTTTTAACCACGGACACCGTCCAATTGTTATATGGAATGCATAGTAGATACCTACATATACTGGGTTATTTTTTTTACCATCCCGGATAATTTTAGGGATTTATCTACTCGTGAAAACAAGCAACTTTTATTATAGGACTAAAGATGAAATCCTACTTAATATTATAAATGCGAAAGTTTGTGAGTATAGATGTATGGATGGATGGATGTGTGAATGTATGTATGTTTGAAACTCTTTCACGCAACAACTACTGAACGGATTTGGATGAAACTTGGCACATAGGTAGATCATACCCTGGAATAATATATAGGCTACTTTTTTATCCCGAATAATCCCGATAGTATTTTCCCGTGGGACAATTATCGAACACCACGAGGGCGACGCCCCGGGCTTCCATTATGTATGTTTGTTACTAGTACTAGTATTGTTTGCTGATGATACTTCACTTCTTTACAAAGTGAAACGACATGATTTTAATTCTGACGATGTGAACAATGCTCTTTCAGTAGTTGTTGATTGGTTTACAGCTAATAATTTGATGCTCAATGAGAAAAAGACTAAATGTATTAGATTCAGTCTACCGAATGTAAAACACTCCGATGCCAATATTGTTATTAAGGGCGAAAAACTGGAGCTTGCTAAAAGTACTGTATTTCTAGGTATTACATTAGACGATAAGCTACAATGGGGTCCTCACATTAATAATTTAGTGAATAGACTTAGTTCTGCAGCTTATGCAGTGAAGAAAATTCGTTCTCTCACTGATGAATTAACGGCAAAATTAGTATACTTTAGTTATTTTCATAGTTTGATGTCTTACGGCATCCTCCTTTGGGGTAGCGGTGCCGACATCAATAGAATTTTTATTCTGCAGAAGAGGGCTATTCGCGCTATATATAATTTAAGTCCCAGAGACTCCCTACGAAATAAATTTAAAACTATAAATATAATGACAGTGTCGTCACAGTACATATATGAAAACTTAATTTATGTTCGAAAAAACATTCATAACTTTCCCAAAAATAGCGACACTCATAGTTTAAACACTAGAAATAAGGATAAACTTGCTATACCTGTAACTCGTTTGAGCAAAGTTAGGGATTCTTTTAAGGGGCAATGTATACGCTTCTTTAACAAAGTACCCAAAGAAATTCAAGAATTGTCCGTGTTAAAATTTAAAAAGCTAATTAAAGATAAGTTGTACAAAAAAGGGTACTATAAAGTTTCTGATTTTATAGAGGACAAGAACGCATTTCAATGAGTTGTTCGCTTCACATGCTATTTATTGTTATTATAATTTTTGTTATTATTATTGTCATATTGTTAATTTTAATATTTTATTTTATTTTCTATAGTTTATTTTTATATACATATTTTTTATTTTTACAAATTTGACGATTAAAAATACTTGCAATGAGTTCATTTAATAAAGACACTTTTGAATTTGAATTTGAATACTCTTTCACGCAAAAACTGCTGGACGGATTTGGATGAAACTAGGCACATAGGTAGATCATACTCTAAAATAACATATAGGTTACTATTTATCCCGAATAATCCCGATAGTATTTTCCCGTGGGATAATTATCGAACACCACGAGGGAAACGCCGCGGGCTTCCATTATGTATGTTTTTACTCTTTCACGCAAAAACTACTGAACGGATTTGGATTTAACTTAGCATCCCATCATTTGGGAAAACTTAAGATCCCTCGGGAATGTGGGGCGGAAGTTAAAGAGTAGCCGTTTGAGTTATCATCGCCCTGCCCACATCGCTGAACCGATGAATGTGAAATTTGACATGTGAATAGATTTTTTAATTCGTTTCCGCAGCGGTGGAAAAGGGCCTTTTGTACAATTTTAAGAATCATAATATCTCTGGAACCGTAAGGCCTAGAAGTCTGAAATTTTTAATATATCCTTTTCAGTAAAAAATATTAGAAACCGGTGCAAGCGTTTCTCAAACTTTTGTCTATGGGACGAATATTTAAAAAAACAAGGGTTTTGCTTTGTTTCCGATAAACCTTCATAGCTTTGTGATTTTAAATGATACTAACTCAAAATTTATAGTGTAGGTAGTTTAATAATATTGCTAAAATGTAATCTCGGCGTTTCTCAAACTTTTGTTCTTCGAAGAAGTTATTACCGATGGAAATAATGCGTTTTTCAAACTCCTTTATCTCTGCAACGGCTAAAGCTAAGAAAATAAAATTTCGTAAACGAGTTACCCTATACAAATACTATAAATTTCCACTCGGTTTTTGTCAAAGTTTTGCCCATAAACAAAGTAAAAATGTTGAAAATTTACTTTTAGCAATCTGTTTATCTAATATTCATAGCAGAAGCTTGATTTTTCGTTCCACAGTATTTGTTTCGAAATGTACTACAAGTTTCTCAAACTTTTCATGCGGCATTAAGTTAGGAAGGGAGAAACATATTTTGAATATAGACTATTCGATACAATTAGAACAATATTAAATACAGTGTTTCTCAAAATGCAAAGCAATAAGCAGTCCCTTGAGTGTAGATGTTGATCCGGTTGGAGCCACATTAGTTACCAGAGATGCATATTGGATCAACAAAAGGCGCCGGATCAACATGCGTTTTTGGATCAACAAAGTGCTCGCGGGAAGTCGCGTCTGATCAACATTTACCGTAAAGGGATATCTACACTTATATATATATGTAGAAGTAGGTAGAGGTAGGTAGTGGTTGGTAGTGGTAGGTAGAGGTAGGTAGGGATAGGTAGGTAGGTGGAGGGTAGGTAGGTAGGTAGTTTTTTTTGTTCTCAGGGCAGGACAAAGTCTGTCGGGTCAGCTAGTCGCGAATAAAAAAACAGCTGTTTATACATACAAACATATTAAATAAAAACTATGGACCAGCTAATTTTTTGTTTCGCGATTTCAGTTTTGGTGCCACATTATCTGGGGTCATAAAATTATTGGATACTAGCTGTTCCGCGCGGTTTCACTCACGTTTCCAGGATAAAAAGTAGCCTATAACCTTTGGGAATAATGTAGCTTCCTATTAGTGAAATATTTTTTCAGATCGGTTCAGTAGTTTCGGAGCCTATTCAATGCAAAAAAACAAACAATCAAATCTTTCCTCTTTATAATATTAGTATAGATGACACCACCTATCACGCCGCAGGTCATGTCATAGGTTCGATTCCCAACCAGGACAAATATTTGTGTGCATGAACATGTCTGTTTGTTCTGTTGTGAAAAATGTCCCAGGATATTTTATTTTTAAATTTTTAGTTTATTATGTTTTATCACTGACCTAGTATAAGCTATCTTTGTAACTTCCATCATCACATCAAATTATATAACTAAAGAATTATCCCCTAACTCCTAACCGTTAAGGAGTTGTATTTTTCCATCATCAGCTCAGCAACGTAAATGACTACCAGACGCAAACATCTGAATAGCTTTAGAAATTATATGAAAAACATTGTAAGTGCCTATAAAATTGGAAGAGTTCTCTCGATTTCTCCAGGATCCCATGATCAAATCCTGACCTGGTGACTATGGAATCATCTGTGAAGTATAACCCTTTCAAACAAAAAAATAATCTTCCAAATCGGTCCAGGCGCCTTCGAGTAATCGGGGAACATACATTAAAAAAAAGAGAGAACCTCCTCCTTTTTAAAGTCGGTTAAAAAGACAAAGCGCTGACGCTGTAATTATTATTATAATAATTATTTCGACGTATGCCATTGCCGAAAGTTGAAAGCGAAGTGAGTGGTAGGGCAGACGGCAGTATGTAAACACATACTTCTCTCAATCATGCCGCGGCAATATTTAGGTAATTATTGCCGGCAGCGCGAGGAGCAGCGGCAACGTCGCGGCTGCTTTCAGCCAATCCGATTATTTGATGTGCTCTGATTGGCTCATTTAAATCGGATCAACATTTTCCGTAACTATCGCAAGGTGGATTTGTATATCGGATCAACTTCGGCAAACGCTAGTAAACAGTCCCGTGAGTGTAGATGTTGATCCGGTTGGAGCCACATTAGTTACCAGAGATGCATATTGGATCAACAAAAGGCGCCGGATCAACATGCGTTTTTGGATCAACAAAGTGCTCGCGTGAAGTCGCGTCTGATCAACATTTACCGTAAAGGGATATCTATATATATATATATATATATTAGATAGATATAGATAATACTCGTAAAACACTCAGTTCTCGCAAGAAACCGAATCTGTTCCAAATCGAAATTCCACAAAGCAATAACTTCATAGATTTATCGACCTGCACCTTATCTAGGTTAAACATCCAAGATGCTGAGATAACTCATAACTCACATACATATGATGGCAATCTGTTCATGCATTAACATAACTTGATGTAGTAATTGAAGACAAACAGGTCATTAAGTATAATAATGCAGAGATCAATATCAGCACGCGTGTTGCAACCAAAACAGCTACGAGCTTGGTGCTAAATGATTTATAGGCTGTATCTGATCGTAAACAACGAGAATTGTTGCTAGTATGTTTAAATTCTTCTAAATTTAAATTTAAAGACACGGACAAGTGCGAGTGTGACTCCTGCACAGATAAATCTATAGAAAGCTTAAAACTCTCAACAAAATTTTTCAGATTGGGCCCTGATAAGGCATTTATGAACTTCGAAAATTACAATTGCCTCTACCATCGATAGGTACATAGTCCAACTGAAGTAATGAGGAGTAAATCCAAGAGATCTTGAAATGGCAGCTGAAGGACAAGGAAAGTAAGATGGTCTGGTGATTTAAAGGTGCAATACTCCTAGCAGATATTTGTAAAGAGATCAGGAGAGACATGTCCAACATAAACGAAAAGATTGAAACAAGACTATGAAGTTGAAAATTTGTCGCCAAGCACCTTTCGGTGTGTTCCGACAGTTGCACTTGAGAGCCAGTTCCTTTCTAGGCTTTACCATCATTGGCCACATCATCACTGAACACGGTGAGATTGTGGTCAATCACAGGCCAATACATAGTAAAAAAAAAGAATATAGTAAAATAATTTTGAAAATAATACGCTAAAAATTGCACGTCCATGAACGTTAGGTGATATTGCCATAACATCGTCAATGTAAGCATATTCAAAAAGTTATAGTGATTGAAAATTTTGTTATAAAATACTGCATGTTTTTTAATATATTTTTTTTATGCCTGTGTTTGATCACAATCTCACCGTGGTCAGTGATGATGAGGCCGATGTTGGTAAGCACACAAAGCCTAGAAAGGAACTGGCTCTCAAGTGCAGCTGTCAGAACACACCGAAAGGTACTTGGCGACAGATTTTTAACTTGAGGGTGGTAGCCAGCCAGTACTGTATTTAATATAAAACACACAATTATAAATAAGTCGTTTATTAGTGTGTTTTAAAAATTGACTTCGCTTACTCAAAGAATAAGTCAGTAATTACAGCAGTTACTGGTGCAAAATAACTAGAAATATTAACTCGTACAAATCGACGGTAAATTGACAGCAATTATAGATTGTGCGTATTCTGTAACGACTACTTGGGTGGTAGACGGTCCAGAAATTCTATATAGGTACAATTGTGAAAATAACTGATGATGATTATATAGACACTTATGTTATTGTAAATAAGGGTAAGTTTAAAAGTATAGCAAGACTTTTGAGTACGTACTTTTGATTTTACTTAAAAGTCCATCTCGTTAAGCATGGAATATATGGTCTAAAATCCGATGTAGTCTGCTACATGTAGTAGCTCTGGCTACTAATTATCTTTATAAATATAAATGTATTTATAAAAAAAAAGTAAATGAAGAATTTCTCAGTATATTTTTTTATTACAAACAGTCAAGCAATGGTGTAATTAGTTCAATCGAGGAATCAAGCCTTTCCTGGCTTGATTCCTGAAAGGAATTATTTGTATTCGAAAGTTTAATATCTATCTTAAAAATGCATAACAGATTCAAAATCAGAATTAATACAGATGCCTTAAAGTCTTAGGTCTTTTTGAAAGTCAAAGTTACTGATGTTACCACTGGGTTGGAAGTTATGCTTCTTCAATCAACTACAATATAGTCTAGCCTCTCAGACCAAGAGCTAATCTCACAATGACACGGCTAACGACGTATCAATTATTAACAATTATAAGTAGGGTCAAGGCAAGCTGGTGATCATTTATAGACCGGCTGTCACGCTCAGGCAGCCCGTGAATGACTGCGAATCAATTGATAGTCACACGTATAGAATACATTAGCTGCAAAGCTGGACTATTAGTGAAATTTAATTTAATGAATGACAGACAAACTGTAGATGAAATTAATGATAAAGAAGGAAAAAAGAAAAGAAGTAAAGCTCTGTCTAGCAAGTTAGCCGATAAAGATGTGATTGAAAAGGGACAGGAGAAAACAGAATATAAATTGTAAGATAAAAGTTTAACTATCCAGTGGCGTGTACCGATAGTTGAGAGCTAGGTCCTTCTAGGCTTTGTGTGCTCATCAATTTCAGCCAAATCATCACCTAAGTACCCTGGTTATACTAAAGTTAAACACAAGTCTTAAATATACAATAGACATTCAAATAATATACAGAAATCTGTAAAATATTATAAAGAGGTAAATTTTTTAATGTAGGTGGTAATCTCCGGATTTACTGGTCCTATATTATCCCCAAGTTCCTCAAGCTATTTTTTTGCCTAGGAACGCGGGTGAATCCGAGGGTGACAGCTAGTAGAAAAGGTGTGTAATAAAGCCCTAATTTGAAGTTGTTTTTTCCAATTTCAAATAACTAAAAACCATAAGCACAAATTTTATTTGTATAAAACGTTTTTTACATCAAAAGTATGAGATTTATACTCAAATTAACCTTATTACCGGTAATTTATCAAATATTCCACGAGCAGCGAACGTCAAACACGCCAACCTAATAGTTGGCATCACGCAACGGACCTTTGTGCTAATAACCTTCTAAGAACTGCTTCATAAACAAATAGTGGGAAAAAACCTGTAAATCCAGATCGAAGCGGCTATGGCAATCAAAGACAAGATTTTAATAAGATCGAATAGTCATCAAAATATTTATGTGAAATAATTGGCAAAAAACAAAAGATTGTATTTAGTACAGAAAGAAACGTTGATACGCCTCTCAATCCATAATTTGAAAATTTCAAAGATAGTTGTGAAAAATGTTACTTAATAAATCATATTTCATATTGTAAGATATTTTTCTAAGCGTTTTGGAGGATACAAAATAAAATCTATATATAAAAAAATCTTTATGTGTCCACTGTTTTCTCTTTGGATTGCCAAAGTAACGCATTGGTGGAAAAAGCTCCCCAAACATCTCAGACTTTAAAATGCAACATGGAATAAAACCTCATGAACAATTTTGTCATGATTTTCTGCTCCAAAACAAAACATAATTGGCCTTCAGACTCAGCCACTATCTGGCAACAAAGTTAAGAGTGCAGCCTTTCCAGCGACTAAATAACATTTAATATCACCAGCCGGGATCTAAATACGAGTTCTTAAGCATGATATAAATGAATAAAATAAAACATTACATAAACAACCGGCGGGCATGTAAACAGCGCTATTATGTTGCTAAAAATGGAATTTAAGCTTAAAAACCAGTGTAAGTGAACCCGATGGAGCTCGCTTCAAGATAGGTCAAACAAATTTATGATTTTAAAGTAACATGCAAATTATGTTGTTATTTAGATCATTATGTTCATGAGCATGCGTCATAAAGGGAGGCAGATGATGAAAAGAGAAATGAAAATTATACAATGGAAGATACTGTAACAGTAGCACAATAAAAGTATTCATATGCTTATATCAATATAAATAGTAGTCACTTCTTTTTTGAAAATCCTAAGGGGAGAAACCATGGGGTGGAAAACTAGTCTATACTAATATTATAAAGAGGAAAGATTTGATTGTTTGTTTGCATTGAATAGGCTCCGAAACTACAGAACCGATTTGAAAAATTCTTTCACTAATAGGAAGCTACATTATTCCCGAAGGTTATAGGCTACTTTTTATCCCGGGAACGCGAGTGAAACTGCGCGGAACAGCTAGTGTCTTATAAGCTTCGTGTTTCCATCACTAAACATGGTGAGATTATGGTGGAATAAAAGTCCAAAAAAACTGTAATGGAATTGCAAAACCAAAAAGAGGAATCAAGTCAATTCAAGAAACATACAAAACATACTTATTTGATTCCTAAATAATATCACATTGAAGAAGATGGTGGATAAATACGTGACCATCGTTAAATACCGATAACTGTAAACAAAAAATATTCTAACACAGATTTATAAAAAGATTGCAGACTTATTAAAAACAATGAATTACAATACAACTCATCAATCAATCAATTTAAATGTAGATGCAATACATTAAAATAAGCCATTGTATGTTAAGATCATAAATATAGTTTTTAACCAGGAAACAAAATCGATCCTTAAGAATTAAAGTCAGCAGACCGGTCCACAACTAGTTTATATACCAGATACCAGTTACAATAGTGGACTTATATGGAACAGATGCATTTATAGTACGAGCTCCTATAGCCCTAGACTTTATGCGATAGTTTCCTTCCCTATTTTAAGCCCCACAGATGATATAAGATTCTCCCAAAAAGGATAGTCAAGTTTTAAGAACTCCTTTTGGGTTCATGTATAATTTGGTCACCATTTTTTATTGTATGTCGTTGAAATTTTCATATTTTGTTGGTGCTAGTTATGACGAGTGCTCTGTATTGAATCCCCTTTATTATTAACTAACTTTTTCCCTCGCACTCCCGGGATTGAATAACTTATGTCACCTACTCTCCCGTCTTAGGGACAAAAGTTAAGACCTATCTTTTATGCTAAAAATCACGTCGAGCCATTTCTTCTTTGCTCTATGGAAGAAGGACAAACCACACTCACTTGTGATGTCAAATAAAGTGTTGTCTATTGTCTACTCACATTTAGTAAAGATATGTATTTTTATTTTAAATAATAATGTTCTTTTACTACTTTACACTTTCCCATATTTTGTATTTATCAGCCCATATAATACATTTCTACAACGAACTGCTCACACCCTCTTAAATCCAGCAAAGATTCCAATAAATAAGAAAAAGAAGGAAGAAGGAAATAAATTCTGGAAAATTACATAATTCAGGAGACCTTGCCGTTTTTTTGACAAAAACAACAAAATCCGCTTCGAAATGACTAATAACGACAAATTAAAAGCAAATCATCTAAAACCAATCAACATGTCCCATATGCGTCCACTAATTACCGGCGTATGACCTATAAAGGCGGCCAATCATGTTGACGTAACAAGATAGAACAAGATCTCAACCGGTCCAAGTGTCCTTCTGAACACTTCCTGTCTCGGTCGAGTCGGTATAGAACGTGCAATTTGAAAATGGAATCAATATGCTATGCGCTTGCACATAGTGATTTTACAATTTTCTAATCTATGTTTATAAATGTATGTTTTTGGAACTGTTTCTTTCTCTAAGGATTTTTCTAGAATGATAAAGATAGGTAAATCTGGTGATACCGTTAGGCCTGTACCTGGTCTGGTAGTTGATCATAAGGTGGTAAGCATAATAATGTAAGGTCAAGAAATGAACTATTTACACACCATTGAAGAGATGCTTAAAGATTTTTGCATTTGATTTTGACAGAAGTCAAATGCAATAAGGACCATAATGCAATATTCCTTAATTTTTTCACCTGCAATCCGCGTGATGGATAAAATGCAAGTTTTTTTAGGAATCACAATTTAGTAATAATATAGCATTCCAGTAAAGAACGAATTTTTAAAATCGCTTTAATAGTTTTTGAGTTCATTCATTATAAACAAAAATACAAATTGTTCACCGCGGTTTCATTCGCGTTCCGGGGATAATGTAGCTTCCTATTAGTAAAATTTTCGAATCGGACCCGTAACTCCGGAGAATAGCGCGTTCAAACAAACAAACTCTTCAGCTTTATTATTACTATAAAGTTTTACATTATGGACTGCCATCACGTACATTATTTTACCCAGAATTTGGCTGTCAAAATAATTAATGAATTTCGCCACATATTTCAAACAGATAGTTAATAAAAACAGTTATAAAATGCAAGTAAGAGGTGAAGGCAATGCGAGCGGAGTGACCTTGCGCCCGCGCCTGTCCGGTACCTACGTATGAGTGTGCTCTAAATACTCGCTTAATGCTGATAATGTATTTATTATTGCCTCTATTTGGGATCTATTTGTCGGTATGAAGATCTACCTAATAGACTTGAATCCTTTGTTCTCTGTGAACCTCAATTCTTTCAGAATACGAGCTCTTGATTTTTATTTGTTTTACATTATTTAAAAAAAAAACAAAGTTATACATTTTTTATTACATTTCTAGTTTTCGCCTCGCAGTTTTATCCGCGTTCTCGAAGGACAAGTATTTTATATGCTATTCCAGGGCAAGATCTATCTATGTGCAAAGTTTCATTAAAATCCGTTCAGCCTTTGAGCCATTGAGTCAAATGCAAAAGTGTCTTTATTAAATTAACTCTTTGCAACTATTTTTAATCTAAACTATAAAAAAATAAAAATATCATCCAAACTTTCACATATATACTATTAGTAAGCTAGGAGTGAGATGAGATTTTGCGAAACTTTTGATTTCTATTTAAATTGCTATACTTAAAATAACACATAAATATAGTTTAAGCCGACAAATAGGTAATCATCAATCTTCATCATTCATCTAGAATCAATCCTAACCAATGAATGGTAGGATTATAAAGAAATTTTACCATCCGACCACTGAGGTATAATACTACGTATGATAGAGAAGACGCCACATATAACCACTGTGTTCTATTCATGAAAATTACGCTTACGACTTTTTGGTCGCGAAAAGACTACACCTTAAGGGTAAACCTTCGGTTGGAGCGCGAAATTCAAATTTTATCACGTTTTTTGCAAATTGCAGCTGAGTTATAGTTACTTATCAACATGTTATTTGCGAGAAGAATCGTAGTATATTTACTGATTAATGACAAAAGAAATCATCGACATATTCTTCCAAGGTATATTAGTAACATTTTCATGAAATAGCCGTATATGTCAGTAATATACCTTGGAGTAATATGTTGATGATTTCTTTGCTTTTCAACCGACGCCTCCACTTTAAAAGCATTCTAGCGCTACGTGTTTTAACTGTCTGGTTAGACGATTAATTATTGTTTTAGCGCTGCAGCGAACATTAACAAAATGGATCATAACCTTAATTTGTTTAGGATAGCTTCTCTATACGTAGTAATACCTCAATGATCCGACCAGGGGTGTTTAAACAGCCGCTCGAGAAATATTGCTAGGCAATTCATATCTTGAATTTACAGCAGAGCCAGATGCTTTTTATATATTTTTTGGTGAAAATGCAAATCATTTTAATCAATTAATATAATAATACAATTTAGACAAATTACACCATAATCTGCTGCTAATTTCGAGATATGAATTGCATAGCAATATTGCTCGAGCGCCCGTTTTAGCCCCCAGATTATATGATCATCTGATTCATTTCCTTTCCGTTTACTCACAGTTACCATTCGAAGTACATAATTGTAGTAATCATTACATTTATAGAACTAATCGTCAAGCCATATCGTTAGCTACCACGTTAAGGCTATATTTAATTGTAATTTTCCGCGTTGCAAGTTATTTCAAATTTTAAATGTATTGGCTTAGCAGCATTTTTTTTAATGTAATAAATAATCTAATTTTGTGTATGTTCTATTTATTTTTAAATTATTTTAGATGTTTGGCTTAGATCTAAATACATATAAATTTGCGTTTAAAGTGTGAATTGACAGTAGTTAGCCCACAGTTCGTTACTAGCTGTTCCCGCAGTTTCACTCGCGTTCCCGAGATAAAAAAAGTAGCCTATAACCTGCGGGGATAACGTAGCTTCCTATTAGCGAAAGATTTTTTCAAATCGGACCAGTAACTCCGGACAAACAAACTCTTCCTTTAAGTTAGATCCCTAGGGAAGGCAAGTAAACTTACGAATCGGAATAGTGTTACAATAATAGCTTTCAACAAGCATACAACAAGTGTTTCCTCGTCAGTTATGCAGATAGCGATCACAATGGCTGCAACCTTGGCCAACTCGTAGCGTAATCCAAGCCACTAATAGAAAAAAAAAACAATCTTCGAACAGAATGTACACCTATAAAGAACTGGAGCGCATATATTTGATAAAAATCTGTGTAATTTATCTGTTATTATACGGTATTGGGTTTTGTGTAATGATTACTCAAAGATTATATTGGAGTGAATGGCAATATGACGGACTCGCTTTACGTAGCACGGTTTTACCCGCGATCTCCTTTTTTACCCCCTTAGGACTGGGTGCATTCACAAGGAACACACCCTCCAAATTTAAATTTTATACCCCCTAGGCTTAGACTCTGCATTGATTTATCAGTCAGTCAGTCAGGACAAGTGTTATTGACTGAGCCAGCGTGTAGCGTCTCCGTTTCAGCTTGGCAAAAATGCTTTCGTATGTCTGGCTGTCCGGATTTCCGGCTCCTCTACAGATCGCATTTCTCAATCGATTCTCGTTTTTTGTGAGTATATTCGATAATTATATGGATTTTTTTTGTATGTGGGAGGGTAGGTATATATTTTGAGTGCGTGTGTGGGTGTATGAAAAGAATAATGTAGGATCCAAAAGGGATCAGTCGTGTTATGGGAAAGGGATCGTCGTGTCATGTGAAATCAGTTTTCGCCAAGCTGGTCTAAATTAGCGGTCAATGAGATGTATCCAAGTCCCAAGGGTTACTCAGATTGCCATCACAGACTGTGATGACGTCAACTACAAAAAGTTAGCTCTCCTATCCATCGCTCTCTGGATACCAAATAAGTCATAAGTTCAGTTGTACAGGTGACAGAATTAAATGTCATTCCAATTACTTCATCTTCAGTAGTATGTTGGTGACTTTATTGTCTGGCGGAATTCCTCATTACGTAATCACGTCCAATGTGCAATCAGTGGACATCATTGACAAAACGTCGATAGCTAGCGGAGCGATAAATACTCTTCAATTAGATATTGCAGCCATACATCATTATCATTAAGGCGACGACGGGATTATTCATTAGTAACGTCAGAAAAAAATCGTGAATATGCCCCCTTTTAAAACTAAGAATGCAATTTTCTCTTATTTGGGCCATCCAAATAACTTGAAAAATATTAACATATATTCTGAAATCCATTAGAAATGGAAGTTTCCTTACTTTTTAAAAGGCTTAGTTTTTTTTTTAAATAACATAAAAACGTATTTTTTACTAAAATTGCCGTCAAGCCGAGAGCCTCCTCTTAACATCACCATCGTCTATCTATACAGTGGACCCCCGGTAATCCGGCCCCTGTCTAATCCGACGCCCCCTGTAATCTGACATGTGTCCTTGTTAGTATATTATATTAGTGTGTTAACTATTTGTTTATCAACATTTCCTTAATTTTTTTCAGTCGCAGGGTTGCTGGAAGCAATTTATATTAGAAATAATCAGTCCCTTTGTACTTTCGTATCTGCTACATGTTTAATTTTTTACTTGTATGTGTAGGTAAATAAATAAATTTATTTCGTGATTTAAAAGTTGATCTCAGAGTGTCTCAAACTCTCAAAACTCATTTATTTTACTTATGAATGAACGTCAGAAGTTACTCTTGACTCTACCACTGGTCTTACCGGAGGAGAAAAACTCAACAAAGCTTTGTTTTAATTTATGTTTTTACAAATCTCATAGTAAAAGTTTTTCAAGAATCAACATCATTATTATGTCCACGGCTGAACTTTAGGTTTTCCCCAATAATTGTCTCATCATCCGTTAACTTAATCTTCACATACAAAGACATTGTCGCCTTGTCTGTCCAAACGAGGACTATTTCTGCGTTTAGAACTCTAAGGCCGTTTGTAAAATGACTCTATTACCAATACCTGTTTTGTTTAATTTAAAGTAAATTAGTTCAGTGAATGTCTCGTCAAGGTTTCTGTATTCGATATCAACCGCTGGCCAATGCTGCTATTTACATATATTGAAATAAATTGTGTTGAGCTGTAACTGCTATACGAGTTTTAACTGCCAATTTTATAGATGTTTTTTTCTGATTCTGAGCTACTATATAAGTTCTTATTAAGGCGATACTATACCTGAAATGATGATTCTAAAATGCGATTTTCTCTGTATTCTTTGTTCCAAAGAGATTTGGAAAAAATATATGTTAAACTAGAAAATACGTGACGGGGAATAGTTTTTAAAAAATTGGAATTTTTCATTAGTAACGTCAGAAAAAAATCTTAAATATACCCCTTTTTATAACTAAGAATGCATTCTTCTCTTATTTAGGCCATCCAAATAACTTGAAAAGTATTAACATACATTTTCAAATCCATTAGAAAGGGAATCATTTTCTTACTTTAAAAAAAAAAGGCTTAGTTTTTTTTTAAATATCATAAAACCATATTTTTTACTAAAATTGCGTCTCTTGTCTCCGTCAGTTTAGGGAGGGACGAAGACATACACAGAGAGACTCCTCTTAACTGCCAATATTATAGTTTTTTTTTTCTGATTCTGAGCTAGTATATAGGGTGTAAGTAATATAAGTACTTATTAATTACTGCAACTGGGCTCCGTTCCGTCATCACTTGACACATAAAATTATTTCTTTTTTCTTTAACAAAATATTATTTAATGTATCTTGTTTTTGAATACCTATTGTAAGGCTCACTTATATCTAGTATAATTTAATTTTTATTTAATCTATAGTTTTTTTATTATAATTTTTGTTTATAATTTCAAATTCAATACTGTCATGAATGTTGTCTCACACCTGTTATTGGTAAATAGGTGTGTCCAAAACTTATGATGTGTAAAATATTTTATTGTTCTGCCTATAAGCTGTTGGTGTGCCATTAAAGTAAATAAATAAATAAATAAATAATGAAAACTGCCATGTTCGCTGTCCTTATAAACTAACGTGTAAAACTGCGGACTTTGTCGTATAATTTAATACCTCCCTATTGAGGGATCGATCACCTAGTGCAGCTGTTGAAACAACCCGGAAGGTGCTTGGCGACAGATATTCAACTTGAAGGTGGTAGCCAGCCAGGCGAGTACTAGGAAAGTACGCTACCACAGTGCTATGGTTTCCTCGCGATGTTTTCCTTCACCGAAAGCTCAAGCTCATTGTTCGATTTGATTTGAAGGATTCGAGCCCGGGACCTTCGTCTCGGCATTCGAAGTCACTATCACTGAGCTAGCATCGCCATACACAACAGCCTCAAGCCTCCAAAAAACCATTATATTAAATACCTGCAGCGAGTGTGCAGAAGTTTTTATCCCTAGTTACCAGTGGCGAAGGGTCCATACAAGCCGATTCCCATCGGCTTACCTTTTAGAAATCCCAGTCCCAAATTTTCATCATTTCCTCTTTTATCATGCTTAAAATACACTGTAATTATAAAATGATCGGTGTTTTCTGAACGTCTTACCCTTGCCATGATTTCACCCCTCTCCACTGATAGTTACATATTACCCATCATTTTTGTTTAGGCCAAAAGCCCGCAGAATTGATAGAAGCGCCAGCAATGGAAATTGTACAAATGAATAATAATATTAAATTGTGACATAGGTATACATATAAAACCTCATAAGACCTCATTACCTCATAGGTCTTTAAGTATTATTGGAAGTTTACCTTACATCCCACGGCACTTGGCAGCCTATAACTCATCGCCTATCGTTCCTACGTCATATCGCCTACTCGCTAAGGACTACAACTTCCTAATACTCGGTACAACAAATCTGATGCAAGTTTCGTATCGGATTTTACCTGAAACCTTGTTTTTGTGTTTTCGTCATCTAAGGGTTCAGAGAAGACAACAAATTAAAAAAAAATTGTCACTATACTGAAAAACTATATTGCACAGTGAAAATATTCTTCTAAATACAAACGCACTGTCAAATGTAGGGTAGGTGGTACATAGGTACATAATCTTATTTTCTGAAGACTTCATCACAATTATGGTTTTATCTCTCTCTAACTGTGAAACGCACATAACGTTACATTATCAAATGAAGGCCTTTAATTTTATTGTTAAGGTACTTTATTGACCACTAAACAAAACACATCAAACAGTGACCTTGACACTAGCCCCACTAACAGGTCACGTGACAATCGTATCACGAACTAATAATTAAAAGTATTTGATTTGATACCCCCCGACAAGGTCACCGCGCACGGTCGACAACTTCACGTGTGCACGTGCATTCATTCTAGGGTTGGCATTTTAATTAGATGCACGTTTTTAGATTTCAGAGTTGGTCCCATTGTGTTTTTTTTTAAATTGATGAATACTTCCAGCCCTTAAAACACTGCAGGTGACCTATAAATGGGCATGTATAACCAATTAACCGTATATCTATGTTATGTAGTTATAATATGGCGAATGAGTATATTATAAAATGTTCCATGACAAGTGGATATTATATGATAAGTCTAAGTATTTTTAATTTTTACCCACGACGCAACGGAGACGGTTTATGCGTTTGGGGTGACAGATGTTTGTTTGTTTGTGCAAATCAAAAATGTTGGCATTTTTTTATTATACAATTTTTATTTGTCAATTTTTTTTCCGGTGTGGGATATTTGTAAACATATTTTTAATTGTGAGGTTCACGGGAAACCGCTGGATGCGCAAGATCGGCCATCGTGGTGATCCTTGGGGGAGGCCTTTGTCCAGCAGTGGACGTCTTTCGGCTGACATGATGATGATGATATTTTTAATTAGAACTTCGTATTTATAATTAAATTAATTTAATGTTAAATTGCTGTGTCCAATTATGTACACCTACATAATTATAATACCTACTTACACACGTGCTATGAAATAAAGAATCGAGTATTGAGTGAAGCTGTAACATACCATAGACATAGGTATAAGAATTTTTATTAAATTGAAACTAACTTGATTTTCAGCTTCGTTGTTAGGAAAAAACATATGACAAAGGATACATTAATGGTTTCGTAATGATCTAAAAGGATTCTTTGCAACACTTAAATGGAATTGAATCGATATCGGCTTCGCTAGCCAAACCAATGTTTCGATATTAGCATTTTTTAACTGTGAAGAAAAAACTGAAGCCACCACTTAACTAGTCTTGAATTTATAATAGCTTTATTTATGTATTTTTATATAGGTAAATACTATTTAGAGTACTTTTACTCCTACATTTGATTTTTTTTAACCAGCAATATCAGTTTAATAAGTTACTAACATTAAATTTATCTGTAGAAACTAATTTAGCATAAGTATTCCTTTTTAATATTTTATGGCTATTACGGGCAAGTTGGCGCAGTTGGTTAAGACACCACCTATTGCGTCGCAGGTCGTGGGTACGATTCCCATCCAGGACAAACATTTGTGTGCATGAACATGTCTGCTTGTCCTGAGTCTGTGTGTAATTATCTATATAAGTAAATATTTACACAAAAAAAGTAGTATATGTAGTACATCAGTTGTCTGGTTGTCCATAGTACAAGCTCTGCTTAGTTTGGGATCAGATAACCGTGTGTGAAGAAATGTCCCAGGATATTATATATTTATTTATTATAACAACCCTAATTACATAATATTGTGTATGATGTACCTAGATGACATGTGACATGCCTGCGAGGTGACCTTGCAACGGCGTGCGGTACATTACAAGTCTAGAGTCTTGTGGTCGCGGTTTTTCCTCGTTCGGTCATCTGACGTGACGTCACCATGTATTTCAATAACATCAAATTAGTTTTTAATCAATATAGTATTGAAGAGACATCCGCGAGCTTTAGGGGATTAATTTGAGATTCTATTCAAGAGGTTCTAGTAATTTGTTAGCACTTATCTATTTACAGGTATTTACAGGTAGATCTACTATTCACATGTAGGTATCTATTATATAGGTATATATTAATAATAAAGCTGAAGAGTTTGTCTCTAGAGTTACTGGTCCGATTCAAAAAATAATTTCACTAATAGGAAGCTAGATTATCGCCGAAGGTTATAGGTTACTGTTTATCCCGGGAACGCGAGTGAAACCGCGGCCAACAGCTAGTCTATTATATGAGCCAGTCTATACCATTTGAAAAAGTTCAGTTGTCGGACCACACTGGTAAAAGCTTGGCGACAGAATTTCATCTAAAGCGTGATAGGTAGATTTGTTTTTACTATGTAATTACAGGCCTTTGTTTGACCACAATCTCACCGTGGTCAGTGATGATGTGGCCGATGGTGGTAAGCACACAAAGCCAGGAAAAGAACTGGCTCTCAAGTGCAGCTGTCGGAACATACAGGAAGGTACTTGGCGACGGATTTTTAACCAAAAGCCAGCCAAAGGCGGTAGCAAGCCAGGCGGGTACTACAACGCACTCTACCACCGTGCTTTGGTTTCCTCACGATGTTTTCCTTCACCGAAAGCTTATTTCCTTTGAAATACAGGTGGGCTAAAGAGATTTCCCTTTACTTGATTTGACTATACTAATAAAGTGATTAATAAATCAATTATAATGCGGAGTCGTGTGCATACCGAAGTGAGGTTCATACCAGTCTCACAATTATACCGGTACATGCATATGCATGCAGCGTGCCGCCACACTAGCTCATTAATTAACTAGAAACAATTTATGTAGTTTACTAACATTTGAGAAAATTAAATTATGTTTTTTTTATAATTTATCAAATGCTAGTCACTGCGCACACAGGGATGGAATGCATATCCAACACCAGCGCAACTTTTCAAACAATCTTTGGCCCTCACGGACCCAGAGTTTCGACCCCAAACGGCTCAAAAATGTAGCTCAAATCTAAACTATACACTCACTCACTCAGCCGTTTGAAAATTATCACCAATTTTCTAGTGAGTTTCGGGGGTTTCTTTAATTTATCGACACACGTGACATCCCATACAAGTGTTATCCCGTGGGTTCTCTTACCATCGTCACGAAAGAGGACATTTGGTTCAAAATGATTTATGGTAAGCAGTAAACTGTAAGTAAAGTTATGTATAGTTCGTCAATCGCCGCCCACCATGTTTGGTCTGCCAACATTAGTATGTGTGACCAACTTGGCGATGCAGCGCGATCGCACGTCTTTGTTTACTTGTCCCTACATGGTTAATTGAGCTCCTGAGAGATCATGACATCCTGGTACTTTACATAGTAAACAGCAGTATGTCATATATAATATACAATGTTGTTTTGTGTTTTTTAGTTTGCCTAGGCCTGTGTTTGATCACAATCTCATCGTGGTCGGGAACTGGTTCTCAAATGCAGCTTTTGGATGGAACGGATTATACCGTATATTTTCCACCAAAAGCTCAAATTTTTTATGGTCAACAGGCCACATAATGTGTGGCCACACAACACAGGCCTATACAGCTCATTTTAGGATTCAAATCCTGGCCAAAAACTGAAATAAACTTCACAATTGTTTTATGGAATCTGTAAAGAAACCATAGCACTATGGTTTTGTCATACTTCTACCCAATCAGCTACTCAAAGCTACTTCGTTGCACTTGAGAGCCAGTCTTATAACCTTTGTATGCTTACCACACTGACCACATTAATACCACTACTGCATACTGTAAGATTCAGGTCAGAGGCAAGTCTTCAATAAAAAATACGTCTATCCACCACACAGGCCCTACCCATACAGAAATAAATGCCTTCAAAATTATTACGAAACGTTCAAATTTCCTCACGATTTAAATCTATTAATAACATAAGACAATACTTGTACGATGGAATACCATAAATATTTGCAGCGGTGTGCGCGCGCGCAGGTTGTATCGATGACGTCACTGTGTCACCTTGCCTCGCCCACGCGCTCGCAATTATTTATAACAACACAACCTCATCAATGCAATCTAGACTCTATTTAGAATAGCTTAGGCCCTTTAATTAATATGATAGTGTCACTTAAGTGGGTGTAAAGAGCTGTTTTACAAAAGGGATTCAAAACAACATTATACGACTAATTGAAGTAGGTGCTATGTCCTTTTATTGTATTAAACCTGATTGCTTAAAATAAGACTATGACAAGGTACCTTCATAAATAAGTTTAATTTTAGAACTTTTATTTGATACGATGGTATCCTTTCCTAAATTGAATTCATTTAACAAAATATAGGGATGGGGCCTTTGACTTACAGTGGACCTTTATGGACTAAATAAATTCTTTTAGGTAATATTTTGCAGTTTTCCTGCTAAGCAATCGTGTGAAGAACGCTTTGTGCGAATTTTGCAAATACAAATTAAAATAAATATAGTTAAGTAAGTGTATTCTATTACTTTAATATATGCATCATACAAAGTATGAAAATTATGTAACGATTTCCTTTACCCACTAACAATAACCAATAACTTGTCAATTATCGCTAAAAAGGCAATAAAAACACTTGGAAGTCGCGTAGGCATGCATGCGGCAAGGTAACAGCCGAGCGCACCAATCAGCGCAATCGCCCTCGTGACGTCACCTGCGCCCGCGCACCGAACACTACCGCATGTACAGTCGGCTGAGAAATTAGCTCACCTTTTGGTACATAGACGGATCAAATATCAGAAATAAAAAGAGAGATGTTAAAACAATACATATAGGTTAAATTGGAAGATTGGTATTCATTTTAAGTATTTTTAAGGTTCATTAAACATTTATTATGGTTCATAAATATCTGTATAAATAGATTTTTGCTAAAAAAAAAATACTTGAATTTTTTAATCAACTCAAGAGACTCCTTTCTTGAGATGATACGATACGCTATGTAAGTACAAAAAAAAAATGCGAGCAGAAAAAAAAATGTTTTCAATATACTTTAAATTGACTTTATACCTAGAAAGAAAAGCATTTATTTTTGGAGTCGCACAAAAAAAATGGCACTCATTTCAGCATATGCTGCAACGCCTGCAACACTAAATGCTGTAGGGCTGGTTGTCATATAAGGCCAAAAGTGAAGCTACGGTCAACGGTACCTGCTACATTCAAATAACTTTCCTGGTCTCTGGGAAGAAGACTCGTCGAAGAAGATCATTTGTTAAGTTTTCATAGCCGACTGTATTCGAGTAAATAACAAGTGTTTCTGAATAGTGTTGGCTACCAGTCACGTTACATAATAAGGTGTTATATGATGAGATAAATCAACACATTCATCATTTTAAATGTCTACCTCACATGGTTGTAAAAACAACAAAAATTATGTACCTACGTCTATTTCAGGTTTCCTAGAAATTGTAAGCAGGTTTTCTTTTTATGACTTCCAAAGAAGCTTCTGTTTTTGACTGTTTTTTATATTGTTAGGCTGAGTCTAGAAAAAGTACTGATCTTAATCTAGATATTAGTCATCATATTAGCCGAAACACGTCCACTATTGGACAAACAAGGATCTCCATGATGGATGAACCGGAAGACGCAGGGTGGGCATAGGCCCTCCAAAAGGTGGACCGCCGATCTTGTCAGGGTCGCGGGAAACCGCTGGATACGGGTAATGTAAGATCTAGATATTAATACATTTGATAATATTTTTTTATTGACATTTTAGTTACAATGAAAACATCTGGATGACGTAACGCAGATGTAACTAATAAGTGGACAGAGCTTGTGCAAAGTGTTTTATCAGGTTTTAACACAGTAAATATAGCTTTAGTGAAGAAACTGGTACCGATTATATTGTTTAAACTAATTTTAATTAGGTTCTTACAGACATTATTGAAAAAGGAAAGGATTGTCAAATTAGTCGACGCCATAGTTATATGTTACTCAAGGTATCAGGTAACTATAAGGTCGACTCAAGTATCATCATCCTGCCCTGTTCCTAATTATTTGGGATCAGAGCAATATGTATTAAATCCTCCTATCCGTCATATCAGCATTTACTCCTTTCGAACTCATGTATATCGTTTTTCGGAGTAGGAGTTCAGAATCCGTATCACTGCTCCTTAAATCATCACTATCACTACATAGTATAAAACAAAGTCGCTTCCTGTCTGTCTGCTTAGATCTTTAAAACTACGCAACAGATTTTAATGAGGTTTTTTTTAATAGATAGAGTGATTCAAGAGGAAGGTTTATATGTATAATACATGCAAGCTGAGAAAAGCTGAGAAAAACCGAGCCAAGCCGGGGCGGGTCTCTAGTCTACATGTAATTTCAAATGATCTGTAACAGCTTAGTACTCTCATGGCCACCATATTGACAGAGACGACAATGTTCATTAATATTCAACAGTAACTATTAACAGATGTGAGGCGAACGTGACGCCTGGTGTATGCACATTGTGCTGTGTCCAAACAAAAACTGAACTAAATCAGATACAAGGTAAAGGCTACTCTTCACTGTGAACAAAAACGCTTAACTCAAAACTCATTTATTCAGTTTAGGCCCTGATAAGGCACTTATGAGCGTCGAAAGTTATAATGACTTTACTACCGAAGAACAGGTTAAAACCTACCAGTGGCGAGGGGTGAAATTATGGCGAGGGTAAGCCGTTCAAAGAACACCAATAATTTTATAATTACAGTTTATTTTAAACATGATAAAAGTGGCTTTGAAATTATGAAAATATGGGACCAGTCCAGTATGGACCCTTCACCACTGGTACCTACCTAACTACTGTAGGCAGTTCATACAAGTGTGTTAATCCCTTCTTGGCAATGAAAGAGTACAGCATCTCAGGACTATAATGCCAAATCAATAACGTAGTGGTTCATACAATTTTCGTTTCGCTCTCAGTGAGGTAAGGCCTTAACCACATCAAATGTTTTAGCACAAAACAAATAGTAACTAGAAGGACCGCTCTACACATACGTTGCCCAACACAGAGGCTACCAGAGCTTTAGGGCTTCGCATTTGTGTGCCCATTTAGTGATCGGTGATGGAGCACACTGACCAAGAAGAAACTTATACACTCTGGCCTTGAAAATCCCAAGACTATACGAGTATTGTATAACCTCGCACTGACCGACCAATAGCCTCACCGCCCGCTTTGTGTGCGTGTGATCACAGAGTTTGCTTTTATGAACTAGGCTGTGATCGAAGTATAAAGCGTTCCTTCTGGTGAGTATATGTTTAGTGTGAGTAGTGACAATTGCGCAAATACTAGATTATGCGGTGTTTATCGGTGTGACCGCGAACTGTCACGACTCACGGACTGCGGGCCTGCGGCTGCGGCTGCCACGTAATTACACATTGTTTTACACCACACCACTATTTGGTACTCGTTTAACACCATTTAAATGTAGAGCTCAAGTTGCTTATGCTGGCTATTTTTTTAGAAAGGACTAAACTTGGTCTCTGATGGCTGCATTAACCTTACCTGACAAATCGGCGAGCGCAGAGGGCTCACAGCCGGGCAACGTTTCGGTAACCACGCCTGAGGGCACCCCCGAATGGGGTACGAACCTCGGCTCAGGGCGTTACCGGGGGTGGGGGAGGGCTTAATACGAGTTACGACTAATTGGGAGCTTGCAAACCATGCTTGCAAAAGCAGAGGTATCACTTGCACGTTGCCGACCCTGCAAAACCACGGCGCGGCGCTTCCCACAGACTAAGAGGCAAAGAGTTAAGCAATCTCCATACTTTCCATGTTAATACCCTAACAGATAATGAAGCGACGTATTGTAGAATTGATTAGTCATGCATCGCCCATTAGTAGAGCCACTTTTGTCGCCAAAAAGTGAAAATGTTGCTGATTACGTAACGCGGGCCAATGGCGGCCGGCACTCGATTTAGAACACATTAACATATAGTGTTACAAATGCTGGATTTATTTATTAGCATTTAATAAATAACAATGGAAATTGTAAGCCAATTTACTATGGATTTTTATAAACGGTGACGTTTTAGATGGAACAAACTCAATTATTTCTGACTAGCTGTCCCCTTTCCTGGGGTAAAAAGACTTTTAGTTCCAGAGATTTGCGCGTACAAACAAAGAAACAAAATCTTCAGCTTTAATATTTGTATACATAATATTTTCAAGATTAACGATTTAAAAAATAAATGATATAGTAACATCCCAGTGACAGTGACAGTGACAGTGACAGGTAGTCTACAAAGCATAGACAAGTGGCTGACACCTGCAATGGAATCGAAGGCCGCTGCGCTGTCGCAACTAGCGGACACACGCACCGTACTCATGCGCATGATACAGATCTTAGAGAGTAGCTGGGACGTATCGAGTGTAGTCTATTGGTGTAGTTTAAAATTATAATCTTAATACATATATACTTAAGGATATAAGATAAGGAAAGCGTGACTGACTGACTGATTGATCTATCAACGCTCGGGCTGAAATTTGGTATACCGACGGAGGCATCCGCTAAAAAAGGATTTTTGAAAATTCAACCCCTAAGGAGGTAAATTAGGGGATTGTGGGTGAAACCGCGGAAAGTTATAATATTAATACAAGCTCTGCTTAGTTTGGGATACGATAGCTGTGTGTGACGAACGTCCCAGAATATAGTATAATTATTGTTATAAACACTAAATTCCACGTGGACGAAGTCGCGGGCAACAGCTAGTATTAATATAAAAGAACTAAGCGTGTACTACAGACGTATAGAAATAGCGATTTACCTTTTACAGTAGGAAAATTAATTAAAAAAATATTGACTTTACCCAAGTATGTTTCGTGCCAGCTGACAGAAATGAGTACCTGATACTTACTTACATAAAATAGAAAATCGTAACATCGTACTCTTTTAAAGATGGCAAAAGAATTATAAAGGTAAGTATTTTAAAATATAACACGACCACGGTAGTGATTTATCTTCTAAATGTGTGACTGCTGAACGAATGCTTTTCTAAAGGGTTTATATCGGAAACTGATTATTTGAATTCGATGATTCTTTCATGAAAAGGTTTGAATTTTCATATGCTAAGTTTGAGTAAGGTCGTTTGGGCTGGGCAGCATTTGGCAAACTCCGTGCGGTGTTTAAGACTTCAGTGCCACAGAGGCTAAATTTCAGTGCGTCCTACCTGCCATGACATACAGGAGCGGAGACGTGGACACTGACACATAGACTGGTTCAAAAATTATAAGTCACTCGGCGAGCTATGGAAAGAGCTATGCTCGGGGTTTCGTTGAAGGATACAATCCGAAAAGATATTATCCGACAAAGAAACAAAGTAATCGACATAGCTCACCGAATTAGCAAGTTGAAGTGGCAATGGGCCGGTCACGTCTGCCGAAGAACGGACGGTCGATGGAGCAGACGAGTGTTAGAGTGGAGACCGCGTCTTGGCAAGCGTAGTGTGGGGCGCCCTGCAGCACGATGGACTGACGACCTTAAAAAGGTAGCCGGACTGGGCTGGTTGCGGGTGGCTGAGAATAGAAAGGTGTGGCGCGCTATGGGAGAGGCCTATGTCCAGCAGTGGACTCAAAATGGCTGATGATGATGATGAAGATCCCAATAGGATTAACCGTCTCTCATCGCCCCAGCACTTTAAGGGCACAATGACGTAGCAACATTTACATTAATTACGGAAATCTGTATTATATTCGAGTACAAAAGACTATCTCAATTAATGAATACTATAATTATAAATTCATATATAATATAATTTAAATACAGCCTTCAGTTTCACTACCGCCCTGCGGACACAGCCTCGTCTTATAAAGGAACAATGGAGAGCTTTTAAAAGAGAATAAAAAAAGAAAATAAATGCTCTATAATACAAGTGTAATGTGTAAAATGATTGACGCGGGTGTGCGTGGAGTGCGCACGCGCGGGACGCACAGACCGATTATTATTACAAGCTATGATATCTCCATTGCGTGCGAATATGTTGTGCTGCTTTAGAAACTCCTAGAGATGGCTAATTAAAAATATTACATATTGGTGTTTACAAATTAAACTAATTTTAGTCACGTTACCTCTCTTTCATATAAGCCTTACTGAAAAAAGATAACAATATATTTAGGGCTGTCAGATTAGTCCATGTCATTGTAATGTATGGGTAAACGGATTCACGTTGAAATAAGTAATCGGACTAATCTGACAGGACTAAAATATCTTTCATCCCTATCTTATAATTTGTTTTTAGAAAGAATATAGTGAGATTATGTACTACCCGCCTGGCTGACTACCACACACAAATTGGAAATCACCTTCGCCAATCACCTTCGCCAAGCACCTTCCGGTGTGTTCCGACAGCTGCACTTGAGAGCCAGTTCCCCTGTAGGCTTTGTAGTGGTAACACCATCGGCCAGATCATCACTGACCAGATTCTGGTCAAACACAGGCACACAGTAAACTAGGTGGACCGATGACCTATTTGTCCTGTGTGTTTCAGCACGCCTTCTAAGCACGGCCCTCTTCTCAGATCATCAGACGTATAATATATATATATATATTTTACCACGATTAGTCGCCCTTAATTATATACAGATAGATATATAGATAGGGACAGATAGCCCCTGCCGATGGTGTTAAGCATACAAAGCCTAGAAGAAAAATTAAAACTAACGGTCTAATTCATTAAAAAGTTACGAAACGTTGTTTAGTTAAAATTCCGAAGTCTTTATCTGACACGTGACGTATGGTGATCGAAAGAGTGAGACGGAGGACACTATAACACTGATTTATTTAAATAGCGTTTATGAATAAGGGGGTAAATGGTGCCGATTCTGTCGTTTACGAACTAAATAAATTTAATTTCACTATATCTCTTTCTAATAGTAAATATAAGAAAGGGATGCAAGATATTTTAGTCCTGTCAGTTTAATCCGATCACATATTTCAACGTGAATTTAAGCGCGATCTTTATTGGTCACGACTATTTACCCGTACATTACGACGGCATGGAATAAACTGAAAGCATTAACCAGTCTGGCGTCGCTGTCCGTATTTGGCCCAACAATTTTGTTGGCATATGGCTTTTGTTTATAACAAGTAGTTTCCGTTACGCTTTTATTATTTTATGTTATTTAAATTTCAACCTTGACAGGAAAATATAAGAATTATATTAATAACGTTTTTAAAGTCAATAAAGAAAAGATTCGCCTGCAAAAGAGTTGCTTTTCACGACTTTCTTAGATTTTCCTTTTTTTTTTATTTGTCAGCGCCGCCTGACTGGTTTAAAAATGTTCTGTCTTTTTTCAATAAGGTTAACTTGAAAGAGAGGTGACTTGTCTAATATTAGTTAAGTTCGTAAACAACAGAATCGACACCAATGTCTACAACATTATTAGGTCTGTGGCAGTAAGTATGGCTCGTAAATAGCGGGCTCATTGTTTAAGAATTAGCCGCGAGAAATATCTCGTACAAATAAACGTATTTAGATACCAATCTGTTTTTTTCATCATTTCCAACTGAGTTTTTTTTTGATGAAAGATAAAAGTTATATGATTTATTCCATAGAGGATACATACACTAAACGAATATTCTTTTTCTAAGACAGGGTGATACTAGGTATAATAGGGTAGTTGACTGACTTATCAAATCAGCTACTTTTAAAAAAATGTCAAAACGATAGTTTATATAGAATTTTGTATGAAATATTACACTATGACGTCATAGTTTCACAGCATCAAATCATCTACTCTTTGTGGTTTTACTGGTAATTAAAAATCATAAAAAGCATTAAATGTACAACATATTTGATATTTCCACGTGTTTTTAGATGTTTTATGCATTGGTTAGTGGTTTGTCATTTATTTTTGACACTGTCAACTACCCTATTACGTTTTGATTTTGGTTTGTACACGAGTATGTGTACAAACCAAATCGGGAATTTCTATTTAGGCATCCGGAACTTAAAAAAAATGGAAACTAGGCGAAAATGACCATCACTCCACCCTTATCTCCGAAACTATAGGACCATATTTTTTTTTACATACAGTAAATAGTCCTTTACCTATAGATTACAGAAAAACTTATAAGAAGTCTATGGTATTTCGAGGAACATAGGAAATTACGGAACCCTCGATCCCTAATTAAATTTTTTTTATTAACCAAAGCCATTAAGGCGTGATTGAGAAATTAACATCCACACAAACATTTACACTTAAAAAATAAAATAAAAAAACAATAAGAACCTGAACTAATCATTTTCATGTTGAATTACCAAGTAACATCATACGTAGAGAAAGTGAACAGCCTTCATAAGAATACCGAACGCAACTTGAAGCTTTACTTAATGTACAAGATTCAGCATTTTTTAGGGTTCCGTCCTAAAGAAAAACTTCACTTTATTGTCCGTTTGCCTGACTGACTGACAACACTCCTATTCTCAGGAACGAATCTATACTAATTACTAATAATAAAGCTGAAGAGATTGTTTGTTTGAAAGTATCTGAAGTTACTGGTCCGATTTGAATAATTGTTTCACTAATAGGAAGCTACATTCTCCCCCTAACTTTTTATCCCGGGATTTTTGCATTGGGTTCTATATAGCTCCAAAGTGGTCCCATAATGTATTCAAGTGAACGTGTAGTATGGGAGAAATATATATCGGTAAGGAACCCTCGGTGAACACTCAGATTCGCACTTATCCAGTTTTTATACTCTATAACTAAAATTAAAAAAAAACCCCCGAAACTCACAAAAAAATAGTAAATTTTCTTAAAACAAAAGAACACTTTTGATTAAGTCAAGTATCGGTCCATCCGTTCAGGAGCTATAAGGCACAGACAGACAGACACGTCAAACTTATAACTGTCGTTTTTGCCTCGTGGGTTAAAAATAGCAAAGAGATTACTTTATACAGTTGCTGAAATCAATCCCTTGTTGTGAATTGTAAGTTTCCTTATAAACGAGGTACTCGAGGATATGTAGCTCGCTTGAGAACTTCTTCCTTATTGCCTTTTTATTGTTCGCGGCATTTTTTTATAATTGCTTATTCTGTGTCGCTTACAATTCTTTGGTAATTATACAGCAGGCTGTAGGTATGTATATAGTAAATTTTTCAATTAGCAGTGAATTGCAAAATCAGAATCAGATCCGCCCTTGGGGGTAAATTAAGGGATTCTTAGTGGATATTGTCATCGTCAAATTTTCACGTAGAAGATGAAATTTACCATACAGATAACCCTTGTGACATAGCTATCTGTATCTGTCGTCAAGCATCTTCTGGCGTGTTCCAACATATTCATTTGAGTGCCAGTTGCCTTCTAGGCTTTATGTGCTTAAACCATCATCGGTGGCCATCACTGACCACGGTGAGATTATGTTCAAACACAGGTTTGTGTATACATAGTAAAAAAACCGGACAAGTGCGAGTGTGGACTCGCGCACGAAGGGTTCCGTACCATTCTCATTATACCATCTATAAAAATGGCAAAAAAACACGCTTGTTGTATGGGAGCCCCACTTAAATATTTTTTTTTTTAGTATTTGTTGTTATAGCAACAGAAATACATCATCTGTGAAAATTGCAACTGTCTAATTATCACGGTTCATGAAATACAGCCTGGTGACAGACGGACAGACAGACAGACAGACCCTATTACTAAGACTTTGCATCTTAGGCTGAGATCTATAGAGCGTGCTTAGACTTTACTTAGGGTATAAACCTACGTAATAAAGTAAATGTTTGTGTGTTTTAATTTGTAGCCAAGTTTTTGGGAAAGTCATCGATTAGGTGCACTAAGGCTTTGCTTAGCACACACTCAGAGAGATTCGAAAATTGCATTTTAAATACCGACTTTGTACGGTAAAGTCCCGTTTTACCCTTTGGGTACGGAACCCTTAAAATACCCTTGGTCTACTGCTGAGCTCGGTGTAGGTAGGTACCTACAGCACTACAATATGATGTTTCATAGTAAAAGTTGTTCATTAAAGCAATCTCAAATATTTCACCTGTTGATCTTGATATACCTACTCGTATAGTAGGTATGCAGAACCTGTAATGTAGAACCGTTTCGAAAAACAATGTTTGTGCGCATATATTAGCATAGTAATTATTTATAATTCCACTGACGTTTGATTGAACGCATTGAGAAATATTACTGCAGTTTTGTTATGGAGAAATAAAATTGCAATGCTTATATAGAGATTATCTTTTTTAATTTTAATTATATTTTTACCTAACTGCAGCGAAGCAAAAAAAGGGGTTTTGTGATTGATTTGTATGTATGTCCCTATGTTCCATCGTAACTACTAAACTGATGTTTTAATCCTGGAATATAGTCCTTTATCGATGGCACGGCAGGGTTTTTTTTTTGTTAGAAGGTTTCCTGACCAGCAGGCAGGCGTTCCACCTGATGGTAAGTGGTTACCGTCACCTATCGCTATTTTGACCGATCAATATTGATGTTTTGGACGAAAAGTTTTTATTTTTCGTGAATTCAGGCCGATAGTAAAAGTTTTTCATAATGATGACTACAAAAATCCCTAAAAAATTCAAAATGGAAAAAAAACATCCAGTATTTTTTCTTTATTTCAGCGACCTAGACTTTATACCTAGTTTACGCAATTATCAAATGCCTGTAACAAACAAACGGACGAACTTACATGACGAAACTGTAATTCTCTGTTTAACTACGGACCCAACATTTTTTGTTAACGAATATAAGTACTTGTCGACAGTCATACCTATTGGGACATCGACCAATTTACTTGAAAGAGTCTATGGCTCTTGCCTCTCCCTCTAATTGTATCTAAAACTGTCCAGTCACGTGTACAAATGAGTCCACATTATTAAATTCAATTCCTTCAATCACTTAATAGTACAATGCGGCTTTGATCGAATTGAAATAGTTTTAATTTATTAAATAAACTACTATAGTTAAAACTAATCAAACTGTCGCTTCAGATTGTACTTAATATATATTAATAATAAAGCTTGAAGAGTTTGTTTATTTGTTTGAAGACTCTAATCTCTGGATCTACCAGTCAGAGATCTTTTTAGTCAATCGTTTAGACGTGAAAATGAAACAAACAAACAGAGTTACTTATGCATATAAATTGTTAGGTAGGGGGAGGGGGGCACATAGATACACGGGGCACATTTATACAATACCTACTGTGTTTATTTAGAGTTTAGACAATAACTGGAATAAATGTTCAAAAGTCCTATTACGCGTTGATGTCTTTTGTAAGGAACTATCCTAGCAATTATCTATATAAAAATGCGAAAGTTTTTGAGTATGTATGTACCTTTGTTGCTCTTTCACGTAAAAACTACTGAACGGATTTGTATGAAACTTGGCACATAGGTAAATCATACCCTGGAATAACATATAACATTTTAATCCCGGGAAAACATAAGATACCTCGGGAACGCGGGTGAAACCGCGGGGGACAGCTAGTAATATTATAAGCGAAAGTTTCTGAAGATGTGTGTTTGTTACTTCTTCACGCTCAAACGGCTGGACCAATTTTGATGAAATTTGGTATGGAGGTAGCTGACACCCTGGATTATCACATAGGCTACTTTTTATCCTTCGGGAATACAAGATACCTTAGTAACGCGGGTCGCAAAGCTAGTATATAATAAATAAAAGTATAAAAATTATATATCATAATAGCCTTAGATTCATTATCTTATTAAACTGTCCGTTTCATCATAAACAATAAAAAAATCAAATAAAAAAGTATTTAATTATTATATTCTTAATTTCCCATCATGTATCTAAAGCAAGCCACATTATATGGCTTCAGTTTTTGCGTGAGTCTGTGGTGTGGTGGTGGTGACGTCACCGGGCAGGACACGCTTGGCCGGCGCAGCTTCCAGCCCACGTTACGCCTGCGCACATCGACGCTTTTTGTTCCACGAGCTGAGGTCGCAGTGTGAGCGGATAGCGTATTTAAAATATTGAATTTATTAACGCAGTGACATATCAAAAACAGGACACCAAACATATTTAAAAAATGTATAAAGATTTCTTCTTCTTGTCAGCCAGGATTAAAATCAGGAAGGTATACAAAACCTCTATGCAACATAAAATCATTACATTGTATTTTTTTATTACGTATCGGCCTGTGTTTGATCACAATCTCACTATGGTCAGTGATAATGTAGCCGATGGTGGTAAGCACACAAAGATTAGTTGGAAACTGGCTCTCAAGTGTAGCTGTCGAAACACACCGAAAGGTGCTTGCCTACATTTTTTCAACTTGAGGGTGGGAGCCAACCAAACGGGTACTAAAGTACCCCACCGTGCTATGGTTTCCTCACGATGTTTTCCTCAAGCTCATTCTTGGATTCGAACCCGAGACCTTCGTCTTGGCATTCGTCGTCTCTACCACTGAGCCATCATCGCCTAAATTAAAAGGTGTTTCTCTGATTTTGTTTTTGTAATAATAGCCTATGTTCTGGTCCAAAAGCAATGATAAAAATCACGTTGATCTGTTGCTTCGTTGTTGAGAAGAAAAAATATATAAAAGGAAAAGGTGTCTAAATGGCTCACTGACTGATCTATCCATGTACAGCTCAAACCACTGGACGTATCGGGCCTTTATGACGTAAGCATCTATTAAGAAAGTCCAGAATGGGAATCGATCCTACGACCTTGCAGTGTGATAGATGGGATTTTAAGCAATCACGCCACCTGGCAGCCAAGATATTTAATGTTTTAACAAAAGTTAAGAGTTCGTAAATAAATCGCTTTCATGTTGGCCGCAGCCTTACGGTGATAAAAACGTCGTTTGTTGTAATTAACATCTACCTGAAGTGGCACTACAGTTTTTTTTTTATTATTTTTGCAAACTTTTTGAAGCCAAAATATAATTGCGAGAATCTTGTGTTTATTAACAAGACGCACGTGTTTTGTGGAAAAATAATAACATGCTACACCGGATCTATATAATTTATTTATTAATCTGTGTCGGATGAAATATTTTTCTTTCTCACCAGCACGTAATTAAAGCAGGTTTTTGGTTTTTATCTTGAGTCTTTATTTTGTTTTTATGTCAGAAAGCTGGCAAGCACACAGAGCGGGCCACCTGATGGACATTTTACAGAGCATAGAAGGCAACTCTCTCACTTTCATTTTTCAGGTGCCAGCACACCGGTAGCTCGGTGATGATGGAAGATAGCAAATTATGATGCACCCAACATTAGTCGTAACTCGTACTAAGTCCTCCCCCTCCCCCGGTAACACCCTGAGCCGAGGTTCGTACCCCATTCGGGGGTTCCCCCAGGCGTGGTTACCTAAATGTTACCCGGCTCAACTAAACTACATTCGAAGCGCCGCTCTCAAGTTCATATTAGGTGTCTCTCTATATAAGAGTGGCTTCCGCCCCGCGGTTTCACCTGCGTTCCCGAGGGATCTTATTTTGTCCCGGGCCTAGGACTGCCAAATATTAGGGGCGGCCAATCACGACAAAAATCAAATATTTGGAAAATCCAAAAGTGCACGCTGCAACAAGAAACGACCCAAGTAAATCTATGCTAATAATAAACCTGAAGAGTTTGTTTGTTTGAACGCGCTAACCTCCGGAGTACCGACCGAACGTACTGGTCCGATTCGAAAAATTCTTTCACTAATAACAAATCAAATTAAAATTATGAATAAAATTACACTACATAATACATATATGGTAAAACGCCTTCTTACAACCTAAATTATGGGAGCTGAGAAAGGGGCGGCTGGTACTACATGGGCTAGGGGTGGCTAAGACTGCAAATCCGCCACTGCCAGCTACGCTTATTCATGAAGTGAGATTTCACTCCAGTACTCCATTATGTCTTCTCATAAACTTATTTTTTTCATAACTGCACATGGATTGGCTCGCCGCAAATATACTCGGATGCTTTTCCAGTAGCTTTTCGTATATTTCCTCTCTAATTATATTGATTTATATTTTTAGCTAAGTTTACATTATGATCTAAACAAAATGCGTTTAACTCATAATGACGAATTGACCATATTAAACCATCAGCAAACAACTTTAACCTTCAACAAACAATAAATATGGATGTATGTATGCTAATTAAACATACCTTAATCTGTTCCGAATATTACGGACTACCTAAATATAGTTAGCTAGGCCTGTTGATTGTTTGATATTACTACATAACATAACAAGGAAACAGCTACGCGGGTACTTTCACTAGCTTAGATACAAATAAAGCTCCCTACGCTACCATAAACTTGTTTTAAAACTATACTTCTCTATGGTAATAAAAAACATTTGGCAATTTCAAATTTCGATCTCTGTAATTAAGTGAACAATAAGTTAGGACCAAAAGCAGGTTTATGCGTCGTTATTTTATTTCAAAATGTCATTTCTAGTTTTTCTGTTTATGAATAATGTTATTAATCCATTGTAACCTTATTGATTCTTTTTGTTTAATAAATCTGTCAACTATAATTAATTAAAACTAAACAAAGAAACTAACTCACCGATATTATCCTTCCCGCCACACACCGGCGACAGTTCAAACGGAACTAGAGAAAAAAAAAACTTAAAAACACTTGCAACACTAATCACAGTCCAAGATCTGAACCAATAGCTTAATGAGATAAACACTTCGATAAAATACCTTTTGCAATTCACTTTTCAAATCAGCAATTTGTATTTTAAATAATCCACAGCGAGCACAACTTTTAAATAATTTCAAAGTTTCAAAATTAGAACACTACACTAAAACGGCGCGAAGTTTGACAGTTTACATTAAAGATGGCGTCGGGCGGGTGCTCGCGACGGTTCCTCGAGGTCGACTGAATGAGTTAAATTAACTTGGCGAGTGAGAGAGTATTACGTAGCTAAAAAGGCTTTGCTGCGAATAATAATTCGTAGGAGGCCGTATTTGCAAGGAAAACAGCTTGAAGTTATTTTTTTTAAATGTTATGTTTGTAGGCGACGAGGGCGTTTTGTCATACTGCCAGTGACTACATCGAATTAATCATACAAATAAGGGTAACATGATGTAATAAGTTGGAATTAGTCAGCTTTTTTCAAAGAGAGAGCATAAGCTTTCCCAATCGAGCTGTTCGTTGAGCTCTTTCGCTCAACGAACAGCTCTATTGGGGAACGGCCTCCTTACAGAATACCACAGTCAAAAACTGCGTAAGATTTCCAGAGCTCATCGGGGTTGGGGGGTGAGACAGCGACACCTACATGCGAATAATACCCACCCCTGACTTGCAAGCGGCAATAGGCGATCTATCATACTTTTTTGCTACCTTAGGAGAGTAAAGAAATAAAATGAGTTCAGTTTTGAATAAATAAATATCCTGAGACATTGTTCACACACCCAACAAAGTAGAGCTTGTGGATATCAGATAGATAAAACTATGCTACTTTAAATGGGAATGGAACCCACGACCTGCAGGGTAATTAGGTTCAACTGGCCTTTCAAGAACGAATAGATTCAAGTATCATGTATCTAGTTTATTTTTGGAACCCGCGACCTACTAGAGCTTGGATGCAAAAACAGCGCTTTATAGCTTTATCGTGGAATTGGCACAGCGTAGCATAGAAATTAGTATGTAAAGTGAATAATAGTAGCGGTGGACTCCAGACATGCACTCCTATTTACAATAACGATACATAATCACTCAGGTATATTACTACGTATATAGAGAAGACGCCACTTATAACCAATATGTTCCGTTCAAGTGCAGCCATACGGCCGCATTTCACTTAGTTTCTTAAGGGTGAACCTTCGGTTGGAGCGCGAAATTCAAATTTTATCACGTTTTTTGCTAATTGCAGCTCAGTCATAGGTCGTGTGACACGAATGATAGTATATTTACTAATTAATAACAAAAGAAATCATCAACATATTCCTCCAAGGTACATTAGTAACATTTTCATGAAATAGTCGTATATGTCAGTAATATACCTTGGAGGAATATGTTGATGATTTCTTTTGTTATTAATCAGTAAATATACTACCATTCTTCTCGCAAATAACATATTGATAACTTACGACCTATAACTGAGCTGCAATTAGTAAAAAACTTGATAAAATTTGAATTTCGCGCTCCAACCGAAGGTATACCCTTAAAAGCGTTCTAGCGCTACGTGTTTGAACTGTCTGGTAGACGACTAATTATTGTTTCAGCGCTGCAGCGAATATTAACAAAATGGAGCATGACCTTTATTTAGGATTGCTTCTCTATACGTAATAATATACCTCAGTGTATGTAATACCAATACATACATAATACCAAACAAATAATGGTATGATATCTCGGTGGTAGCTTTCAGTATAGGAAAACATCGTAAGGAAATCGTTACAAAGCGGTATGGTCTTTGTAGGTTACTCGGGCGTTGCCAACCTTCAGAAATCCCCGCACGTACTAGGTACATACTATCGTTAGTTTTCAGTAAGTACATCTACATATTACAGTTCATGAAATACATACCGCTTACAGACGGACATACAGCTTAGGCTTATTGTACGTAGTATATTATTTACTTTATGGTAAAAATAAAATGAAACAATCTAAATCGATAACAGCTTAGAGAAAAATAACAAAATAAAATTGTAGAAGAGCTAGTTCTGAAGTCCCTTACAAACATAATTTCGGAAAAAAATATATTTTTTTTTTTAATAATTTCAAAAGAGGGGCTACGTTTTCTTCCTAAGATTGTAAGTATACTGAAAGGCAACAAGATTATACCTAATGTAACAATCAGGAAAACCGATACCAGATTGATTGAGGTTCAGATTAGCTAATAACAATTAGACTGGACAATGAAGTAGTACGTCATTAACGCCCAGGGGCGTGCTTACGTCATCCATTGTGTTCCATAATGACGCACAATTGCAGTTTTATTATTTAATTTTGTAGTCATCATGGCTTCTTCAAGGAACTTCGATTCTAAACATTGTCTTAAGCAGTGCCGGTTTTAGCTCTACCAGCACCCTGGGCGAGATGTGATAACCCCCCCCCCCCCCCTTCTCCCGCCAACAAAAGGGATTTTAAGCCATTATAGCCATTTACCTTTAGACTTGAGAATTTATTTATTTATTACAGGACTCGCTCATGAGCGACCGGAAATAAAGGTGGGCGTCCCTTTACATCTGGCACCCTGGGCGATCGCCCAACCGCGCCCTACCCTAACGCCGGTACTGGTCTTAAGTGATGTCAAATGAGTGTTTTTAGTTTATTTGTTCACAATCTCACCATGGTTAAAATACCTATTGACGTTTTGGTAGGTAAGGTAAGGTAATTATGTATGTAAAAATAAACCTTATTGCATCATCTGATTCTTATAACCTATAACACCCTTATTTCTATAAGGACTATTTTTCTTTGACATTCTGTAACGTCAAAAAGTTTGTTGCACTGTAGTGATGACGTGTTGAAGCCTTCTTCGGATCAAAATTTTGTACAAAAGAGCTGACTTTAGTGGCTTCTCATGCCTTTGTTTTCCAATTTTTTAAAACAAAAAATACGTTATATACCTATCTACTCAACGAGGTCTAAACAATACCCCACTCGATGGGGTAGGTCAAAATTTTATTTCACGCTCCCCTTTAGCTGTATGGTTTTATGACAATTTGTATGGCTTTAGGTCAACAAGATGCTTAAAATGAAGTAAATTTGAAAAATGAAGCTCTATCTGTTTGGCTGTAAAATCTGTGTGACAGATGACGGACAAATGGACACGTGAGTGACAGCAATAGAGCTCCGTTTGAACCCTTCGGGTACGTAACTCTAGAAAATCCGCTACTGCTGCGCTGCAAATAGTTATAGTCACAGTGAGCACAGGCCATGTGAAATATGAAATAACAATATTAAAGATTCATATTATACCTATAACTAAGGTAATTACTACGTAGGATAGAGAAGCTATCATAAGCAAAGGCCTTGCTCCATTTTGTTAATAATCGCTACAGTGCTGGAACAATAATTAATCGTCTAACCAGACAGTTTAAACACGTAGCGCTAGAAAGTGTTTTTTCTCTATACGTAGTATTATACCTCAGTGGTTGCAAATAGTAGGTATAGACAATCTGCGCAGGCCCTGCTATATATGAAATAACAATATTATAGATTCATTATTATATCGTTAAAAAATATAGACTGTTAAAGTAGCTACAACACTGCAGTGCCAAATAGATAGAGCGACATCGACATGCAACAGGCGTTGCTGATTTTGTCACCGGTCCACCCACACTATGTCTGCTAATGGCTCGATACTAAATAAAATATTGTTCATTTATTGCCTGCAGTGTCTGCCTCAAGTGGTTTACCTATTTCTTTTCATATAAATAACAACGAAAGCGGTGTTATGTATTTTTAGCTCGCTTCTATTGCATTATTTATTTAAATACCTACCTACATTGAGATAGCTATGATATTATTATGCTAATATCAAAATCTAAATTATTTATTTATCTTATGAATAGTCTGGCAGTAACTAGATAGTAAGTAATCTGTGGTCTGTCTGTACTACCGGTTCGGATCGGAAGGTTGCATTTGCCGAGAAGAGACAAAACTCTTTTTTAATAAAACAATCTTGGTTTTGCCAAACGGCTTGCCAGATGGTGATCCCATGCTGCACCTCCTTGGCGTCCTCAGAAAAAAAATCTTTATATAAAAATATTGGGTTTTATTAATTTTACATGCGTAATACAATTTAAATTTTTGAACTTTTACTGCCATCTAGCGTTGAGTTGCCGAAATACAAATATATTCATCTCCAGATAGCATAGCGAACACCAGCGCCACTGCGCACTTAAAAACTGTTCTGCGCATTATTCTACTATTTCAGATAGACGATAGGGTAGTACAAAATATTTACGCCGTATAAGTTTTTAAAATTGGTCGGATAACATGTAGTTCATGGAATTGACATTTTGCTAGGAGAAAAAATAACTTCCGATAGATTTTGTGATGTGATTGACCTATTTTTGCCAAATATTAGTCAATTTTATTTATTATCGTTAAAACAAAGCAATTATTATTTACTAAATAAAAGTACCTATACTTATAGTTGTAATTTACATATATGTTCACATTTTATTAACCAGTTAGATCTAAGATTCAGACAAAAATAAACGTAATTTCTACAATTGTTACTTCGGAAAAATAATTATTCGTTAAACTATGTGCTGTGTTACTTTTAGAATAGATATTTTCTGATAAAATAAATATTAATCCTGTTGACCATCCTTCATTATAATTTATTGTTAAAAATACCTATAAAAAGTAATTATGTCTTTCGTGAAGTGTTGTTTTGAATCTGGTGAAGGACATGATTTTGTAGACACTTTCCTGCAGAAGTGCACTGACCCTAGATGTAAGTATTTTTTTTTATTAAAGTATTAAAAATTAATTACCCTAATCTCTCGTCAAGGTTTTATGTAATTGAATTTGATATTGTTGGCGCAAACTCAAGAATGTATTGTTAGGTTGACACAAAATTATTGATCGTATCGTATTTGCCGCCAAGTTTACACGAACGAAACTTCCTGGTTTCTGGGTAGCGTTCCAGTGCCAAACAATTAAGACGAGAGAATGGTTATTACAGATTCATTCGAAACTAAATCAAATCTAATAATGTAGAAACAAAATTGGATAAATCCTTATAAATACTTTAGGATATTCAGTAAGCAGAGAAGAGTTTAAATAAAACATTTATGCTAAAAGTATCGTATCAGTTTTTCTGTAGATGGAACGCAACAGTAAAAAACATCGATTGTCTGAGTCAGAAATCTGTCTTTTCTTTTATAAATTTTAGTAGTAATTTGTTCGGTAAATTGTCTACACGGCTAAAGATCAACAAAGATTATGGCACAAGGTAGGATTTAAAATTATTACTTTGATGATAGCATGATTATTTCCGTATAAAAATTAATTTACATTTTGGACTTTGACATATTGTATTGTCGGTGGCGCCATCTTTAGTGCATGAGAGATTGTCAATTTGTCATCAAAAAGCGTGTTTTCATGGCGTTTTTATGGAACAAAACGTGAATTTCTCAATAAAAAGTCGACAATTCATCATTTAAATGTGATACAATAAAGTGCGGTCGCAAGATCTTGTGGTTGCGTAACAAATTATTGGTGAAATACTTCCGGAAAAGTGAAAGTCCCGAAAAAACATAATGACCACCACGACTGTCCAGAACCAAGCCAAAACCAGCACTACAGCTCCTGCCAAGTCTCAAAAAAACTATGGAAAGATCGTTCTCACACTGTACAACTGCCTTCTGCCGGAGACTGTATTCAAGGAGACTCCTTCACAAATCGACGGCCTTGACATAGAAATCGAGACCGACCTCAGAATTCTAGGTTGTGAAATGATCCAAACGGCGGGAATCCTGCTGAAGCTGCCCCAGGTCGCTATGGCAACAGGTCAGATATACTTACAGAGGTTTTACTACTCGAAATCCTTTGTCAGGTATCCCATGGAGACGACTGCTATGGGCAGCATATACCTCGCGTCGAAGGTCGAGGAGAACCCTTGTAGGATAAGAGATGTGATCAATGTGTTCCATCATATCAAACAAGTCAGAGCTCAGAGAAATATCAATCCATTAATTGTTGATCATAATTACATAGAACTAAAAAACCAAGTGATTAAAGCCGAACGCAGGATTTTGAAAGAGCTCGGCTTCTGTGTTCATGTAAAACATCCTCATAAACTCATTGTTGTTTATCTTCAGCTTCTGCAGTATGAGAAGAACCGTCAACTGATGCAAATGGCATGGAATTACATGAATGATTCTCTTCGCACTGATGTGTTCATGAGGTTCCCGCCGGAGACAATTGCTTGTGCTTGCATTTACCTAACTGCACGGAAAATTGGTCTACCATTGCCAAATAACCCTCACTGGTTCTTATTATTTAAAGTAACAGAAGAAGACATTAGAGAAGTGTCAATGCGTATCCTGCAGCTGTACAAAAGGCCCAAAGTAAATCCTGAAGAACTGGAGAGCAAAGTAGACTCGTTATTGAAGATTTATCAAGCTAACAAGCACATACAGGCGCAGAAGGAACGTGAGAATGCAAAAATTGAGGAGAAAAAGATTGAGTCTCCGACTGCGTCAACTTCTAAGGAAACAAGACGGGATGTCAAAAAGGAGAAGTCTCCTAAAACTCCTCCCCTGTCTTCTAAATATCACAGTAACCATAAGTCAAAGAAAGATCGTCGCTCACGGTCACCGTATGACCGCAAACGGGAATACTCTAGTAAACGACACAAGTCTCGGTCAAGGGACAGGGAGTTAGAGCGCTCCAGGGAAAGGAGGTTAGATGAAAAGCGTAGCCGTGTGACTTCAAGGAAATACGATGATTATGACCGTTCTAAGTCAAGTCGGGATAGTAGAGATGATAAAAGGAAACATTAGTTTGTATAGTAGCTGTATTGTCTATGTCTAAGTACGATAATAAATTCTGTATGAATAGTAATGTGTGTTTTTAATACAATAATTTCTGAGTCTCATGTCATGACCTGAAACTTTATTCATATTGACAAAAGCTGCAAACTACCCAATCTTGATTCCTACATATTTATATGATTCCTATATTTTATATTCCTACAACAACCTATTTACCTAACTATTTTCCACGTGTTTTTTTTTCTGTACTAATTTTGCGGAGAGTTACACAAATTTCCATCCCCTATTTTATGGGGGATGATTTCCAAAAAAAAATGATGCACGATTTTTTTATTAGTCCCAAATAGTCCGCATACCAATTTTTAGCTCTACCTTGAAAACTGCGGAATGCTCTATACAAACTTCCACCCCCCATTTTAGGGAAGTGGGGGGTTAGAAAGAGACAAAAAGTAGCCTATGTCACTCCCCATCCCTTCAACAATCTCTAATTAAAAAATCACGTCAATTCGTCGCTCCGTTTTGCCGTGAAAGAAGGACAAATAGACACACAGATACACAGACTCATATGCTTACTTTCACATTTATAATCAATTAGTATGGATATTACTATTTTTAATATGATTTATTTAAAACAACAAGGTGTTCTTAAACTCATAACTTACAAGCGACCTGCCCAGCTTCGCACGGGTGTACAAATCTTTGAATTTCTCGGCTTTTCTGTACTATTATATGCATGTATTATCACTATCTATTGCTGAAAACTGCATTCAAATCCGTTGAGTAGGTTAAAAGATCTAAGCGAACAGACAGCGGAAGCGAATTCATTTTATACTATGTAAAGATAAAGATTAAACTAAATAGATATAGCTCAGGTGCTACAATCCTGGTGCTGAAAGTGTAAAAACTAGCTGTCTACCTAACGATAATGAGCCTTAGATCTTTTGTAATAATGTTCTGTTTAATCTGATTCAGTATATGTAGATTCAGATCAACCTTATTGCAATGTGATATGGTTCAGTTTCATATATCTGGTTAGTTGTACCAAGCTACAATGTACCAGGTGTAATAATTAACCATTGGTACCAAAAAACCTCCATTCCATCTTAAGGCTTTTTCAGTACTTTAGTACATAATAAACAAGTTTCTGTCAAAAAAATAATTTTTGGTACAAGCTAAAATATCCTGACCTTTTACCACTTGATATTATAAATGTACCTACCGTTATTTTCCATAATAGAAAATCTGTCCTATTTTTCCCTTTGTGCAATGACGCGTCTATTTCAGGCAACCTTTACAGTACAGTGCAACAGTTTATATTTAGCCAGTTGACCTGTCACCCGCGCCGCCGTCGCACGTATAATACGTTTATAATTAATTAAATAAATAATAAAAATAAATAAGTATCCTGAAATCGTGAGGAAGAATTTCCATATTATTTTATTGAATAGTGATACAATATTCAGTCGTATGATAGTGAGAATAAAACTTATCTGCTAGTAAAGATAACTGTTTAGTTAAGATTTAGTCATGTCTGGTCTCATTTGACAAAAGCCGATATTTTGTTGAGCGCTAGGCTATCGTGGCGCGCCGCATGGCTCTAGTGAAAATAAAAACTGGTTTCTAATTTCAAAATATAGCACAAATAAGATTTTTATCAGAGTAGGTTTAAAATCTCTTCGATCTTCAAAATTTTATGAAAATGCCTTTTTTTTTCTGGTAAATTGGTTTCGCAATAGCAATTTTTATAGTTTACTATATTCCGCCCCGCGGTTTCACCCGCGTTCCCGAAGGATCTTATGTTTTCCCGGGTTAAAAAGTATCCTATGTGTTAATCTAGGTTATAAACTATCTGTGTTCCAAATTTCGTCCAAATCCTTTCAGTAGTTTTTGCGTGAAAGAGTAACAAACATCCATCCATACTCACAAACTTTCGCATGTTGTCGCACGATGTTCCTTCAAATACTTTTGACAATTAGAAAACATTTAAAAAGTAAACCTACCTATCATGAATACCAAAAGAAGAGCTACTCCACATAAGGTACCTACCTCTATCAAGTTAGGGATCTATCCGTGGCCCATAGTTCATGAGATTGTTGGTTGACACGTGCTTCCCCAGTCACGTGCATTGCTCAAGTATCTTTTCACAGTATTTGAACTTATAAGACCCTAGCTGTTCCCCGCGGCTTCACTCGCGTTCCCGGGATAAAAAGTAGCCTATAACCTTCGGGGATAATGTAGCTTCCTATTAGTGAAAAACAAATTCGAATCAGACCAGTAACTCCGGAGATTAGAGCGTTCAACCAAACAAACAATATCCAACATGCCCTATAGTCCTGTGACGTCATAATAAGACACTATAGCCATATAAACTCCATACTAAATTCAGTTTTGCTACATTCGAAGACATAAATTCTGCTTAAATCTTGGTTATTTATAATTATTCGAAAAATATTTATTTATCATTTTAAAACAATAAATATAAATCACTAGCTGTTTCACTCGCGTTCCCGGGATAAAAAGTAGCCTATGTCCTTCTCCATATCATAGACTATCTACGTGCTAAATTTCATCGCGATCAGTTCAGTGGTTTAGGCGTGAAAAGGTAACAAACAAACAGAGTTACTTTCCCATTTATAATATTAAGTACTAGCTGACCCCGCAGACGTTGTCCTGCCCTGAGAACAAAAATAAAACTGGGGCCTACCTACCTACCCCTACCTACCCCTGCCTACCCCTACCTACCCCGACATACCTCTACCTACCCCTAACTACCTTACCTACCCCTACCTATCCTAAGACCTTCTCCTGGTTCTAAGCTACCTCCCCACCAATTTTCAGCCAAATCAGTTCAGCCGTTCTTGAGTTATGCGCTTATTTTGCGATTCATTTTTATATTATAGATAGATGGATTGATCTTTATTTTTATTGACATTAAAATAATCAAGATCGTTTTTTTTTAAGTGTCAGATGTTATCTTTACTATAAGCTCTTATCAGTATGTACTACATTACCCACGCTTGATGTTAGTGCTCGTCACAGATTCCTATCGAACGGTATTGAGATCGAATTTGTTACAATTTATTGTCGTAATAGAACTTTGATTAAACGGAATAAAGCATATATTCGTTTGCGTCAGTGGACTTATTTTCGGTATTTGTTTATAAATATCAGTGTATATTGATAAATATTTGTTGAAAATTGTGTGCAAAATTAAATTCTAATACAATTGATTTTAAGTTGTTATTTAAATGAGGATGATAAAAGCGGGTATTTTTTTAGAATCTAACTTTTATGTGTAGTAAAAACTAATATTAAAGTGAAAAGTTATTAAAATGATGCCAATGAGGAAGATAGCGCATCGGACGTGCTTCATAGTTAGTAGGACTGTATACATGACATGTAAGTTTAGCATACATACTTATTTGATAGTGGATTTATACTGCAAATTGTACTAACCTAATTTTAAACACATGAGGCGATGATAGCTCAGTGGTAGTGACGTCGAATGCAGAGACAAAGCTTGAGCTTTCGGTGAAGGAAAACATCGCGAGGAAACCATAGCACGGTGGTAGGGTACTTTGTAGTACCCTTGAGTAGCTGCACTTGAGAGCCAGTTCCATTCTAGGCTTTGTGTGCTTACCACCATCGGTCACATCATCACTGACCATGGTTGACTACAATCTCACCGTGGACAAACACAGGCCTATATATACGTAGTAAAAAAAACATCTCAGGATCAAAGGATATTAAATATAAGTACCTAAAATTAAAAAAAAATAAGAAACACCCGAAACTCACTAGAAAATTGGTCATAAGCGGATTTTCTTGTAACATAGCTAAGAACACTCTCGATTAAGTAATCTTTCAAACAAAAAAAAAACTAAATCAAAATCGGTCCATCCGTTCAGGAGCTATGATGCCACAGACTGACACACACACTCACAGACAGACACACACACTCACAGACAGACACACACACTCACAGACAGACACACACACTCACAGACAGACACACACACTCACAGACAGACACACACACTCACAGACAGACACACACTCATAGACAGACACACACACTAACAGACAGACACACACACTCACAGACAGACACACACACTCACAGACAGACACACACTCACAGACAGACACACACACTCATAGACAGACACACACTCACAGACATACACACACACTCACAGACAGACACACACACTCACAGACATACACACACACTCACAGACAGACACACACACTCACAGACAGACACACACTCACAGACAGACACACCGTCGTTTTTGCGTCGGGGCTTAAAGAATAATTTGACAGAATTAAATTTATTATACTTTTCTTATGTGCTATGTTAGAAAGAGATATTATAAACCTGATTCCGCCCCACCCTGTTTCACCCGCGTTTCTAAGGGATCTATACTTATTATTTTCCCGGGATAAAAAGTATCCTATGTGTTAATCTAGGTTATAAACTATCTGTGTTCCAAATTTTATCCAAATCCGTTGAGTAGTTTTTGCGTGAAAGAGTAACAAACATCCATACAAAACTCACAAACTTTCGCATGTACAATATTAGTAGGCTAGTTATTATATTAGTTTTAAACAACGGACTCGTTACCATTATTAGTAAAGTACTTAGCTAAAAGGAATTTCCTATAATAATATATCTGTGCCATGCCTGATAAGGATTAATAGGGTAGTTGACTGACATATCAAATCAGCAACTTTTTAATAAATGTCAAAACGATAGTTTATAAGGAATTTTGTATGAAATATTACACTATGACGTCATAGTTTCATAGCATCAAATGATGTACTCTTTGTGGTTCTACTGGTAATTAAAATAAATCATAAAAAGCATTAAATGTACAATATATTTGATATTTCCACGTGTATTTAGATGTTTTATGCATTGGTTGGTAATTTATTTTTGACAGTGTCAACTGCCCTATTAGCAAAGAATAAATAATATACTACGTACTACTATTAGTGAAGATTACCAAATAGGTATCCTGTCCTCTTCCTCAAACTCAAATTAAGGGGGAGCCTTCGGTTGGAGCGCGAAATTCAAATTTTATTACGTTTTTTGCCAATTGCAGCTCAGTTATAGGTCGTAACTTTGTCAACATGTATTTTGCGACAAGAATGGTAGTATATTTACTGATTAATAACAAAATAAATCATCAACATATTCCTCCAAGGTATATTACTGACATATACGACTATTTCATGAAAATGTTACTAATGTACCTTGGAGCTATTAGGCTAATAGATATTAGCCTAATATTAAGGCTAGATTGTAATAACAATAGGGAACACCACCTAATGTGTACCCTGGGATAAGGAAAAAAAAAAAAAAAAAAAAAGTAAATATACTATCATTCTATCATTCTTGTCGCAAATAACATGTTGATAACTTACGACCTATGACGTTTGATGGGAATCGAACCCACGACCTGCGATGTGATAGGTAGTCTCTTTACCAACTCGCTAACTGATCTAAAATGAGTTACATTTTCTCCACCATCATTGGAACTACGAGTGATTTCGAGAAATGTATTCCATCTAGCAATATTTCTCAAGTGGCTATGTAAACCTTACCCCCAGGTTGCTGTGGGTGCTGCTCAGCCCTCCGGCCGCGCTACAAGCGGCTGGTGGACAACATCTTCCCGGCGTCGCCGCAGGAAGGCCTCGTCAAGTCCAACATGGAGAAGCTCACATTCTACTCGCTCTCCAGCCCGGAGAAGCTCGACAGGATCGGCGAGTACCTGTTCCAGAAGGCTTCCAGGGATATTTATAGGAGGAGGCATGGGTAAGTTACTGCTATCTATTCTATTAAACTTTTGGCACGCTATGCTGGCCCCAACCTTCGACCTTCAAATTATTCCTAGAGTTAAAGCTTACTAGTATTTGGTACTACTCACCTAACACCTTAAAGTGACATGTTGAAATCTTTTGCCGATGAGTTTATATATAGAATAAATAAGACTTTTTATTTTAATCAATACAATAGGGTAGTTGACAGTGTCAAAAATAAATGACCAAACACTAACCAATGCATAAAACATCTAAAAACACGTGGAAATATCAAATATTGTACATTTAATGCTTTTTATGATTTTTAATTACCAGTGGAACCACTAAGAGTAGATGATTTGATGCTGTGAAACTATGACGTCATAATGTAATATTTCATACAAAATTCCTTATAAACTATCGTTTTGACATTTATTAAAAAGTAGCTGATTTGATGAACTTTTTTGTTGGTCAAATAGACGAATGGATTCGTCAAAAAAACACAGCGTATTTTCGTGATTTGACTCGTGATCAACCCTTAAATAACATGCGTAATCTAGCTAGATTTATGTTTACATATCTATTGACCCATTTAATGCAATTAATGTAATAAAGGCAAAACACTGATCTAGTAATGCTACGAACGGTATCTCCATGTTATCGATGTTAGTCTATACAACTAGGAGCCCTTATACTGTTAAGATTGAACGCCTCTTCACAGATAATCGTTATCTCGAGCACGCACTGACATTTACTGTCCAGTTCAATGTCTCAATGCATCCGTGTGAATTATTACTTATATTACACACTGCGTCACCTTATGCGGTTGTAATAGGCGCTATTTTGCAACAAATATATTATGGAGCTTAATCTGTGGCCGTGTGTACAATACAATACTATATTGGTAAAAAACTTATTATTAAAAATATATCAAGGCGATGAAAGCTCTTTGGTAGTGACGTCGGATGCCGCGATGAAGGTCGTGGGCTCGAATCCTACAATGAGCTTGAGCTTTCGGTGAAGGAAAACATTGTAAGGAAACCATAGCATGGTGGTAGGGTACTTTATAGTACCCGTCTGGGTGGCTACCACCTTCAAGTTGAAAATCTGTCGCCAAGCATCTTCCGATGTATTCTGGCAATTGCATTTGAGAGCAGCCTGCAGGCAACTGCCTTCTTGGCATTGTAACAAGTCGACAACACATTGGCAATACCTCTGTTATTGCAAATGTCGATAGGCGACGGTTTCCACTTACCATCAGGTGGACCGCCTACTTGCTCATATTAAATTCAAGTAAAATGTAAAAATAAACTGTATTTCAATTATCTAAAGCTCTATTTTAATCGCGATCAAAATTTACTCTCCTCTCCGAGCTAGTCTGTGGAAACTGACCCTAAGGGGGTAAAATATGGGGACAGGAGGTAGAAAGCTAGTTATAGATTAATATTGTATATTATAGGTTCGTGATAATAGCGATGGAAGCGATGGACCAGCTGCTGTTAGCGTGTCATTCGCAGACACTAAACTTGTTCGTGGAGAGCTTCCTCAAGATGGTGCAGAAGTTGCTCGAGTCCACTGACCCGCAGCTGCAGATCCTCGCTACGCAGAGTGTATGTATTTATACTTTTGCCTTCCGATTTCATTGGGTTTTAATGTAGCTTTATGGGCTTCTTTGTCATTATCGGGCGACTATAGCAAGCGTCTATAGGCTGGGTAGATAATTTTGCCACCATCACCTATTTTAGAAGTTGTTAGTATAACCCTATATATTATTTATTCTTTGGTATAACCAATAATACCAAGCCAATTTTATAAATGCGATAATTTGTGAATGTTTGTTACTCTGCCGTAAAAATCACTGAACGGGTTTTGATGAAACTTGGCTCATGGATAGATTATACCCTGCAATAAAATATAGGATACTTTTTATCCCGGGACAACATAAGGTCTTTCGGGAAAGCGGGAGAAACCGCTGGGCGGAAGCTAGCCATCTATATCGTTATGATAGATTAGATATGAAAACATAGTATATTACTTTCGCATTATTAGCTTTTTTTTACGTCTGAAGCAGACAGGCGGTGGTCCATCTGATGGTAAGTGGTTAGCATCGCCTATCGCCATTTGCATTACTAGAGGTAATTGCCAATGTGTTGCCGACCTGTTACAATGCCAAGAAGGCAACTGGCTCTCAATAAGCTTTTTTGGAATAGCTAATTTTGATTAATAGTGTTATGTGACAGTTCGTTAGGTTCGCGAACATAGAGGAGGACACGCCGTCCTACCACCGGCGGTACGACTTCTTCGTGTCCAAGTTCTCGGCCATGTGCCACAGCAACCACGGGGACGACCTCGCCCGGGACAAGATACGCCTCGCAGGGATACAGGGGCTGCAGGTATACTATTCAACACTTTTTAAATTTATAAGGGAGGGTACCAGGTCACGAGGAAGATCTCCTATGAGGTGGACTGACCAGATAAAGGCGGCAGTAAATGGGTCATCATCACTAAGTGAATGCACGAGTAGGCGGTCATCAACGAGTGGCGGCGTGTTGTGAAGCTTGCCACCAACACCTGAAGTGATGACCACGACCACTCTGTCAAGAGTGACATCCACAAAGAAGAAGAAGGGAACTGTCAGATGTAGCTGTCGGAACACATAGTCAGCTTTTTACAAGCTTTTATTTAACTTGCCGTGGTAGTAGATATGTTTAGGTCGAGTCAATTTTAACCCACTTCATGGTGTTCAAATTTGGTGCACATAATTTAAGTCAATTCAATTCAATTTAATCTGCAACTAAGTGTAGTACATGGGTCTTATTCCGATTACAATACCATATTTTGGTATTATTGAGCTGTTATCCAGTATGGCGGCGCTGACATATAAAAAAAAAGGAAAATCTAAGAAAGTCGTGAAAATCAACTCTTTTGCAGGCGAATCTTTTCTTTATTGACTAAAAACGTTATTAATATAATTCTTATATTTTCCTGTCAAGGTTGAAATTTAAATAACATTTAAAAATAATAAAAGCGTAACGGAAACTACTTGTTATAAACAAAAGCCATATGCCAACAAAATTGTTGGGCTAAATACGGACAGCGACGCCAGACTGGTTATGATTATTGAGATTAATAAAAAAAGCTTGTATTTTTTTTTATTTCAAATGTAATTTTGCGAAATAACAAGGATTGGCAATGCTTCACTATCCCTTCTACTAGGTCTTTATATTTTATTCAAACATTGCAAAAAAAGGGCTTTCTTCTCCTTATTTGAGGAGAAGAAAGAACAAAAAACCCTGAGCCTTGCTCCTTTAAAATAACCCTAATTCCTACTAATATTGTAAATGAGAAAGTTTGTGAGTATGTATGTATCTTTGTTGCTCTTTCACGTAAAAACTAATGAACGAATTTGGATGAAACTTGGCACATAGATCGATCATACCCTGGAATAATTTATAGGCTACTTTTTATCCCGGGAAAACATAAGGTACCTCGGTAACGCGGGTGAAACTACGGGGGACAGCTAGTCTTTAATATTTAGCTCTCGCACTAACACCGGTTGGAGACAGATGTTCAATTTGTAGATTGTAGCCAGTCAGGTAACGTATTGCTACCGAGATTTGGCTTCCTCATAATGTTTTCCTTTACAGAGAGCAAAAGCTCATTATTCGAACCTTCGCATTCAACTGCACTTCCACTGGAAGCTTATTTTATTTTTCTATAACTTACAATATTCCAGGGGGTGATAAGAAAGACAGTGTCCGATGACCTGGTGGAGAACATATGGGAGGCGCAACATATGGACAAGATTGTGCCATCGCTGCTCTATAATATGCAGGTAAACACAAGGAATAAATTACGATGTTTCTAGTTTACTTATTTGACGATTGACATTTCGCTGGATGCGGGTATCACAAGACCGGCCATCGTGGAGATCCTTGGGGGAGGCTTTTGTCCAGCAGTGGACGTCTTTCGGCTTATATGATGATGATAATGATGATTATCGAGGACTTTTAAGAGTTTGAAATTATGTTCCCGATTTTAGTTCTGGTCCGTTAGTAAGTTCTTCAGTAATGACGATCCCTGCATAGGACTCTCTACATGATGAAAGTAGTAATCAAGTCCCTTCTAGGCTTTGTGTGCTTACCATCATCGGCCACATCATCACTGACCACGGTGAGATTGTGGTCAAACACAGGCCTATACATAGTAAAAGAAAAGTATTTATGGGCCCCCATACGATTCAATGAAACTCTAAGCTACTTTAGTGAGAAGTATCCAACATGTTATTAACAGAGTGCGGAGAAGTACGAGACGGTTTCGTGCATGGAGACGGAGACGCGCGAGGTGGGGGAGGGGGGGGAGGAGCAGCCGCCGCGGCTGGCCGAGGCCTGTCTGCGCGAGCTGGTGGGCCGCGCCTCCTTCGGACATATACGCAGTGTGCTCAGACCTGTGCTCACGTCAGTATTAAAATTATACTACACTACCAAACATTATACTACACTACACCACACTTTACTATAATACAACACACTACTACAATACAACACACTACATTATACTACAACACACTTCACTACAATACATCACACTACATTATATAACAACACACTTCACTACAATACAACACACTATACTACAACACACTTTACTACTATACAACACATTTCTCTACAATACATCACACTACATTATACAACAACACACTTCACTACAATACAACACACTACCGTACACCACATTACGCAACAACACACTATATATGATACAAGGAGACAGTCGCGTGAAGATGTGTGTTTATCCGTAAAAGTTATAATATTTATTTAAAGTGTTATTTCAGACATTTCGATCGACACGAGCTATGGATCCCGAACGATTTCGCCGTGCACACGTTCAAAATTATCATGTTCTCTGTTCAGGTATGTACCATCAACAAACCCTCTTAGCAACCAGTAACATAGCTACCTCAATAGGAACCAAGGCCACTGTTATACCACATAAAGCACCCTATAAGCTGTATTTTGGTTCCAGGCGCAGTACTCGTACAGCGTAGTAGAAGCGTTGATGCAGCACCTGGACGCAGGCGGTAGTGGCGGAGGCGATGCACGTCACAAGACCAGAGTCCGAGCCGCTAGAGCCACCGTGCTCAGTAACATTGTCGCTATAGCCGCCGGCGACAGCGTGGGTAAGTGTTATATGGGCCAGTTGGCACAGCAAATATTATTACGAGAGTTTGTCAGTATGGATGGATGGATTTTTGTTACTCTTTCACGCAAAAACTACTGAACGGAATTGGATGAAATTTGGAACACAGATAGTTTATAACCTGGAATGACACATAGGATACTTTTTATCCCAGGCAAACATAAGATCCCTCGAGAACGCGGGTGAAAACGCGGGGAATCTATTAGCAAATATGATCATACAGAAGTATTCAGTACCGGGTATTAAATGTGATTGCAAAGTTTCGCTCGCTAATTTGGTCGCGGTATTTTCTTTTACCGACAGCTCAGATGAATTAATCTGCTCCTGGTTTTTGACGGATAAAACGGAACCTTTAGTACAGTGCTCGAAATTCTCATTCCGCATCAGTGGAAACTGATTAAGTATTAAGAAGTATATGTAGTATATCAGTTATCTGGTTTCCATAGTACAAGCTCTGATTAGTTTGGAACAGTGTGTAAAAAAAAACTGATTGGCCGCTCTGCTCGACTCCGCCCAGCTCCGCGTCAGTGGAAAAGCATCCTAATACCCTTAAGTCCATTCTAACCGGGTCTATAAGACAACTTTATTTTTTTTTTGTTAGTCTCTTTACTATAGTTATGTGTGTGAATGAAGTGAATATATTCCAGGTCCATCTGTTCTGGAGATAATCAACAATCTCCTCACTAACCTGAGGGCGTCTGTCGCCAGAGATACCGAGGTAAACACTAGTTTTTTTTTCTTATGGGTAAACCTAAAATAGTGTTTCCCTTTCCTATTCTTATTGTAACTAAGAATCCTACAAATATTTTAAATGCGAACGTTTGTAAGTGTGTATGTACGTCACTGACACTTTTTATCCTTCGAGAAAGCGGGTGAAACCGCAGGCGGAAGCTAGAGTAACCATAAATACTAGCCACTTCGAAGATTCATAATAAATATTAAATTGTGTTTTTATTTATTATATTAAATTTCTGGTATTTCAGCGAATCAAGACAATTTTTTTTTTATATTGTTTTTTATAAGGCTATTTAAACTTTACAAAAAAAAACGATATAATCTATTTTTTTTTTTTAACAGAAAGAATCAGACGAGAAACTGTACCAGGAAGCGTTGATCAACGCCCTGGGCGAGTTCGCGGACCACTTGCCCGACTTCCAGAAGATCGACATTATGATGTTCATAGTGAACAAGGTGCCGGCCGCCCACCGCGGGGCCAAGAGCACCAGGGCCGACTCCATGCTGCAGGGCATCCTGCTCAAGTCGCTGCTTAAGGTACGAGTATGTCTTCAATCAAAACAATGTCAGATTGGAGTTCCTGCATATTTTATACTTTTTAGTGTTTTTGAGGTGGTTCTATTTTTTCTTTAGGGTTCCAAAGAATTATTCTTTGGGATAATTTTTTTTTTGGTCCGTCTGGCAGGTGGGTAGTACGTACAAGACGACGGAGCTGAGCAAGGCGTTCCCGGCGGCGTTCCTGGAGGCACTCCTGCGAGTGTCGGCGGGGGGGGAGCCCGCCACCAGGCTGCTGCTGCAGCGGATCCTGCACACGCTGCTGGACCGCCGCGGGAACAACGCCCTGCTAGCCACACCCACGTATGTATACTATACTGTACTATACTGTCAGACCCGGCAGACCAACAGCAGCGCCACCTACCGGCTCCAATTGTGTATTCAAACCATCCAGGATCCTATTGAAATATAGAAAGAAAGAAAGAAAAAACATTTATTCTAGACAAGAATGAAAGAAGATTAGTGCGTTCAACAACAATCTCTTCAGCTTTATTAGTAGTATAGCTATTGTATTGTATTTATGTTGTATTGTATTGTAGTGTGGAGTACGGCGAGCTGGGGCTCACGGTGGTGAAGTGTTCCCGGCAGGATCTTATCTTCATCAACAAACATGGATACGCCATCTTCAGCTCACTCTACGAAGGTAACACGTTTTTTATAGCTTACTACCATTCCCTATTTTACCCCCTTAGGGGATGAATTTAGTAATCTTAGTAGATGTCTACGTCATAATAGCTATCATGGAGCTGATCTGATGCTGGAGCTGGAAGGTGGTCATAGGAACTCTGTAATGAAACGATGCAACCCCGTCGTGTTTGGGCTTATTTGAATTGTCATGACGAGTAGTTTGTCTTTCAATGGTAACCAGGGTCTGATGATGCAGCTGGAAGGTGGACATAGGAACTCCGCAATAAAACGACACAAACCCGTCGAATTTGGGCTCGTTTGATTCGCCTTGACGAGTGTTTGAAGACTGTGCAAAAAGAAGTACAGTCGGCAATAAAATCTTATACAAAAAAAAAAATTTTTTCTTTTTTTTTCTTAATATTTTTTATTGATTGCCAAGTAATTGTTTAGGTCTGCAAATGGAGTCGAACACAACTGAGAACATCAATGCTATATACACGACGCTAGCGCTGCTGTGCGTGGAGCTCGCCTCCGAGGAAACTGTTTGCGATATACTGCAGCTTATACTGGCGTGAGTAAATAAATAAATATATCCTGGGATATTCCTCACACACGGTTATCTGATCCCAAACTAAGCAGAGCTTGTAACTATAGAAACCAGGCAACTGATATACTACATACACTACTTTTTTTTCTGTGATGTCTGAATTTTCAACACATATTATGTTTCCGCCCCGCGGTTATACTACAAACAAAAATAAATTGAGATTTTAATTAATGATATTCTTTGATGCGTAAGTATCACTGGGTACATAAATATTATTTAAAAAAATATGGTTGATTTTGGCGCCATAGTGCATTTTTTTATTTTTTTTTTCTCCCATTCCTATCGACTTGAAATACTGCGGTTACAATGCCATCTAGCGGGAATGTAGTTTTTTGTTAACGCTAAGTTCAACCATAACATGAAGGGTTTTAGGAGGCGATTCTAAAAATATACACAAATTATGCTCAGGTGGAGGCTTCGGTTGGAGCGCGCAATTCAAATTTTATCACATTTTTTGCAAATTGCAGCTCAGTTATAAGTCGTAAGTTATCAACATGTTATTTGCAAGAAGAATGGTAGTATATTTACTGATTAATAACAAAAGAAATCATCAACATAAAATATCTTCCAAGGTATATTAGTAACATTTTCATGAAATAGTCGTTTATATCAGTAATAGTATGTCAGTGTAATTTGGAATGAGAAATTATTAAAACAAAAACCCCGACACTGCGTGTCAACCTGTCAACAATAATACTGACCTGGGGGGCAATTACGCTAAATAAATAAACGAAACCGAACCACGATTGGATTACGATATATTGTAATCGTTGTTGCCCTTGGTAACCGAAACAATTCTTATCCAATCAAATGTGTCAAATGTTTGGTGGAATACCACTTGATCGAACGTCAACTTTAACTCAACCATGATTGGATCTCGATCGTTGTCAGATTATTAGTGGTATATGAAAACGTGCAAAAGTCGTCATTCAGCTGCGATCCAATAGGATGATGAGTGGGTAAAAAATAATTAATTCTATTTAGTCCGTCAGTTAGGTTATCAAAAAATATTGGATACATATTTTTTATTTTATCAAATCAATAAATACTTACAAAGATAGGTCGCATCAAAGTTCAGGAGTGGCGGTTTGTGACGTCACTTCTGTGTAAAAAGTGTACTAAAACGTGACGTCACGCGATATTTATACGCACTGTATCTTCGTTATTTTTTGTTTTCAGAACTAAAGAAAAAACATGTGTCCAATATTTTTTGGTAATCTAACTGACGGACAAATTTTTTTTTTTTAGTCATCACCCCTATTGTAATCTAATCAAAATTTATTAGTAGAATTGGCCCCTTGATTCTGGAAATTCTATTGTATGTAATATTGTTATGAATCCGTACAGTAGGGAAATAGTGACACACATACGAGTGACGTGACGATTTCTATTTATGTTGAAGTCAAAAATAAGGTCTTAGCGCGGGTTGAACCTTTTTGTCAATACTGTAGGTCGGCACAAGGTTGTACGCGTTGCTAGGCAACGTCGTGCCTCGTGTGATCGGTTCTGTACCAGTCTACTTGCAGCTTTAAATTATTTATTTACCTGATTAAAGGTGATTTCCAGCCTATTGAGGCATGCAAAATTAAACTTAATTAAATTCATAATTCAGTTCCAATTCGCATCTCCAATACAATCGTGATAAACATTTACGAATTATCAATGGATGTTGGGTTCAAATAGCGTCTAAACAGACGTTCTGCATTAAAACTCTTGTGTAGACAGGGAGAGATATTTGAACACGATTTTTCTTTTTAATTCGGTTTATTTCGTGAGTGTTGTTCTTCTTTTTTTTTTAACTCTGTATAGACCTGTGTTTGACCACAATCGCACCGTGGTCAGTGATGATGTGGCCGATGATGGTAAGCACACAAAGCCTAAAAGGGAACTGGGAAAGTGCAGCTGTCGGAACACACCGAAAGGTGTTTGGTGATATATTTGGTGATTTCTTTTGCGGGTGGTAGCCAGCCAGGCGGGTACTACAAAGTACCCTACCACCGTGCTATGGTGTGGCGTCTCCCTTAGGGGGTTAGCCAACAGATAGGGGTTCGATAAATAACTTTAACAAGTAGTTCAAAAAATAATTATTTATTGCCTAGAATTTTTAGTGGCCGCCTCTCGCCTAGATTATGGCTTTAGAATGGGAACACTGGCCTGAATATCAGCGTAGGATGACTGAGGACACCAGGCTTCTTGTCTTGCTCGCTTCGTTAGTAAGTGCAGTCAACAGCAGGTCAGGATGTAATTCCAATCTAGCTCCGATTCGCCGAGCAGGTAATATAATTCAAATGTTTAAATCTGTTCTTGAATCCTGGAATGCCAGATAAATAGAAGCTTAAGCAGCTGTTGCGAGCTATTTGCGTGGGTCCAACGGTCACAGTAGTAAGGTCATAGTAAGGTCGCAGTGTTCCAAAGAATAGGAAAGCAGTCAACGCTATTGTAGAAATAGATAGAAACACCTTACAATCGAGCACTTCATATAATAATACATGGGAACTTACCCTAGAGGGATTCCAAGAAATTATTATGATATTAATTTAATATTTGGTTGTAGCAATTTACACAGCCTTCACCTCCGTAGCTCTTAAATGCAATGTCAGCAGGAATTCCGATACTCATCGAACAGCGCGTCGCCGGACGAAGCGGCTCGCCGCTCGGTAACCGGTTTTTAATTAGGGTTGAGCTAGCGCACACGCGTTAGACGCGAGAACCATTAGCATTTAATACGTACTTGTAGATTCCGTAGTAATATTTTATTTTATTTTTTTAGATTAATAGTTTTAGTTGTTTTATTAGATTTATTGTTCTTTTTGTTAATACTATTTAATTATTTTATTGTAATTTATTTTAGTTTAGCCGTAATATATTTTATAAATATTACTTATATGACTATATTGTACTTTATAAAATAACTTGCAAAATGCAACGTTACAATGGTTTCCTCACGATGTTTTCCTTCACCAGAAGCTCAAGGTCATTGTAGGATTGGAACCTGCGACCGTTGTAAGTAAGGATATGTTATGTTTGTGTTCCAGTATCCAGCAGTCTGGTATAACGAACCCGGTGCTGTGCGTGTGGCAGCAGTGCCAGCTGCAGGCGCTGGCCGCCTCCCTCGCCGCGCTGTTGCCGCACCTCCTCGTGCTGCCGCCGCTTGCCGACTACATCAACAAGGTATCTACACTACACTACACCACACTACATATTACACTACACACTTCACACTCTACACTACACACTCTACACTACACTTCACACTCCACACTACACACTCCACACTACACACTCCACACTCCACACTACACACTCCACACTCTACACTACACTTCACACTCTACACTACACTTCACACTCTATACAACACAACACAGATAATGAGATTTATTTGTAAAGTATTTCTTTTTTCTCAATTTCATACCATTTCTAATTTATAAATTATTTATTTTTATTTTAACTGTATAGGTGCATAAAGTTTTTCTTTTTATTGGAAAAGATAAATTATCATCGAAATAAGATGAAATTATACATAATGTCAGTGGCGGATTTGCATTCTGAGTCGCCCTAGGCCCGTGTAGTACCAGCCGCCCCTTTAACAAATTGATTGGGCGTCCTCTGAAATCTGCCGCCCCTAGGCCGCGGCCTATTAAATAATCCAGGACTGATAATGATTTGCGAGAAGCCACCGAATCCTGAAACAGTTCTCACAAGTTCAGGAGCCTATAGATTCAAATATAAGCTGTGTAAAATATTTTAAACTGTATGATCACTAGCGTATCACTGATGTATGTATGATCGGCTTTATTGTTCAGATAGTGGAGTCTCGTCGGTCGGAGGGGCCCCACCTGCTGCCCCCGCTGCGGGAGGACTACGACCAGCTCTCGCCGGCCACCATGCCCGCTAAGCTGCCCTTCCTCATGATCGACCAGGTATACTTATAATAATAAATATCCTGGGACATGGAGGAACAAGGATGATTTCTCCATTGAAAAGGGAAGATCTTCCGCCACTCTGGGTCACCGTGCCCGAGAACCGCGGTCCGACTGTTGATGTTGGAATCTTGTATATATATATTTTTTTTTTTTACTATCTATAGGCCTGTGTTTGACCACAATCTCACCGTGGTCAGTGATGATGTGGCCGATCATGGTAAGCACACAAAGCCTAGAAGGGAACTGGGTCTCAAATGCAGCTGTCGGAACACACCGAAAGGTGGCAGATTTTCAACTTGAGGGTGGTAGCCAGCCAGGCGGGTACTACAAAGTACCCTACCACCGTGCTATGGTTTCCTCACGATGTTTTCCTTCACCGAAAGCTCAAGCTCATTGTAGGATTCGAACCCGGGACCTTCGTCTCGGCATCCGACGTCACTACCACTGAGCTATCATCGCCTTAAATTATATTATGTGAATTTGTGAACAAACTTCACTAGCGCGATGTAGGTTGTTTGTAGATAGTGTTGATATATTGCAGCGCCATCTATCCATCGGTGTCTGAATTATGTAGCTGACAGGGGCGCTACAACATTATTCACACACGGTTATCTGATCCAAAACTTAGCAGAGCTTGTTCTATGGAAACCAGATAACTGATATACTACAAATATTACTTTGTTTTTGTAAATACATACTTATATATAACTAGCTGTCACCCGCGGTTCCACCCGCGTTCCCGGGATAAAAAGTAGCCTATATGTTATTCCAGGGTAAGATCTATCTACGTGCCAAGTTTCATCCAAATCCGTTCAGTAGTTTTTGCGTGAAAGAGCAACAAACATACATACATCCAAACTTTCACGTTCATGCACACAAATGTATGTTCTTGATGGGAATCGAACCCACGACCTGCGGCGCGACAGGTCCAACCAAGTGGCCTGTCAAATATGTATATGCTATGTATTGTATTGTTTCCGATAGATGGCGGTATGCGAGTGCGTCCGCGCGTGCGGCATCGAGTGCGGCCGCCTGCAGGCACAGGCTACCTCGCCGTACGCCACCGGGACCGGGACCGGGACCGGCGCCGGTACCGGAGTACCGGCCGACTACACGCACGCACACATGCACATGCACCGACACAGCTGGGTCGAGGCCGGTATGTATAATACGCAATCATTATGAAAGGTCATTGAACTTTGAGTGGAAAACAAATTCAAATTTTGGAATGAGCTGGATGTTGTGGTTTTCTCAAGGAGGTGTATGGTTCTTCAAGAAGGGCGTGAAGGAAGAGATTTTTGGTGTTGCAAACGTCTATATGCTACGGTAACCGCTTCCCATCAGGTGGGCCGTATGCTTGTTTGCTGCCTTTGTAGTATACAAAAAAAATAGAAATAGAATAGAATCTTCCTTTGACGCAGGCAAACATTTTTTAATTTATTTTTTCTTAATGCCGACCTTAAGCAACACATCGACAATACCCCCGATATTAAAAATGTCTGTAGGCGGGGTGATTTACCATCAGGTGGGCTGTATGCTTGTTTGACAACATCCTACTAATATTATGTATGTTTGTTGCTCTCTCACGCAAAAACTACTGAACGGATTTGGATGAAACTTGGAACACAGATAGCTTATAACCTGGACTAATACATAGGATACTTTTTATCCCGGGAAAACATAAGATAAGAGTTCGGGACGGAAGCTAGTATTGATATAAACAATGTTCCTCCAGGCGCGACGGTGGGGCGCGACAGCCTGGCGGACATCGCGGGCGGCGCGGGCGCAGAACTAGACAGCGCCAACAGCTCGCCCGGCGTCACCAGGGTCAGTACACACTACTGCACACTACTACACACTACTGCACACTACTGCACACTACTGCACACTACTGCACACTACTACACACTACTGCACACTACTACACACTACTGCACACTACTACACACTACTGCACACTACTGCACACTACTGCACACTACTACACACTACTACACACTACTGCACACTACTACACACTACTGCACACTACTGCACACTACTACACTACACTACACACATCACTATTTTTTATATATGTATAATAATATGTTCCAATATTTTTTGGTGAAAATGTATGTAACTCATATTAATCAATTAATTTTCAATTTTGACAAATTCTGGTATTGCAAATGGCTGCCCGCTTGTCAACCTTCTGATATAAAAAAACAATTACACCATAATCTGCTGTAAATTCGAGAAATGAATTGCATGTAGCAATATTGTTCAAGCGGCCGTTTTTACACAGACACAAACAACGGGGTCCGACTAGCCCCCCTGACCACTATTTAGGGAATATGCTAATCTGGGGGGCTAAAACGGCCGCTCGAGCAGAGCCGAATATTTTTTTAATAATTTTTTGGTGAAATGCAAATCATTTTAATCAATTTATTTACAATTTAGACAAATTACACCATAATCTGCTGTAAATTCTTCTCCTGACCAAAATATTGGAAAAAGCTAGTCTGGTCTGGATCACAGGAAAACAACTTCATATCGACATCAAGGCATAATTCTTTCTGAAATCTACTCTTCTACAACCTTTTTAAAAAACATTCCTATTAGAATATCCTAGTTTTGAATCCCATCCTATTCCAAACTCATATAAATATTTCAATACAGTACGAGTATAAGTAATAACGCGTAATACATATTATATGGTGACTCTACTCCAGCAAGCTCAGTTCGACGACCTGGACGAGGAGTACAGGATGTTCATAGAGAAATATAACCACAACCACAGACCCTCCATGCAGAACTTTGGCATATATGTAAATATTATCTAGTATACTATGTACATCTTCCATATTACTATTAGTACTACTACTACTGACTGACGATTCTCCTGAACTTGTCTTATGCTGAGTTTAGTACTGTAACTTTCTGACGATTCTCCTGAACTTGTCTTGTACTGAGTTTAGTACTACTACTGACGATTCTCCTGAACTTGTCTTGTACTGAGTTTAGTACTACTGACTGACGATTCTCCTGAACTTGTGTTATACTGAGCTTAGTACTGTAACTGTCTGACGATTCTCCTGAACTTGTCTTATGCTGAGTTTAGTATTACTACTGACTGACGATTCTCCTGAACTTGTGTTATACTGAGCTTAGTACTGTAACTGTCTGACGATTCTCCTGAACTTGTCTTATGCTGAGTTTAGTATTACTACTGACTGACGATTCTCCTGAACTTGTGTTAGACTGAGCTTAGTACTGTAACTGTCTGACGATTCTCCTGAACTTGTCTTATGCTGAGTTTAGTATTACTACTGACTGACGATTCTCCTGAACTTGTGTTATACTGAGATTAGTACTGTAACTGACTGATGATTCTCCTGAACTTGTCTTGTACTGAGTTTAGTACTACTACTGACTGACGATTCTCCTGAACTTGTGTTATACTGAGCTTAGTACTGTAACTGTCTGACGATTCTCCTGAACTTGTCTTATGCTGAGTTTAGTATTACTAATGACTGACGATTCTCCTGAACTTGTGTTATACTGAGCTTAGTACTGTAACTGTCTGACGATTCTCCTGAACTTGTCTTATGCTGAGTTTAGTATTACTACTGACTGACGATTCTCCTGAACTTGTGTTATACTGAGCTTAGTACTGTAACTGTCTGACGATTCTCCTGAACTTGTCTTATGTTGAGTTTAGTATTACTAATGACTGACGATTCTCCTGAACTTGTGTTAGACTGAGCTTAGTACTGTAACTGTCTGACGATTCTCCTGAAGTTGTCTTATGCTGAGTTTAGTATTACTACTGACTGACGATTCTCCTGAACTTGTGTTATACTGAGATTAGTACTGTAACTGACTGATGATTCTCCTGAACTTGTCTTGTACTGAGTTTAGTACTACTACTGACTGACGATTCTCCTGAACTTGTGTTATACTGAGCTTAGTACTGTAACTGTCTGACGATTCTCCTGAACTTGTCTTATACTGAGCTTAGTACTGTAACTGTCTGACGATTCTCCTGAACTTGTCTTATGCTGAGTTTAGTATTACTACTGACTGACGATTCTCCTGAACTTGTGTTATACTGAGCTTAGTACTGTAACTGTCTGACGATTCTCCTGAACTTGTCTTATGCTGAGTTTAGTATTACTAATGACTGACGATTCTCCTGAACTTGTGTTATACTGAGCTTAGTACTGTAACTGTCTGACGATTCTCCTGAACTTATGCTGAGTTTAGTATTTCTAATGACTGACGATTCTCCTGAACTTGTGTTATACTGAGCTTAGTACTGTAACTGTCTGACGATTCTCCTGAACTTATGCTGAGTTTAGTATTACTACTGACTGACGATTCTCCTGAACTTGTGTTATACTGAGCTTAGTACTGTAACTGTCTGACGATTCTCCTGAACTTGTCTTATACTGAGTTTAGTATTACTAATGACTGACGATTCTCCTGAACTTGTGTTATACTGAGCTTAGTACTGTAACTGTCTGACGATTCTCCTGAACTTATGCTGAGTTTAGTATTTCTAATGACTGACGATTCTCCTGAACTTGTGTTATACTGAGCTTAGTACTGTAACTGTCTGACGATTCTCCTGAACTTATGCTGAGTTTAGTATTACTACTGACTGATGATTCACCTGAACTTGTGTTATGCTGAGTTTAGCACTGTAACTGACTGACGATAAGTGATGATTCTCCTGAACTTGTGTTGTACTGAGTTTAGTCATACTACTGACTGACTAATGATTCTCAAAATATGAACAATTTTGATTAAATTAATTGCAAGGCTTCACCATAATAAATAGATCATTAGCTAGTGAACACCATCATCCTATGTCCCGTCTCGTTTCCTCTCCCGGTGGTAACATCCCTATCTGGTTCTCCCTCTGGTGTAGCGTGGTGACAGTGAGTTCTGGCAGTGGGACCACGAGGACCTCCGCAGCACCAGCCGACACTACATGAAGCGGGACAAGCGCGTCCATGTGGTATATACCTTACCTTGTACTTCACAAGGCTGTGAACAACACCAAAACTGAAACCATGGATTTTGAACCTTAATTTGGATCCTTTAGTATGAAAATGTTGTGTAGTTTTTTTTAATTGAATCCTTGCAAAATTTATATGATTCTTGCCGGTTTAGGCTGTACATTGTCTGTTAATCAGTGAGATTTAAAAAATGCCTGACAAGTTCGTGGTGGGGGGAATAAAGACCTATCGGCTAATATCCAGATTAAATATGATAAAAGGTTGATTGTATTGTAGCACCCGCTTGAAGCGGAGGGTGTGTCGCTTGAAGCGCTTCGTCGCGCGGCCGGCGGGCCCAGCGAGGCCGAGCGCCGCGACGCCGAGAGACGCCGAGCCACCTTGAACAACGCCTTCCGGACCGCGCCCTTCCATCATCTCCTAGACCTCACGCAGCCCAAGGTAACCACACCCACACCCACACCACTATCTACTGCCCACTACTATACTATCAGTGGGGAAATATGTTACTGTGTTGTGTATTTATTCATTTCAATAATTAAATCGTTAAATTAAAATGTCAATACGACGAATTGGCGACAGTAACCATTTACCATCAGGTGGACCGTCTACTTGTCAACCTTCTGACATAAAAAATGAAAAATGTTTCCATGACCGATGAGCTAGAATATTATAGAGTTACCAAAAAGCAAAAAGTTATCAGAAACCCACAATATTCTACCGGGTTCAATCAAAAATGTTTCGAAACTGATTGCAACAAAGTTTGTTGTCAGGAGGGCCGTATGCTTGTTTGCTGCCTTAGTAGTATAAAAAAAACGTAATTGCCCCACAGACAAGTCAACGCTGAAGGTAGCTTAAACAGTGCTCATTGTTACTTATATAGACTTTTCATATGGTGTCCCACAAGGTTCTCACGTTAGCCCCATACTATTACTTGTGTACACAAACGACTTATACTTTTGGTCGTTCAGTACGAAATCCAAGATAAACTGGAGGAGATCTTCAACTCTCTATCGGAGGAACCGCTGCTGCCGGCGACGGGGAACTGCTCGCCTGGCGCCGGACAAACCAAGTCCTATCAGCACCAGGTGCCAGCCTACACCAAGTACTTCCCGGAGCTGTTCCTCTATTAGGTATACGTTACTTTTTTCATCTAAATGATGGCTTAGGTTTAAAAAGCTGCTATTCAATGGAGAAAATCTGTCGCCAAGCACCTTTCGGTGTGTTCCGACAGCTGCACTTGACAGAGCCAGTTCCCTTCTAGGCTTTGTGTGCTTACCATCATCGGCCACATCATCACTGACCACGGTGAGATTGTGGTCAAACACAGGCCTATACATAGTAAAAAAAAAAAGATTACGTACCAATGATTGAATGAGGCTTATAATGCCTTCTCAACTCGCACGCATAATATTATACTCTTGAGTTAAAAACTTACGTACGATTTCTGAACTTATTTTTAGATAATGGAAAACAAATACAAAAAAAGACATGCCAGTTAGCGCAATTGGTTAAGACACCACCTATCACGCCGCTGGTCATGGGTTCGATTCCCATCCAGGACAAACATTTTTGTGTGCATGAACATGTCTGTTTGTCCTGAGTCTGGGTGTAATTATCTATATAATTATGTATTTACGAAAAAAAAGTAGTATATATTATGTAGTATATCAGTTATCAGTTCCATAGTACAAGCTCTGCTTAGTTTGGGATCAGATAACCGTGTGTGAGGAATGTCCCAGGATATTATTATTATATTAAATCAAAGCCAATTTGTTAATATAGCTTCCATGTTGAAATTGTGGTGAAACTGAATTTACAAACGACTAATAGATATGTGTATATATTTTCCAGGTACAAATATAACGAAACGAGGTTGTATACTACAATATGTGCTGAATGATATTATACGAGTATATGTAGGTACTTAATAATTCAATTATACTATTTAAACGATGTGACAGGTTGAGCGAACGACATATTTGATCATGCGAAAGTATTTAAAAAAACCTCCGGTATAAAAAGTGGGCTCATGGTACTCTCTGGTCCATAACCGATATGTATGTCAAAAATCTAGTCGATTCGTCGCAAAATTGCTGCGTCGAGAAAGTACAAACCGACAAACACATTTATAACATTGTAGTATCCTTTAGCTTCGAATAAATAAAACACCATAAAGATATCGTTAGTCTTTAGTTACATTGAAAAAAACAGTCAATGGCTCAAAGCCATCCAGCCTTTTACATATTTTTTTATTTTTCTCTTTTTCTATTCTCAATTTTTACATGAATATATTAATTTTAGTTTTTTAGGCTATATGCGTCGATTTGCGCGCAAAAAAAAATGACAGAGTTGGTCCCATCCATGCAAACATGTCCCTCGTTCGACCTGTCTCTACAGTAATATGTACATGTACTGCTTACAGTTTGATATTACACTGTGGTGGTCTGATTTAAAAATAAATAACTTTTAACAGAACCGAAAAAAAGGTATACGTAAACATACACATAAACGTACACAATAATAAGTATGTAGGAACACTAGCCTGTATGGTATACTTCAATGCTCTTTTGGCCTACTATTTATTATCATTCTAAAATCACGCGGAATATCCTCGCTCGAGGTGGTGCGCCTTCATTGGAGGTGGTGCGCCTTCACTGTAGGTGGTGCGCCTTCATTGGAGGTGGTGCGCCTTCATTGTAGGTGGTGCGCCTTCATTGTAGGTGGTGCGCCTTCACTGTAGGTGGTGCGCCTTCACTGTAGGTGGTGCGCCTTCACTGTAGGTGGTGCGCCTTCATTGTAGGTGGTGCGCCTTCATTGGAGGTGGTGCGCCTTCATTGTAGGTGGTGCGCCTTCACTGTAGGTGGTGCGCCTTCATTGTAGGTGGTGCGCCTTCATTGTAGGTGGTGCGCCTTCATTGGAGGTGGTGCGCCTTCACTGTAGGTGGTGCGCCTTCATTGTAGGTGGTGCGCCTTCATTGTAGGTGGTGCGCCTTCATTGTAGGTGGTGCGCCTTCATTGTAGGTGGTGCGCCTTCACTGTAGGTGGTGCGCCTTCATTGTAGGTGGTGCGCCTTCACTGTAGGTCTGTGTCTATAGTATAAAGTATGATCATGCTCACTTGATCTCGAGACACGGTAGCGTGCGGACGTACTGTATGGGCTATTGTATAATACTGCCGTTTATGTGTATTATTTACCTCCTAACGCCGGACACTACGGTATTATTTTGCCATAGGGATAGACGTGTTAATACTGACATTAGACCACTACACCTCACACATTAATAACATATTCGCAAATATAACCTGATTATTGTATTTTAACAATTATATAAACAATAGTACTACTATTAATACTACTTTTTGCTTTGAAAACACCAATAATGTGTTAAGATTTATTAATATTAGCTGATTTTACGGCATTTACCGTTGTTTTACAACTACATAAAGCAAGTCTTGACTTTAATATAATAAAATGTAACATTCCTATATTATAGCTTCTAGTTGACAATACTATTATTAATTATTATTATTAGAATCTCTTATTAAACTTGTTATGTCTATTTACAAGATACATGTGTCTTTCTAATGACGAATATCTATCTTTATATGTATGCAGCAATATTATGTAGTAGTAGGGTACTCAGATCATGAAACAAAGAGATGTGTTGTCCGTATAAAATATGTTGGAACTTGACTTTGGCTACTGAAATTGGTTACTAATATAAACTATACGTAAATAACGCGATTTGTGCAGAGGGATTTTCATATATCCTTGTTTTTATTATATGAGTATCAATGAGAATTGACCAGTTTAACCAATATGTACCCCAAGTAGCACTGTTTAAGAACTTTCATTGTTTAGAATATAATAAAACTGCCTCAATTTATAAATTATTTATTGTTAATTAATTACATTTTTAATAGAAAATATTCGTAGTTAAATTTTCTCGTAAAAATTCTCGTAAAATATTTTAAAAACAAGGCGTGTATTTATGACCATTTCATGTATTTTTGACTTTATTTTCAAAGGTGATAAAGTTCATATTGGTTTGCTATAAGACGCGATGGAAGATGCGATAGGAAGATAGGGTTACCGAACACCAACAAGACACTTGCATAGGAATAAGAGACCTCCGAGGCTACTGCGTTACCAGTTGGTAAATAACATGGAATAGTACCACTATCTAAACTTCTATAAAATGTATACAAGTAGGCTCCCCTCCGTGGTTTCAAACTCAAACTGACAAATAATTTATTCAGTTTACGCCCTGATAAGAGGGTCTACTACGTAAAACGATACACGTTTGTTCGATCATCGTTGTCAAATTATTATCCAATAGAATTGCAGCAAGCAGCAATTGACAGGCCAGTTGGCGCAGTAGGTTAAGACACTACCATTCGCGCCACAGGTCGTGGGTTCGATTCCCATCCAGGACAAACATTTGTGTGCATGAACATGTCTGTTTGTCCTGAGTCTGGGTGTAATTATCTATATAAGTATGTATTTACAAAAAAAAAGTAGTATATGTAGTATATCAGTTATCTGGTTTCTATAGTACAAGCTCTGCTTAGTTTGGGATCAGATAACCGTGTGTGAAGAATGTCCCAGGATATTTATTATTTATTAATCTGACGAGACATTATATTTTGTGCAATTCTATTGGTTATTGGTTAATAATTTAACAATGATGATCGATCTATCGTTTTTCGGAGCAGGTCCTAAGGCACTTATAAAGGTCGAAAGTTAAAATTTACTCATCCCTTTACTCCTAAATGAAACCTAGCTAGATCGATTTATCCGCAGAAACCCCCTGCATAATAAATTTCATGAAAATCGTTGGAGCCGTTTCCGAGATTCAGATTATCTATATATATACGAGAATTGCTCGTTTAAAGGTATTAGATAAATTATTAATTACCATTTCGTAACGCGATAGCCCCCGCTGGGTGAAGGGGGGAGATAGGTACATACGTTGTAGAGTCAATTAGCTAAATATAGTTGTTGCTAGAGTATGAAGAGCAAACAACATCTCCATATAGATTTATTAACCAATCAATTGTAGGTTGTGTTGGCATATTGAATCTGTATCGATAGTGACGATAGAGAAGTTACAGAAGGTAACATGGCAGGGCCGCGCCGCCCCTATGTGGGAAGTAGGGGCGCCGGATGAAATACCAGCGCCAATTATTGAAATAATATTGATCATTGTAGATCCAACCGCTTGGCCGTAAAACCTGTGACAGAAATAGGGCTCCGTTTATGCCCTCGGGTACGGAACCCCAAGAGGCGCTTCGTAGGTTTCGCACACAGGCGGAGGATGTAGAGGGTACTTGCAAACTTTAGTGAAAACCGACAAGAATATTATGGTTAAATGGCGTTTTCTCATGGATTCGCTTACATTCGGGTCGCGATTTTCAGCGATATTGTCGATTTTGGAGTGTGAAGAATGTCCCGGGATATTTAATTTTAAATGAAGAGGGCTGCAAGCGAAAAAGTTTCAGAACTGATCATGCTTCAATTCAATGGTACAGTATGACACAACTTAGATGTAGCATCGGCGAATCGTTTTCGTACACTTCACTTCCGATTTACACAACAAATAAAAATAATTCAGTATCGCGCCATTCAACGTTCAACAAGATCATTTTCGCCGATCATTTTTTAACACATGAGTAATGTTGTAGGCGCACTCTTTTCGAGAACGATCGATTTTACGAAGTTTGCCGATGCTTCATCTAAGTTGTGTCATACTATACATACCTACCCACGAAGTAGACGAAATTACTTTTTTTATGTAGTGTAAGTAACTTTGACCCTCCTGTGTTTATGTATAATATGGTTAATATCTAGGATGATTCGTAAGCTTGTATGTCAGATAAGGGTTATTATGGTATGGTATAGTAGTCGTGGAGGTTTTGATTATGATTATATTGATGATGCTTGTTATATTTATTTTATATCCTTGAGGGGGTGATCTGTATCAAATTATTGAAACATACAGGTTGCAGATAAGTATCTGATTGCGTATCTAATGTATATCTGAATATTTATATATTAAAAAAAAAACAAATATTTAATTACATTTCATAATCTTTATAACTATCTGTGCCCCGAGTGTAATAGTAGTTTATGATACTGTTGCATAATAGGGGTTATTAACTACGAGTGTGAGTTTAAGTACCGAGCCGTAGGCGAGGTTCTTAATAGTATCACACGAGTTTTTAATACCTAATTATGTGCAGTATCATACAGTACTTTATCTAAACTCATATAAATAATGTCATTTAAAAAAATTGAATTTCTACCAACTTTGCAAAAAAAAAAAAAAATGCTATTTTTGTGACATTTTTGGTCAAAATTATATGTGTAGGCAAAAACAATAAAATATAATCATATACTTAATCAAATCCGTGTTGCCAACTCCCAAAAATTCTTACCTCTAAAGTTCAAGTTACAAAATTTGTGACATTGTCATCGTCAAATTGAATTGATACTGATTGATTATAGTATTGATAGGTCCAAAGTGTACTTTAATAGAAAAAAAGTTATTTTATAGCATTATCTTGGGAACAACAACTGTACTATAATGAATCATTATACACGGGTGTGCCTAAAGTGGCTCATTAAAGTACTGATTTTGATTTCATAATAAGAACATTACGATATGAGAGTAGATAAAAAAAATAAGTTAGTAAACGCTTATTATCGTTTGCGTTTATTACATGTTTGGCATTTGTATGGCACAAATTAGTTCCATGAGTATTCCGCGAGAGGCGCTGTACCAATTTAAAGCGCTGAACAAATGTCGCAGCGGTTCAATTATTTACACTCAGGGTACAGATGAACTATTGGGAACATATCTGCAGTAAGTGAAACAGAACCTAAAATCTTGCATTTATTTATAGAAACGATAAATTTAAAATATCACTTATTATGTTTTTGTTATTAGTTTTTCTATTTTGATTACAATATATTTGATAGTTGCATTACCAGAAACCTCCCAAGGTTTATATGACGTAAACGTTATATCAGTCCTCAGTTCAATAAGGAAAACTAAAGGCTTGGTGGTCAGTTGCCAAAAACATACTAAGGAAATGTATACCTACTAGTAGCGAAGGGCGAAGGGTACATCCAAGCCGATTCCCATCGGCTTACCTTTTAGAAATCCCAGTCCCACTGATACATTATTTCAAAGTACCTTTAATAAATTTTTCATCATTTCAAAGCCACTTTTATCATGCTTAAAATACACTGTAATTTTAAAATTATAGGTGTTTTATGAACGGCTTATATACACTCGCCATAATTTCACCCCTGACCACTGATACCTATTAAATTTTAGTAATTATAAAATAATGTTTGGACAGGTATTTCCCGAGGACTGAAATGTCGTCTATGTCTATACCTATAAAGGTAAGGTTTCCTCCAAAAGCGGTGCCACCATGTAGCGACCGTAATACAGAGAACGGTAATTGACACCGTAACGTCAAAAAGCGGTGCCGCCAATTACCGTTCTTTAGGAAACCGCGCCATATGGTTAACATAGACAACGATCTAGTGACGTCATTCATCGCTGTATTACGCTCGCTACATGGTGGCACCGCTTTTGGAGGAAACCTTACCTTAGTAGGTAAGCTTGTATTGTATTATTTGGTATTATTTAGTGTAGCCTGTTGTTATGTTTGTACTTAATATTATTAAAAAAATAGTTTCACTAGTGTACGGTATTATTTTACACTAGCTGTCCCCCGCGGTTCCACCCGCGTTTCCAAATAAAAAGTAGCCTATGCAACCTGATCTAGATAAGGCAACATAATAATTGTCCATGGGAAAAACAGTTTTCTCTTAAATATATTCCAACATGCTTAAAAGTTTGTCCTTGTGCTTTATTTATATTGACTTCAGACGATAGGTAGGTAATTTCACAGGAAATTGTACCTATTAGTTTAAATCTATATGGTAAATCTGTGGGTATCATCGGAATGCGAGGTATCAGTACTGTTTGCCCAACTGCTGGCTCAGTCAAAACCAATCGCTACTATGACAGAAATCTAGAAATTTTACTTGAAGTCTGGTACCATTACATAAATTTGGTGGTCTAATATCTATTTAACATACATTGTCCTGAATGACTGTCTGACGGATCAACGCATAGCCTAAACCGCTGATCGTAGAGACCTGAAATTTAGAGGGTGTGTTCTTCGTATGAAGTAGGCATCCTATAAGAAAGGATCTTCCGAAATCCTTAGGGGTTGAAAAACTGGGACAAAGTTTGTATGAAACAACGTGATTCCTTGGTCCAATCTACTTCAAATTTTGCATAAACATTCTTTAAGATAATTGATGGAACACGTGTTTTGTATTTTATTGAAACTCATCGCCTATCGGGGTTAAAAAAGGGTAGAAAGTTATTTGTGGGGGTGATTTGCATCGAAGTTGATATCAATACTGCTTTTGAACTCACATAAAAGCTTGGTGCAATGCAATGCATATGACGAACAATTGGGATGAATTTGCTGTTATGTCTCATGACCGTCTTGGCAACAATCATGGGACAAAAGAAAAGTATAAATTAGATGTTACAACACTCTACATTTCTGCGAGTTAGTTGCAGCCGGTCAAATATACCCATTTGTATTTGAAGTATATCGAAATGGAAACCAGTATGCCAAATTTGGTACAGAAGACCAACCCATCAAAAGGTTACGTTTTTCCCAAGATCTTTCTTACGGTTGATGCCTACGCTGATGCCGATGGTGATAATAACACTGATCAGCGTCCAATAGCCAATCTAAATATATAAAACTTTTAACAAAAATTTGAACCGATATCATGGTACCGCAGATTTATTTCGCTTACTTCAAAACTATCATATTAGAGTTCCTAAATAGTTATTTTCTGCTTTTTAGTGTCTTTGAAGGCGGTTCTATTTTTTGTTAAAAGTATTTTATTTTTCAATTTTGAATGTTTTATGTGTAATCAATGACTCTCAAGGTCACTGACCTAGGATAAGCATATTAGCGTTGTAGTTTCCGTCATCGTTCCTATAACATTTAAATAATTATCCCCTAACTCCTAACCATTAAGGAGTTGTACTTTCTATCATCAGCTCAGCAACATAAAATGTTGACTACCAGCCGCAAATATCTGAATAGCTTTAGAAAGTATGATGAAAAACATTGTAAGTGCCTATAACATTTAAAGAGTTCCCTCGATTTGTCCAGGATCCTATCATCAGATCCTGACTTGGTGACCATGGGACTACTTGTGAAGTAAACCCTTTCAAACAAAAAATATTTTTCCATATCGGTCCAGGCGTTCGACTATTCGGGGAACATACAAAAAAAATGATTCCGACGAATTGATAACCTCCGCTTGAAGTTGGTTAATTGACTGACTGATCGCGGGTGGCATCGTGGGTGGAAAGCTATTTAGCATTAAATAATAAAGCTGAAAAGTTTGTTTGTTTGTTTGAACGCGCGAATCTCCGGAGTTACTGGTCCGATTCGAAAACTACGCTGTCGGCTGGTAGTTTAGCCATTATTTTGTCGTTGATGGCGTCAACGCTTATATTTCTGGCAGCTAATTAAATTAAATTGCCCTCTCACACAGCCATTAATGTTTTTTTTGGTCGATATTGGCTATATCCGGATATACTCTACAGATCAGGTCTTCAATGTTGGTCACGATTTTACCAAGGCCTTTGTCAATAGCTATTTTTTTATCTGATTCAGGTACTTTCCCATCCCCGATTAAATGGAGCTTTATTGGGAAATCTGTGCTTCCTCTACCCAAGTGACTCCTCATTTTGGTATACAGTTTCAATAATTCAACAGGCTTTCATAATGAGGAAGATTTTAAGCAAGATTTAATAATATCTGCTCTAGTTTCCCTAACAGGCAACGTTTATCTGAAATCACCAGAAAACATCAAAGTTATTCCAACCATGGCTATTTGTGCATTTTATAATTCTGAGAGTTCTATCTAAAGCCTCTAGATGAGCTCTATGAGTCATGTGCACTCATCCCATATTATTAGGTTTGCATCTTGTAAAACCTTGCCCAATTGTCCATTTTTACGTATAGAGTGTACGCTGTCTTTTTCAAGAAATACCGTAAGGGTCTGTTTAGAAGTGAAATGAGCCGTCCTTCTACCTGTCAATAATGTAGCAGCAATAAATATCTGATGATGCAGCAGCAATGGCTAATTTCGTTGACTTCAAAACTATCAGATTAGAGTTCTTACATAGTTATTTTATACTTATTAGTGCCTTTGTGTTTTTTTTTTGTTAAAAGTATTTTATTTTTCATTTTTTAGTTTCTTATGTGTAATCAATGACTCTCAAGGTCACTGACCTAGGATAACCATATTAGCGTTGTACTTTCCATCATCGTTCCTATAATATTTAAAGATTTATCCCCTAACTCCTACCCGTTAAGGAGTTGTACCTTCCATCATCAGCTCAGCAACATGTGACGACTACCAGACGCAAATATCTGAATAGTTTTAGAAAATATATGAAAAACATTGTTAGTGCCTATAAAATTTGAAGAGTTCCCTCGATTTCTTCAAGATCCCATCATCAGACCCTGACTTGGTGACCATGTGACCACCTGTATGTATAGTTTCCAAATCGGGTCAGGCATCTTCGAGTAATCGAGGATCATACATAAAAAAAGATTTCGACGAATTGATAACCTCGTCTTGATGACAGTTAAAAATAACAAAAAACTGTTCCCTAGGCGACCGCTGTCATCCATTGACAACCGCGTCGCATCGCTCACCCATGCTATACATGCTCCCGCTTAACGTTCTTTTTATCATTGCTCAGCTCCTGAGGGTCGTAGCGTGATGTTCTATAGCCTATAACCTTCCTTAATAAATGGGCTTTCAATTGCAAAAAGGTTTTTCCATATCCCACTGGCAGATCCAGAGATTAGCGCGTTCAAACAAACAAACAAACAAACAAACAAACAAACAAACTCTTCAGCTTTATTATTAGTACTAGCTGTCCCCCGCGGTTCCACCCGCGTTTCCAAATAAAAAGTAGCCTATGCAACCTGATCTAGATAAGGCAACATAATAATTGTCCATGGGAAAAACAGTTTTCTCTTAAATATATTCCAACATGCTTAAAAGTTTGTCCTTGTGCTTTATTTATATTGACTTCAGACGATAGGTAGGTAATTTCACAGGAAATTGTACCTATTAGTTTAAATCTATATGGTAAATCTGTGGGTATCATCGGAATGCGAGGTATCAGTACTGTTTGCCCAACTGCTGGCTCAGTCAAAACCAATCGCTACTATGACAGAAATCTAGAAATTTTACTTGAAGTCTGGTACCATTACATAAATTTGGTGGTCTAATATCTATTTAACATACATTGTCCTGAATGACTGTCTGACGGATCAACGCATAGCCTAAACCGCTGATCGTAGAGACCTGAAATTTAGAGGGTGTGTTCTTCGTATGAAGTAGGCATCCTATAAGAAAGGATCTTCCGAAATCCTTAGGGGTTGAAAAACTGGGACAAAGTTTGTATGAAACAACGTGATTCCTTGGTCCAATCTACTTCAAATTTTGCATAAACATTCTTTAAGATAATTGATGGAACACGTGTTTTGTATTTTATTGAAACTCATCGCCTATCGGGGTTAAAAAAGGGTAGAAAGTTATTTGTGGGGGTGATTTGCATCGAAGTTGATATCAATACTGCTTTTGAACTCACATAAAAGCTTGGTGCAATGCAATGCATATGACGAACAATTGGGATGAATTTGCTGTTATGTCTCATGACCGTCTTGGCAACAATCATGGGACAAAAGAAAAGTATAAATTAGATGTTACAACACTCTACATTTCTGCGAGTTAGTTGCAGCCGGTCAAATATACCCATTTGTATTTGAAGTATATCGAAATGGAAACCAGTATGCCAAATTTGGTACAGAAGACCAACCCATCAAAAGGTTACGTTTTTCCCAAGATCTTTCTTACGGTTGATGCCTACGCTGATGCCGATGGTGATAATAACACTGATCAGCGTCCAATAGCCAATCTAAATATATAAAACTTTTAACAAAAATTTGAACCGATATCATGGTACCGCAGATTTATTTCGCTTACTTCAAAACTATCATATTAGAGTTCCTAAATAGTTATTTTCTGCTTTTTAGTGTCTTTGAAGGCGGTTCTATTTTTTGTTAAAAGTATTTTATTTTTCAATTTTGAATGTTTTATGTGTAATCAATGACTCTCAAGGTCACTGACCTAGGATAAGCATATTAGCGTTGTAGTTTCCGTCATCGTTCCTATAACATTTAAATAATTATCCCCTAACTCCTAACCATTAAGGAGTTGTACTTTCTATCATCAGCTCAGCAACATAAAATGTTGACTACCAGCCGCAAATATCTGAATAGCTTTAGAAAGTATGATGAAAAACATTGTAAGTGCCTATAACATTTAAAGAGTTCCCTCGATTTGTCCAGGATCCTATCATCAGATCCTGACTTGGTGACCATGGGACTACTTGTGAAGTAAACCCTTTCAAACAAAAAATATTTTTCCATATCGGTCCAGGCGTTCGACTATTCGGGGAACATACAAAAAAAATGATTCCGACGAATTGATAACCTCCGCTTGAAGTTGGTTAATTGACTGACTGATCGCGGGTGGCATCGTGGGTGGAAAGCTATTTAGCATTAAATAATAAAGCTGAAAAGTTTGTTTGTTTGTTTGAACGCGCGAATCTCCGGAGTTACTGGTCCGATTCGAAAACTACGCTGTCGGCTGGTAGTTTAGCCATTATTTTGTCGTTGATGGCGTCAACGCTTATATTTCTGGCAGCTAATTAAATTAAATTGCCCTCTCACACAGCCATTAATGTTTTTTTTGGTCGATATTGGCTATATCCGGATATACTCTACAGATCAGGTCTTCAATGTTGGTCACGATTTTACCAAGGCCTTTGTCAATAGCTATTTTTTTATCTGATTCAGGTACTTTCCCATCCCCGATTAAATGGAGCTTTATTGGGAAATCTGTGCTTCCTCTACCCAAGTGACTCCTCATTTTGGTATACAGTTTCAATAATTCAACAGACTTTCATAATGAGGAAGATTTTAAGCAAGATTTAATAATATCTGCTCTAGTTTCCCTAACAGGCAACGTTTATCTGAAATCACCAGAAAACATCAAAGTTATTCCAACCATGGCTATTTGTGCATTTTATAATTCTGAGAGTTCTATCTAAAGCCTCTAGATGAGCTCTATGAGTCATGTGCACTCATCCCATATTATTAGGTTTGCATCTTGTAAAACCTTGCCCAATTGTCCATTTTTACGTATAGAGTGTACGCTGTCTTTTTCAAGAAATACCGTAAGGGTCTGTTTAGAAGTGAAATGAGCCGTCCTTCTACCTGTCAATAATGTAGCAGCAATAAATATCTGATGATGCAGCAGCAATGGCTAATTTCGTTGACTTCAAAACTATCAGATTAGAGTTCTTACATAGTTATTTTATACTTATTAGTGCCTTTGTGTTTTTTTTTTGTTAAAAGTATTTTATTTTTCATTTTTTAGTTTCTTATGTGTAATCAATGACTCTCAAGGTCACTGACCTAGGATAACCATATTAGCGTTGTACTTTCCATCATCGTTCCTATAATATTTAAAGATTTATCCCCTAACTCCTACCCGTTAAGGAGTTGTACCTTCCATCATCAGCTCAGCAACATGTGACGACTACCAGACGCAAATATCTGAATAGTTTTAGAAAATATATGAAAAACATTGTTAGTGCCTATAAAATTTGAAGAGTTCCCTCGATTTCTTCAAGATCCCATCATCAGACCCTGACTTGGTGACCATGTGACCACCTGTATGTATAGTTTCCAAATCGGGTCAGGCATCTTCGAGTAATCGAGGATCATACATAAAAAAAGATTTCGACGAATTGATAACCTCGTCTTGATGACAGTTAAAAATAACAAAAAACTGTTCCCTAGGCGACCGCTGTCATCCATTGACAACCGCGTCGCATCGCTCACCCATGCTATACATGCTCCCGCTTAACGTTCTTTTTATCATTGCTCAGCTCCTGAGGGTCGTAGCGTGATGTTCTATAGCCTATAACCTTCCTTAATAAATGGGCTTTCAATTGCAAAAAGGTTTTTCCATATCCCACTGGCAGATCCAGAGATTAGCGCGTTCAAACAAACAAACAAACAAACAAACAAACAAACAAACTCTTCAGCTTTATTATTAGTATAGATTAGTATAGATAGATAGATTATAAATAAATGTGGTTTGGACGATTTATAGATTTTTATTACTCCTTTATCCACCTACTAGCGACCCGGCTTCGCACGGGTGCAATGCTGAATGGTGATACGAAATATACTACAGAATGTCTGTGCCCCGGCCGGTACCGCCGCAACCGCTATGTCCCTGCATTTCAAATCTGTAATATCTTCGATAATATTCATTTAAATTAAATGCTGTAAAGGGCCATATTGATCTATATTAAATGCACAATGTACTTAATTAGATACGAATTAATGCTGTATTGCTTAAAATCGCTTCTTAAATACGCCATTATTTCTCCTAAAAAGTAAAGGGGTTATCCCTAAGAGATTGATAAGTACCTTTTTTTTTTTTGAAAGGACTAAGTTGGTAGCCTCAGATGGCTGCAACAACCTTACCGGACAAATCGGCAAGCGCAGAGAGCTCTCAGCCGGGTAATATTTAGGTAACAACGCCTGAGGGCACTCCCGAATGGGGTACGAACCTCGGCTCAGGGCGTTACCGGGGGAGGGGGAGGACTTTGTACGAGTTACGACTAATTGGGGGCGGTCGGATGAGGGGCCGCTTGAACGACACGAGATTGAGTGGGACGTCGCGGCGGTCCTCACCGTCGAGGACGGTAGCGTCATCGGTTGTATATAGTGTGTTGCGGACTTATTTGTAGACCTTTTAAAGCTCTAAGCATACATAGGGACCGACAAACGTGAAGCGACTTTGATAACGTGGCGGAAAATAAAATACATATTTAACAATGATTTTTTATTAAATATAAAATAACATTTGGTCTATCTAAAGTTAAAATATATTAGGTACATTTGATTTATTTTCTTGAATGGACGAACTGTATCTGAGGTGAAGCAATGTAAATACACGAAATAAAGGCTTTGTATAATACAGTTAGGTTCTTGTTTGATGGTATTTATAAAACTTTAATTTAAAGTTAATAAATACTATTTTGATTGTTTGATTTTTGAATGTATATTATAAAATAAAGGCATATAGAAATTTTACATTTAACTTTATATAGTAAAATTCGTATCAAATTACAAACTGGAAAGTAGGCCGATGATAAAACTGAAATCGGCTATCAAATACATATCAAATTCACTCATGCATTTCTAATACAAGTTTATTATAGTATCAAATCCCTAAATAATACATTGGTACCGATTCTGTTGTTTACGAACTTAACTAATATTAGTCAAGTCACCTCTCTTTCATGTTAACCGTATTGAAAAAAGATAGAACATTTTTAATGCTGTCAGACGTCAGTTTAGTCCATGGCGTCGTAATGTACGGGTAAATAGTCGTGACCAATATAGATCGCGCTTAAATTCACGTTGAAATAAGTGATCGGACTAATCTGTCAGGACTAAAATATCTTTCTTCCTTTTCTTATAATTCTTATTAGAAACAGATAAAGTGAGATTAAAATTGTTTAGTTTGTTATCAACAGAATCGGGGCCATTATTTGTGAATTATGCTCATATTTATGTATCGCTCACACGTTCTAACACCATAATCAATATGATGTAGATTTTTAAACCGTTCTTGAAACTTAATTTGACCTCTATATCCGTTTTAGTGACAGACAATGAGGAATAACAACAAAAAAGATCTAATTAGTCCGTCAGTTAGATTATCAAAAAATATTGGATACGTATTTTTTATTTTGATCCGAAAACAAAAAATAACGAAGATACAGTGCGTTAAAATTTTCCGGTCTGCAAAAAGTGTACTAAAAAGTAGTTGTACAATGACGTCACAAGCCCCAATCCTGCACTTTGATGGGACTTATCTTTGTAATTTCTTATTGATTTGATAAAATAAAAAATACGTATCCAATATTTTTTGATAATTTTTTTTTTTTTTATACTACTAAGGTAGCAAGCAAGCACGGCCCACCTGATGGTAAGTGGTTACCGTCGCCTATCGCCATTGGCAATACCAGAGACATTGCCAATGTGTTGCTGACCTGTTACGATGCCGAGAAGGCAAACTGGCTCTCAAGTGCAATTGCCGGAACACACCGGTAAGTGCTTGGCGACAAATTTTCAACTTGAGGGTGGTAGCCAGCCAGGCGGGTACTACAAAGTACCCTACCACCGTGCTATGGTTTACTCACGATGTTTTCCTTCACCGAAAGCTCAAGCTCATTGTAGGATTCGAACCCACGACCTTCGTCGCGGCATCCGACGTCACTACCACTGAGCTATCATCGCCTTATCTATATCGAGCTATATCGCGATAATCTAACTGACGGACTAATTAGATTTTTTTGTTGTTATTCCTCATTCATGAAAACCCTCACCAAAAATTCAATATAATTCTTACAACATTGAGAGATTTTATTTATTTTAAATAATGCAATTAGTTGTATAAATTCAATATCATATAGTCACGAGCGCCGGCCGCCCATAGGATTGAATTAACATTTATCTACACTATTTACATATATTTACAAACAATGTTTATATAAATATGTTTGTTAGTCTTTTTTTGTGACTTTATAATTAGGTGTAAGAGTGGGTTCACACTTTACAGGTGGGTATCATCGATATTAGGATTCTTAACATAGATCAGGTTTGGTTAAGTTGAATGACTTTTACTTTTTATCGAATAAGTATTATTTTTGTAGGGATGGGAATAGTTGTTTGGACTAAATTTAATGTGGATCAACTATCTCCCATTTCCGATAGCGGTTGAAAAATCACAGGTTTTAATAAGTATATTTTTGGTTGTTTTAGCTATTTTTAGCGTAGACTTGTGATGAAATCGAATTGCGATCTACTCTAAATGTTAGTAGACTTTTTATGTTTGTTCCATCGTTGTTTGACCACCTTTAAAACCATTTGTATTCAATAAAATTTTAATTTTTTTTAAATATAAATCACCTCATTCCGTCTTCATAACTAGTAAATAAACCGAAAAATATTCTCAGTATGACACAACTTAGATGTAGCATCGGCGAATCGTTTTCGTACACTTCACTTCCGATTTACACAACTAATAAAAATAATTCAGTATCGCGCCATTCAACGTTCAACAAGATCATTTTCGCCGATCATTTTTTATCACATGAGTAATGTTGTAGGCGCACTCTTTTCGAGAACGATCGATTTTACGAAGTTTGCCGATGCTTCATCTAAGTTGTGTCATACTATACTTAAGAAATTATTGGACAGATAATAATTTACAAATCAGATATGTAGAACATAGTATTTGGTATTGTTGCAATACTAGTACATACCTATACGTAGGAACATAACCTTTAGATTCCACTTCCATTTTTGCCACATTTTTATTTTGATTCATACAGTTAAGTAATTTATTCTATACATTTAGGTAAAAGTTAACAATTACTCAAACTCAAACAATTACTAGTTCTGAATTCAATTGTATAAGTATTTAAGTGTTTGCCTCAAGTTACTCCTTATGTATCGTATTAAGGGTAAACCTTCGGTTGGAGCGTTAAATTCAAATTTTATCACGTTTTTTGCTAATTGCAGCTCAGTTATAGGTCGTAAGTTATCAACATGTTATTTGCGACAAGAATGGAAGTATATTTACTGATTAATAACAAAAGAAATCATCAACACATTCCTCCAAGGTATAGACATATACGACTATTTCATGAAAATGTTACTTCCATTCTTATCGCAAATAACATGTTGATAACTTACGACCTATAACTGAGCTGCAATTAGCAAAAAACGTGATAAAATTTGAATTTAACGCCCCAACCGAAGCCTCCACCTTAAGGATCAAATTGTAACGTTATTATAACGATAACGTAATTAATCTTCTCTCTCCTTTTTTACGAATCCATTTCCCGAAAAAGCCTAGAAATTTATTTTAATATTTTTAAAAATGCATTAAGTGTTGTTTTTGCTTATACGACATGTTGAAGTCATGCTTAGCATACAGGGAGTGTCTAGGTCTCACAATGTTTGTTTTTGTGAACTAGTACTAGTTATGTCACATTTTATTTTGTGTACTAGTACTAGTTAGGTCACAATATATGTGTTGTTTACTAGTACTAGTTATAAGTGTCACAATATGTATGTTGCGTACTAGTACTAGTTATGTCACATTTCGTTTTGTGTACTAATACTAGTTAGATCACAATATATGTGTTGTATACTAGTACCAATAGGGTAGTTGACTGATTTTATCAAATCAGCTACTTTTTAATAAATGTCAAAACGATAGTTTATATGGAATTTTGTATGAAATATTACACTATGACGTCATAGTTTCACATCACCAAATGATCTACTCTTTTTGGTTCTTCTGGTAATTAAAAATCATACTAAGAATTAAATGTACCATATATTTGATGTTTCCACGTGTTTTTAGATGTTTTATGCATTGGTTAGTGTTTGGTCATTTATTTTTGACACTGTCAACTACCCTATTATGTCTCATTGTGTGTTGCGTACACTAGTACTAGTTATGTCACGTTTTATTTTGTGTACTAGTACTAGTTAGGTGTTAGTAGTAGTTAGGTCACAATATGTGTTGTGTACTAGTACTAGTTAGGTCACAATATGTGTTGTGTACTAGTACTAGTTAGGTCACAATATGTGTTGTGTACTAGTACTAGTTAGGTGACAATATGTTTGTTGTGTACTAATACTAGTTGTGTTGTGTGTTGCGTGTTGCGTGTTATGGGTCGCTATGGGAACCTGACGACGGTGGTGCCGACCGCGCGGTCGCTGCACGCGTGCGCCAGCGCAGCCTCGTACTCGACGGGCAAGTACACCTGACATACACAACATGCATTATTACATCATCATCATCATATCAGCCGAAAGACGTCCACTGCTGGACAAAGGCCTCCACCAAGGATCTCCACGATGGCCGGTCTTGTGCTACCCGCATCCAGCGGTTCCCCTAACAAGATCGTCAGTCCACCTTGTGGAGAGCCTGCCCACGCTGCGTCTTCCGATTCGTGTTCGCCACTCGAGAACCGACCTGCCCCAGCGGCCGTTATAACATTATATGTATATGTATCGCATTTATCGTCTCTCCCAAGATATTATTTATATAATATACTAGCTATGCTGTAGCCCGCTGTTTTACCTGCGTTTTTAGGATAAAATGTCACTCAGCGATGTAGCTTCTTATTAATGAAAGATTTTTTAGAATAGGATCAGTAGCTCCAAAGATTTTCTCCTTGATCTAAACTTACTACTATATTAGTATGTACCATCAACAAAGTTGAAGCATGATCAGTTTTGAGACCTTTTCGCCCTGGCCATTGTTGACAATAAAACGATATTTTGTAAAATCTTTTGCTTGGACTATTTTTATGACGAGCGCATTGTCTGCTTATATTGTGTGAGGCACAGGCCGCTGGTCACTGCACACAAAATACATCCTTAAGGTGAACATGCTTCAAATTTGTTGATAGTACAATTAGATATATATGGAAAACGTATGAATGTAAGACAGGTAGGTTAGGTTAGGTTAGTTAGGTGAGCGTACCTTGTCTATGGTGGGGTATAGTTGGCCGGAGTGCACTAGTTGCGCGAGCGTGTCGAGGCCGGGGGCCAGCCGCAGCGGCTCCTCCAGCCAGTCCGTGTGCCAGCCGCACCCCACTAACCACTACACACACACATACACGTACACATACACAACCATTATTTATATACAGGTTGGAAATTTGAGACGGCCAGTAAAGGTAAGGTTTCCTCCAAAAGTGGTGCCATCGTGTAGCGACCGTAATACAGCGGTGAATGACGTCACTAGAACGTTGTCTATGTTAACCAAATGGCGCGGTTTCCTAGAGAACGGTAATTGACACCGTAACGTCAAAAAGCGGTGCCGCCATCTGCATGACGGCCGTCTTGACGGTGTCGAATGGTGTGTGAAAGATGGCCGTCTCACTTCCGAATATTCCAGTGCCTACGGCCGTCTTTTTGCGGCCATCATATTGCGTTCGTTTAAAGACGGCACCGCTTTTGGAGGAAACCATATCTTAAGGGCAGCTAACTTAAGGGTTAAAGCCGCGCGATATATGGTCTTAGGAGACCATCTTTTATTTGTTGAGTTATTGCTATTGGCACTTACAGATTGATTGAAAAAAATGTACTGTCAGCGAGAAATCAGCGATTTTAAAAAATAATTTTTATTAGCTTAATCAATCTCTCCGACAGGGATCAAAAGCCTCTATGGGGCCAAGTTAGGTATTAGAATGAATGGAAAGTTCCTTATATCGAAAAAATATTAGCTGCCAAGAATGAGCACGGCAACAAAAATAAGTTTAGTTGTCTACATTAAAAATTTTTGAATTATTGTTTTCCTTAAACTAAGCCAGATAGTTGTTTCTTAAAATGTCAACCGTCTGCCAAACACACTGTATAAAGAATTTCTGAGCAAAATTTTAAAAACAGCCAGTTTCACTCAAATATAGCAGAATATACTCACCCTAAGGAATCTGAATGAGTAGAAGGAAACGGCGAAGATAGCGGAGAGTGAGGCGGGCACGCGGTCCGACACCAGCGTGCCGCCGCGCAGCTCCACCACCGCGTCGCGGGGGGCCGTCGCTCTGTACCACGTCATACCACATCATACCACACCCACCATTACTGCTTACTGCTACCACTTACTGTACTACCACTTGTCCTCACATATATGGGACACTTACAGTTCAAATATGTCGGCTTTGAAGCGACATCTATCAGCTATCCTATCTAATGGTGCCGATTCTGTTGTTTACCAACTTAACTAATATTAGACAAGTCACCTCTCTTTCATTTTAACCTTATTGAAAAAAGATAGAACATTTTTAATGCTGTCAGTTTAATTCATACCGTCGTAATGTACGGGTAAATAGTCGTGACCAATAAAGATCGCGCTTAAATTCACGTTGAAATGTGTGATCGGATTAAACTGACAGGACTAAAATGTCTTGTATCCCTTTCTTATATTTACTATTAGAATATATAGTGAGATTAAATTTACTTTAGTTCGTAAACAACAGAATCGGCACCAATATCTGTTTGGTATTTCAATCAATGATCACTTTCAAGTCTTCTCAGTTCAAGTGTATACGAGTACCGAACCGGTAGTAGAGTCTATTGTAAAACTGTAACTGTTGACGTTCATAAGTGCCTTATTAGGGCCTAAACTGAATAAATGAGTTTTTGATTTTGAATTTATTACAAAACTTTTTTTCAAGCTACTTCATACGGGATTTTATTATGAAAACAAATGCAGCTTTTGAGAAGATTGGCATTAGTTAGCCTGACTATGAGTGTAACGATTTAGGCGGTTACAGCTTCATATAAATTTAAATTTTACATAAACATAATATTTTTATAAATGTATAGAGACGGTAAGGTTATATCTCAAACTATAGTATGCAGTAGGTAGTGTAGTGTAGTGTAGTGTAGTGTAGTAGGTACTAACTTGAGGAGAGCAGTTTTGTTAGGAGTGGTGGTGGTGTGGGTAGTGTCGCAGGCCAGCACGGCGTCCCAGGGGCCGGCGCGGGCGGCGCGGGCCTCCAGCGCGCGCCACGCGCACGCCGCCTCCTTGCTGCACACCTCCACCAGCTCCTGCGCGCCTGGTACCATACCATATCTTTATTTAAAACTATCTTAACCACACATTTTTAGGGATTAGGAAGTTATACGAAATGTTACTAGGAACGATGAGTTAACGCTTTGCTCGTTTAAATCGTATTTTCTAATAATAAAACCTAACCAGATAGATTTATTGCCCCCGAAACCATCTGCATACAAAATTTCATAAAAATCGTTAGTCGTTTCCGAGATTCAGATTATTTGGGGGCACGGTCGTGCCCCCGCCAAGACGAGGCAAGCAAAGCGCAAGGGCACTACCTACCTTTTACCCTCGAGGTCCTCCGCGTGATCCTAGGTCGGTCGAGCGAGTGCAATTGGTGAAAGGCTAGGTACCTATACCTTCCTGTGACGCTGGCCTGCTACAGCACATACATACCGAGGTCGGTGAGCGTGTAGTTGGCGTGGTGCGGGGCCAGCGCCGTCACCCGCGCGCCCCGCCCCCCCGCCCCCCCGTCCCCCTCCGCTGGCCTGCTACAGCACATACATACCGAGGTCGGTGAGCGTGTAGTTGGCGTGGTGCGGGGCCAGCGCCGTCACCCGCGCGCCCCGCCCCCCCGCCCCCCCGTCCCCCTCCGCTGGCCTGCTACAGCACATACATACCGAGGTCGGTGAGCGTGTAGTTGGCGTGGTGCGGGGCCAGCGCCGTCACCCGCGCGCCCCGCCCCCCCGCCCCCCCGTCCCCCTCCGCTGGCCTGCTACAGCACATACATACCGAGGTCGGTGAGCGTGTAGTTGGCGTGGTGCGGGGCCAGCGCCGTCACCCGCGCGCCCCGCCCCCCCGCCCCCCCGCCCCCCCGTCCCCCTCCGCTGGCCTGCTACAGCACATACATACCGAGGTCGGTGAGCGTGTAGTTGGCGTGGTGCGGGGCCAGCGCCGTCACCCGCGCGCCCCGCCCCCCCGCCCCCCCGTCCCCCTCCGCTGGCCTGCTACAGCACATACATACCGAGGTCGGTGAGCGTGTAGTTGGCGTGGTGCGGGGCCAGCGCCGTCACCCGCGCGCCCCGCCCCCCCGCCCCCCCGTCCCCCTCCGCTGGCCTGCTACAGCACATACATACCGAGGTCGGTGAGCGTGTAGTTGGCGTGGTGCGGGGCCAGCGCCGTCACCCGCGCGCCCCGCCCCCCCGCCCCCCCGTCCCCCTCCGCTGGCCTGCTACAGCACATACATACCGAGGTCGGTGAGCGTGTAGTTGGCGTGGTGCGGGGCCAGCGCCGTCACCCGCGCGCCCCGAAGTCCCCCTCCGCTGGCCTGCTACAGCACATACATACCGAGGTCGGTGAGCGTGTAGTTGGCGTGGTGCGGGGCCAGCGCCGTCACCCGCGCGCCCCGCCCCCCCGCCCCCCCGTCCCCCTCCGCTGGCCTGCTACAGCACATACATACCGAGGTCGGTGAGCGTGTAGTTGGCGTGGTGCGGGGCCAGCGCCGTCACCCGCGCGCCCCGCCCCCCCGCCCCCCCGTCCCCCTCCGCTGGCCTGCTACAGCACATACATACCGAGGTCGGTGAGCGTGTAGTTGGCGTGGTGCGGGGCCAGCGCCGTCACCCGCGCGCCCCGCCCCCCCGCCCCCCCGTCCCCCTCCGCTGGCCTGCTACAGCACATACATACCGAGGTCGGTGAGCGTGTAGTTGGCGTGGTGCGGGGCCAGCGCCGTCACCCGCGCGCCCCGCCCCCCCGCCCCCCCGTCCCCCTCCGCTGGCCTGCTACAGCACATACATACCGAGGTCGGTGAGCGTGTAGTTGGCGTGGTGCGGGGCCAGCGCCGTCACCCGCGCGCCCCGCCCCCCCGCCCCCCCGTCCCCCTCCGCTGGCCTGCTACAGCACATACATACCGAGGTCGGTGAGCGTGTAGTTGGCGTGGTGCGGGGCCAGCGCCGTCACCCGCGCGCCCCGCCCCCCCGCCCCCCCGTCCCCCTCCGCTGGCCTGCTACAGCACATACATACCGAGGTCGGTGAGCGTGTAGTTGGCGTGGTGCGGGGCCAGCGCCGTCACCCGCGCGCCCCACCGCGCCAGCACCTGCACCAGCAGGCACCCCGCCCCGCCCCACCCGCACACCGCCACCCTGCAACCAACCGAGTACTAGTCGGTATTACTCATGGATACTGTAGTGTAGCGAGTAGTGTAGTGTAACGTACCGCTTGCCCTTGCAAGTGTCGGGCGAGTAGCGCAGATGGGTGAGCGCGCGCAGCACCAGCGCGCCCTCCCACGGCACCGCGCACGCGCAGTCCGCGGGCATGCCGCGGGGACGCTTGCTCACGCGCGTGCTGGACATTACGACAACCCCATTACTCACTTACTAATATTGTCTAAAAGGAAATAGTATATATAGGTAGGTACCTGCGTATAGTGAGCAGCTCGGCGGCGGCCCCGCCGGCCCACTCCGACACGCAGCCCCACACCTCGTCGCCCAGCTCCAGCGACGTCACGCCCGGCCCCACGTCCAGTATCACACCTGACCGACCGAACCGTACAATACAATACACATACAATACAATACACACATACTACCACTTTTCCCATTTTTCTCTCACGTTAACGATTGAGGCACACGACATCGGTTGTCGTGTGGCTCAATCTGACAAGCCATTATTAAGTAGGTAGAGACGTAAATATTGGTGTTTAATTAAAAAAAAATTGTAATCTAAGGTTACAAAGAAAGAAAGAAATGAATGAGACTCGTATGCCAGAGCTAAAAAACAAAAATTTTATAAAGCTGTTAGGTAGTACTATTTAACATTATACGAGACGAGGCCAGCTTGGCGAGATATAGCTAAGTACCAGCGAACCCCCTGCCGACAGTGACGTGTGAGCGAGAGAGCAGCGCCCGCAGCGTGCGCCCTCTCCCTCTAAGCACGCTGCGGTCGACGCTGCACACGCTGAACGCCTGCACTCGGACCACCACTTCACCTGCGCCCGCACCTGAGTACCGAAATACTTATTAGACAATAACAAAGATTGATGCTTTTGATAGATGAACATATTGGTCATAAGTAAACATACCTAGTAGCAGTGTGAATGACCTCGTAGCGTAGTGTATTGGTGTTGATGTCAGTATTGATGTTGGTACTAGTATTGGTGTTGGTGTTGGTGTTGATGTTGGTACTGACCGGGTGTGACGTTGTCCTCGACGAGCATGAGCGACTGGTCGGGCTGCGTGAGGAGCGCGCGGGCGGCAGGCCCCGCGGCGTGGGGGGGGCTGCGGGCCCAGCGCGCGCCCGCCATGGCCCCGCCGCACGCGCCCACGCACACGCCGCACGCGAACAGGAACACGCTTCGACGCCACACTATACACACACACACACATATACATTAGTATGGGAGTAACTCTGACACTCTCTCTCTGGTGGCGTTGTGGGGTACCTCTATCATGGAAGAGCGCGACCAGCTCGTCGTAGAGCAGCATCGGCGAGAGTGGCGGCGCGCCCTCCCGCACGCGTCGCGCCGCCTCCCGCGCCCAGGCCGCCGCCCGCGCGCGCGTCTCCCGCGCCATCTCGTGCTCCCACACGCCCACCACCGCTGACCACATCTACCACAAACATGTATTAGCAAATACTTTCCATCCAGGTGGACTTGCCTTCACAGGGACATGTTTTCTTGGGATAAAAAGTTTCCTATATGTTTTCTATGTATGTGTCAAGGTTCATCCAAATCCATTCAGCCATTTATATATGTGCTTGAGTGATCAACATCTAAACTTTCAAATCTCTATCCTTATCCTACAAATAGGTATTATATATGTGAAGGTTTGTGACTCTTTCATGTAAAAACTACTGAACAGATTTGGATTAAACTTAGCACATACCCTGGAATATTGTAGTAATCATAGACTCATTTTTGTCCCAGGAAAACATAAAATCCCTTGGGAACCCAAGTGAAAAATCGAGGCGGAAACTAGTACTTAATAATTCTAAATAGGTAAATGTTTTTGTAGGTTTCACCAGATAGTACTGTTTAACACATTAAAACTAGTTAGAGCTTAGTTATAATGAAGTAGTATTGCCTATGGTAAATCATGTTGACAAGAATATTCAGACTAAAACAATCATGAAAAAAAAAACTATACCTTATGGATAGCCTCTGCTGACTGGGTGTAGACATCATGAACTCGTGTCTTGCCGCTATCTGCAGCAGTTTTGGCAGCATACTAGGAAACACAATAAACAATTAAATATGGTTCAATTAACAACATACTAAGGACACGTTTTAGTCATTTTTTTAACATTTTTATCAAAAAAATACCAAAAAGTAGGAAAAGCTAAGTTTTTTTTTCTCAGAATAGCAATCAATATAAATGATTAGGTAAATAAATTGATGACAAATGTTACTTATAAATAGCATTTTCGCACCCTTTCTTGTTATGTAAGGCTTCATGGTCATTAGCTGAATTAAAGTAGGGCAATGACATTTCATTGTCAAAACAAAAACAAACAGAACCGCTAAACTGAACTTTACCCACTATACCATAGGAGTGACGTGTTTTGTCAAAATTACGGAGTGAACAACCGAGCCACTTACGCGCGAAAGTACCAGGGATACATAACTTGGAGGGAGCTACTTACGTGCAATGCTTCGAGTTTCTCACCGGCTCTGTGCTTCAGCTCGTCCATGTCAGCGTTCCACGAGATGCGGGAGGGTCAGCCTAAACCGTTCAACTGTTAAATACAATCTAAAACCTTAACCTTTGGACACAATTCGGCCTACATACTGCGATCCTAAAATAGAATGAAAGTCACCCGTGAACGCATATTTAAATCATTTTAAATACAAATACTGTACTATTGTTAAATTAAAACCGATTTTTACTCATGTTTATGTCGTGGAACTGCTGTAGTTACGTAAAAATGCCTTAATTACCTTATCCAAACATAACCTCGTCTTAATTTTGTTTGTCAATTTTTTGCGATGACAGCCAGCTGTCTGTCGACAGCCAGTGACAGCTGTTTATGACGGATTGCGTTCCAGTGCGTTGTCCTGCATGTAACGTTATTTGCAGCATATTCTTTTGATGATTATTATTATTATTTTTGCCAAGTATTCATATAATTCTTATAAATTATACACATACCATATGCCAATTTTTAAATTATTTTAATAACGGATCCCATATTATTTTCTAATATTTTGTTTTCTATTTACGAGATATAAATAAATAAGTACCTTAGGTTAGGTTTCGAGAAAAACCTCCGTGACACACGGACTGATTTATTATTTACTAATAAAAGATATAAATTACCTTAAGACTTCACCCATAGACCTAAATATTTTTATATGATTTTTGAGAGAGAATTTTAGTAAACATACAACCCATCATTTTTGTATACGATACGAAGTTCAATTATATAAAGGTAGGCGCGAGGTAGGTAAGTCCTCCTTGGCACAGTAGAAATATTTATATATTCTGTGTCCTTGGCATGGATGGAATAGATAGGTACAAATAATGAAAGAAAACTAATTGAAAAGTAATTATCACGTTTATAATATAAGTAGGTAGTAGGCTATATAGTTTAGTCTTCATGACCGTATATTTCGTTTTCTCCGCTGTCTAGGCTATCCGGATGTTCTGTATGTTCCGGATGGTCCGCATGTTCCAGATGTACGGGAATATCTTCTAAAACCTTTTCTATCCATACACGACTGTATGATACCTGAAAACAAAACGTGTCGTTTAGGTACGTCACACGTTTGGATTTTAGCAAAATTCGATTTAAGACTTGACGATTTGCCGATGACATTCATCGTTTGACCTCAGACATATGCTCAAATTGTAAAACATAGATGGCGCTATGACGTGAATATCAATGCAGCCTACATCGCACGTCTACAGAAAAATCACAGAGTAATTATTGTGGATCACAGAATTTGTAAGGGTAAAACCCTAATAAACGTACGAAACTTACAGTCTCTGGGCAACAATACCCTGTATATAATATGTTATTATGACATGAATCAGTGACTTATCATAATTTGACATATTGCACATGCGTAATGAGCCCTCCAAACGCCTTCATAATATAACTGAGCAACGTTTTGAAAACTGTATGAAATGTATTATTAATTTATTCGTAGGCATGTGTAAAAAGCCGTTATTTATTGAAATAAAGTGGTTTTAATACATTTTATATCACCTTGCACTCGGCAATTTTATAATATTTTACCTTAGATATAAAATTTCAATGAAATCATGCAACAGTTGAAATAGTTTTGATTTTCATTTTTATGAATTTCAGTCCTTTATGAATATTGTTTTTTTTTTGTGTAAAATAGGCATTAATGTAAAAATTTAAATCTCAGTGCACTCAGTCAAAGAATGAACTTTATGATTTCCTATTTGAATTTGCGTACAATACTTAGCTGAGGACACACGCGTTATTCTTAAATCGCATAAAACTCACATTTAGCCTATGTGAAAGCATTAATATGAAGTCAAAGTACAAATAGAATTTATCTCGATACCTACTCCCTTCCTTTTATTAGTTTAATAACGTACCTTAGCAAAAACTCCTGGCTTGGATTTAAACGCGCATTCTTCTGTTCCTGAGAACAACGCTATTCCGTACAATGTCCCTGCTCGGTTCAAGCCGCTGAAGTGCACCGCCGGGTCACCTGTGTCGCCCTGGTAACAAAGTTTAGGTGATGATATTTATTTGTCCTTATTACTTCTCATCACATACTGGAAACTACCTAGCGTTGTAAATTATCTCAAAGCTACTATAAAAACGGTGATTTTTTTGCCCAAAAAATAACATTATCCCCACCCAGCATTGGAATAACTTACATCACATAATCACACGACCATCTTCAGGCACATATTGTCGTGCTGCAGATGGGCGTGATGATCATTATAATGATTGGTCTTTGCTGTAGAAGAGCACCACGTAGAAGATGCTCGGAATCTATCCCCGACACATTTCTTAGCTCCTGGTATTATTACTAAAATAACAGAGAGTTAGCTAACAGCACAGAGCGCGACGCCCTTGATGGTGCTCTGCAAGCACATGTTGTCGTGCTGCAGATGGTAGTCGTTCCCGTAGATGAGGCGGCACTCGGCGCGCGGTGTCTCATGCACGATCATGCGCCGGAGCTCCTGGTTCACACCTTCCCGGATGTGGCCGCTTGTCTGCAAAATAACACAGCTACATTATGTAGGTTTGCTAAGGCAAATATAGTTAGCTGATCCAGTTAAAAGTTTTATAAATATTGGGACAATTTTTTTCAGATCGTTCGAATTACGTTATTAGGTCTGAATTTGCCCTATTGTTGTCTTGCTGTCTATCAAGATTGCCTTGATGTATATACATTGAAATCAAAATCCTTAAAATTTAAATTATTTTGGGAGCCTCTAAGATTCAAAGTAAAGATAGTAAGTACCTACATCATAACTCTAAGGGACTATTAAATGTTTATTAATTACCACAGATCCGTATCCAGTGACAATGACCTCCCCGAACGAGGGTATTTCACCATCAGCAAGCGCCATCGCCACCGGCTGCATCCGACTGTTTATTTCTATTGGAATATTTATCTGTGGACACCAGGAATACATAAATTACGAGGTACTTTGCTAAAAAAAATCACATGTAGGTATAGCTAAAGTTTGAATGAAGGCTTTCTCCGCTTTCTCACATTTTAGTTACTCAAACGAAACTAAAGTAATTAATTGGTCATCGAATATCAGTAGTAAAGTACTGATGCGCCACTTTCACCACTGTCAGCTACATAGTTCACACACCGATGGATAGATGGCGCCACAATAACCTTCATACAACTTACATCGCGCTGACAGAGTTTATTCGCATATATACCAGAATCCAGGTTGGAGCGCGGTCCCCAGGCATGATGACCCAGCCTGGCGGAAGATCTTCCTGGATCTTCCCTTTTCAATGGAGGAATCATCCAACTTGTTCCTCCATAGTACCATAGAAAACAATAAGCTTATACCAATGTTACCAGGCGCATATAAAATGGAAGGAGACTCCCAACATACCTTAACCATGGCGAGGTTATGTTCCGGATAGTACTGGTCCATCTTGTAGTTGGGGTGCCGCTGGATATCCACCACCGCCAGGAGCCTGCCACCGAAGTCACGAAACACGGAACCCATTCTCACAGACACTTCATCTTTGGTTACGCTAAAAAAATATCAGTCATATAATTTACCTTCGATATGCAATTTTAATGTCGTTGAAGCCAAAAAATACCAATTTACAATACCAATTGACTTTAGACAAAACAAATCTTAGGTGAATTGATTAGTGAATCTTCAATGAACTGTGGCTATCACAAATTACCTACAAAATAAACTTACTAATCGAAACATTGCGCTGCTGTGAGGATCCATTGTTTGCCGACTATTGCTCCGCCGCACCAATGTTTTCCGTGCAATCTAGCAAAACAAACGATACATTGTAAAAATGCAAAGAACTTGGTATAAACAAACCCATAATTACCTAGAAGATCGAACAGTTCAGATCGTGCCGAGAAACTGTTTCTTGATATTTAGTTCCAGCAATATCCTTATGTTTCTAACAGCCTGGTACCCAAACTCACCTGACAGAGACAGTGTACGGATAGTCCTCTAAGCAAACCAGCCCAGTTAGCGTGGTCAGTCTCTTTCTCCTCACATGAGTGAGGTCTTCCTCCATTTTGGGCGGGAACTCGCATTCCAAATCCGTTTTTACTGTTGTTGAAGCTGTTACGGAAAAATCATCCTTATTTATTACAGTCAGCGAGTCTTGAATGGCTCAGAAATATTTAATTTAGAATGTTTTACATTTATTTAAAAAAAACAAAGAGACAATTTATGTATTGTAATCGGGATCTTAGATAAAACCAAAATAGGTAGATATGATTCGAAACTTCGGATTCTCAAACATGGACCACATATTATGCGCAACAAGGAAAGCGAGGAACAAAACATCATATTGCTATCCCGTTCGCACTAGATTGACTACCTCTTCATTTCGTTTCATCTTCCTTTTTGCTTAATCTAAGATTTGGATATTCTTACCGCTTTCAGCATAGTGTATAAAATTACAATAATTAACAATAAATACAACTAGAAAATTGAGTAAAAGTCTTTTGGAATAGGACATGGTTGTTCTAGAAAGCACTCCTACATAGTATAACTAGCGTCTAGGCGTCGCTTCGCGGACAGGACTGTGTGCACGTACTGCTGTAGGTACTTTGTAGGAGCATTTCCTATGGGTTTCTAGTTTATAATTATAAATGTAAACAAGAGTGTTGTTGTTAAGTCACAAGGTATTGTTAGCGAGCACAATGGTGTTACTTTTATATAACACCACGTATTTTCTACGATTGACCTCAAAAGTAATATAATATTTATGTAAATGGTATCTACTTCTTATTCAGTCTCACTCACAACAACATATCACCGACGCTATCTCGAATAGGCCCGCAACGAAAACTGAAACTTAAAAGTACTTGCTTTTGGGCCCCTCAGCGTCATCATCATGTGCCAAAAGAGATAATCATAGTGCGACAAGATACACCCTGTCGTGTCCTACCTACATTATAAAATTATTTTTAGGGTTCTATGCTCAGAGAGGTAATCGGACGCGTATCCGTCTGTCTACTGCAGGGTTGTATCTTTTTAAGCGTATTAAATAATAATAATAATGCCTCATGACAACAATTAAAATTACAATAAATTTTAATCTAAGGGGACCTACAAGCAACCAGGGTACAACGTATTTATATTACTTTATGTCTTCTTCTCAACTTTTCTAACATACTTTACCCCGTTGATTTGAAACCCGTCTGTTTCAAATCAATCTGTCAATAAACCACGTTACGTACATTCTTCATTGATCTCTTCTTTTTACCAATATCCAGCGGCAGTAGCGCAGCTGTACCTACTTGTTTAGTTTATTGTTTACAATGATTCAACGTTGATGATAAGAAACAAACGCGATTCATGTTTGTGTTGCCTTCTTTTATCTATTTGTTACAAACTCAACACCTTATCTATTCAATTGTTCTACCATTCTTTAATTCAATGGACTATTAAATATTTTTTTCTTCCTAGCTTTTTAACTATCCGCCCAAGTGTATTTAGCATCTGCTTCATTGAAACGAGAGGCCAGTCACTTCGGTAGCATCTCTTAGAACTCATAAGCTCCTAGTACTTTAAGAATATTTTTTTTTATATATTTATAATGGAAAGTTAATGAGTGATGTTGATAATAAATAGTATCGATATATCGATAATAGTTATCAATATGTTTTTGTTAACTTTAGTGTTTTGCGTGTTGAGGTGTCATGGACAAGACTACAGTTTGGAGAGGGACGAGTACGCCAGTGATGAGAGTTCGGAGCAGCTGAATTTGGTTTTCAATGCGTCCTCGAAGGAGACACCGGAGAGGCTGAACTACGCCGACAGCGCTGAAACCGCCAGTAGGTACCATTTTGTTTCGTCCATTCGTTATGTGTATTACGAACCGGTGGTAGAGTCATTTGTACGAGTAGGTACATTTACCTAGTATTGTGATAGCGTTATCAAAGTGTTTCATATCTCACCGTGGCCAGAAGGTGCTAAGCCCACTAAGCCTAGAAGGGATCTGGCTCTCAAGTGCAGCTGTCGGAAAACATCGATGCAGCTGACAGATTTTCAACATTAGGGTAGCCGTAGCCAGCCAGGCAGGCGGGTTTCTTCACGATGTTTTCGGGGTTCGAACTCGCGACCGTTGTCATGGCATTTGAAGTTACTACCACTGAGCTAACATCGCCTTATTATTAATCAATATATAATATTTTTTAACAGCTGTTAGTCCTACTCCTACACAATTCGATTGTGCTAAAGGAATTAAAAATACAGAAAAGACCCAGTATCCGTTTTCGGTATCGATACAAAGGAAGTCCGCGCACTACGCGACCGGCGCTATCATAGACAAGAAGTGGATATTAACCGCCGCCGGACCATTTTATAAGTGAGTGTACTTTCTACCTTCTAGTTTTTATTTCTGAGACACACCACAGAGCATCACTTTCACACAAATTATATAGTAGGGTTAATAGGATAGTAGTATTGATAGTACAGTGTGATAAGTAGATAACCAGTACCGGCGTTAGGGTAGGGCGCGGTAGGGTGATCGCCCAGGGCGCCAGATGTAAAGGGGCGCCAGGCCCACCTTTATTAATAAATAAATTCTCAAGTCTAAAGATAAAATGGCTATAATGGCTTAAAATCCCTTTTGTTGACGGGAGAAGGGGGGGGGGGGGGGTTATCACATCTGTACCGGCACTGTAGATAACAGTATTAGTAGATGGATTATGGTAAGATCTGGTAGGAGAGTAGTATTAATAGGATAGTAGAATAAGTAGATAGGATATAATTGACTGAGGCGTGACCTTGCGGAAATCCATTGTAAGATTAGATGGAAGACAAATATTTAGTAACTAATTCCGCTGGATATATCCTTCTCTGTCAAGTCCAGAACAAGGGAACTCAACAGGAAATCGACACGTATTTCGCTTCTTCACGAAGCATCATCAGGACGTAGTAGACCCACTGTCGACTACTCGACGAACGCGAACAAACACACGAACACAGAACCCGTATGAACGCGCACAAGCACGTAGATAGGATATAGTATTATTGTACGTAGTATATTAATTATTGTATGGTATTAGTTTAAAACAGCTTCGTTCACCTTCCAGCGTGCGAGAATCAATAAAGCTATTCAGGGTGCTGGTCGGGACGGTGTACTGCAAGAGGAGTGGACAGGTGGTCCCCATCCGTGGCGTGCAAGTGCACCCCGCGTACAGGTACCGCAAGCCCAGCTTCGACCTGGCGCTGCTGGAGCTGGCCACGCCCCTCCAGTACTCTGACGTCATCAGGGCAATACCCTTGTCCACTGTCACGGCGGAGGTCGTCAGCGCCAAGTTCATGACTACTTATTGGCCGAGAGTGATTGTGAGTTTGTTTATATAGGTACTTTTACTTTGTACAGAATGGAATGTTCTTGATGCTTCCAGCGTTCCACTATTTCCCCACAATCCTACTTCCTAATAATCCTACCCTACTAATGCTATCCTACAAATCATATCCAGGTCCCAATTTAAGGCTAGGTTAAAAAGGTGGCTAGTTGAGCAGGCATTTTATAAATTATGATTTCTTTTGTTATTAATCAGTAAATATACTTCCATTCTTCTCGCAAATAACATCTTGATAACATACGACCTATAACTGAGCTGTAATTTGCAAAAAACGTGATAAAATTTGAATTTCGCGCTCCAACCGAACGTTCCCCCTTAATGGTACGTGTATGTGTGTAGATGAAAGGCCAGGTGTTGCCGGAGTCGGCGCAGGAGCGGGTGGAGGCTCACAGCATGCGGGTGTCGACGCAGGCGCTGCTGCCGCGCGGCGCGTGCCTCCCCGCGCTGCGGGCGCTGCGGGAGGACCTGCACGACTCCAGCCTCTGTCTCGTGCCCATCCTCAAGTACCACACGCCCTGCACGGTACGTCTACGTCACCATTACATTACGTGAAAAGATCGCGAATATGCCTATGACGTTGTAAATAAATAAATATCCTGGGACATTGTTCACACACGGTTATCTGATCCCAAACTAAGCAGAGCTTGTACTATGGACAACCAGACAACTGATATACTACGTCCGCGTATAATACCTACATAAACTACTTTTTTAATAACATACTTATTATAGATAATTACACCCAGGCTCAGGACAAACAGACATGTTAACAAATCTTGTTCTGGATGGGAATCGAACCCACGATCGGCGATTGATGGCCTGTCAAAGGTATACGATTGTTTGAATAGTTGTCATTATACTGATAATGTTATGTACCGTTAGCCGGACGTGGGTGGTCCGGTGGTGGCGGAGGACGGGCTGTGGGGCATCACGTCGGGCTGGGCGCCCCCCGCGGCCGCGTGCCCCGCCGACCCCCTCGCCGCGCCCACGCTCCTCACCAGGGTCTCGCCGCCACAACTCAGAGCGTGGATCTACTCGATTATGCACGCCTAGTACCTGCTCTCTAAAACGATCATTCTTTGGTGCATCCACACTTGAGATACCAGTGTGAGAGAGGTACCATAGTGTTCCATTTACCCCCGACGAAAAAGTGTACCTGTGTGTCTGTCTGTGGCATCATAGCTCCTGAACGGATGAACCGATTTTCAATCTGTTTTTTTTCATTTGAAATCGAGTGTTCTTAGCAATTTTTCAAGAAAATCGGCTCAGCCGTTTGAAGATAAATACCGCTTTTCTAGATTTATATCCGAGCTCACTGTTTTCTAGTGGATTCGGGGGTTTGTTGAAAATCTTAATTACCCTACAAATATCGCAAGCAAATAACTAGGTATGTTATGTTGTGTTCCTGCGCGCGAGCACAATCACCAGAGAAGGATAATAATGGAGTCGTTGAAGTCTTTTACTCGCTCAATTGCATAATGCTGGATTGTACATAATTGTTTTATAGGTACATTAACTTATTTTTTTTAAATAGAAATAAAATAGTAAAAATATTGATGTTTTTAGATTCTATTTATTTCTTAATGTATGTACCTACTTCCAATATGTTTTTTTTAATAACAATACTAATGATACCACAAAAAGTACCAAAGACAGATTGATAATTTTATGAACGAATGAATGTAAGTAACGTATATTGTATTAACTCTGATAATCAAGCTATAATAAAACCGGTATCTACCGGTGGCAGAGTCAACTGCGGGTATGTTGTAGGTACCTATCTTATCAGGTCTTAGACTGAAGAAATTTCTTAGTTCTAAGTCGTATGTCGGTGTCAATGCTCCCTCAGTCCTTGTTTGTTAGTAATAATTGGTAATAATACAATTAAAAAATGGCGGCAGTTGTTTTTTGCAGCCGACATGAGTGACCTTCTCGCTATATCAGCGTACCATACCACCCCTAAAATGCCCGGATGGTAGGTAAAGGTGGTAAATGATACTAATTATCATCAGCCGCCCAAAAATATTATACTAAATAAGCATCCAACTTATTCATTTAAATATTTAAAAAAAAATTATGGGTAGTTACTTTTTTTAACAGTGCAGTGGCCACACTTATGTACAATGGCTGGCTGCTATCACAGGTAAATAATAATAAATAATAACATTTATTTAAAATAAATAAAACAAAACTTTTATACTAGGCGCACATATTAAACGAGAGATTATCTTTAGCGAACATGACGCTGCTCAGCTACGGCCTGCATGCAAGCCGGTTGGATGGCTCTCGCCGATGACGAATGTGTTACAATCCGATAGATCACCCATTGGGAAACTGTTATCTCATAACGACATATCGTGAGTAGCCAGTGCCTTGAGTCTGTCTGTCTGCTGTGTTCGGCGTATCTCTGTTGCGTACATCGCCGCCACCCATGGATGGAAAGTGGGCGTTATCATCATAGTGCCAAATGGTGAGTCCCATCGTGTTATGAGTCCCTGGTACTTGGCTACGGAAACTTTATCAAACATTTAAAGCGAGTCACGTCATCGCACTACGCACATGTGAATTCAAGAAGTGGAAACTATCGTAATTAACGCATATATATTTATTTAGTTCATAAGTAAGTACCTCTGGCGGCGGGTCAATGTACTTACGTGAGGGAAACCACCCAGGAGGACGTCGGAGGATAGCTGTACGCAGAACTTGAGGATATTCCTTATGTACGCCATGGGCTCTTACTTGGGGTACACCATGCTGCTGTGGATTTCCCTGGCTCACTTGCACCACACCTGCACCATGAAGTACGAGGAGTTCTACTTTAAGGAACTAACCGATATAATAATATTTGCAAAAAAAAGCACGGCCGTATACCATTCTTTTTCTCGAAGCCATACGGGCCATTTTCGACCCCCCTGTAACTTCGTTGTGGAAAAAACTAGAAGCCTAAATTTTCAGCGACCAAGAGGCTGGATATATTTCCAAATTACATTAAATTTGAACCAGTAGTTTAAGAATTATTGCAAGTCAAACTTCCTTAATTTTGTCACTGACTCACCGATCATCAAAATTCTAGGGTACTTCCTAAAGTCTTTGAAAGTTGAAGTATGTAAGTTGTTAGCTCGCACTAATAAAATGATTAATTAAAATATGAAAATCAATCAGTGGTGCTGGACTAGTGCCTTCGCCATCATGACGTACGCTTACTAGTTGCAGACGTTCACCATCCCTGTGGTGGTGATGCTGCTCGCCTCCTTCATATCGATGACATGTGTCGATAATTGCGGGAGGAAGTTAAGGTGCAAGATTCACTCTTTACTACAACTTGTGATAGCTAAGCAATCAGCATAGCAAACTGTTTATGTTAACAACAAACGTTTCTTCAGTGACTTACAAAACTGTCAATTTTGATTATTTTTTATTGATAACAACGGCAGCATCCGAAGATTGCCTAGCGTCGACGCTCCTGGCGCAGTACCAGGATAGCAGCGCACCGTGGAGGCTTGGCTACCCATCGCCGTAGCCGTCTGCTCTGTATGCGCCAACTCGACGGCGCGGCGGGGGTCTCTCTTATACCGTATTATAGTTATGTCTGCAATGTTCAACGTCCAGCCTCTGCTTCCAGTTAGATAATTGCTCCTGTGATGTTTTGTTTGCCTGGTACTTACCTTTTATGCCAGTGATGTCACAGCTCTCATAAAAAAAAACAGGCAATTTCGTTGCAAAGCTTACGTATAAAAAAAAACTATACAATACGTCTGTATTGCCTTGCTCGGTTATCGACAATCTGGGGTATAGGAACGTGTAATAGAATAGTGCAGAGTCATCGTAAATCACTTTATTATTGAACTGAAATCTGTGGTTTTATAGTAAATACTCATTTTCGATATAAAGTGGTAAAATATCAATAATATTTATTCAGAGCACAGAGCCGATTGAGTATTAATTATCTCTTAATTATTATTCCATTATGATTTAGTTACAGATTCGAGCTAAAGTGTTAGGCTCTCGTGTGGTGACTACATCGTGGTTCATCGCGTTCGCAGGTGGCAGCATTCGAACATTTCTAACCAGTTTTAGCGGGGCGGTCGCGCTGCAGTTGACGTTCTACGGCTCCTCGCAGTCTTTGTAACCCTGGTACTTTTGCCCGAGACGAAAGCGAAAAGTACCGAACGGATTGAATTGAACTGGAACTAAATAAAAGTAATAATGAACAAAAAACAGTATTGCTTTTTTGTGCACTAAGGAGCGAGCTAGCTAGGTAGGTATACTAACCTGGCTCTAGTCACTCAAAGTAAATATATCTACCTCCTAATTTATAAAGTCCTGGCTACTGAAGTCTTAAAATCTAGACCTAGGCTAGACTTGGGAGCACTAATGTCTAGGTAGACCTATACATTCAATATAGATATAAAGGTAATGTATACGCGTACCAGACACTCACACATTCATGCAGTAAGTCACTATCATAACATCTCAGGAAGTATAAATCCCATAGAATTGAAAATTAGCAGGTAAGATCCTTAAAGGGTATAAATATTATTTCAAAATTTAACCCCTAAAGGGGGAAATACAGATAGTATGTTTTTTTGTGGAGGGTTTGGAATAAGAAACTAGGGTTGTGAGCGGTTAATAAAATTTACTAATCATATTAGTATTTTTTCAAAATTAACCATATTTGTGTGGAATGGGTAGGTTTCTATAAAAAAAAATATGACACTGGCTGATTGTCTAATACTGTTACCTATATATTATTTATTCTTTGCCTATATGAACAAGATTACCATAAAATAATGTTGATGAAAGCCAAAGAGGTAGTTTGGATCACGGAGATTATGCTTTATCCCGGGAACGTGGGTAGTAGTATTTCGGAGACGGTACAACTCGTAAATGAAGTATGTAATCGGTTCCTTATCCGTAATTGAGTGGATATGAGTAACATAATGTGATAGTATCCTAAGTAGACAGTAGTTCTTGATTGAGTCACTAGACTTTTTAAGTGTACTTATCGCATTCTCACGAAATATCATAGAGATAGCAAGTAGAGTATTTTTCAAATATACAAAGTACCAGGCGAACAGGAAATATGAGGTGTTTCATAATGTACAAAATCATCATAGGTTTGTAGAAGTGTTCTTCACTGCACTCGTTCGTTACGTCGCGTGTCGGTACATTATCTACCTAGATACTTAGGCTGAGATCTATAGAGCGTACTTTACTCAGACTTTACCGTACAAAGTCGGTATTTAAAATGCAATCTTCGAATCTAGTGCAACTAATACAAACATACCAAAGACTTGGCTACAAATTAAAACACACAAATATTTACTTTACTACGTAGGTTTATACCCTATGTAAAGTCTGAGCAAAGTCTAAGCACGCTCTATAGATGATCCTTAGAAGTGACATCTCCCTATTGGACCCTACTAAATCGGGGTAAGTGACATCATAACGAAAACTAAAACCATGGATTCTGTATCTACGTTATTTTGTATAGCTATTACCCTGGTACATTTGCCCGAGACGAAAACGAAAACTACCAACAGACTAACTGGAACTTAAAGCAATGAACAAAAAACAGTACTGCTTTTTTGTGCATTATGGAGCTATATAGGTATACTAAACTGGCTATAGTGCTATAGTCAAAGTAAATATACCTCCTAATTTATAAAGTCCTGGCTACTAAAGTCTTAAAATCTAGACCTAGGCTAGACTTGGAGCACTAATGTCTAGGTAGACCTATACATATAATATAGATAGATATTTAGATGATGATTCTGTTTGTAGATACCGGCGCGGCGCGGCGGTCTACCGCATTACTTCGGTGGTAATGCAACTCGGGTTCATTTTGACGTTTGAAACCCAGTAGCGAAATTCTTCGTACCACGGAGCTTACTGAGTGAAATGATTTATCAGAGAATGCACTTGAAGATTCATCAAGGAAAAGACTTTCGGCAAAAGTTCTCTAAGGTCGATGTTCACCGACTAGAAAAGGGTCCGATAAATTATAATCGGGCGTTTACCACGAATTTTTGTAGAAAAAAGTCATTGTAAACGTCCGATTATAATTTATCGGACTGGTTTCTTGTCGGTGAACATCGACCTAAGTGATTTTATACAGAATCATCATGAAAATATGGCGTAAGGTGCTAACTGACGGACTAAACAGAATGAATTATTTTTACTCAGTCATCATCTCTATTGATAGCAGGGTTGAAATGACGTAGTATGAGTACAGCTTATATAATATTGTGCTATAATTCAAAATCAAATTAATCTCGAAGCACACATGACCCTGAATCTTCGTTCTCACATGTCTCCGGCATGCAATTATTTGCACAAGTTTTATCGCAGATCAAATTATACTTAAATATTATCTAGTCTTGACATTTCATCAAGATTATACATGTGAGTACGATTTAAATATAAAGATTGAATAATTTAAATTAACGTTTAGTTGTTAGTACATGCCGAAGTGAAAGTCTCAGTTATTATTAGTGGGTGATTACTGACAGCTGTGACGATGAACAAGATTCTAGTTCAAGTGTTAGTGACGTTGATATGTAAGTCTATCCAGGGTCCTGAATGTGCACATTTTTTTTTCTATGTTAGAAGGACAAGCTAGCATCCGGACCGACCTGATGATGGATGATACACTACAATCGGACGGTTTTTTAAATTACAAAGTTGGTAAACAAGCATTATGTGGCAAGCGGTTGCCGTAGTCTATATGTATACGCTTGCAATACCTACTTGTTGCATCACAAAGCTACTAGTTTCTTGCTAGAGGCTTCTTGTTTTTTTACATCGGCCAAACTGGTGGTAGAGGCAATTGTAATCCGACATTCATAAGTGTAAACTGAATGAGTTTGAGTTCTGAGTGCAGCATCATTACTCATTTATTCAGTGTAGGCCCTGGTAATTAAGGCACTTATGAACGTCGATAGTTACAATAGGGCAGTTGACTGACACATCAAATCAGCTACTTTTTAATAAATGTCAAAACGATATTTTTTAAGGAATTTTGTATGAAATATTACATTATGACGTCATAGTTTCACAGCATCAAATCATCTACTCTTAGTGGTTCCACTGGTAATTAAAAATCATAAAAAGCATTAAATGTACAACATTTTTGATATTTCCACGTGTTTTTAGATGTTTTATGCATTGGTTAGTGTTTGGTCATTTATTTTTGACAGTGTCAACTACCCTATTATTACAATAGACTCTACCACCGGTTCCACATACACTTGAACTGAGAAGACTCCGGCAAGAAACTCAGCAAGGCTTCATTTTTTTGTGGATCTTTCTTTTTTAAATTTATGTAATTACAGTTCCTGTTTCAAATATGTGTTAAAGGAAAAGTATCTAATCCGTCATTGTATACATTTCCTAGGAAATCCATAAATTTCCTAAATATCTATCGGAGTACTACATTCGGGATATTTGTAAGGATAGCGGTATTTGGGGGGTTGTAAGTGAAATTTATTTTTGTGCGAATACTTTCAAATTTATGCAAAATAAAAAAAATAACCCCAACCTATTTTTTTCTTGCTGCGTTTTTGCCTTGCTGAGTTTCTTGCCGGAGTCTTCTCAGTTTAAGTGTATGTGGAACCGGTGGTAGAGTCTATTGTAATAATTGTAACTATCGACGTCCATAAGGGCCTTATCAGGGCCTAAACTGAATAAATGAGTTTGATTCTTTCGCCCCCCTCGACAAAATCTGTTATACTTTCTTATTACCCTAACTATTTGTTTTAGTGACGATACCATCGTTGCTATCATCGTTCGCGGTGGTGTGGCCCTCGTACTCGCTGCCATTGCTGGAGAGTGAAGCGTCCCCCCTCGGGTACCCCATCACCAAGCGCGACGCGGGCCTGGTGGGCTCCATCGCGATGCTCGGCTCGCTCTTGGCCACCATCACCGGCGGGTACATCTCTGATGCCATCGGGAGGAAGAAGACCGAGCAGCTGTCTGGCCTGTTTATTATTGTGAGTACCTAACTATACTTGCAACACTTTAAACCTAAGGTGAATCGGCAAGAATTTTATTACGTTTTTTTACAAATTATACGTATTATATATATCTAGGTATATCTATTGATTATGGTATATATACTTACTTTTTAATAGTAGTTTATGATACTGTTGCATAATAGGGGTTATTAAACACGAGTGTGAGTTTAAGTACCGAGCCGTAGGCGAGGTTCTTAATAGTATCACACGAGTTTTTAATACCTAATTATGTGCAGTATCATACAGTACTTTATCTAAACTCATCTAATAATGTAATTTAAAGGTAAAAAATCGATAATATTTTGTCATAGGTTTTCATGACTCACGGGTATCGATTATTCGTCATTTCCATTGCCGCCTCCACAATTTCAGATCCAAGTTTATTTCACCTTAGTATCACTGCTATTTTACTGTCATTTTTGGCCAAAATAAAATATGTATGCAAAAAAATCAATAAAATAAACAAACATTAATCATCATGGCGCCCAAATCCGTGTTGGGAAAAACTCCCTATCGCATACGCGACCACAGAGTAAATTTGCATCTAAAATTGAACTGATACTGATTGATTCCTAATTGTTTACAAAGAGAATATAATACTACGTTTAATTGTTTAGTCATGTCTGGCCACTTATAATGTTTTTTTCTTTATTATTTCGTTTGACAATTTGACTGACAGTAATTGAAGTATTAAAACCAAAAAAACATTATAAGTGGCCAGACATGTCCAAATACTTGTACTTTAATGAAAAAAAGTTATTTTATAGCATTATCTTGGGAAGAAAACTGTGCTATAATATAACTTTTTAATTTCATTATACACGGGTGTGTATAAAGTGGGTCATTAAAGTACTGTTTTTGATTTCATAATAAGAACATTACGATATGAGAGTAGATAAACTATTTAAATCCATACATTGGTTCCTTTTCAATAAATAACGGACAGGAACCAATGTATAGGTACAGATCTATAATATTTTCAATGCAAAATGAATACATAGATAAATCTAGAACTATATCTCTGCCAATAAAATTTTGACAAACACACGACATATAACTGAGCTGCAATTAGCAGATTCGAGGGTAGAGATATCTCGTTGGTTTTTGAAATTGAAAATTGTCATGCCCAAAAATATATTTGGAGGCAAACTTTAGTCTACAGAGGACCAACATATCTTAGGTATTTGTGCTGGAGATTTAGACCATGCCAGGAGGGCTAGCATGTACTTTACTCAAAGAATTGGTATTCAGCATCTAAAGTTACAAGGTACATAAGTTATGTATGTTTTGGTTCACAGTTAGGCTGGGCAGTAATAGTGACAGCTAAAACGACGATGCAACTTTTAGCCGGCAGATTGATCACCGGCGTCGGGTTCGGCATTCACCTGGTGGTCGGCCTGGTATACATCAGCGAGATCTCCGAGCCCTCCATCACGGGCACGCTCTCCTCGATCTTCACCTTTGTGTTCAGTAGCGGCGCGCTGCTCTCTTACGCCGAAGGCTGGTTCTTCTCCTATGAGCTCATATGCTATAGCAACTTGCTACTCTCTGTGCTCTTTGTCGCCCTGGTATGTCTCATTCAGGACTCACCGACGTTTTTACTTGGGAAAGGGATGGAAAAGGTACGTAGGTAATGCGCGCATTTTTTTTAATTCTAAAACCTTTACAGGCACTAGGGATGAGACGAAATACGACTAAGAATAGTTTTTTTTTTAATTTGAAACGTTCATTAGTAACGTCTTTTTCCGTCAATTTAGTACGGAACAGAGTCATTTTGATTACGCGAATCGAATAAGCATAAAATTACTTATTATTTACATTCTAGTGTCAACAATTTCCTTTGCGGTAAAACTGTGGACTCTATATATATTAAGTAAATAACAAATTCAAGCGAATCAGCTCCTACAAACAATTTTTTATCCCCAGAAGATGGTTCAAAGCACTTTATGATCACGGTGTCGCAACTAGATTAGATATAGACTGTATATTTATTTAATAATTATTTTTGTAAGCTACCACAGAATACTTAAACAGTACAAGTAGCTACTGAGATAAGTCTATCATAACAATATTATTTATTTTATTTATCACTAGCTTCCGCCTCGCGGTTTCAACCGCGTTCCCGAAACCGTGTGCCAAGTTTCATCGGAATCCGTTCAGTAGTTTTTACGTGAAAGAGTAACAAACATCCAAACATTCATGCATCCTCAATAATTCAACTTTATGCCTCCTTTTATTTTTAAAGTCTAAAGTTATTGTCGTATTTTAGGAAGCCTTGAAGTCCCTCATGTTCTACCGCGGTGCTAGAAGTGCCACCCAAGAAGTGCTTGATGAGTTTGCGTATATTCGCAAGCAACGGAATTCCGTCAATAATGGTGGTATGCAGATATTCTATTATTATAAAATTATTCAATAGTCCGTCATCATGATTAGGCAATATTATAATCCCTCCCTGTCAACGCGTAAAAACTTTCCCAAAAGTTCGTTGATCGATCAATTAATTAGATGTAATTCATCTCTTTCTTTTTGAGTGCACAGGAGAGAGACAAACATATTGAATTGCGCTCGTACACGAACAGTGGGCGTAGCCTCGTGGTGCTAAGTGACTAGTACCTAACCGTCTCTAGTTCATGATCGCCTGGTACTTTTGATCACGAATGAGTCAATGTCAGGGAAATGACACCGATTAAATTTAAATTAATCGTTTGTACTTTTTTGTTGTGGAACTGAATTTTAATTCTTGTTAAATTAATGATGTTTTTATTATGTTGTAGCTCCAAATATGGAAAAGTCAGTTATCGAAGTCGAGAACCAAAAACTGAACGAAGATGACAATAATGTTGGCAAGAATTTGGATATCGGTCCGTGGGAGCTATTGCGTAAGTTTTCAAGGCCAACTCGCTTTCAATAATATTTACCTTTTGCCAATTAAAGACTAAACTTTCAGAATACGAGATTTCCAAAATAAATACAGTTTTTTTTTTTTTTACTATGTATTTGACCACAATCTCACCGTCGTGGTCAGTGATGATGTGGCCGATGGTGGTGAGCACACAAAGCCTAGAAAGGAACTGGCTCTCAAGTGCAGCTGTCGGAACACACCGAAAGGTGCTTGGCGACAGATTTTCAACTTGAGGGTGGTAGCCAGCCAGGCGGGTACTACAAAGTACTCTACCACCGTGCTATGGTTTCCTCACGATGTTTTCCTTCACCGAAAGCTCAAGCTCATTGTAGGATTCGAACCCGGGACCTTCGTCTCGGCATCTGACGTCACTACCACTGAGCTATCATCGCCTTAAAAATAGTCAAATTGCTGCAATCTAGTAACGACTAATTTTGACATAATATGTAAGTACGGAAGAAAGGTGAAATATCTTAGTGGGACTGCAACATGAGCACGTATTTCCAGGGAGTTGCAAAACGTCGCGGCGTACAGTAATAATCCTGGCGGTGAACCTAAACCTGACGGTGTTGATGGGCATGACGGGCGTGCAGGCGTACGCGGGCTCGCTGTTCCGGGCGGCGCTGCCCGCGCTGTCGCCGCACCTGTGCTCCGTGGTGCTGGCGCTGGTGCTCGTCACCGCCGGCGGACTCACCATGCTCATCACTGACCTCTTTGATAGGAGGGTACGCTACACCTACATACATTACACCCTTCTAACTTTTATTATTGTCGACATTAGCTCCACCGGGCTATCGCGAACTTTTGGACCACAAAAAGCGATAGCCCGGTGGAGCTAAACAAAAGACGATTACTAAATCGTAACGGATTTCATCCAATGACGCGCTAAGACGAAGACCATTATTTAGGCATATTACCACCAAAGATGCTACCACTGTAGAGCCCTTAGTACCATTCTGGACTGGTGAGAAAATTGAGAAATCGCTCGTTTGAGAGTTTATGCCCCGGAGGCAAGACCTTGACAGATTTTCCTTGATACTATGTAAAAGGCACTAATAGGTAATAATGTGCTGTCTTTTATAACCGGAAGATGCAGATATAAATCAAGCATACAATTACTCATGAATACAAACAGCTTTTACTATGAGACCAAAAGTAGTAAGTAATATTGATATATCCAGATGCTGATGCTGACCTCGTGCGTGGTCAGCACCATTTGCCTGGCGCTGCTGGGGTCGCTGGTGCGCTGGGCGTGGGCCCCGCAGTGGGCGCTGCCGCTCGTCATGGTGCTCTACTGCGTCGGCTACCAGATCGGCATCAACAACATACCATACGTACAGATTGGAGAGTCACTATCCCCACAGGTAACTAATTCATATCTACTATTCAAAGTCTCCGACTGATCACTGACTGACACGCCAACATATAACCTAAATCACTGGTTATAGGGTATAGAGTATAACCAGTGGTACTTACAACTTCTATTTACTGTTATGTTGTTCCTATACATAGTATTTTGATGCCATGCGATGTCTTTTGTTTCAGATGAAATGTTTGGGAGCAGGAATCGTCTACTGCATCATGTTTATTGCTACCTTCATTGTGCTGCTTCTGTTCGGGCCGACCGTTGCGCTCGTAGGACTCGACGGTACCTTCTTCATATTTGCCGGCAACGGCGTTATCGTTACCACCGTGCTGTTCTTCATGATGAGGGAAACGAGAAACGTGCCATTCGATGTAATACAAGAAATGTACGCCCAAGGATATTTATACCGCAACAAAACTCGTAAATACTTATCTCAAGGAGATAATAATATGTAACGTTTTGATACTCGAATTCTGCTGTTTCGCCTCTATAAATTTTAAGGGTTTTTTATTCTTTTATTTTTGTAAATAAATAAATCTTTAAGTTAGACGTATTTTTATTAAAATTATCATGAATCAAGGCTCAAAAATCTTTATTTCATCAGATGCTGACTGAAATGAAACGCCATCTGTCACTGTCACTGCCAAATGCCAATGTCAAATCGAAAAATATTATTGATCGAATCGAATCGGTTTGGTCGGCGCGCATATTGTACTGTATCAAATAAAATAATAATATTTCTAGAAATATGAGTTAAATCCATCGTGAGTGAGTTAAAACATCTTTGGATATAACTGTATACCGTAAAACCAACAACATTATATTAGATTTCAAAGATGGGTCTGCTATCCGACCCGGAATATGGTTCGGTGAAGTGGGTGAAGATTCTAAAGAAGATTCACCGTCCGTTATGCTTTCTGTGCTATGCTGGTGCCCTGGTGTGGTTCATCATGCTGGGCAACCGGGATTTTAACAACGAAACTTACTTCTCGGAGAACGCCTTGCTCCCCGGCTTGGTGACCAACGAGTTTAATGGAGAGCAAGCTGCTAAGCAGTTTTTAAATGAATTCCAGCAGGAATTGGAGGTAATTATGTTGTTAATCTTATCTGTATCATGTATGTTCCGCTGTTTCATGTTTCCAGCTGTCTCCACAGTTTCATATTTAATATTCTTAAATTATAATATGGATAAAGGTTATGTTTTGTTTCACACCTCTACAGTTTTCTCTTGTATTTGCATGTATATTATACAGTAGAAAATATTTTTGAAGAACTGACAAACTGAAGTGGCAGTGAGTGGGGCACATCACTCATAGAACCGAAGACCGCTGAGGGTCCATCTCACTGAGTAAAAACAATATGAGACGGGTGCCAATTTTATCGTTCAAAACAAATCTTAATCTCATCAAATCTTTTACTTAGAAAATATTTAGAAGCTGTCAAGTTAAATAAGCTGGTTGAAACAAGCTATTGGATTAATTTGACGGGGCACAATTTATTGTATCCACCTTACTAATATTAGAAACGTGAAAGTTTGTGAGTATGGATTTATTGATGAATGTTTCTTATGTGTCTTTCATATAAAAACTACTGAACGAATTTGGATGAACCTTGACACATACGTCATGCCCTGGAATAACATAATAATATCTTATATACTTTTTATAATACTTTTTATCCCGGGAAAACATATGATACCTCGGGAATGCAGGTGAAACTGTGGGGCGGAAGCTAGTATCTTTTGTGTTTTGTTAAAAACACATACACATTGATTAAATTTGTTTAGTTTGGAAACATCAATCTGTATCATTGTCATAGGTTTTATTATAATAAAAATTTAATACCAAAGAATAAATTATGCATGTGCAAATTTTATACATACTACATGTTCAAATAAATGGAAGCATTTAATGTAATATACACTGCAGGACAAGTATTATGAGCGAGATGATATGCCGGTGGCGTGGCTGGTGGGCAAGATGTCACAGCTGCACCTGGAGACCTACGTGCACAACTTCACTCTCAACTATCCACTGGGACGGGGCCAGGTCAGCTTGTTCTTTAACAACTCTACAAGGGCAGTCATAAGTGTCATATTATACTGTGTAGGGGTGAAACTATTTCAATTCTTAATTCAATATGGTCATCGCTTCACCATCTGCGATGGTGGAGATGGTGCATTATAGACGTGGGAGTAATTAACGAAAGAGCAATGGTGAGGGCTACGTTCAGAGTTTCCCTGCAAGATTGATGAGATTCACAGGCGAACCAAAGTAACCGACATAGCCCAAAGAATTGCCAAACTGAAGTAGCGGCGCAGGTTAGTTCTCGAGTGGCGAGTACCAACCGAAAGTCGCAGCTTGGGCAGGCAGCGTGGCCCTCAAGGTGGACCGACCTTGCGTTCTTGCGTGGGTCGCGGTCATCGTGGAGATCCTCGGGGGAGGCGTTTGTCCAGCCGTGAAGTTTGGTCTGCTCGGAGTGATATGATGAGTGTGTGCAGGTGTACCGCGGCACCAACGTGTACGGCATCGTGCGCGGGGCGCGCGCGGGCTCGCTGGAGGCGCTGGTCGTGTCGGCGCCCTACCGCGCGCCCGCCGCCCACCACAAGGGCACCGCCGCCTCCGTCGCCCTCATGCTGGCCTTCGCGCAATTCGCCAGCCGTATGTAGCCAACCTACCAGTGGCGAAGGGTCCGATTCCCATCGGCTTACCTTTTAGAAATCCCAGTCCCACAGATTCATAATTTCAAAGCCACTTTTATATAAAATACACTGTAATAAAGTGTAAAATTATCGGTGTTTTTTGAACGGCTTACCCTCGCCATAATTTAATTTTCACCCCTCGCCACTGCCGCCTACACTACACAATACTACACATACATACATACCGGGTGTGAGGGACAGCCTTCCGAAAACTGATACCATGGATTCAAATCATGATTCTGGAGCCCCCAGACTTTGAATTTTTCGTCGATCTTTTCATGAATTATAAGATTTTTTTTCACAATTTTTTGCTTGATTATATTATAAAATCATTGTACAAGTCAAACTAAACCTGATTTAAAAATAAATAAACAGTAATTACGAATTTAGACAGAAAACAGCAATGTACATCAAAATTCAAATCAAATCTTCAAAGCGCTCAAAAATTACGATATCTGACATAATTGATTTCTATAGTAAAGTTTTCGGTCGGCTGTCCCTTACACCCGGTATACACATCAAACCGTCAATATGACGTCATCGCGGCTATTCCTTCAATGTTTTGACTGCGTTGTACCTACTTACACCTAACTATATATCAATATTCACTTTACACGTTCCCAGTAGCCAGTAGGTCACAATATCTATGTAATTCTTATACTGTGCTACTTCTATAAATCATTATCACTTAAGATTTTTTTATTTTATATACCAATAATAAAGCTGAAGAGTTTGTATGTGACTGAAAGCTTTGGATCGAATCGGATTTGAAAAATTATTTTATTAATAGGAAGCTAGGTTATCCCGAAGATTAGCGCGCTCAAACAAACAAACTCATCAGTTTAATTTTTAACTAGCTGTTCCCCGCGGCTTCACTCGCGTACCCGAGATAAAAAGTAGCCTATAGGTAACCTTCGGAAATAATGTAATTCCTATTAGTGAAAGAATTTTTCGAATCGGACCAGTAACTCCTGTGATTAGCGCGCTCAAACAAACAAAGTCTTCAGCTTTTTTATTAGTATTGATAATTTTATTATTATAAAAATTAATATGAAGAAGAGGGAGACTCTTGGAGGAGGCCTTTGTCCAGCAGTGGACGTCTTTCGGCTGACATGATGATAATGTTGATTAACCTCCCTAAATATGTCCAAAACATCTCAACTAATACGTTTATTTTTAACTAAAATACCTCGGAAACAAGTATTGCTTCGTTTCTACATACATTTTTTCTCTACTTTCCAGTGCAAAAATACTGGGCAAAAGACATAATATTCCTAGTGACAGAACACGAGCAACTAGGGATGCAGGCGTGGCTCGAAGCCTACCACGGCCTGGACAACGACATGGGCACCTTCTACAAGAGCCTCGGCAGCTTCTGGAAGCCTGATAACCCTAACCTGGACTTCACCAGCTTCTTTTCTACATTCAATTTTAAAGACTACAAAAAGTGTCTGAATCCTGGAGTGCTGAAGGGCAGGTCGGGATCTATACAGGCTGCCATTAATTTGGAGTTCCATGTTCCAAATATAAGTAAGTAATAATTAAGCTATAGCTTTACATTAGTTCAAATCTTGGTTCCATACCAGGATTCCATAATGTTGTAGGATGTATATTAAGTTATTTAAGGAAAATTGACACACATTTTTAACCGACGAAAAACGAAAAAACGGAGGGGTTTCTCAAGTCGATGCATATAGGTATAATATATTTTTTTAATGTATGAATACGCATAACTTTTTACAGAGTTGTTCGATTTTGATAAATCTTTTTTTGTCTGAAAGGGTATACTTTACAGGTGGTCCTATGGTCATCAAGTCAGGATCTGATGATGGAATCCTGGAAAAATCGAAGGAACTCTTCAAATTTTATAGGCACTTACAATGTTTTTTATATACTTTTTAAAGCTATTCAGATATTTGCGTCTAGTGGTCATCATTTAGTTGCTGAGCGATGATGGAAGGTACAACTCCTTAACGGTTAGGAGTTAGGGGATAATTCTTTCAATATTATAGGACCTTTTAGACCGATCGTTATATCATTTGATGTGATGATGGAAGGTACAACGATAGCTTATACTAGGTCAGTGATAAAACATAAGAAACTAAAAATTTAAAAATAAAAAACTTTTAACAAAAAATAGAACCAACTAGAAAACACTAAAAAGCATCAAGACTTCAAAAAAATGTCAGGTTGATTAGAGTTCCTACATGTTTATTTTATGCATTTTAGTGTTTTGAAGTTTAATTTCTTATACATCGTGATTTTGGGGGGGGGGGGGGGTCAAAGAATCATGTCATTCTTGCGACGTAATTTATGGGCGACCCGTAACTAGCAGTTGTATTGTGTTGTTGTTTTTCTGTCCTCCTTGGTTGAGGCTTTTGTCCAGCAGTGGACATGTTATGATGATGATGTTGTGTTGTAGAGTACATCGAGGTGAAGGTGGAGGGGCTGAACGGGCAGCTGCCCAACCTGGACCTGGTCAACCTGGTGCACAAGCTCTGCGTCAAGTCTGGGATACATCACTCCTACAAGAACAGGTACCCACCCTACCCATCCTCAGTAGAGAAATGTAAAACAGATCCATTATTTGGGCTGTGGTGGCCATATACTGGAAATATACTGACTACATGCAAACAACGTCTATAAGCTGAGCGGATGGAGCGTAGCGGACCGTGAATTGGCCAATCACAGTGCTCGAAATCCCCACTCCGCATCAGTGGAAAGTGTGATTGGCCAATTTCTAACCAGTTGTCCATCAGAAGCCTCTCAATCTTTATCTTTACATAGTATAAAATGAAGTCGCTTCTGCTGTCTGTTCGCTTAGATCTTTTAAACTACTCAACGGATTTTAATGCAGTTTTCAGCAATAGATAGAGTGATTCAAGAGAAAGGTTTATATGTATAATACATGCATATTATAGTACAGAAAAACTGTGTGAAGCTGGGGTGCGTCGCTAGTGTTTTCATAAAAAAGCTTCACAAGATCAAAATGATAAGGATATCCAACAAGGAATAAACTACACATTAAATAATATTAAACAGTTATTTTTACACCGAGTGCTTCCTCAATTACAAGACAACAAAAAAGTAATAGTACCTATTGTTATAATGTTGTGTGTTTGTTAGTTTGTTTGTTTGTTGGTACAGTTACTCGTGGGTGCGCAGCCGCAGCAAGCTGGAGGAGTGGACCAGCGGCGTGTGGACCATGCTGGGTATGCTCACCACGCAGATGGCCGGGGTCAGCACTACCTCCTACTACCTATACCTATACTACACTATACTATACTATACTACACTACACTATACTATACTATACTACACTACACTATACTATACTACAATATAGTACAATACACTACAACAAAGTCTACAAATACATCTGAAACTCTAAAATACTAAATAAATAAAAGCTTTTCGAGGTAGGTTAGACATCGGCAATCCCTCTGGTATTGCAAATGTCCGTAGGCGGCGGTGACCACTTACCATCAGGGTGTGAGACAAGCTCTGATACTTAAAACAGCCACTTAACCCAAATAATAATACAATCAAGTGGAATCAGGCTGATTGTCAACTAGTTGACATAAAAAAATAGATTTTCAATGTTTTCAACTATCATCGTTCAGTGGTGATCGAAGGTCTTGAATTGAATCTTGAGTTTTTGGTGAAGGAAAACACTGAGGAAACTATAGCTCGGTGGTAGAGTACCTGCATCTATCGGTGTTTTTTTTTTTATACTACTAAGGTAGCAAGCAAGCATACGGCCCACCTGATGTTAAGTGGTTACCGTCGCCTATCGCCATTGGCAATACCAGAGACATTGCCAATGTGTTGCTGACCTGTTACGATGCCGAGAAGGCAAATTGGCTCTCAAGTGCAATTGCCGGAACACACCGGTAGGTGCTTGGCGACAAATTTTCAACTTGAGGGTGGTAGCCAGCCTGGCGGGTACTACAAAGTACCCTACCACCGTGCTATGGTTTCCTCACGATGTTTTCCTTCACCGAAAGCTCAAGCTTATTGTAGGATTCGAACCCACGACCACTGAGCTATCATCGCCTTAAAAAGTTCTGTGTTCAGTTAGTTGCACTTGAGAGCTAGTTCCCATATATGGGACATCCTACTTATATTACAAATGCGAAAGTTTGTGAGTAAGGATGAATGTTTGTTACTCTTTCAAGTCCCGCGACCGTCCTCGACGGCCGCCTCGAGGACGGCCGCCTCGAGGACGGCCGCCTCGAGGACGGCCGCCTCGAGGACCGCCGCGACGTCCCACTCACTCTCGTGTCGTTCAAGCGGCCCGATCTGCCTGCACTCATCCGACCGCCCCCAATTACTCGTTACTCGTACTAAGTCCTCCCCCTCCCCCGGTAACGCCCTGAGCCGAGGTTCGTACCCCATTCGGGGGTGCCCTCAGGCGTTGTTACCTAAATATTACCCGGCTGAGAGCTCTCTGCGCTCGCCGATTTGTCCGGTAAGGTTGTTGCAGCCATCAGAGGCTACCAACTTTAGTCCTTTAAAAAAAAAAAAAAAACTCTTTTAAGTAAAAACTAGTGAACCGATTTGGATGAAACTTGGCACATAGTTAGATCATATCCTAGAATAACATATAGGCTACTTTTTATCGTCTGTAGTCGTTTGTAGGTCCCCAACGGTAACCACGGCGTGTTCCACCGGTTCGGCATCGAGGCGGTGACGCTGGAGGGCCGCGGGGCCGACGACCCGGAGGCCCCCCGCGGCGCGCGGGTCCCCGCCCTGTCGGCGGCCTCCTTCCGGCGGCTCGGCGTGCTGCTCGAGAGCGTGATGCGTTCACTCAACAACCTGCTCGAGAGGTTCCACCAGAGCTACTTCTTCTACCTCCTCGCCTCCACGCACCGGTTCATATCTATCGGTGAGATTTTTTTTAATTTTTATATGTAAAATATAAACGAGCGAGTAGTCGCATATGATGTGTAAAATCTGACATTTTACGTAGATGCGTTCTCCCTTTCTCTTGCTCGTTCACGCGCATACGCTATTGTCGAACTGCGTACCGATCTCTCAGGAAATGGACTGGTACTATCCGACGACCAACAACCTCCGCGCGCGCTCATTGGTCAAATTAAATAGCGCGCGCTTTTCACGAAATCACTTACAGTTAGCAGGAAAGCGAGAGGTAAGATGTTAAACATCAATAATCTAGTATCTATCTCAAAATCTGAAAGTTTAAGTTGGAAGCGTCGGTTGGAGCGCGAAATTCAAATTTTATCACAATAGGGTAGTTTCCTGGCATATCAAATCAGCAACTTTTAAATAAATGTCAAAACGATCGGTTACATGCAATATTGTATGAAATACTAAGCATTTCCGCGTGTTTTCACATGTTTTATGCATTGGTTAGTGTTTGGTCATTTATTTTTGACACTGTCAACTACCCTATTATATACGACTATTTCATGAAAATGTTATTAATATACCTTGGAGGAATATGTTGATGATTTCTTTTGTTATTAATCAGTAAATATACTACCATTCTTCTCGCAAATAACATGTTGATAACTGACGACCTATAACTGAGCTGCAATTTGCAAAAAACGTGATAAAATTTAAATTTCGCGCTCCAACCGAAGGTTTACTCATAAACCATATTGCGATCTAAGGAGCCTCACTAACTTTCCATACCATCTGTATTTTTTTTCTCCAGGCCAGTACATGCCATCACTATGCCTCCTCTGTGTTGCCATGTTGGTCAAAGCCCTGTACCTCTGGGTGACCATACAGGAGGACGACGAGCCAGATATAATACAGAGTACCGACAAGGAGGATGACAAAGTACCAGGAGACGATGAACGCGAGAAGCGTAGGAAAGCGAAGGTGGACGTGCCGTTGAATATAAACGCTGTGACCATCGGAGCTAACTATTTGCTGATGCATATGCTGGGATATACTGTGATGAACTCGCCGGTCATCATTACTCAGCTGGGTTTGTTATTTTTTTTTATTCTTGATAATTATTCATTTTAATTTACTCTCTGGAACAACTGAACTCTAGGCATCATTTTTGTAGATCTTTCGTGTGGCCCTTCCTGGCAGGGCCAACATCACGGATTTGAGTTCCGAGTCTGTCGCTATTTTGTCCTTATTTTGGTCTCGAATATCAGATTTTGTCGTGCCCTGGTTCAAAAGTTTAAGGGTTTTTCGGTGGCCCTGCCAGGAAGGATACTTCCAGGCATACTACCTCATATATCAAGAACTTTTATTTGTCGCCAAGCACTTACCGGTGTGTTCCGGTAAGTGCACTTGAGAGCCAATTTGCTTTCTCGGTATTGTAACAGGTCAGCAACACATTGGCAATATTTCTGCTACTGCAAATGGCGATAGGCGACGGTAATCACTTACCATCAGGTAGAAAAATTAGGGACAAAATACCGACGGCCTTGGAATTCAAATCCGTGGTGGGGGCGCTGCCAGGAAGGGCCACACAGATCTTTCTATTGAATTTGTAATATACACGAAATGTGTAATGTGGTGACCACCACCACCACCACCACCGTCTGCAGGTGTGTACTGCGAGCTGCCCTCGGAGGTGTCGGTGTGGTACGGGGTATGCGTCGCCAGCGTGTTCCTGTGCGCCGCCGCCCCGCTGCAGGTGCGGCTGCTGCTGGGGCACGCGGCGGGCCGCATGTCGCGCGAGGAGGTGCGGCTGCTCAACATCCTGGTGCTGGTGGAGCTGGCCACCGCCTGCCTCGCCGTGGGCATGCACAACTTCTCGCTGGGGCTCGTCATCGGAGCTCTCTACACTCCTCTCGCCCTGCTAGCCGGACCTGCCACTGCCACACCTGGCGGCGGGAAGCGGAGGTTTGTTACTTTACTAAAGTCTCGGATAGGATGACGAAGGATTTAAAATGTACCAATTGAATTTCAAAATCAAAACTCATTTATTCAGTTGAGCCCCTAATAAGGCACTTATGAACGTCAACAGTTACAGTTTTACAATAGACTCTACTACCGGTTCGGTGTACACTTGAACTGAGAAGACTTTAGTATAAGAATTTAGTAGCTATCGAAGTAAGGTATACAGGTGAATTTTTTAAGTGGGCGTGGTAGACCAAATCCTAAATTATAGGGAATAGAGAAAAATGCTGAAAGGATTTTGTCTCGGGGCCGATTTTGATAAAAACTAAAACTGTATACTTGGATTTTCAAAAATATTATTTGCCTTGCCGGGAATCGAACTCATTAATTTTGATTTAAAAAAACACAGCCTGTATTATTGCTCCATATCATAGTATCGCTTATAATGATCAATTTCTGCGAAGTAATGTTATATGGCAAAATAAAGAAAAGGTCAATTTTTTAAGAAAATACTGTTTACTTTTAAAGAAATAGGTACATACTCGTACCTTAATACATTTTTCAAAATGACACCAATTATTTAAAATACATAAACTTATGATGAAGAGCGCACAAAATCTTTGTGGTGTCGAGTCTGCTTGTGTATTGAAAGTAATGGCCATCATTTCGAACATTTGATTGAACGTAACAAAAATAAAATAGTGTTTTCGTAAGAAAAATATTTTTCCATTAATTTTCCATATTACATTACTTCCCAGATATTGATCATTATAAGCGACATTATGATATGGAGCAATAATACAGGCTGTGTTTTTTTTTTCAAAATCATTCGAGTTCGATTTCCGAAAAGGAAAATATATTTTTTTTGAAAATCCATGTATACAGTTTTAGTTTTTATCAAAATCTGCCTCGAGACTCCTTTCAGCATTTTTCGCTATTCCTAATACTTTAGGATTTGGTCTACCACACCCACTTAAAAAATTCATCCTGTATATTTCAACAGGCGTTCTCCTGAAAAAACTGCGTCGCAATGCTCCGAGGCTGAATTGAACGCCCCGCGGTTTCATCGGCGCTCCAGAGGAATATAAAGTAACCTGTGTTAATCCAGGGTTTCGGCCATCTCCATACCAAATTTCAACAAAATTGATCCAGCCGTTTGGGCGTGAAGAAGTAACGAATATAGTAAATGACAAACTTTAGCATTTAGTGGTGTGGTACATATATATATATATATGAATGTCCTGGTCCCCGTCCCCGTCCCCAGGGCCGTGTGGGCGTGGGCGTGGGCGTGGGCCCGGCGCGCGGCGTGGCTGGCGGTGCACCCGCTGGCGGCGCTGTGGCTGGCCATGGCGCTCTACAGCCGCCTGCTGTTCCCGGAGGAGGGGCTGCCGGGGATGGCCTCCCGGGGGACCTTGGCCTCCATGCAAGCCACCATGTTCGCTATTGTCGACTCCATGGTACTATATATTATACTCCACTCTATACTAGACCTACGTATATTGTGCCTACTTTTGATAGGCCTGATGACGCGGTTGATACTACCTATCACGCCACAGGTCGTGGGTTCGATTCCCATCTAGGACAATTGTGTGCATGGACATGTCTCTTTGTCCTAAATCTGTGTATATTTATTTATCTATATCAGTACTAGGGGTTCCTCTCGGTTTCAGCCGCGTTTCCGGGATAAAAAGTAGCCTATGTGATCCTTCTCCATATCATAGACTATCTGCATGCCCAATTTCATCACGGTCCATTCAGTGGTTTAAATGTGAAAAAGCAACAAACAGAGTTACTTACGCATTTATAATATTAGTATGAATGTATTTACAAAATAAAATAGTACGTATATCAGTTGTCTGGTTGTCCATAGTACAAGCTCTGATAAGTTTGGGATCACATAACCGTCTGTGAACAATGTCCCAGGATATATATTTAGTTTCAAACTGTTACCTACTATTAATACCTGACTGTCTTGCTACATTTGGAAGAGATAATATTTTATTTTTTTAAAGTTTACTAGCTGATAGCAAACTATTTATAGAGACTTTGTATTATTTACTTTGTTAAGTTTTCTGAAGTATTGCAGGAAAATCGATGTATCGATAGTCGATTGTTTTCTCCCCAAATCACTCGTAATATCGATAGTATTGATACTATGGTTTTGCATGAAATATTACAAGTACTATCGATAGTACGAGCGATTTGAGGGCCCTCGATAGTATTGTATAAAATTCAATTATTTATTGCATCACATACAAGATACGATAGACTATCGATTATCCGGCACTAGTTCTCCGTCTCTATATCTGAGAGACCATTTAGAACAGTTTATAAATCTCTAACATAAACTAGAAATAGTATTGGCTCTAGTATTGAACCCTGAGGTACCCCCAATTTAACAAAAGAGCCCTTGAAGTTGTCCGCTCATTTTTTCTTTTACGATTACTTAATAAAGATAAAACAAAAATCATGAGTAGGTCCAAGAATGTCATAATATTCAAGATTTAGGTACAGATTATCGTGATCGATGCTGTCAAAGGCCTTACATAGATCAGAATATAAGAAATGAATTTGTTTGTTTGTTTGAACGGGCTAATCTTTCGTGATACTGGTCCAATTCGTAAAATTCTTTCACTAATAGGAAGCTACATTATCCCCGAAGGTTATAGGCTACTTTTTATCCTGGGAACGCGAGTAAAACCGCGGGGAACAGCTAGTATTTAGTAAAGTGGGCTAGCATTTGATTGAGCAACAGTTTTCCAAAGATTTGTCTGTGGAAGTAAGTAGGTGTATAATCAGTAATTTGTAACAGATTTACGGCAACTGGTTATTCAACGTGGTATCGTGTGTGTTGCTGCCCATCTGGCTGCTGTTCTGGCAGATCTTGTGCACCAACGTCGACCCCACCAACACCAACACCAGGGCCAACACCAACACCAACACCAACACCAGGGCCAACACCAACACCAGGGCCAACACCAACACCAGGGCCAGGCTCGCAACCACCGGAAACCAGTAAAAAGCTGATGAGGAAATAAAAATACTGTTTTATGATGAATTCGCAGTAGTTGATAGTAATTTATTGGTAAATAATTACAGGTCATATGTTATCATATCAAGTATTTGACGAGGCAGTAGGCGTTGGTGTTGTACCCTATCACGCTACTGGTCGTGGGTTCGATTCCCGCAAAGGACAAACATATGTGTGCCTGAACATGTCTGTTTGTCCTGAGTCTGGGTGTAATTATCTAAATAAGTATATATTTTATGAAAAAAAAAGTAGTCAGTATATCTGTCAGCCATTTGTGAATTATACACTGCGTAACTGCAAATAAAATAAAGTTACGAATGTCGTAAAGTTCTAATAAAGATATGATGGTAATCTTTTCGAATTCAGCAAACAGGATGAGATTATAAGCCGCATACAGATCTTTGTTAGCATTTAACTAAATAGAGACATTTTACAACACCGCTCGAACGCTCAAACATTCAGCGACATTTAAATCTCTTATTCTGTTGTGCCAAATGGCCGATCCGTTGTGTCAAATGTAGAGTATTATAATATCATAGTAATGTTTATTCACACTTATCGTAGTGCAACCTAGCAAGCCTTTTGAACTTTCGAATCTGTCGCAAAATATTTGATATTCTGCGTTCTGCCCGGCCAAGAACTTTAGTAACTTTCAAACTAGGAACCGAAAACATCTTAAGCTCATTTCAGACGACGCTATACTATGCTATACAATAGTGCTATAAAGTATAGCAAGCGAATAATATATAGTACAGTACAGTGTGAACGTGTCCATAACAATGTATGGACCGCGATATTGTCGTGCTATGAGCTATATACTATATGCTATTATAGTATAGTGTCGTCTGAAATGAGCTTTTATTTGCAAGAAACTCGGTTCAAATGGATGATGATTGATGGCCCATCTTACCTATCTAGATGTTTTCTACTTATTGATGTCTATATTACAACATATAAAATTACAATATATAGGTATAATAACAATACATGACAACATAATGATATAAAGTGTTAAATTTACTATAATATTATCCATTATGTTTCGCAACGTCATCATGACGGGTTTGCTCGTGTCGTTTTCTCCGCAAACATTCATATTTTTTATTCCTATGACGTTATTTACTATGTTTACTATCATGTGACACCTATACTGTGCCAGGTGCTCTGCTCTTTCATTCCAAAGATTTGGATAAATAAATAAATGTTATAATTATTTACACTGCATTTTTATTTCAATGACTAAAACCTAACTAAGGACCTCATAGTTCTAAATATCCCAAGATACAAGCATGTCTTCATGCTTAGTTTGGGCCTTGCCAGTAACACCGTCCTCGACGGCGAGGACCGCCGCGACGTCCCACTCAGTCTCGTCCCGTTCAAGCGGCCCCAGCTGCCGGTTACCTAAATGTTACCCGGCTGAGAGCCCTCTGCGCTCGCCGGATTGTCCGGTAAGGTTGGTGCAGCCATCAGAGGCTACCAAAATTTGTCCTTTAAAAAAAACTACCAACCTATGAGTTCCGTCAGTACCTGGCTACAATATCAATTATCGCGGGGAAATGATGATCAAACATACAGCCTTGCGAGCATGGATTGTCGATAAGTTAAAAACATCGATAAACTAGGTTTTATTAACTATTCAGAATGACATTCTCTAGGGTCACAAATCAAAGAGCAGCGCAGCGTTTCTCTGTATTATTATCCTTATTGACGCAATGTTACCACCTCGAGCGATAATAAATCCTGTACGTTATATGGCATCTATTTAAAACTAAACACGTGTGGAATGTTGATAACGCCCATAATAATTAACAAGAATATGTATTATTACGACACTTAATTTTGTTTATGGTTTGTTTGTAAATGCTAAAATCCCGTAATTTTGTTGACATGTTATCAATGGTCTTATCAGTTAAAATGGTGTAGGTATTTATGTAGTAAAAGAGATAAAGGATGGCTGAGAATAGATGATGAAAGTCTAGCTCAAGGCCTTCGTACTTGAAACGATACTCACTAATAGGGATGTCGATAGAAATATTATTTTTTAATACCCAAAGGCTGTCTGGAAGAGATCTTGCTGAGTTTCTTGCCGGAGTCTTCTCAGTTCAAGTGTATTCCGAACCGGTAGTAGAGTCTAAAAATTGTAACTGTTGACATTCATAAGTGCCTTATTAGGGCCTAAACTGAATAAATGAGATTTTGATTTTGATCACTTATTTTTTTTTCTTATTCATTTTATGATGATAACAACAAAAAACTCTGCACTCTATCCTGTTCTATAGATAATTAAATATGTTTATATGAGTAAAAAAGTAGTAGTAAAAGGCCAGAAGGCGCTCCACCTACACGTCGTAGGTCGTGGATTTGATTCCCATGCAGGACAAACATTTATGTATCGGGAGGTTGGATGGTTGGTCCGACCAAGTTGACTCATTATTATCGTGGTAGGATTGGGTGAAATATGTAGTGGCAACACTGACGGTGATGTCTATAGTCTATATTATAGACCCACACGCCTACCCACACTCTTTAACAAAGTTAATGTGGGTAGGCGTATTACATTTGTGAGAGGCAGTTGATCGCATAGACTAATATAATAATGGAGGTTGATCGCTCTCGAGCTGTACGCATCAGTGCAAGCGTTGCTTCATCCGGTATTAAAGCCTATCGTAATTAAAATGGAACGAGTTAGTGAAGTGTTAATTTAATTATTGTGAAATTACAAGAATAAGGCCCCTCCTGACTTGCGGTGCGGTATCGGTGCAGTAAAGTAGGTAGGTAAGGTACTTACCGATTCTTTAGTCAAGTATGTATATATCTTAATGTAATGTTGTGAGTTGTGTGTTGTCATAAATAATAGTTATTTAAGGGTATACCTTCGGTTGGAGCGTTAAATTCAAATTTTATCACGTTGTTTGCTAATTGCAGCTCAGTCATAGGTCGTAAGTTATCAACATGTTATTTGCGACAAGAATGGTAGTATATTTACTGATTAATAACAAAATAAATCATCAAAATATTCCTCCAAGGTATATTAGTAACATTTTCATGAAATAGTCGTATATGTCAGTCATATATATACCTTGGAGGAATATGTTGATGATTTATTTTGTTATTAATCAGTAAATATACTACCATTTGTATATAACGCTCCAACCGAAGCCTCCACCTTAAGATACTAGTGCGGTAAGTTGCTTTTTTACAAACGAGCGGACGACTGTTACATAACATAGTAATTAGTTAGGTGCCTACCACGCGTGGGAATTTGGTTCCGCCGTTTCTAGGAATAGGACTCTGGAATAGAACAGACAGATAGTTGAATAGACACTGGAACTCTTCAAACGATCTGACAGCGAGCCACCTGCAATCACATTTTATCGGGTTGAAATAGATCGTGCAATAATAACTTAGGCACCTGTACCTAATCTAGACAGGTTGATATTGGTTGGGTATAGGCCGAATACTGCGGGAATAGTACCCTGCTGTGTGCACCATTATCAATAATCTAACTTTCAGGAACCTGAGTACTAGTTATGACAAGATATATAGAAGTTTTGCGTAAAAATCTCGGGTAAAAGCCTTTACTCGCACTCAGAAACGTAGTTAATGATGGCTATTTTCGTACTCGAGTAATTTAATAGGTTTATGGGGATGGTCTCGGGGAGAATAAATCACCGAACTTAATTAAATAACATGCTTTAATCATGCACACTCCACAGTAATTAGTACAGACAGGCACTTATGTGTTAAATTGTGTTAGAGAACATCAATAATCTTAAGTTTTAGTTTAAGTTGGTAAGCGTCACATTTAAACCCATAAAAATTATATTAACCGTCTTTGGTGTTGACAGCGTAGGGAAAATATTTTCGGACAGTGCTGCCAACTGTCGATGTGGCTAACGCCACAGGTTTTTAGACTTGGTGAAACTTATGTCCAATCTGTTGTCCTGATCTGACCCATATATATCCTACTAATATAAAAATGGGAAAGTTTGTATGTATGTATCTTTGTTGCTCTTTGACGTAAAAACTACTGAACGAATTTGGATGAAACTTGGCACATAGATAAATCATACCCTGGAATAACTTATAGGCTACTTTTTATCCCGGGAAAACAGGATACCTCGGGAACGCGGGTGAAACCGCGGGGCGGAAGCTAGTAAGGTATACTTCAATTTTTGGTCCACTATGCCCGACCTCCTGAAGGCATGTGGATACAGGTAGGTACCTACCTACCTAGACTGCGTAAAGTAACTAGCGACGCCGACACGCGGAGACGTACGGAAATACAAATTAATTGTTTGTCACAAATAGCAATAACAGTTGGTACAATATGCCTAGATAATCCCCTTGCTCTCTCTATTTGTTGAGTGTTTTATACCTCGATGAGATAACATAGACACGACATTACTAGAAACAATCATCAGTATTGGAACTGTACACGGCTTGAGTGGGCCGCGCCGGTGTACCTACTCCCGAAAAATACTTGTGAAACAATAATATTCCAATCATAATGAGCATACTTATTCAAATAGGATGTACGGGGCTGAGTAAGTATCAGTGTTACGTTTTAATATTTAAACTATACTTAGGTACTTGCTGAAAGTAAAATTAATATTTATTTATGTTATTCTTGATATTTTATGCGTACCTTCGGGATGGAGACTGCAATGAAGACAAGTGTTGAACCTTGAACGACCGTACCTCAGGTGCATTACCGATGTTTCATTTTACATATCTTAATCATCAAAACGTCCCATTTGTCTCTTCTTTACATACTACACTCGAGAGCAATGAATCCGGGTCACTTAAACTCCATACTCGTATGGAGTGGCAGGCACGCAGCCCGGATATCAACGATCGAGCGTGCTTGGGACGAGCTAGGGAGATGCGTAAAACAACGAATGCCTCCCCCAATCACGCTTCGTGAGCTCAAAATTGCTCTCACAGAGGAATGGGAGAATATTCCCCAAAAACGTATAAGAAACTTGGTAGCATGCCAAACCGCGTAAACGCAGTAATGGAAGCACTTAGATCTTTTAAACTACTGAACGGATTTTAATGCAGTTTTCAGCAATAGATAGAGTGATTAAAGAAAAAGCTTTATTATGTATAATACAAGCATATTATAATACAGAAAAACCGTGCGAAGCCGGGTCGGGTCGCTAGTTGTTAGTAATTTATTGCAATACCACAGATACATTGTGCCACTGTACCAAAGGGGTCATCTTTTGAAGCTGAAGTAGGTAACTTCAAGTAACGTAACCCACGTATTTACAAACTGTTTTAGGAGAATCCAAAAATGATTTGAAATTCGTCAGTTTACGCGTAATCAACTTGTATAGTGATACCAGGTCAGGACACCAACAGCGCGTAGCTACCTACAACCTACATACCCACTTTATATAATAGTTTATCTTATACAATGATACGGAAACGTATTTGTTTGTTTGTTAGCCTAAAAACTATTATTAACTAGCTGACCCGTCAGACATTGTCCTGCCCTGAGAACAAAAATAAAACGGGGACCTACCTACCTATCCCTACCTACCTTTAGGGGTATGAAAAATAGATGATGACCGATTCTCAGACCTACTCGAAGCTTCCCGCGGTTTCACCCGCGTTCCCGAGGGATCTTATGTTTTCCCGGGATAAAAAGTCCTATCCTATGTGTTAATCCAGGTTATAAACTATCTGTGTTCCAAATTTCATCCAAATCCGTTCAGTAGTTTTTGCGTGAAAGAGTAACAAACATCCATCCATCCATACATACAAACTTTCGCATATACCTATATAATATTAATAGGATAGGTATAGTTATCGCCCCGTGGTTTCACCGCGCCGCCCCTACTGGCAGACTGTAGTGATACGGTTTCGAAAATCACAAACTGACAAACATACATTCATCTTTATTTTTGAAATAGTTTTAGGTATTACCTATGTAGTTATAGGTAGAATAAATACGTAATTATTAATGATTACACAACGCTGCCATATTTAGATACACCTAGCATCGGGTAGCGTTGTGTGGCAGCCCGGGTTGCTGTCGCAGAGTGCGGTGGCTGTCATGCCAATCGTAATAATTGTCAATAGATACAGATTATGTACAATTTTGTTGAGTAATGTACCTACACTAATTGTATAACATAGATGAACGTATTGGTGTTTGTCGTAGGTATTTATTTCAGCGAGAATATGATTTGGAAACGTTTTTTCAAAATCCTAGAAACATTAAGAGATAAACAGTCGCTTTTGTGAAGAACTTAGGTCTTGTTTACCGACTAGAAGATGATATTTTTCAACGAAATGTCATGGTAAACGGCCGATTATAATTTATCGGACCGTTTTGTTGTCGGTGAGTATGGACCTCAGTGAAATGGTTGTTTTCCGGCAGTTTGCTTCCTCTGCCTAAGCGTGGGCGTGATGTACGCGTGGCCGTCGTCCACGCTGAAGCTGTTCGCGTCGGAGGGCACCCCGCTGCACCGCAGCATGGCGGAGGGCGAGGTGGCGCTGTTCGGCAGCCTCACCTCCATCGGAGCGATCATCTCCACGCCCCTCGCCGGCTTCAGTCTCGACAGGCTCGGCAGGAAGCATACCGCGCTCATATTCGCTTTGGTCTCTGTGGTTAGTTATTGCTATTTATTATAGGTACCCATACCATATACCCGTATGCATATATCTATTTTACTACCAGGCATTCGACTTAAGGCCCTGCTACAATATTAACGAATATTAATTTAAATTACAAAAAGGCTTGGAATTCGAAGTCTATTTCATTTAATTTGCTTCATCTTTCGTGAGCAGATTGTATTTCCCGCCGATACTTGTTGCATAAACGTGGACGTACCCTCAGGTATCCTGGTCCATGATAGCGGTGAGCAATCGCGTGGAAGTGGTCATGTGTGCAATGCTGGTGGCGGGACTGTCGGGCGCGACCATCCTGGTGGTGCCGGTGTACATCAGCGAGATCTGCCAGGAGTCGATCCGCGGGGCGATGACCTCCGGCTCGCTGGTGTTCTACGGGCTGGGCATGCTGATATCGTACCTGATGGGCGGGTACCTGGAGTACCGGCCGATGATCTACGCGTGCCTGTCGCTGGCGGTGCTCGGGGCGGTGCTCATCTCGCTGCTCCGGGACACGCCCACGTGTCTCATGGTCAAGGGGTTGGACGAAGTGAGTTTTCATTATTTTGTAGTCTTCATAGTTTTACTTCAATATTGAAGGTTTTAATTATTACGGGCCAGTTGGTGTGGCCTATTTCCATCACGACATCATTGTGCGCTTGAGTCTGGGTGTTTATTTATAATTATATTAGGTGTATTAGTAGGTATTATTATAAATTATAGGTTTCTATAGCACAAGTTCTGCTTAGTTTGTTCTACTAGATAACCGTGTGTGAAGAATGTCCCAGGATAATAGGTATATTTATTTATTTCTGTCTGCTCCACTCTGAATATCTTTGACGGCCTTAATAACCGTGCTGCTCGATAACTTTTGTATATATTGTTAAAATCAAATCTTATCTAGAAGGTAACTTAATTTTATCGTCAATGCCCTCAAAGGCTGCGCATCTACCAAAGATCAGCTAAGCTGCGTTGCAAGGAATGTATTTTTTAAGCACCAATATAATCAATTGAGCGAGGCTAGGTAAATCTTCAGTGGTGGATAGTCATCCTTAAGCTGTACATTGTGTTTGCAGGAGGCGGCGAAGGCCATGGCTTTCTATAGAGGCTGCAAGCCTACAGACAAGACTGTGCAGGAGGAATTGAACATGATCCGTCGAGCGCTCAACCCTGTGATGGACGGTGAGATATAAACTATTGTTTATGGGATCACTAGGAGGAAGTCATTTTCAGTGCCAATAGAGCACGCTTTCTAGATGTGATGTCTCGTGAGTAGAATATTTATTAGTCCGCATCGGGAGGCGGGTTATGTAGGACCCTAACAAAACCACAGTCGGGTTTTTTAGTTTATGTAATATGTAACTGCCTTGTTTCTTTAGTAAAATATTTCATGGTCATCACAAGATCTTGTTAGACATAATGTAACTCAGCGCTTATATTTCTTCTGTCACATGTAACCTAAGCTCTTCTAATATTTGCTTTCGCATTTATTTATTTGTACATAGTTAATTCTCTGTTAGAATTTTACTTATTATGATGATAACGTACTTGTTACGAAGATAGGCAACTTATTTTATTTGTCAATGAGCTATGTAACCTATAAACTTTGCAGATGCAACACCCGAAGAGGAAAAGCAGCTGAATGTGGATAGTCAACCAAAGGAGAAAATATCTATCATTCAGTTTCTGAGTAAGTGTCTTTATGTTCCTATTTATTATTAAATCAGATTTATAATGTAATCTTATATTAAATATAAATATCCATCGCATTTTGCTTCGGAGCATCTTCCTGGATGCTCTGCTTAGTAAATAGGTAATAATAAATAGTCCGCAAAGTAAATTCGTTCAAGAAATGATCGGTGCAGGATCTGATCTACTCGTAACATATATAGAGGTGACTGACATCCGACATGTAACTCGTAACAGGGAAGTCTCGTTCGACGCGTCGCGCGCTGGTGGTGAACCTGGTGCTGGCGACGGCGGCCATCTTCCAGGGGCTGGCCGTGGTGCAGGTGTACGCGGAGCCGCTGTTCGCGCAGGCGGTGCCGGGCCTGTCCTCCACGCTGTGCTGCGTGCTGCTGGCCGCGCTCGGCGTCGTCGCCGGCCTCCTCGCCGCCTACCTCACCGACCTGGCCGGACGCAGGGTGTGCCTCGCCTTTTTATCATCTCCCGATACTTTTAGAGTGTTCGCAGCCGTGTCTCCGAATAATGTTACTCGCGGACGATCTAAAATTATTATAGTGGACCCCTTTTGACAGTCCATGGATGTCATGTGCCAAAAAGAGACGAACATAGTGCGGTCAAAAGTGACTTAAGCGCGTCCGCTTGATCGACGTCGAAGCTGAACCCTGGATGCCGATGTAACGCTTCGATTCTATATTCTCCTAGTACCTATTTTATAACATTCGCTGGAACTTGTGAGTTAGATAAATACGATGAATAAGAATGATAGTAGCATTTTAGAGGAAATGTGTGACGCTTTGATTTTTATATGTTCTCCCGGTACCTATTTTATAAGTACCGTTGGCGCCGTAGATTAGTTAGCATGACGTGTGTTTGTTTGTTTGTTGTACTACTTAGCCTCTGATGATATACGCGTCGCTGGCGGCGGGCGCGAGCTGCGCGATGCTGGGGTCGCTGGTGCAGCTGCAGTGGGGCCCGGCCTGGCTGTCGGCGGTCTTCATCTACCTGTTCAGCTTCACCTACACCTGCGGCGCCGGCACCGTGCCCTTCGTGCTGCTCGCCGAGCTCTTCCTGCCCGAGGTACTCTCTACTCTACTCTACTGACTCATTATCTCCTGGTACTCGTACCGGTACATACAATCTCTATATGTAAGGTTTTTATCAATATTTGGATCTTTAGGACAGTTGCACTTGAGAGCCAGTTCCCTTCTAGGCTTTATGTGCTTTCCGCCATCGACCATCATCACTGACCACGATGAGATTGTGGTCAAAAACAGGCCTATTACTTGATGATTAACATCGTCTTATCTATGCGAAACAAAATTACAGTAGGATCGTTTATTAAACTGTTATTTTTAATTTTTTAAATATTGAATAGATAAAAAGCTTCGTGACGATGCTGATAGTGGAGTGGGTGTGGCTTTGCAACTCCATTGTGCTGTACATCTTCAACCCGCTACTGAAGGCGATCGGTCTGGGCCCCGTGTTCTACATCTTCGCCACCATGTGCTTCCTCACCGCCATCTTCTCGGCGTTCTTCCAGCCGGAGACCAGGGGCCTCCCCGTCGACGTTATACAAACGCTGTTCACCAAGAAGAAGCGCGAACAACCCAAGTTATATTAATTACAGCCGCACTCTGAGCCCTCAATTAAGTTTAATGACTGATTATCTCTGCCTGCCCTTTTCTATAGCTTTGCAATAAACAAAGATGGATATATTTTACTCAGTCATTAAATTCTATTTGATTTCTCTAAGTAAGGTGTTAATGTTTAAGAATAGTATAAGTTGACAATTTTTTTGTACTGAGTACATCATGTGTGTGAGATCGTCTCTCAGATAGAGGACTTCTGCTAAGATTTAGGCAAACGACATATTTATTTATATGAGCCTTATATCATCCAACCAGCCACCCTGGTGTGGGTGGGTGTATATGGAACACACACTATACTCGACACTAGCCACCAAAGATGAAACAGTTACCTACATACTTAGTTACGTAAAATAAGATATAAGATAAAGCTTTTATTTAACACATGTCGTCGTTTCACTTGTTGGGGTACTCAATCATCGGATAATAGACTGAAATGGCTGGCCACGTAAGCAGGCAACATTGTAAACGGCGTGTAGATATCTAAAATTATGTTATTTTATATGAAAACGTGTAAATTAAACACTCATCTCATAAAATGCAATTTATTTAAGTTTAAAACGTAAACAATAATAATACTCGAGTAGTAACGCGGCGCAGCGCGCAAATTAAACTAACGAAGAATGATCGTTGCAACAGCGCCATATGTCGGTGTGACGTCACGGCGGCGTGACGTCACGTGGCGCTAGCGCACCACTTTGTAATAATACCCCAGACCCCACCACCACTACAGAGTGCGGCTCGCACGCTCTCTTGGCTACGTTACTCTCTGTTCGACGAGGATCATAGTGGCCTTGTAGATATGGCACCAGCACGATGGCAGGTATTATGTCATTTTATTAATCTCTTAGTATCGAAGAGAGAGTGCGAGCCGCGCGGCACCAACAATCACACAATGCTTAACATTAGTGTCTTTTGTAACATTAACTATAAACAAACGAAAGAGCCATCGCGCTAGAAAACATAATCTGACGGCCGTGGTTAGGCCACATAGCTGGCTAGTGGCAGCCACTGGCTGTGACAGTGCCAACCGAACCGATGACACTTTATTCTCTTTTCTAGCACGTTGGATCGCGTGAGGGAAACTTAAATGTACATAGCAAGTAGCTAACCACGACATATACCTACTAATGTATAACCTTAGTTAGTTTTATAGTTTGAGTGAGGGCTCACTCGACGAGGTCGCACTAATTCGTCCCACGCTATAGCCACAAGTTACTGCACTATATTTTCATTATGTAAGAGCTGTGTGGCAGCCACACGATGCTGCTGATGTATAAATATGAACGCACACTAATCAGAGTCGAACGCGTCGAATGAAACGAAGTCAAGGAGGCCTCACACACATATCTGCCGATACGACGTGGACAGGTGTGCGAGGTTTCATAGGCTTTCATATAAAGAATTCGTTTCGTTTGACACGTTCAGTAATATAAGTGTGCGTTCCTTTAGTGGCTGACGCGGGGGGCCGAGTGAAAGTGGCCACAGTATATAACTCAAAGCTTACTTTTCATATGTAAAGTCAACAGAAAAAGAGCAACATAATAACAATTTCAATGAAAATGTAACATTTAGACAAGTCACATGTGTAAAGGCACTCTGATTGTTGGACTTGTGTTCTGGACTCAATTATAAATGAATCTGTAACAAACACCCGGACATATTATAACTATGTATTATTTATATTTCATTTATTTGACAGGCTAGTTGGCGCAGTTGGTTAAGATGCCACCTATCGCGCCGCTGGTCGTGGGTTCGATTCCCATCCAGGACAAACATTTGTGTGCATGAACATGTCTGTTTGTCCTGAGTCTGGGTGTAATTATCTATATAAGTATGTATTTACAAAAAAAAATCGTATATGTAGTATATCAGTTGTCTGGTTTCCATACTACAAGCTCTGCTTAGTTTGGGATCAGATAACCGTGTGTGAAAGAATGTCCCTGGATATCCCTGGATATATTGTCCTGAGTGAGTACCTGAGTACCCGCCGCGTGAGTCCTCACCCTTCTGTATAACGTGGTTAATCATAGAAGCATAAATGAATATCCATACGACGAAGTACATAACGTATTATGGATCTAATTGCCTAATTAATAAGATCGTTTTTGCCTCCTCGTGTGGATATAATATACGCAAAATCCCGCTGTTTTCGCACTTGTCTATCTGCTAGTACACAAACTATGTATATTTTAATATATTAAGTTTAAAATTTATACATCTAACTTAATACAATGATGATCAAAAATAGGTGTATGTTGTCCCGCGGCGTCGCTCGCATTCAATGAATTAACTTACGTTTTGTGTTGCTTATAAACATCAAGGATCATAAACAGAATTTAGATTTATGTGAAAATATTTTTGAAGTTCCGTAATTAAAATGGAAAAAAAACGGAATCCATATAGGATCACTCGTGTGTCTGTCTGTCCGTCCGTCTGTCACAGCCAATTTCCTGCGAAACTACTGGACTATGCAAATCGGTGACCCAAACACGGACGTGTAATGTAAATAAATGAATTTTAAACATGGTGTCACTTTTGGGGGGTTATAATGTTTTTTTTTTAAACGTTACACACTTAAGGTGATACCTTCGAAGCCTCCACCTTAATATGACTTCTTACAATGATATTGAATGCGAGCTCGCACTCCATCGCCGCCGGGGGACAACACGAGCATTATCTTAACATAAGTATAAATACAGGAGGCTTGCCTTCGCAACGGAATGTCGCTATTATATATATATATATATATACCTACCCACGCGGCCACTCCGGTTGGGTATTTGTACAAAGGGCATTCGATAAACCTTATACCTAAAAATATTGTTCAATGGAAAACAGCACAATAATATTTCCATAACTGTTATAATGTAAGGTAATTCTGGGGCTCTTCAATTTTGTAGGATTACTGATAATGATGTACGTACACTATCTGCAATATTTAATTTTTATATATAACTAATTTGCGTTACACAATTGATTTATCCTTTTATCGGCCATAGACGTTCAGGTAATTTGATCAAACAGTTTTATCAAATCGCCATGAATTTTCTTTGATCAAACATTTGGATCGACTGAATCTGTCTGTTTGATCAAATGACTTGAACGTCTATAGCGTGAACACACCCAACCAAAATGACCGTCAATAATTCCTGAAAATAAGCTAATATATAAATCCGCTATTAACGTGTAAAGGTCCATCCATCCATATATATTATATATAATGTACAGCTATAGTGTAACCATGTAAAAAGTTTGATATATAAGTATACATAATATTATATGGTGTGACGTCACGCCGCGCCGCGCCGGACACAGAGCTCCATTGTCTACTTTATTTAACTAATTTCTCAACAATTTCAAAATATACACACAACAAATGCAAAACCATAAACAATGTAATAAATTATAATTTTATACAATCATTTGGAGACAATGTTTGTTGGAAATTATAATACATCGACCACTCGCTACTATAATGTTGAATATCACAAATATATTATGGCGAGTTTACATTAAATTAAATATGTCTGTCTGTCTGTCCAAGGCAGCGGGCGGCGACAGTAGCGTACCGCGTACTCACAGCACGAACGAGTACAGTACAGTACAGTACATTACAGTACGGGAGGTACACACAAGTATAAATGTAGTTATAAAGGCATCGACACACCGCGGCGGCCGCGCGCACACATATTGCTCTCACTACAGGCGTCTGCACACAGCCTTACTGCACAAACCGACCAAATTATAATCCTTTATGTCATCTACGGTCGACAGTATCATTTTGGACTTAACACTGGTTGAAATAAGATCCTATTCCGAATAACACTGGAATGCCCGCAATAATTGTAAATGCGGGAATATTTCGGGAACGCTGAACCGTTGGGCTTTCCAAATTATCTCAAAAAGTCTGTGAAAAGTTTTATTAGAATGGCTTATTATACTAAAACCTGACATGAACTGTCTGACTAACTAATATAACTTGACACTGGCAAAAAAAAACTATTAGGAATTTGGTTGCCATATTAAAAAGAACCGTGGGGCAAAAATTATTGATTTTCGATCCATAGATGCAACTAGTAGCTACAGATGTTCTGTCGACCCATATCTAACACCCATATCATAGAACTGGACTGTCCCATTACTGTATATAATTTAACTAATTCACCTATATTAATGACATGACAGCCAAATGCTAAAGCATCATACAATATAAACTACGAGGCGCTTAAGATATGGTAGTGTGCGCGCGTCGCGAGGCGCTTACAATTTTGAGGTAGGTTCGTGAATCGCATAACTATACGTACATACATACAGTGCTACGTATATATATATGTCACCGGAAATGTATGAAACATAGGAATTGTACACAATTCCTGTGTATTTCTACTAGGAAATTTTATTTCAATAATGATACTAGGAAATATATAAATTCTATTCAAAAAAATAGGTTGGGGTTATTTTTATTTTTGCATTTTGAAAGTATTCGCACAATAATAAATTTCACTTACAACCCCCCAAATACCGCTATCCTTACAAATATACCGAATGTAGTACTCCGATAGATATTTAGGAAATGTATACAATGACGGATTAGATACATTTCCGTTAACATATATACTCCACTATAGTATAGCACTCACTTCACTTCACTTCACTTCACTATTGGCATGTCGGACCGGGTCCGCGGCTCCGACGCGCGCTGTACACACATAAAAAAATATATCTTGTATTTTGTTGAGTTGCACACTCACACATATTGTATATATATACACTTGCTGGCCAGCGTTGCCAGACTATACGTCGCAAATACTACCGAAAATGTTCCAACCACTATAAAAAAAATACGATCCACATGCCTAATTGATTTTTCAGATGTAAGCGATGTAACCCGAGAAAGATACCGAGTATCTTTGAAAAAGGTACGAACATGACCAAAAAAGTACGGATTTGGTACTTTTTGTACAGTTCTGGCAACGCTGAAACTGCCCCTCACTAACGTGTATGTCGTCGATAGTTCCTCCCCGCAACACTAGCTACGATAGTAGAGCTTCCCCGGCATGCGTTTGTTCGAGTAGCTAGAACTATCGATAACATTTACATGAATATATCGATATTACCATAACTATTTAGCGTCGCTCCCACACATCAGTTAAGGTGATACCTTCGGTTGGAGCGCGAAATTCTAATTTGATCACGTATTTTGCAAATTGCAGCTCAGTTATAGGTCGTATGTTATCAAGATGTTATTTGCGAGAAGAATGGTAGTATATTTACTGATTAATAACAAAAGAAATCATCAACATATTCCTCCAAGGTATATTACTGACATATACGACTATTTCATGAAAATGTTACTGCAGTACTTATAAGGAGTGTTTTTTTTTATAACACAGGCTGTCGAATGAAATCAGGAATCACTTTTTTTTCATAGTTACATTATGATGGAGTAGTGTATGTATGATGTATAGGTAGGTAGGTAGGTACTGATGCATAGGAGCACCGCGAGGTTGGCTTATTTCATTCATTCGCATTATTTGCATTTTATTCACGTGTAATATTCAGATATACGCAATAGGGTATATGCAAGATATTTTTTTTTTGCTTTATTTAAAGGTCATTCATTTAAGAAACAGTACGAAAGGAAATATTTCGGATAATTATGAAAATAACCAAGATATAAGTTATCAAAGATTTATTTCCATCTCTTTCTAGCAAACCCGAATTTATCATGGAGTATGTATGTGACGTCACATACAATGTCAGATCTCACTGTCTAATCGCTGTTTAATTAGTAGTTAAAATGCTTCCGTGTTTCTTGCCCGATTTTAATTTTAATTTCACTTTTTGAAATCTTTTTTATGGTATTTTCATACTTTGTTACGAAATACGATAAAAAATCATGCATATTCCTTATTACATATATATGACAAGAACATAATTTTAAACTCAACTTAATTTGTGATAGTAAATTATTACATATTTGTTTAATTACACAGAGAATATTACACATGAGTAAACAGTGCACTGTCATGTCGTCTCGCTCTCACACGTATTGACAACTACTACAAAAGTTGCAATGACGTTTCAAAACAAATTATATCTAATATTATTGTAGTAGATAGTGGTTGTATTGCTGGCTTCATGTGACGTCACGCGACCGTCTACTCACAGTCGCCGGAGACCGGAGGAGGCTTGCATCCATCAAACATTATCATAAAACGACATCAACAAGATCTTTGTGACTTTGTACTTGTCGGAATACTTCATTAACAATATACTGACAATAGGAATGATGAGTGGGAAAAAAATAATTAATTCTGTTTAGTCCGTCAGTTAGGTTATCAAACAATATTGGATACGTATTTTTTATTTTATCAAATCAATGAAAAAATTCAGGTGTGGAGGATTGTGACGTCATCTCTCTGTAAAAAGTGTACTAACACGTGACGTCACGTGACATTTTAACGCACTGGACTAACTTTTTAGGAACAAAAGAAAAAACATGTGTCCTATATTTTCTGGTAATCTAACTGACGGACTAATTAGATTTGTTAGTCATCACCCCTATTTGTACGTGATTCAGGTGACCAGCACGCAGACAGACAGACAGACAGTCTACCGTGGGCTGTACACTATCTGTAGCAATACCAGCGGGTTGAGGACGTGTCGCCGCCCTCTTGTCTGTGTGCTGCCTAACAACCTTAAGGGGGAGGCTTCGGTTGGAGCGCGAAATTATAATTTTATCACGTTGTTTGTAAATTGCAGCTCAGTTATACGTCGTAAGTTATCAACAAGTTATTTGCGAGAAGAATGGTAGTATATTTACTGATTAATAACAAAAGAAATCATCAACATATTCCTCCAAGGTATATTAGTAACATTTTCATGAAATAGTCGTATATGTCAATTTGAATTTCGCGCTCCAACCGACGCCTCCACCTTAAACAGACATCACAATCACAATGTATAGTTTAGCTAAACATTCACTGGCCTCGATTCTATTGATTACAAACTAAACCAATTTAATCTCCTTACATCTGTTTCTAACAAAGATATTTTAGTCCTGTCAGATAAGCCCGATTAATTATTTTAACGTAAATTTAAGCGCGATATATATTTGGTCACGACCCGCAAATTACATGGACTAATATGGCAGCATTAAAAATGTTGCTATCTCTTTTCAATAATGTGTATAAGAAAGAGAGGTGACTAATATTAGTTTAATTTGTAATCAACAGAATCGGCACCACTGTCTTATTTCATGAGACGGTTATAGTTTAGTACAACCCTGTGAGGAAGGGAGGGGGGGGGGGGGGGTGCGACTCCCTTTACAACGCAAATGGCGAGTGGGATTTCTCCGGTAAGAGTCCAGTATTATAAACCTAACCGCTCCCCCTGGATATCCTATTTCCCCACAAAAGAAAGGCAAATAAATCTGTAGTCTAGGTTTGAAATATGTCCATCACTTTCTTACATTATTTAACAGAAAGAGCCAGGACTATATTAAAACCTGGGATCTACGAGAATTCCTTCAACCCTTCTCACGTAATAACACAGTAAGTTTAGCTTATCTATTAACAACATAACTATGCTTGTTAAAATTATACAGTCGTCGAAAAATGGACCCTGTCTGCACTGCACAAGGCCGGAATTCACGCGTACATAAAACATCATACATGTGGAATTATACAGAGCATCTTAGTATGGGCACGTGTATGCGCGTGTGTGAGGGCGGACGTGTGTGTGTGAGGTCACTGAACTGCGGCGTCGGCGATCGCCTCCGCTTCCGGTTTCTTCTGCTCCTGGAACAACAACACATACTTTTATTTTTTAATTTTAGCACGGTTATTTGATCCCAAACTAAGCAGAGCTTGTTCTATGGAAACCAGATAACTGATATACTACTTTTTTTCGGTAAATACATACTTATATAGATAATTACACCCACACTCAGGACAAACAGACATGTTCATGCACACAAATGTTTGTCCTGGATGGTAATCGAACCCACCACCAGCGGCGCGATAGATGGCCTGTCAAAACTATATTACTCTACAGTTACCCTCGACGGCTGATGAATGTTTGAAATAATATTCCGTCATACGAGACGTAGAAGGGAACTGACTCTCAAGTGCAGCTGTCGGGAAAACACTGCCAGAACTTGTACTATGGTTACTAGATGACTGATATATTACATAAACTATTTATTTACTAAAGGACAATGCCCTTTTCCTTAGGAGTTTTGGGCCCCTAAATACACGTTTATGATAAATCTTAATTTTTCGGATCCTGAAATTGAGGTTATAAAACTTCGTTTCTTTAAACCTTTTTGAAATTAAAAATCGGCAATCATTAGGTACCATTATTAACAATTGATTTGTCTACGGATTTGACAGTTATATCTCATTAAAATAGAGATAGATTAAATAGATAACTTCTCCCAGACTCGGGACAAACAGACATGTTCATGTCGACAAATATGTCCTGGATGGGAATCGAACGCCCAATCTACAGCGTGATAGGAGTAGGTGGTGTCTCTACTAGACAAGTAACTGTCAATGGGATATAGACCCTCGACGCAAGTCAGGAACATGATGCGGTACATACCGGTGAGTCGGGTTGGTGCGCCGGTAGCGGTAGTGGTAGCGGTAGCGGTAGCGCGGTAGCGGGCAGGGCGGGATGCAGCGCGGTCCACTCGCCGGTGGGCTGGTACAGGCACTCGACGCACGCCAGGAACTCCTTCCCGTCGAACCCGCCCACCGCGTACAGCGCCTCCTGCACCACCGCCAGCGCCAGCCCCGCGCGCGCCCGCCGCAGGCTCGGCCCTGCCCGCGTCGTACAATACAATACAATACAATACATGTCATCTCCTCTGCCTCTCCCGCTGGATCAAAGTCAGAGCTCACACTCACCGCTTCTCCACGTGTCTCCGTTGAACCAATCGGTTCTGCTGAGCGAGGCCCCTCCGTCGGACCCCCCGGCGACGACGAGGTCCCCGCGCCAGGCGGCGGCGCCCACGGAGCGGCGCGCGGTGGGCAGCGGGGGCCCCGCCTGCCACGCGGGGGCCTCGCCCTCGCCCTCCGCCGCCGGCTCCAGCTGCAGCCGCTCCGTGCTGGCGAGGCAGTGCCACGCGTCGCACCCGCCCAGCGCCCACAGCGCGCCCTTGTACCACACGCCCGCGCATTGCGAACGACCTACACACAATTACATTTACATTTTAAATCCGCTCAAAAAGATCGGCTACGAATATTAAAAATAGTAGAGAACTAAAATGTGACCCTAGGGGAACTCCGCTGATAATAAAGAAAGTTTAAGAAACGACGCATTTAAATACAAAAAAATCAAGCAGAATTATGATCGACGAACGATCGATAAGCGACGGTATTATATGGTACCGATATTAAGCGGCGGGGCGTCGGTCCACTGGTCGTCCCGCGGCGTGTACTTGTGCACGCGCCTGAGGCTGAGGCCGGCGGCCCACCCGCCCATCACGTACAGCTCCCCGCGCGCCTCGTGGCTCGCCGCCGCCGCGTGCGACAGCGCCAGCGGCAGCCGCGCGCGCGAGCTCCACCGCTCCCCCTCCAGCACGTCCACCGAGTCCAGCTCGCTGTGCCCGTCGCTGCCGCCCACCAGGTACAGCGCCGCCCCCAGCCGCGCCGCCGGGAACCGCGCCCGCCCGCGCCGCATCTCCGGCAGCGCCGTCCACGCGTTCGTGCTCGGCGAGTACCACTCCGCCGAGCGCAGCACGCGCGCGCGGTCGTACCCGCCGCACACCACCAGCCGCCCCTCCACCTCCGCCGCGCCCAGCGCGCACCGCCCCGTGTGCATGTGCGCGCGCTCCACCGCGCCCCCCAGCGTGCCGCCGCGCGCCACCCCGCCGCCGCCCGCGCCCACGTCGCGCCACGCCACCCGCGCCGCCGCCAGCGCGCCGCGCACCGCCAGCAGCGCCCGCGTGGCGCGCCCGCCGCCGCCCCCCGCGCCGCCCCCGCACCGCGCCGCCAGCACGGCGCACGAGTCGCGCGCGCTGCGGGCGCCCAGCTCGAGGCCGGGCAGCGGGTGCGGGGCGGCGTGGGGCGGCGCGCGGCGGGCGGCGCGGCCCCGCTCGGCGGCCTCGCGGCGGTACTCCTGCAGCTCGGGCGCGTCGCCGCGCGCGGCCGGCAGCTCGCCGCAGTCGCGCAGCGCGCCGGCCGCGTCCACGTACAGCAGGTGGGTCCGCGAGCACAGCTCCCGCAGGTCGGCCTCGCCGCCGGCGCGCCGCAGCCACGTGAGCGCGGCGTCGGCGACGGCCAGGGGCGCCTCCCCGCCGCCCTCGGCGCTGCTCTCGCGCAACATCTCGATGCGGATGAGCGGCAGCGCGCCCAGCGCCCCGCTCTCGCACACCGCGTCGAACTGTCACACAAAACAGACCGGTGCCACCATTATGCTAAATACAGATTCGATTTTTCGCTCATTATTATCTATGAAAACCTATAACTAGCATCCAAATTTCCATTTTTCTCGTTTAACTTAATTCCTCGAGGATTTTTTTTACATGTAGTTTGTATATTTGTTGTAAATATTGTATAATAATAAAATGGAAAATTTACTTTAGGGTAAAGTAAATTTTCCATTTAAAATTCAATAAATAAGTTTCAAATAAGATATTCTGCTTTATAATCCCAATTTCGGTATCTTAAAAATTAATAATACTCCTTAACGTTATTGAGGAAATTCAAATAGTTCGTAGAGTAGATGCGGTACTTTATGGCTACAAAAAATCTTTTAGGGGCTCAAAACTCCGAACTAAATGGGCATTGTCCTTTATTTAGCCTCAAGAAATTGGAGAGTTAAATCGGTGGAAAACAGTAAGCACTCACGTTCTGTGCGATATAGGCGTCCAGCTGGGCGAGGTGGTGCGGCGCGAGGTCGGGCAGCGCGCGCACGTCGAGGCAGTCGGCGGGCGCGAGGCGCTTGAGGAGCGTCGCGGCGAGGTGCTGCCGCGGCAGGTCGAGGCGCAGGCGCCACGCGGCGCGGTACAGCGAGCGCGCCGCCGCGCCGCTGCCCACGCGCAGCCGCCCCGTGTACGCGTACTCCACCAGCTCGCGCAGCGCCTCCGCCTCCACCTCGTCCACGCGGTACGCGGGCGCGGGCGCGGGCGTAGGGACGGCCGGCGCCGTGCCCAGCGCCTCGAGCAGGTACGGCGAGGCGGCGGCGAGCACCGCGCGGTGCGCCGGCACCTCGGCCCCGCCCGCCAGCAGCAGCACGTCGTAGTGCTGGCGGGACTTGCGCAGCGCGTTGAGGGCGGCGAGCGCGCGAGCCGGCGCGCCCGCGTCGTATAGCGACAGCTCCTCCTCCGCCGGGCTGCACTCCTCGCCCTCGCTGTCGTCCTCGTGGGACGCCGACCCGCCGCCTGCACACACCGGTGGTTAGATGCCGCCCCGAGACTCTGCATCGAGTCGGCGAGGTTCGCTCGACCGTCGATGAAGCGAGATTCCTAACACCACCAGGGAGCCACAATTCGGTCGGTATGCCGCGAGGCAGGTCTGATCATAAGAAGGTGGAGGGAGGGAGGGAGTCCCCGGCCACGATGACCCAGCCTGGCGGAAGACCCAGCGTGAAGGACTTTCGTCTCGAGGTTCGACGTCACCACTGAGCTATCATCGACTAGAGTATACTTGTATTACCTTTGTTATGTATCTTTAAATAAATAAAATGACGTAGTTTGTTTAAATGATGTTTAAACTGTGTAAACTGAATGAATACCACAAGATACCCTTCATCACCTTAATATACATATGCGTATTATAGGTTAGGTAGGTAGGTAGTATACGAATACCGTATGCCGTTCTGTTCTGTGCTGTTGCAAGCAGACAGACAACATTTTTGTAAAGAGTGCGCTGCACACTTTCAGCTGCGGCTGTGTAGGTACCTACTTGTAAGACGTTTGATACAATTTAAGAGATCGGTAGAGTAAAGCATTCTTTCGCACAAAAACATCTCGGACACATAGGTAGGTAGGTACTTATTTCATGCAAAATATTTGTGTTGAAGTTGAAACTATAACAAAGATCAGCCATTTCCTGCGTGTGTAGCGGTGGGCGCTATAAAACAATTTAGAACAAATAAACACTCTTTTCTTCATCTTTTAAAGTTGAAACTTTTAGTTTGGTACTTTTGAGATGTTTAAAAACATGACGACTATGACGTTAAGATAACTGTAAATTGATATATTTTGGGACATTTCCACAACAAACAGCGTAGAGTAGGCGAGGCGAGGCGAGGCGAGGCGAGGCGAGGCGAGGCGAGGTGATAGTGTTGCATATCTGCATAATGAGCAGATAACATCAGATAATGGAATGACTCGACACGGAACCGCCACGCTCGCCACCACCGACGCCTACAAGCTACAATGCAACACTACTCATTTAGGTACTAGATTTCCGCCCCGCGGTTTCACCCGCGATTCCTTATTTTACTCCCTTAGGGGTTGAATTTTTTTTTAATTCCTTTCTTAGTCGATATCTGTCATAATAGTTATCGCAGCGCACAGCAAATAATGACTTTTATAGGCAAATGTTGATACCTTAGGTTACATATTGTAATCTTCGCAGGGATCTCTAATTTGTTTGACAATAAAATATAGCTTATGTTACTTGCTGATAATGTAGCTTTCTATAGGTAAAATTAGCAGCATTAATTAAGCAGTTTTTGAGTTTATCTATTACATACAAACAAACAAATATTTTCTGTTCATAACATAGTGTTGATGTAGATTTACAACCATATCAATACCTACTACCTACACTAATACTATCACTGAATTGTATGAATTCATAAGTGCCTTATTAGGGCCTAAACTGAATAAATGAGATTTTGATTTTGAATACAATTAATCTCAAATTCAAATATGCAATTAAATATTTCAAATATCCACAAAAGAAGGTCCACGAGGTCGAGAACATATCCACAAAAGCCTCTCATTCGATCGCATAGCTCTATCTCTTTCGGCGGCGACTCCGCGAGGGTTTCAATTCAACAGATCGGTGACGATGGCGACCTAGGACAGCACGAGCGCAAGTAGGATGTACATGTCTTTCTCTGGTTTCATTCGTGGTGTTGCCGTTTACTTATCATTAACAAGAAAATCGATGGACACTCAAGTGTGGTCCACCCATTAAATTGATGGATTAAAAGAGGTCGACCTTTACTACGATGTCACACATACATACACACCTCCCCCCCCCCCACACACACACACACACACGTGCAAGTCACGGTATAACGACGCTGCTAGGAATACCGTAGAGGCGTACAATATGAGTCAACTTACAAGACATTATATTCGACGAACGAGCAGTAATCACAATGAATGATATATGTAGGAAGGTCGGTGGTAGTAGGTAGGTAGGTAATGAGCGGTAAACGTACCGCACGATCACTCGTTAATAAGTACTTATATTTAGGTATTTATCTACTCTCATATCGTAATGTTCTTATTATGAAATCAAAATCAGTACTTTAATGACCCACTTTAGGCACACCCGTGTATAATGATTCATTATAGTACAGTTGTGTTCCCAAGATAATGCTATAAAATAACTTTTTTTCTATTAAAGTACACTTTGGACCTATCAATAGTATAATCAATCAGTATCAATTCAATTTGACGATGACAATGTCACAAATTTTGTAACTTGAACTTTAGAGGTAAGAATTTTTGGGAGTTGGCAACACGGATTTGATTAAGTATATGATTATATTTTATTGTTTTTGCCTACACATATCATTTTGACCAAAAATGTCACAAAAATAGCAATTTTTTTTTTTTTTTTGCAAAGTTGGTAGAAATTCAATTTTTTTAAATGACATTATTTATATGAGTTTAGATAAAGTACTGTATGATACTGCACATAATTAGGTATTAAAAACTCGTGTGATACTATTAAGAACCTCGCCTACGGCTCGGTACTTAAACTCACACTCGTATTTAATAACTCCTATTATGCAACAGTATCATAAACTACTATTACATGATAGTAATCCTATTAAATATAATAAATGACAAAGTTTGAGAGTGAGTGTTGGTTACTTCTTCACGCTCAAACGGCTGGATCAATTTAGATGAAGTTTGATATGGAGGTAGCTGACACCCTGGATTAACACATAGGCTACTTTTTATCCCTCGGGAACATAAGTCCCTTGGGAACACGGGTTTCCAAACCTAGTAATATTGTAAAGAGGTAAAGTTTGTAGGTGGTAATTTTCGGAAGTACAGATCCGATTTCGAAAATTCTTTCACTAATAGGAAGCTACAGGCTACTTTACCGGGATGAGTACACCTAAATGAACGTAGGTAATAACTCGTGGGACCCTGAGAGAGGGAGCTCGCACAATTTCAACATAACAGCATGTTTATGGGACGCTATGTGCTTTTGTGGGATTTTGTACGTGCATTCTATCTACGTAAGTACGTACAGTATGACACAACTTAGATGTAGCATCGGCGAGTCGTTTTCGTACACTTCACTTCCGATTTACACAACAAATAAAAATAATTCATTATCGCGCCATTCAACGTTCAACAAGATCATTTTCGCCGATCATTTTTTAACACGTGAGTATGTTGTAGGCGCACTCTTTTCGACAACGATCGATTTTACGAAGTTTGCCGATGCTTCATGTAAGTTGTGTCATACTATACCTACCTACTACAGGAAAATAAACCAACATGTTAATGTTTCCCCGCGATTGTTTACCTTGTTTAACAATAGGTATATCTAAGTATCTGTTTCTATCTAAGGGATTTGGTAACTTTTATTATTTGACGTAAAAATATTGAAGTAGCTATATACAGCTCAGCTCTGCTCTGATGGTAATCTGTCGATAAGTTAATGGAAGACAAACGGCGCCGCGGCACGACACGATGCCTACCTACAGTACCTACCTATTGGGGAATCAAGTGAACAAAAACTTGGATATTTTATTTGTAACAACGTTGTTTGCCGACTGGTTGCAGGTAGGTAGGTAGTAGGTAGTAGGTAGGTACGTATAACTAAACGAATTTAACACCAGTAGGTGTCACAATCAATGATATTATAAATAAAAAGAGGTAGATATCGCACTGGCGCGCAAAAATTGTTGCGAACGAATTCAGACAATTGTCGTAAATCCGCATACTCTATGATTCACTAGTGTACTTCAAGCGCAACACACTACAGATAGCTATCTCTTTCTGTACCATACGTTCCGTATTATCTATCGCAGTCGTAGTTGAAAATGACTATACACAACAATTTCTGGACATCGCTCAGTATGAACGTAGCGTATCTTCCCTTTATAATATCATTGGTCACAATAATGTTAACTTCCTGATTATCGACATGTTTTTAGCATTGCTCTGTCTGTAGTATAATCTAGACCTGTGCTCTAATCTATACATCTATCTACTAATAATAAAGCTCAAGAGTTTGTTTGTTTGAACGCGCTATCTCCGGAGTTACTGGTCCGATTTGAAAAATTCCTTCACTAATAGGAAGCTACATTATCCCCGAAGGTTATAGGCTACTTTTTATCCCGGGAACAAAACACCCACACACACACCGACGTGCCTCGGTACCCGGTACTCGGGCTCTCGATATAGCCACAGACAGTCACAGGGAAGTGTCTTGGAGATTTACAAGTTTTTTTCTATTTACTTAGATAAGATTTTGCTTTTTACGTTTATATCTATGTTGGCGTCTGCTGTAAAACCCAATTTGACACAATAAAAGGCATACTTTGGCAAACGTCAATAAATTAATAAGCAAATATAGTTTTCTATTAAAATGACAATAAACTTTTGACGCTGATTGTACCTACGTACGACACCGGACACAGATAGCCAGCCAGGTACCTACCTACGTACCTGGCTGGCTGGTCGCTGGTGGCTGGTCGCTGGTCGGTCTACTTACATACGCGACGTTTTATTAAGTAAGCAATAAATTAACTGATGCTATCCATAAATGGAGATTCAGCTATAAACTAGATTACGATACGATACAATCTATCTAATAGTACATGTATAAGACTAGCTTTCCGCGCCCCGCGGTTTCACCTATTATTTAATAGGCTTTATTTTCGTTGTAGGGACGGGTTACGGGTTGTAGGACGGGAAAAGAGATTTAGAAATCTACACTTCTGTATAATCATCTCTTTATACCTACTTTAAACCTAGCTGTAAGTTTTCCATAAATAAATATTAAATATTAAAGAGGTAATCTTCTTATGTGATTATGTTCCAGCTGACAATCTACTTACGTCCATAACTAGATTCCGCCCCGCGGTTTCACCCGCGTTCCTGAGGGATCTTATATTTTCCCGGGATAAAATGTCGCCTGTGTTAATCTAGGTTATAAACTATCTGTGTTCCAAATCCGTTCAGTAGTTTTTACGTGATAGAGTAACAAACATCCATCCATACTCACAAACTTTCGCATTTATAATATTAGATATTAGTAAGATTATTGATTGAAAGTGGAGGGCGCGGCGACGACCATCGTCTCTCACTCAATTGGGCACAATTAGTTCCGCCTCGCGCTCATCAAACCAAACCAAACCGAACTGACCGGCCGATAGCATTCATTGTCAAACAAACTATCTATCTGCTCTACTGCTCAACGCTACATTACAGCCTAACACACTTTTTTACAATACTTGTCAAGTCCACGCTCATTGGACTATGAAAATTAAATTCGTTTCTAAACAGGTTGGTATTGAATACATTTTTCATGGAATCAATTCTGAAGGTTAAGTGCTGATCTCACTGTATTATGATATAAGTACTAGCCTCCGCCGCGCGGTTTGACCCGCGTTCCCGAGGGATAAAAAGTAGCCTATGTGCTAAACCAGGGTGTCAGCTACCTCCATACCAAATTTTATCAAAATTAGTCCCGAAGTTTCAGCATGAAGCAGTAACAAACATACAAACTGACAAACTTTCACATTTATGATATTAGTAGGATTGTTCCTTAGATAGAATCGAAGTTACAAAAATACATTTTAATAATTCTTCTAAGATTTCAATCTAATAATATACAACTTGCTTAAGATTAATCTACATAATGTATTCTGTTTAATTATGTAATGTAACAGTTTGATTTCTCATTATTCAAGGTAATTCTTGTTTTCTGTAGGTTGTAGGTAGGTACCTACACAGGTAGGTTTGGCAGCTGCCTTCATTGAGTGTTACATTAATAATTTAAAGTAATAATACACCTTATAGGTAGCTTTTTTTATGTCAGAAACATTGACAAACAGGCAGGCCCTCCACCTGATGGTAAGTGGTGGTAGCTTCAATTAGCCCCACGGTTTCACTCATGTTGTTAAGGAATCTTATGTTTTCCCAGGATACTATCTGTTTTTCCAGGGTATGATCTTTCTATGTCCCGAGTTTCAATCAAATCCTTCCAGCCATGAAGCTACTAGGTATACAATAACTTAAATACTGTATGCCATTACAGACATCATGATATCACAGAAATATATAAAGGTACTTAAAAACAACAAGGTAAATAAACTCATTCAAACAGGAATCTAAGGAAAAATCTTGTAGAAATATTTGAGTAATAATCAGTACATGCAACTGTATACTTGTACACATCTGTTTGTTTTGGTGGATAATTACTAGTATTAGAGTTATCTGCTTTCCATAGTACAAGCACAGCTTAGTTCTAATTAAACAGAGCAAATATGATTGAAGCTTTGTTTAATTTATTAATTAATTTATCTATCTACAAATTGTGCATTACAGTTTACACCAAAGCGTACAGAATGGTTTGTTCTATGACTGCTCTAAATACCTCACGGCACATCTGCGAGTTCAGCCACAGATGATGAAATATATCAAGCTCCAATTAATAATTAATGTTAGCAGGCAATTAGCCACAGCTCTCCCTTTGATTACTTGACATCCTATTATTAAACAATACTTCCCACAAACACGGCCATCCCTTCACAAACAAGACACTCTTCATTAAAAAATGTTACAATTTATCTATATAAGTATGTATTTATAAAAAAATATGTAGTAGGTATATCATTAATAAAAAAAAAAAAAAATTATTTCGGTTAAATCATTTAAACCATTTATTCCATATTATTATTTTTAAATTAGGTGTGCAATCAACTTGTGTGTATATCAGTTATCTGGTTGTCCATAGTACAAGTTCTGCTTAGTTTGGGATCAGATAACCGTGTGTGAACAATGTCCCAGAATATTTATTTTATTTAATTACAAAGGACATGTAGACTTAATTGAATTGTAACTTTGATATCAAGCCCATAAGTAAAAAAATCTGTTATCTTAACTTAAAACTGGAGTCCCAATTTATTTTCCAACCTAGTAAGTAACATACAATAGGTATTAAATAAATTTAGAATTTAAGATCACAGAGTTACAAGTTCAAAGTGTGTCTATTGCACAATTGATATGACCTTGTACAGTACACTAGCACACACACACCACAGTGACGTGGATGTGACAGTGCACTTACAAGGATTCAGCCAATGGTAAGGTGAGCAGGGGACCAGGGGACCAGGAGAGCAGGGGACCAGGTGACCTGGTGAGCAGGTGGAGCGCCATAATCATACTTACAGATACAACAACACACTCTGGCTTCATGACTGTTTGTTTATAAACTTTGTAGGCTTGTGCCTTCATTCATTCTTCACTACATTGCATGCTTTGTTTATAGTAGGAGGCAGGAATGTACGTAAATGTGGTGTCAGCACAGTGGTTAGGTGCAGAGGTAGGTAGTCACTCACCGTCTCCGTTCCTGTAGATGTCTTGGGGCTTCATGGCGCCTGGTGAGTTGAGCTGTGAGGTTTGGAGTGGTGGCTAGTGGCCGGGACGGGCGGTAGGCGGTAGGCCAGTCCTGATCTCTGGGTGTCGATCACAAGTCGCCGGCCGCGCTCTCACGACACCACATAATAACCGTCTCGAACGACGTCTCGCGACTATCGAGACGCTAAACCCTCTGTAACTGGATTACACTAGCACGTGGCCGGTCCGCTCGGCTCGGCTCGCGGCTCGGTAGCGTGCGGCGTGCGGTGCGGCGGCGGTACGAAGGCCGCGGCGCAGTATGTCACATGGGCACGTAAACAAACGCACCTGACGGACCCCGCCTTCCAATACTTGGATACCGCTGCACCGCTACTGATAGTCCGAGTGCCGCAATGCACTAATTAGATTACAATCATAACGCGAACCGAAGCCTCCGAATGCCATTCGATGCGACAACACAAAAAAACAATACTTCCATCACCCACCCGCAACTGTTTATTTTGACAGCTCAAGCTCAAATTTCTTTCTTCTTCTTCATAATGACCGACGACCACGTTACGTTACACGTACTAAGGCTCTGAAGGTTGTCATTTATTTTACTATATTTCTTTCTATAATAATTTACGATTTCACCATGATGTTTACGTTAACAGTAAAATTGAATTAATTTATTTTATTTATATATTTATTTGATTACATAACATTATAATAATATGTTATACTGAGTTGTACATACATACATTTGCCAATTAAGAATAAATCTATAGCTGCCAGCCTTCTGGGAACCTTGCCGTTGATCGGCAGCAGCAGGCGCCTTGAGGATTTTTTATATTTTGTAGTTTGTATATTTGTTGTAATAAATTATAAATATTGTATATTATAGATTATTAAGTAATTTAAATAATATTGAGAATTTAGGGAACTACTCAAAAAATAAGACCATTCGTGCCGCAGGTCGTGGGTTCGATTCCCATTTAAGGCAAACATTTGTGTGCATGAACGTGTTTGTTTCTGTTTCATTTGGAATCAGATAACCGTGTGTGAAGAATGTCCAAGATGTCTCAAATTATGATTTTGGTGATCCCGTTTAAGCACGAAACCCTAAAATCTTATAGTTACATGTTAGCTTTTTTCCTCCTACTAATACAAGTATGTACCTGGTTGGCCGAGCTATGATGTTTTCTTAAAGTGAAACCTAGCTAAGACGATTTATCTCCCCGAAACCCTCTACATACCAAATTTCATGAAAATCGTTGGAGCCGTTTCCGAGATCCAGATTACAGATACAAGAATTGCTCGTATAAAGGTATTAGATACTATAAAATACTTACGATGGTATAAATAATTAAGTATTGTTAGAATTTTCAAATATATATTATTAGATCTAATAAGTAAATAAAATATTTCAGGAATGTTAAATAAATAAGAAGAATAAATAAAAGAATTTTAATATACTATAATATATTTAATAATAATAATAGTGAAGGCACATTTTTATGATGTATCATATAGAAAATTAGGTCTTAAAACTTTGAGAAATTTTGGAATTAAGTCACCTCATGTTCCAAGAAACGATTACGGTGAATATTGTTTTCCAATCACAAATTATCAGATTTACAATTTTGGCGTATATTTATGAAATTAAAATATGATGCACACAAATTGTAGCACTTAAAACTTTGTTTCCTATATTTTCTGTGATTTTATTAACAACCACGGACATTTACTTATCAGCGAAATTAACATTTTAAATAACGATACTAGTCAGTATAGAGTAACGTTGTGCTAACGTCTAAGGCTGGCATTATAAAATAAGGTGTTGCCATATAAATAAAACATCAACAATCTACTTAATGCCTAACTTGATGGTTTTAGTTTTTTTTAATTGACGTTTTTTTTTCTTTATTTAATTATGAATTACACCATTTAAGGTGGAGGCATATCTCTAAGTAGTCTGTGGGTGGAGGCTTCGGTTGGAGCGCGAAATTCAAATTTTATCACGTTTTTTGCTAATTGCAGCTCAGTTATAGGTCGTAAGTTATCAACATGTTATTTGCGACAAGAATGGTAGATAGTATATTTACTGATTATTAACAAAAGAAATCATCAACGGAATATGTTGAGGTATTTACCAAGGTATATTACTGACATATACGACTATTTCATGAAAATGTTACTACATAATGTCTTTCTTCACCATTACCTCAATGCAGGATTCGTTACTGCTAACCTCTGAATTTCGACCACTACGTTACCTTCAATATGTCACCTTTGCCTTAAAATCTTTAATTTTATTTCTAGGTACTTAGAACTATGTATAAAATTAAACCTATTCTAGTGGTCTATGTGTTTAGTGCGTTTCTTGTTGGTGAACAAAGTCTGTATGACGTCAACGGGCAGTCCCTTGGTCTCCGGCTGGAAGAAGGCGGAGAAGGCGGCGGTGAGGAAGCACACCGCCGCGAACAAGTGGAACACTCCTCCCAGCCCGACCGCCTTCACCAGCGGAGTGTACGCGAACAGGACTATGAAGTTGCACAACCACGCCCATTCTATCACCATCGTTGACACGAAATTCTTTATCTGGAAAATATACCACTCCTTATCATCTTGTAGAATGTAGAATCTTGTCACCACCCTCAAAATCTATCGCCAAGTACACCGTAGGTAGGTATATAATGTTGACAGCTGCACCTGAGAACGAAATCTTTTCTAGGCGTTGTGTGCTTACGCTTACCACGTTCGGCCACATCATCCGGTGAGATTATAGTCGAACGTAGTATATAATATTATATGCATAGTAAAACAAAGGTATTTATCCTCAGATTACAGATACAGTAAACAATAGGGTATTAGCATTAGAAACATTACCTGTTATTGAACACCAGCCAGTTTTACCAGTTGTGGCAATACTATAATATAAAGCTAGGCTATATTCAGGAATTCTGGTAGTGTACGTACCTATTGGACTCTACAACAGCCAGATAGTGTACGTAATAAAGGAGTATATAAATCGCAACTAACCTCCGGCAAAAAGAGTTCGCCGACGAGCACGAAGGGCACGGTGCCCGCACTCAACGTGTAGGTGATACAGAATATGTACATCAGAACCGCTGGGAGCCAAGAGGGCCCCCACTGCAGTTGCAGCTGCACTCCCAGCAGCACGCAGGTCACGCCGGAGCCCAGCGATGCGTAGATCATCAGCCCCTGTTATTTAAAATCACGTTAATATGAGTAATAACGTGACTTCAATAGCAAATACACAACTGAACTATCTGAATCTTTTGTCAGACAGGAACCCTGTGGGGTAGTGGGTAGTGTGTAGTGTGTAGTGTGTAGTGTGTAGTGTGTAGTGTGTAGTGTGTAGTGTGTAGTGTGTAGTGTGTAGTGTGTAGTGTGTAGTGTGTAGTGTGTAGTGTGTAGTGTGTAGTGTGTAGTGTGTAGTGTGTAGTGTGTAGTGTGTAGTGTGTAGTGTGTAGTGTATAGTGTGTAGTGTGTAGTGTGTAGTGTGTAGTGTGTACCCGTCGGCCGACGAGCTCAGTGAGGTAGGCGGCGAGCAGGCCGGCGAGCACGGAGGTGAGCGCGAGCAGCACGCTGGCCAGCGCGGAGGACATGTCGGGGCTCGCCTCCGCGAACATCGGTTCCGCGTACACCTGCACCACGGCCAGCCCCTGGAAGATGGCCGCCGTCACCAGCATCAGGTTCACCATCATCGCGCGACGCGTCGACTGAGACTTCTCTGTATAATATGTATTTAGCTTTAATTCATTTAGTTTTAGTCCTACCGTACTTATGGTATTTTAGGTTTTGTCGCATAGTTAGATAATAGTCAAATCTCAGATTCTAAGATTATAATTATTATATATCAAATGGCTGTTTCAAGTATTTCTAGAGATTATATACTGCGATCAGACAATGGGTCTATATAATCGTGACATAAATTAAATTTCACTCCAAAATGTGTTGCATGCGAGGATCATTCTCAAACTCAAAACTCATTTAATCAGTATAGGCCCTGATAAGGCACTGTACCACCGATGCCATATACCCTTGGACTGAGAAGACTCCGGCAACAGACTCAGCAGATCAGATCAGATTCTAGTTACTCACTAATGAATTGCCATATTGACTGCTTATTTTTGGTTTGGCTCTCCGGCTTCAGCTGCACCTGCTCGTCGGGTGTTCCTTCTGTGAATAACGACACTGTATTATAAATATTATCTGTTCATCACACAGAGATGAGAATATATTATAGTATCTCTGTGGTTCATCACTATGACTTCTCTGCAACGCGTGAAGTAAACGGTAAGTAGGGAGGTAAGTACGTTACCATCTAAGTCAGGGTTGAGAGAGCGTCGAATGGTGTTTATTTCTTGTTGCACTTGTTTCGAGTTTGGCTTCATTCTTCTGTAGAACGCGATTGAATTTGCTGCTTCCTTTAACAACCAGAACGATAAGAACGAGAGTAAAAAATTACCTCATCTGAATAAGCTTATAGGCTGCAATAATCACGGGCATTGCAATTATCAGTCACCTGTTCCAATCCTTTGACCATCAGGTGGATGGGTGATTCCCTCATGAAGGAGACGAGCACCGTGGCCCCGACGGAGAGAGAGAGACACACGTAGAGCATCGTGTTATACGAGCACCGTGGCCCCGACGGAGAGAGAGAGACACACGTAGAGCATCGTGTTATACTTCAAGTAGCCGCCGATCACGTACGAGATGAGCATGCCGAAGCCGTACATGGCGATAGACACGGAGGTCATCGCCCCGCGGACCGACTCCTGGCAGATCTCGCTGATGTACACCGGGACCACCAGGAACGCCGCGCCCGACAGGCCCGCCACCAACACTGCACTCAGAACCACTTCCACTGAACTGCATGTCACTATTATTGCCCATGAGATCTGCAAATGACACATCGTTTATTGACCAAAGCAGGTGCATGTCACTCAGCTTTTAGATTAGCGTACAGGACGGAAATACCCCTTTTGACTAATGAGATTTGCTGTAGTGGCAACCTTTACCAACCGACACTTCCTCTTACTGAATCTCTTTGTTCAGAATTATACCGGAGCTATCGTATAAGTGGCTCACCACGCGAATGCTAGCGCATTCAATCCCCGCCCGGAATGTTGGAGAAGCCAACTACTATTTGTCCAGAATGGTGCCGGAGCCTTTAGTAACAGGAAGAGACAGAGTGTGACAGGTGTTGAGTTGACTCACTGTGCTGATGAGTGAGGTGAGTAGCGAGGTGTTCCTCCTGCCGAGGCGGTGCAGGCACAGGCCGGCGAGGGGCGTGCTGATGACGGCGCCCACGCAGGACAGGCTGCCCAGCAGCGCCAGCTCGCCCTCGCCCATGGGCCGGTGCAGCGGCGTGTCCGCCGACGAGAACAGCTGCAGCGTCGACGACGGCCAAGTATACATTATACCCAGGTTTATCGATAGAGTACATACTGGAAATAATCAGTTTGACCTGGTGACGGTTAATTGTATCAGCCATTGTCACATCATATGGCACTTTGTCAGGTGCAGAACGGTGAGCTGGGCTTCCTTCAACTAGAATGTCACCTGTGATGTTTTGTGACATTGCGTTGCCAAAAACATCCGAGTTGGATCCAGGAATCATTTTCTTTTGGAGATACCACGGGGCGATATAGTGCAATTCTATTTATGAAAAGGTACTCACTTATTAAAGTGCATATCAGTTGAAAGAGGATACTCATTCTGTTGATAAATAATCAATTATTTTTGTTCCGACCTTTAGATTCCGCGAGAAAGTGAGATCTGAACTGAGATAGTGTGGCACTATCTCGTAACAGTCGTAACTATTATGTATGAGTGAAAAATGTGAATAGCTCCATATCAGTGGCGTATGTAACGTTCCATCGTATACCAGGCAAACGTAAACACATAAAGGGATTACGCTCAGTCTCGCTCGGCGCTCACCCCGCTTATCGCTTCAATCTGCGACATGATTGTATTTACTTGGCTTGTCACGTCACTACTAGCTAATACAGACATTTATATTCATTACTTACTGCATTTTTTTATCATCTACATATGGGTTCTATTGTGGTGATGGTGCGATGTATCTCTTCTGTGTAATATCAGTTAGTATTTTCCCGGTTCCTACTTCTGCTCGTTCTATAGGTATATAGGGTTCGTAGGGTCAAAAGATAGGTACTAGATGCGCTATTTTCAACTTCCCTGCCTTTTTGTTTTTTTTTAGAGCAAGTCCATCTTGTACACTGACTGATATTTTTCAATACGGACTCCTAATTTAGGTGTTAAAAATAATTTATAACAATTTAGCGTACTCATTAAATAATTAAAAGTAATCAACAGTTACGTTTGCTCAGGCTTACGATGATTTAGATTTTAGTATGTTTGCTCTTCTGTACATTTTTTATGTTTCCTCGTTGTGTTATTGTTAGCTGGTTATTCCACGTCTCAGTTATTTATTGTACTTTTTTGCCAATCTCATGTCCAAAAGAAATTGTTGAATTTGGAAAACATTAGCTTTGATTTAGTTCGTAGTTTTTTAAATGACCAAGTTCTGAAAACTACGAACAAAGTCAAAAAATGTTTGATACAAACTACACTAAAGGGTCATATAATTATAATGTACAGAATTCATGGGTTCAGCTTTCTTTACGGTATCACTTAGGGATAGCTAGAGTTTAATACGTAGGAAATTGTTCAGGTTTTTTTATATTATAAACATGCAACAATCACATAATTTACTTATCTTTATTCAAATAAACGTATCTTTTCGTAACTTTAAAATATTAAATGACCGTCTGTGTATGTATGTGTTAATGTAGAGGTACCTACCTCTACTAACACGCAAATGTCAATGTACCTTTAATTACCTACAATAGGCACCCGATTAGACTCATACAATGAGCTTCTTCCTACACTTTATACATATAGTGAAAATGATCAATTTAGTTAATTATTTAAATAAACATTGGTAATATTAATAGAGTAATATTGTTTTATTTTGTTCTCATGTTTTATGACGGATGTCAAGTAAATATTTCAAATACAGATAAGTTAGAGCCATCGGCTCCTTGAGCATTGAACGTTGGCGATGAAGTCACAGGTCTTCGTGCTCTCATTGAAGTATAGACCTTCAGAGCATACAACTAAGAGTGCTTGTCCATTTTCACATCGATAGAACTTGTCGCAGTCGGTGTCGTGGCTCCAAATGTCGCACGAGTCCACACATCTGTCGTTATTGTTTCCGTCACTTCCGCCGTCGCTGCCGCCGTCTCCGCCACAGCTGCCGCCGCCGCCGCCGCAGCTGCCGCTGTCTCCGCCGTCACTGCCGCTGTCTCCGTCACCGCTGCCGCCGTCACTGTCGCCATCCTCGCCGCCCGCGGCACAACCAGCATTCCATGGCCAGTCGCATACCTGCAAAAGTACATTATTTGTACATTTATGATTTATCTTATTTACTTACCAAAATAGTTATTTATTAGGAAATTAAATAAAGTAAATCAAAGTCCCATGGACTCTCTCCCGCTAGTGAATTGACGTCACCCATTATTTCATAATCGAGCGATCACAGAATGTCAAACACAAATTCAGATAGAAATCAATCATAGAGGTTAGTCTATGATCACACATAGAAATTGCTTTAGAACACGATATAAAACACATACTTTTATCTGCTCTGCACATTACCTAAACCTAAGTCAACATTTTATTTTTTAATTCTTTTGACGACGCACTTCGTCGCCACGGTAATTAAGTTTTAAGTGTGGAGATATAACTGTTTACTTGGTGTGTTGTGTTTGTTATTGACCTGCAGTATGGGGTTGAAGTGTGTGCCGGGAGCGCATGATCTCTCTTGCTTCTCGCCGAACACGCAGTAGTAGAACTTGTCGCATTCGGTTTCATGCGGCAACAGCTGATGCACGCTGAAGTCAGCGGGGCATCCATTGGGCAAGGTGCTACCAGAGTCACCATCGCCGTCTCCCCCGTCACTTCCGCCGTTTCCGTCACCATTACCGTTACCATTTCCGTCACCGTTACCGTCACCGTTACCGTCGCCGTCACCGTTTCCATTGCCATTACCGGAGCTACTGCAATTTACATTTTGTGGCCAGTCACAAACCTGTAAAACACATTGATAAATTACATTTAAGAAATTACAGTAATCAATTATAATAATATTTAGTGATGAATGTTGGGAACCAACCTGAAGTTCAGGGTTGAAGTATGTGCCGGGCGCACAGTTTCTTTCCTCTTTATTTCCAAAGACGCAGTAGTAGAATTTGTCGCAGTCAGTCTCGTGGGGCAACAGTTGATGGATGTCGAAGCTGACCGGGCAGCCGTTGTCCAGTCTGTCGATGTCAGTGGGGCCCGCTGTTGGAGCTGCAGTGGGGGCCGCTGTGGGAGGTTCAGTGGGTGGTTCTGTAGGAGGTTCAGTTGGAGGTTCTGTAGGGGGCTCAGTTGGGGGTTCAGTAGGAGGCTCAGTTGGAGGTTCAGTTGGGGGTTCAGTTGGAGGCTCAGTTGGGGGTTCAGTTGGAGGCTCAGTTGGGGGTTCAGTTGGGGGTTCAGTTGGAGGCTCAGTTGGGGGTTCAGTTGGGGGTTCAGTTGGAGGTTCAGTTGGGGGTTCAGTTGGAGGCTCAGTTGGGGGTTCAGTTGGGGGTTCAGTTGGAGGCTCAGTTGGGGGTTCAGTTGGAGGCTCAGTTGGGGGTTCAGTTGGGGGTTCAGTTGGAGGCACAGTTGGGGGTTCAGTTGGAGGCTCAGTAGGGGGCTCTGTTGGGGGTTCTGTAGGAGGTTCTGTAGGCGGCTCGGTTGGGGGTTCAGTGGGAGGCTCGGTGGGTGGTTCTGTAGGAGGCTCCGTAGGTGGCTCAGTCGGCGGCTCTGTAGGGGCCGCAGTGGGTGCTACAGTAGTTGTCGAGTCATCTTCTTCCGGAGGAACTCCTGGTAGAGTACAGTTTGCCAAAATTGGATGGATGCACACCTGCCAGAGATCATTGTTAATTAATTATTATTAGTGTCTTTTAGACTTTAATCTCTAAATAATTAAATGTTAAATCCTAATGATATCCTACGTCTAGTTAGCTAACAAACCTGTATCGCATATGAGAATTGAGTGCCTGGGGCGCAGTCCCTGGGCGTGGTCCACCTGAGGCCGAACTCGCAGTAGTAGAACTTAGTGCAGTCGTACTCGTGCGGCAGCAGATAGTGCCCGGTCGCAGGGCATTGGTCCGATACTTCGAACTCGCTGTGGGGCACCTACAACACCCAGGTATATCATTAATAGTGAAGTGGAATGTAATAGTGTTGGTGTTGCAACAAACGCATCTATAACAGTCAAAGTCATAAATATGCGTTACATTGTCAACCTAGTGGAGGCTACTAACTGAAGTGCTAGCCGAGAAAGAATGAGGCAGATGGTACTAAAGCCGGTATTGCAGTCGCAGCAAGTATAACTAACATTTGAATATATTAGAACAGTGAATAAAATGGCAATGATCTTGTAGAATAAGGTGAGGGTGTAGACGACGGGCGCAGCGTGACAATGGTTTATAAAACTATGATCGAATAATATGAAATGATAAAGATAGTTACCAAGCCCAGGAGTGGTTGCGAGAGCTCCGGCCGACCCTGGGCGAGGGCCAGGATCGTCAGTACAATTATCTTTCCTGTAACATTCAAAGTACATTAATCAATCAGTTTAATCAGTAGTTATTTTATTTTAAAACTATTGAGATGGCTTGGGACACTCGAAGCTATAAGTCTACGTAAATTCTTATAAAACAGAAATTGCCGCGTTTGTTACATTATTTTTAAGGTGTTAGAGACACCTTAAAAATAATGTAACAAACGCGGTTGAATATCTTCTAATATTGAGATTACATCACCAGCAACGTATGAATAGACTCGTGCAATAAGTATTTTAAAAGCCGTACATAGTTTTAGTCTCGTTTCGACCATCGCGTTCGTCGTCGTGTAATTTTCGTAGAATTTCATTACTTCAATCCAATTTAAATGGCTCTAGACATTCCTCAGGTATTTACGATCAGTTGTCATTCAAACTTGTCTAAAAATCTCTTCGTAATATGTTATGATTAATATTAATCGATACCTCCGCATCGATAGATCTACCCTTATCAGTATCACTGATTGCATCATCGCAGCTGATAAGCGGCCCTTTAATTGTTGGCAATGATTTGATTTCAATGTGAAGGCATAGATATTTGTAAACTGTATCAGCGGACATAGTTTATGGTGTGGTTATGTCACCGATCACACTATAGGTACCACTGAAAGCAGGAAGGCAGCGCTGCGATTTGGTAGCGGCCGTGGTTAACCTTCTTTGTCACCGTTACTTTCAAGATTTATAAGAGGCACTGGCTTTTCTGATCGCCTTGGTTCTTTATCCGTGGTTGTACGTCCTACACTTATAACGCGATCAATATATAAATCTTCTCCAGCCGATTTTACAGAGGAATCCAATATCTTTCCGGAACAAAATGTAAATTAAGGGAATACATTTTTTATTGGGTACACCCTGTCAGATCATAATCTTACAGTATCAAGTTACGATGTACCCAAAAGTGTAAGTGATGAACATTGCACTGTGCACGAATGCTATCATGATTAAGATCCCGTGTTTGTGTGAGTTTTTATCCATTTTGCATACAATAAATTGCTTTGATAAAATGGAATTGTGATGAAGTGGCCGCATAATACATAAGTACTGTGATTGTATATTATCTCCTTATTGAGGATTAACTGCTTGTATGCGATGATTATCGACACACATCCATCATTCAAATTCATATTATCTACTACAACAATAAGAAATCGCCGACACTTAATAAATCTTACAAAATAACTGATTGTATCTTAGATTGCTTTTTTAAAAATCTATTACAGATAGTTTCTAATGTTTGAGAATTAGCACGAGTGACGCATTGCAGCTTCAGTGTTTGATTTTTAAGAGAAAATTTATGATACAGTAGTTAAAAATGTAATAACTGCGATTTACTAAGTGATGGTGGAATAATAACTCAAAGAAAAGTTTTGGTAGATGTTGTCTATGGTCGATGACAGATGTTTTTATCGAACAGGCCTATTCTGTGCACTATTCGAATGAAATGTAATTGTCCATAGACATTTTCTTAAACTCCAATAAAATTGTGTTTTATTACGCGCAGTGTACAATACAGTACCTACAACATGCAGTTCAGATGTTATGTATGACGACAATTATCATCATGTCAGCGGAAAGACGTCTACTGCTGGACAAAGGCCTCCCCCAAGGATCTCCACGATGGCCGGTCTTGCGCTACTCGCATCCGGCGGTTTCCTGCGACCCTCACAAGATCGTCGGTCTACCTTGTGGGGGGCCTGCCCACGCTGCGTCTTCCGGTTCGTGGTCGCCTCTCGAGAATCTTTCTGCCCCAGTGGCCATATCACAACAAAGATTGAGGATAATTGAGACGGGAACTGATGTCACCAGCTGGAACATCTAGCTGCTTCCACTACTCTTTCTCTTTCTATCGTCTGGGTACCGTATATGTGTGTGTGTGTGGGGTACGTACCTATCATTTATCGTTCGCTGGTTGTTGGTGTCCGTATCGGCTAAAAGTGGCACTGTACAATAACCGGCTATACCGAGTGTACCCGGCCGCAGCACGCACCGCCGCCTTATATATTAGGTTAAATATCAAGATACCGCCCTCCATCGTGTCAGATAATCGCACATTGATTCAGCGATATCATTATAATATTTACAATTAATAGTGTTCCGCAGGTGTCGGGTAACCTTCGTTTTCATTATTTTTATACAACAACGTCTGCAAACAAGCATATTATGGCCCGTCAGATGGTGAGCGTTTACCATAGCCTTCAAATACCCGGGGCACTCCTATCACTCGCGCATAGCGTAAGGTGGAGATACTTTCCTAGTCGAACGAAAAAATGGTACGTTCTATCTCTCCTTAAATATTTAATTACGTCTTTATTCGACTGTTTTAGTACAAGTTCTCAAAAACTTATAAAGAAAACACTTTTTTAAAAGCTTTTATGTCAGAAGGTTGACAAGCAGGCAAACGGTCCAGCTGATGGCAAGTGGTTACCGTCGCCTATCGTCATTTGCAATATCAGAGGTATTGGCAATGTGTTGCTGACCTAGTTACAATGCTATGAAGGCAACTGGCTCTCAAGTGGAATTGTCGGAAAACAACGGTAGGTGCTTGGCGACAGATTTTCGACTTAAAGGTTTTGCAAAACCACAACAACAACGTGCAACACTAAAATAAACCTGAATTATATCCCAAGACAGAACAATACAAGAACGGCTTAAAATATGGCACAGTTCGGAGACTGACTCTTGAACGCCGACCCGTGCCGTGTGCGTGACCTTCGTAGCACGTAACATACTACGTCGTAGCATTGTGGTCGCAACGTCCGCGCCCGTAGCAAATCTGGCCTCTACGTCGTAGCTAGCCCTGCCCTATTTTCGTAGCATGTTGACTACGTCGTAGCTTCATAGACACGAGAACATTCTAGAAATAACAAGGCGGCGATGATTCGTGTTTTTTTTTTTCAGTCTGTTCCCGTCGATGGCGAAAGGAGCCCCAAAATAAATCCAATTACACAAGTAGTCGGCCGTCACTGTTACATATCGCGCTCAGCGAGCGATCATCGAATCATTGATCTAGCCGTGATCATATCGCCCGCGGATCGATATCATCGCGCTATCGATATGTATCGATTAATTATTTAATTTTCTGCGCGCAATACTCTTCTTGTATTTAAACATTATATTTCTAATTAACCTTGCCGTTGATTGGCAGCAGCGGCCGCCTCGAGGATTTTTTTTATATATAGTTTGTATATTTGTTGTAAATAATTGTAAATATTGTATATTAATAGATTAATTAAACTTAGCAGCACTTATACTATAGAAACCAGATTACAAATATATATAAACAGATATATTTTACATCCATGTACAAACAAGATGTATCTAGTAATGTTCTTCTTAGACGGGAATCGAACCCATAATCTGAGGTGGTATTTCAGGTCTAGTGACAAGCGGACTGACACTTGGTGTGTGTAGTCAGATTTAACATGTTATATCCACTTATTTGACGACGTCCTACTAGTAATTATTAAAGAGTAGCTGTTCCCCGCGGCTTCACTCGCGTTACCGGGATATTTAGTAGCCTATAACCTTCGGGGATAATGTAGCTTCCTGTTATTAGATCAGTATCTCCGGAGATTAGCGCGTTCAAACAATTTCAGCTTTATTATTAGTGTAGATGGTTAAATCCCCGTTGTTTCACGTATTGTCAGTCACTGTCACAATTTACCAAGCGCTGGTACTTAGTGGCAGTCCATCCTTACTTACTTACGTATGAGCGGCAAGGCGCTCACAAATATTCCGTATGTGGGTGACATCATCCGATAAAAGTATCCATATTGAAAACATATCCAAAAACAATTTGCAATCTATTATTAATTAGAGATCTATTAGTCGATAGCAAGAACGACACGAGCTGGTCCATTATTAGAATCATTAGAATTACACGTACGGTCGTCACTATCTAATACGCTTATTCACAAGAGGGTGTCTCTTTCTGCTGAAGTATATTTGTCTCTGTTTCTAGTAGATGGTAGAGTTATATTCTAATACGAGTATGAAGGGGTATGAAGTTTGACATTAGCTTTTCTGTCTCACGGTATTTTACCGCTTTGAATATCCTTTTATACTCGTATGTAGTTCATCCACGTAATAACTAATTACTTATAATCTTCTCTGTCTTGTGAGTTCACAGAAGTAGCCTCCATCCGTACAAAGTCCATGTCTTCTATACTCTATACTGTGAAAATACTTACAAAACTTGGAAAAATTATCAAAATAAGTATTTTACGTTAATGATATAGTATCCATGTTTCGAATAAATCTGACGAATAATATCATATTGCTCGTACAAAGTATGACACCACTATTCTCAACTTATGAATAGAATTTTGAAAACACTTGGTTTATTAATTGTATCAAATCAAATATTAAAAATGTAATTACAATACCAATTAAGTAACTTGTATATTACATCAGGAGCCAGTCATCTGTGGTCTACTGGTGACAGAGCCAGTTCTGGACTAAAATGGCTCAGTTCTAAATAAGACGCGAGACGGTCTTCAAGATTTAATTCAAGAGTAAGGAGATGTGCTCTGACTATAGACATGATTTATGCTTCGATATAGCTGTATAGTATATAGTATATAGTACGTGGTTCTGAAGGTTTTCGTCTGGTGAAAGACCACTAGCAGGTCAAGTGAGCGAGCATAGATTGAATAGTAGCTTAGATACCGCCAACCAACATTACTCATTTCATCGTATAGAAGAAACAGATGCACTTCTCTTTTATAATAATAGTATTTAGCATTCTGTAATCTTTGTGAAATTCCTGGAAGGGTAGCGGCAGCGGCAGCTATCTGATCATCTGATAACCGACCAGTGATTACGATCGGCTGATGGTAATCGTCGGTGCGATACGACCTACGTCTCGCGAATACCTACCTGCACCTGCACGTGTAGCGTGCCTCTGAAGTGTGTTTCAATAATCTCCGACTTCCTTAAATATACTTATGAATGAGGAGAGCTTAGCATTGTTTAATGTTTAGACATCACTAGGTTGCTTTGTTCTGGTTCTGAGATCAAAACCTACCACACGGTTGAGTGAGATAGTGGTCAAACCACAAACTCCTATCCATTACGTTACGGGAGATGTTTTAAGCCGCACCAATGATTAGCTAATGACTACATTATCATCATCTTTCTGCCGTTATTCCACATTGTTGAAGTCATCACAACATCCTGATCTCCGTTTTTCCTTTACATTACTACTCTTTTTATATTTTAAAGCTGACAAACTTGCAGTCGTTCCGCCTGATGGTAAGTGCCCACTGTCACTTATACATATTAGTAATGTAATAGTAAGGCGAGGGGATCGTCAATGTGCTGCTGATCTTTACAAAGCATTGAAACATTCTTCAGCAACAGACGTAGCGTATGTAGCAATGTACCCTGCCATGAAGTGCATATACCAGTTACAAGCCACCAACCATGATATGACCTCCTCAAGATGTTTGTCCCATCCATGCTACCGTTCTTTATCTACCTTCATATGAAACACTCTCTTTGTAACATGACGTCTTTGGTCCCTTCGTACTACCTACATCATATCTATGGAAAATAAAATACGGAACTAACATTTTGTAAACAATTTAGTGGAAAACAGTAGATATGGGCGAGGATTACAGACGATTAGATTAGAAGTGTGGATGTACCTAATATGATGGGCCCAATCGACACTAGCTAGTGCTTATCTCAGACCAAGAAAAAAGAAACAACTTTGGATGTAATGTATAAAATATGTGTGTGCGTTTACTAGGAGAAGCACAATATTTTATTGTTGTAGGCCTATTGTTTATAAATCTGTGGTTGTAGGTATTTGGTTGTTCTTTATCTTTCTTTTTTTCTTGGCCTAAGGTGTTTGTATCATCAGAGCGCGTGGTGGCTGACGCCGTTCTGACGTCACCGTCTGTATGAGCCTATTTACTCGTTTAGGCCCTTCAATCAGCGTACCTAACAAATATTCATATGAAAAGCGATTCAGGTAGAGTTGCAAAAAAAATTCGAAATATTAATTATTCTGTAAACAGGCACCGGGAAGAATCTATTTATATTTGTCTTGAAAGTTACCAATATCCTCGTACTGGTCAATATCCGTCACTGGGTAGCTTAGTTATAAAAATGTGCTTTTCGGGTATCTTAGTTTAGTATTGTCTTCATCATAATTATCTGCATGTCCTGTCCCCTATAATGTGTGCCTTCTCCATTCAGCCCTTCTATCCGTCAAATCGGCATTCCCTTCTTTCTTACTCACATCATCTTTCACACAATCTATCCATCTCTTTTTTACTCTTGCTCTTCCCATATCTTCCACTTTTTCTTGTCGGTGAACAAGGACCTAAAAGAGTTATGAACAATATTAGAAAGGTGGCTTTAGATCATTGATCACCGCCGCGGCGCTCGGTAATCACCGCTCGGTGCGCGGATCTGTGATTATCTCCTTCAGTAGCGGCGCTATCTGTTAACACCGAAATGCTTTTAATTTTATACACTCCATTTGGCAAACACTTGTATTAATTGATTGCATCGCGCGCTGATTGCAACTAACTGTTCCTAATCTGATACATACCTACTCGCTATACTTTAGGTGCCTACTTACCTCTGCTTCGGTGGATGTGAAGTAACGCCTTCATCTGCATGTAGGTTCATGTAGCAGGTTCCTACAGTAGGCACTGGTCGAGTTGTGCGTATGATCAGTATTATATTTCTATTTTGTGACATAACTAATAAAAAACAGTAATAAAGTTTACTTTTTGTTTTGAAGTAGAAAAATCGACAATAGGATAGTTGACTGACACATCAAATCAGCAACTTTTTAATAAATGTCAAAACGATAGTTTATAAGGAATTTTGTATGAAATATTACATTATGACGTCATAGTTTCACAGCATCAAATGATCTACTCTTAGTGGTTCTACTGGTAATTAAATGTACAACATATTTCATTTTTCCACGTGTTTTTGGATGTTTTATGTTGCCTTCTACGGGTATGTTACCTTCTAATGTACGATATTGTAACGTTATTGATATAGTACAGTAAAGATCTCGGTAACAGTTCGCTATTTTTACATTTTATTTATAATATCACGTACGTAGTTAGTACCTAGTATCTACACTTAAAAATGTGGGTGTTGTTTGCATCCTCCATTCTTACAGAACTTGGCGCCTGCGCATTCCATTCTGAAAAAAAAATTTTTTTAATGTTAAAAGTTAAAATGCCAAATCCAATGTCATTCAAATGCCAAAAGATCCTTATCGCAAGTAGGAAGCCTAGGTAGCAGTGGCGAAGGGGCCATACAAGCCGATTACCATCGGCTTACCTTTTAGAAAACCCCGGTCCCACATTTTTATAATTTCAAAGCTACTTTTATCATGCTTAAAATACACTGTAATCATAAAATTATCGTTTAGTAGTTTTTGAACGACTTACCCTCGCCACTGCTAGGTAGGAAGGTAGATGGCTACAAGGTAAAGGGAGTAGGTAGTTAAATAGATAGGTGAGGTCTTATATGTCCGACATGCAGGGGTTGAGGTAGGAGCGCTCGTTGGTGGCGCACACCGGCTCCGGGTGGTAGTCGCACCCGCACCCCGCGGCCGCCATAGCCGCCACGTCCGCTGTAGCCGCCGCGTCCGCTGTAGCCGCCGCGTCCGTCATAGCCGCCGTAGCCACCACACCGCCAGCATCGGCAGCTTCAGCACCGGCGTCACCGACGGCCCCCGCCACGCACCGCATCACCAGCACCAGCGCCACTCCCGCACCTCAAATATTACACTATGTTACAGTTTATGGAATTTTCAGAGTTATGTAGTACCATAATAAAGGTGTAACCAATCCAAAATAGGTTTAAAAAATAAGCCGTCCGAAATAGTCACGACCTGCTCCGGCTATTACTGACAGTGGGTATGTAAAAGTAGATATGATTTTTCAGTAACAATAATTATAGTAAGTAAGAAATGTATTATTTACAGAAGTTAAGTTACGAGTGAACTTACCGATAAATAGTTTCATATTGAGAATTATGCGGAGCGGAGTCAGCACTCTTCCTATGAGTATTTGTACCAGACAAGCTAAGTGTTGGTTATATACGAGTGGGTAGGTACCTGCTCACCTCACGGACCCTCACCGCCTCGGAAGATGTTTATTGCGTAACTGATTGTGTTGTGTCACACACAACACGAGTTCCGTGCAGCTCGCTCGATACGTAATAAGCATTATACAAAAGGAGGTCACGTCGGTTAATAATTGTCAAAACAAGTGCTACGTAGCGAACGGTCGAGGTCGTCGACACCTTTAAGCGAAGCGTCGGACTTAGATAACTATTTTACTGAGGGATGACGCAACTAATATGTATGAATTACGCCACACTACAACATCGTAACACTCTCCCTTTTCGATCCTTAACAAAAGTAACCCCCCCCCCCAATCCCTCATCAGTCTATCTACAGGGTTACTGGTTATACGTCACGATCCCTTTATGGGGATGTAAGAGAGATTCTTCTCTATTAAATTACCCCTTAATATTCTAGTAATCAGAATCGGAACCGGCACCAGAAATGGAACAAGAACTGGAAACGGAACCAAAACCGTAACCGGATACGGAATAGGAACCGAAACCGTAATTGGAACCGGAACTGGCATCGGAACGGGAACCAGAACCGGAACCGGAACTGAAACTGTAACTGGAACCGGACCGGGAACGGTCAAAGGTAAATATACAAAATAGTAGACCTGAAATTAACATCTGAACGTCATTCCAACTACGACACAATGGAAGGTGTGACTGCAGACCATAATGCAAAAGTTTACGAAATAAACCAGTAGAAACCAAAACCACTAAATACCTACCAAATCTTTTTTCTTGCCATTTGTTTATACATTGCTCACGTAGGGGGTACAGCTCTACGTAAAGCACCAACCTGAAATAAAGAAAAATTTCCCATTCCCATTCCCATTCCCATTCCCATTCCCATTCCCATTCCCATTCCCATTCCCATTCCCATTCCCATTCCCATTCCCATTCCCATTCCCATTCCCATTCCCATTCCCATTCCCATTCCCATTCCCATTCCCATTCCCATTCCCATTCCCATTCCCATTCCCATTCCCATTCCCATTCCCATTCCCATTCCCATTCCCATTCCCATTCCCATTCCCATTCCCATTCCCATTCCCATTCCCATTCCCATTCCCATTCCCATTCCCATTCCCATTCCCATTCCCATTCCCATTCCCATTCCCATTCCCATTCCGTCAAAGCACAGGATCTCCTGATGCAACACATGGCGGAGTGGGGAATTGGCGTCGCGGTGGTGGCAGAGCCCTACTTCGTCCCCCCCCTTCCTTACTGGGCAGGGGCGATGGACGGAGTAAAAAAAAAGGAACGAATCTGGCCCACCGGATCCAGCAGCACCTTGAGACCGCCGGCCCGGACGTCTCTCGAAGACCGACGCTACGGTCTTCGGGGGGCGAGGGAGGGCATGGAGGCTGCCTGCGGGCGCGGCGCTCTCACTTCCAGGAGGGACGGTCCAGGTAGAGCCCCACATTAAATATCTGGGGCTTACATTGGACCGGAAGTGGGCTCCTCGTGCCGGCGGCTGTTCGCCGGCGTGGTGAGGAGCATGGCCCTGTATGGGGCCCCGATATGGGCGGATAGGTTGTCCGCCCGAAACAGGGCCCTTCTGAGGGGGCCACAGCGGGCCGTGGCCCAGCGGATGGCCAGGGCCTACGGCTCAGTGGCCCACGCGGCGGCCTGCCTCCTCGCCTGCACCCCTCCGTGGGAGTTGGACGCTGAGGTGCAGGCGGAAACCTATTCAGTTAGGTCCAGGGCTCGGGCAAGAGGTGAACGCCCGGACCCTGAGGAGGTGGAGGCCTCCCGCCGTATGACAGCGCGCCGGCTGCGAGAAAGGTGGAAGTCCATCCTGGAGGACGCCCCGTACGGGACTCGTACCGTGGGGGCGATCCTCCCAGTGATGGACCAATGGTGTAAGAGGGCAGCCGGCGCGCTGACGTACCGGCTAGTGCAGGTGTTGACCGGACACGGCTGTTTCGGTCATCACCTGCACAACATTGGGAGGGAGCCGAGTCCACGGTGCCATGAGTGCGGACATGGGACGATTGGGATGCGGAGAGGGGCCTCATGGCACGGGCAATCCAGCGGGTGGACCTCTCGCTGCATAGCGTCGTCTCTGCGATGCTCAGCAGTGAGGGGTCCTGGGAGGCAGTGGTCTCGAGATTGTCATCTCGCAGAAGGAGGAGGCGGAACGGGAGCGCGAGGGTACGCCAAGGTGGTTTTAAACCTCTCTACCCCTTCTCATAATGAGAAGGGGAGATGAGGGAGTCCCACATATCCTCCCCGCCGCTCCCAAGGCGGGGGGTCGAATGCGTAAAGCATTTTACACCTTGTAAAAAAAAAAAGTTAGGTGTTAGGTTAGGTTAGGTTAGGTTAGGTTTTTTTTTTTTTTTTTTTTTTTTTATAAATAAATTTACAAACTACAGACCCAAGATCCGTACTCTTTTTTGATTAATTTTAATTGTTACAATAAGTTTTATTTTTCATCTTAACAACATATTATGTCCGCGCAAACAAACATTTAAATAGTTTAACATATTCTATGGATTTACATGCATTTATATATTATACTAGCGGCCCGCCCCGGCTTCGCACGGGTACATACACACACACATACACCCTTTTTTTTTGCATCGGCATTGACTCCCCCCCCGTACCCCAGTGACGCTTACATGGAGCCTACATCGCATGCTGGCTAGCTGAGCGCGGTGAGCGACAACCACGCGACTTTTTTCTAATACTTGCATTTTTAAACTCGTGATATCTTCCGAATGAAATGTCCGAATTGAATAATTCAAAAAGTTATAAAAAGGTATTAAAGCCGTCTTGAATATAAAGTAATTTATTTTGATGAGGATTAATACCAAGGTACAAATGAAGAGCCTTTTCAAGAGGCGGCATATATAAATTAATATTTTAGAATAAAAAACTGCTTACTGTGACATAACTATAATATTTAGACATATGCTGTCGCGACACTTTTTGTAGATAATGATGAGTTCTGCAAAGTCGTAGTAAATGATTTTGTTCTATCATCAATAGTTTTCGCAGCGCACGCGACGTAAGGAATTTTTCAGGTAATTTTTTTACACCTTATGTTACATTATTGGAGTTTTAGTAAGGATCCCTAATTTTTTTTTAAATATAATATAGCCTATGTTACTCGGGGATAATGTAGCTTTCCAAAGGTGAAAGAATTTTTGAAATCGGTCCAGTAGTTTCGGAGCCTATTCATTACAAACAAACAAACAAACAAATCTTTCCTCTTTATAATATTAGTATAGATTATGCTATATATATATTATATTTTTTTTTTTTTCTTCTTTTTTTTTTTTATCATGTATTATGTTATTTTCAAATTACATATGCTTTATTATATATTGTTTTTTTCTTTTTCCTTTTAGATTTTTTTTTTTTTTTTTTTTTTTTCATATATTAATTATATTCTTATTTGCTAAGTTACATTTTATAATTTTTTGACAATATATTGATTATATGTTCCTTAAGTTCCATGATTATAATATTATTTTTCTTTCACTTTCTTACTAATGGATAGTTATATTACTGGAGAACACTTTTTACAATTATAGTTTAGAACAGTGCACTGATACAGTTACAGGTTTGTCATGTCTGTGACATTGGTCGGTGAGGGTTTGGGTTTTGACCACGGAGGTTTTTCTCCTCGCGTATTTGTGCCTCTGTTACTGTTTTGTCCCTATTTTTGATGGCCATTTTTAGATTATGAGACAGAATTTGGATAGTTGTCGCGTCCATCGCCCGCTTTGCGAACCTACCAATGGCGTCGTCCCCGTCATCTGTGTAGTATACACATCTGACCGTGTGTCTCGACACCGCTACCACCGCATGCGGGACACTCTCGTGGATCTGTAACCTCTTCCGCCTTGTTTGAATGATAAGAACCGATTCGAACGTGGCTCCCTGTGCTTCGTGTATGGTCAAGACGCGTGATCCTTCGCCGGTCCCGTATCCCTTGCTGTTTAGGGATGCCTTTTCTTCCTGGGTGTGAACCAAGAATAGGGTATTAGGGAGGTCGCTATGTATCTGTGCGTCTGTATACCTCTTCAGCTGCAGGGAGTGGACTAGATGTTTTGAAGAGTATATACCTGAGTATATCTCCTTTAGGGCGTACGCCACATCCATTGGGTTCCGGTGCGTGCACAACAATTCCTGGCTGATATTGGCTACCAGGTTTGGTCTGTTGTAGTCGAGTTTAAACAGATTATCTCTGTCTATGTAGGGTAGTTGGTTGATGTCTCCGATGAGGACGATCTCTCTCGCGCCCGACAATCGAGTTGCCATAATAATGGATCCGAAGTGGTTCATGAGAGCCTCATCAACCGTGAGGCGGTTGCAGTTCTTTGGCTCTTTGAATCCATTAGCTAGCACGGAAGCCATAGTCCGTACTTTACTTTTGGCTGCAGCTTCTCCTACGCGGGGTGTTATCTTTTCGCGTAGATCTTTGGCTGCCTCGGTTGTGGTGGTGATTATGACTTCCTTTTCCTCATCGAAGTTCTTTACTACCCATGTTGTTTTGCCGCAACCCGGGACCCCATTTACCCATTTTATTGTTGGCACCTCCCAGTTATCCCATGCTGCTCCAGGACCAAGAGTTTCCGAGACGGATTTCGCCATCTCTAATATCTTGTCGTCCAGCATGATTTTGGTGCACTGAGCGGTGACTACTATGGGGTCGTTTTGTGGAGTGTGGAACTGTGGTGGATCTCCCTCCTTTTTCTCCCCTTCGACTTGGGTCACGAATCCGTTTGTTGCATTGTACGCAGCCATGTAGTTCCCGGACATTGTCCCTGCTAGGATTGTTTGTGTCTCGTTGATGTATATGGCTGCATCTGCCTCCTCGAGTAAGACCTTCAGCAAACTTTCATTTTGGTGCTTGAAGGCTTGTATGATGTTTTTACAAGTCACAAGATTTACCTGCTTGGTTGCTCTTGTGATCGCTATGAACTCGAAGAAGGCGTTTTTTGCATGGTCTACGCGCCTTGTCGCTGGTATACGAGTTGGAGGGGTGACCTGCCCCATGTCTGCTCTCGTTCTTTTCTTTTTGGTTTGTTTTGGGTCAGGAGGGGGAGGCCTCACAAAATTTTCCACAGCGGCTGCTTGGTGTGGGGTTCTCCGGTGACGAATGCGCGGGGTGAGGCTCTGGAGGAGTGGGCTGTGTCCATGGGACTTGTCATCCTCAACACGGGTTCGGAGGACACGTGCGTACGGCAACAGGGTGGGTCGATCGTTGACATAACGTTCGCGTCAGCCCATCTGGTGATATATTCGATTCAATGTCTCCGCGCTCCCCAATGACCCACTGCAGAGCAGTGCTCGGACCCCTAGTGTTGGGGACGGTCCGCGTTGGGTGCTGGGTCGGCTCAACAGGGAGGCCGCCGCGGAAGCGGCCGTCATAGAGGCCTGGAGGTCTGGGCCCCGAATTGCTGCCGATGTGGATGAGGAAGCGGAGCGTCTCGGCGTCTCGCTTTCCCGCATCTGTGATGCGGCGATGCCGAGGGCGAGACCACTCCCTCCACGGCACTGGGTGTATTGGTGGTGCGCTGAACTCTACCAAATGCGGGTGGCCTGTGGGACGGCGCGCCGCCGTTACACCCGGTGCAGGCGAAGGCGGGTCCGAGATCCCCAGGAGGAGGATGCCTCCTATGCTGCTTATCCCCCCCCCTGACGAACACTCTCCAGCCAGAGTTCCTCGAGGAGGTGGTTGGTGCCCTCTTCCCGCGGCGAGGTGAATGGGTGCCTCCGACGATGGCCTCCGGCGCGATTCAAGTTGCCGAGGAAGACGCTTCCCCCGCACCGGTGTCGGAGGGGGAACTCGGGGCGGCCATTCTAAGATTAAAGTCAAAGAAGACCGCCCCGGGCCCGGACGGTGTGCCCGGGAGCGCCCTCGCAATCGCGCTGGAGGAGATCGGTGAAAGGGTGGGGTCCCTGTTTACTGCGTGGCTCGCCTCGTCGAGTCCATGGATCCGGACCTCGTCGATGAGCAGTTTGGCTTCCGCCAGGGCCGATCCACCCTCGATGCAATCGCGCGGGTCAGGGACCTCTCCGAGGAGGCTGTCTCTCTGTCAGTACCACGGCGTGCCGCGGTATCTGCAGAGGGTCGTGGCCGACTACTTCGTTGGGAGAGCGGTAGTCTTCCCGACAAAGTACGGTTCCGGGAGGAGGGAGATGTCGTGCGGTGTTCCGCAGGGGTCGGTTCTTGGTCCGCTCCTGTGGAACATCGGATACGACTGGGTGCTGCGCGGGTCCATGCTGCGGGGGGTCGGCGTGACATGTTACGCCGACGATACCCTCGTGTCGGCCTGCGGCGGCACCTATCTTCTATCATATTTTAGTTTAAAATTTTGTTAAGTTTTGTTAATTTGTTTTGTTTATAACTTTGGGCCCCTTACCCCTCTCGCAAGGGTGTTAATTCTATAGGGAAGAGCTCGCTCTCCCCTATTTTTTGGTATTTTTGGCGAGGACCGGCGACCCCGGGAAGGGCGTCAAATTTGAAAAACAATTTCTGGGATTGCTATTCTGAACATTCAGGGGCAATCCCACAAATTGTATAGGAAAGTCGAAATCCGAGTCGCGCTTGACCGTTTTTATTGACTATCTTCGGACGTCAATAACTTCGGTCCTGGTGGTCGGATTTCGGCGTAACTTGGTGTGAGCATGGACGAGGCCGCAAGGGCCACGTCCGCGAAAGGGGGGGGTCCCCCCTCTTTCAGGAGGAGGGCAATTTACTCCTCAGAATCTGAGGAGGAAAATGAGGATCGGCAGACGACTCCTCAGCCCCAAAAAAGGGGGCATGAAGACCGTGAGGATGACTCTAGGCCCGACAACGGGCCTAAGGTTGGTACGGCCCGCAGGGGCAGGGGAAAATCGGGGGTGAGGTCGTACGCGGCCTCGACGAAGGTGTCAGGGCGGGAGGGGTTCGTGCACTCGGACTCCGACATTTCCGCCGCTGCCGCCTACAAGAAGGACTTCCCGGAGCTCCGCTCCAAGGGAACGAAGGGGGAGGGGCTCGCGCTAACTAGTGCGAGCCCTATAGAGGCGACCCGCATAGCGGCGGGCCTGATACTGGAGGGTGCCCGGAAGTCGGGCAACCTGAAGGGAGAGATCTGGGGGCAGATCAATCGGGCCTGCCGCACAATCACCGCGGCAATGGACGAGGTCGAGGACCGGACGGAGGCAGAGGAGATCCGCAGCCTTAGGGCGGACATAAAGCAAATGTTCGGATCGAGGAGTTGAGCAGGCGCCTGCCGCCGCCGGCACCCATCATCCGCCCCCCGCTGGCGGCCGATTTGAGGAGGGCTACGGGGCCGGCCATGCCGCCCACGTCGACGCCGACCACTGCGCCGACCCCTACGAGGGATTCGGAGGCGGCGAGACTGGGAGATGGCCGCCCCCAAAAGGTAAGGGCCCCTAAAGCCCCCAAGGCGTCCAAGGCGCCCACGGCGACCGCCCCGGCTTTGCCACCGGCGGCGTCCGTGGAGGAGGGACCGGGCCAGCCGGAGGCTGACAGCTGGGCAACGGTCACCCGCAGGGGGAAGGGGAAGGGCAAGGGCAAGGCCGAGGCCTCGCTTGCCCCCCCAGCCCGAGCGGCTCCGGCGAAGAAGGCAGCGCCTAAAGTAGTGATGGGGGCGAGACAGATGTCTCGGTCATGTCACTCGCATCGGATGGCTCTCAAGAGTCCAGCGACAGAAGGAGATCGGCGTCCCGGAGATGCAAACGGCCTTTAGAGGCTCCAAATGTGGACCGGGCGCCCAAGTTGAGGGCTGTGTCACAGTCGGGAGAAACAAACCCAGAGGAGGATGATATCGAGGATGATCTTTCCGATCCCTCGATGTCAACTAAGAATACTCGGGCTAAAAAAAATCTCCCGAGTGTGGAGGCGCTGGCCCAGGAGATGCGGACGCAAGCAAATACTGACCTGGGCGGCTGCATTGATCGGCACCTTCTTGACATCGAGAAGGTTGCCGACAATTCAGAAAACGACCCAAAAAGAAAATGAGCGAGACCCAGGGCAGAACTCCTGCGGTGCCACCCCCCCCCCGCACCCAGGCAGAAGAAAGCCAATAAAAAGAAGGTCCCCAGGGTCCCAACGACTGCCGCCGTCACCGTGACGATACTGGAGGGTTCCTCGGTGACCTACGATCGCGTAACCAAGGACGCTAAAGCCGGGATCCAGCTTAAGGATCTTGGAATCTCTGGCGTCCGAATGAAGCGAGCAGTTACCGGGGGCATCCTCATGGAGATTGACGGCCCTGATTGCGGTGCTAAGGCAGACGCCTTGGCAATTATTATGGGGACATGTTGGGTCCGTTGCCCCTTGGCGGTGGTTAGGAAACTGACCACCGCGAAGGAGGTATTTGTAAGTTGGGGGATGGTGAGGGTCGAGGCGCTGGAAGCTAGACCCTTCCACTGCTTCCGTTGCCTGGAAAAGGGACACGTGGGCTGCAGGTGCAACACAGGCGTGGACAGAAGTGGTCGCTGTTACGCCTGTGGAGAGGCGGGTCATAGGGCCCGCGACTGCACTTCAAAAACACTGAGGTGTCCAGTATGTTCCGATCTGGGTCGTCCCTCAGACCATCGTCTGGGACGTCGGTGTCCCTAACCCAAAAAGAAAGGGGGGAGCAAGCAGGCTCCTACAAATGAGACGGGTGCGGCAGCCGCCGCTGAACCGGGCTCTGGCCTGGAAATGGAGGTGGCTATCGAGGCCTAAAGTTCACGCCCTCTCAACGTGTACTACAGGGCAACCTTAACCACTGCCGCAACGCTCAGCATCTGCTTATGCAGAGCGTTGTGGAGCGGCAGATTGCCCTGGCAGTCGTAGCGGAGCCCCACAGCGTCCCCGACCATCCTCGGTGGTTCGGTGACGACTTGGGCTCCGTCGCCATATACTGGGGGGGCGGGGAGGATGCTCCACCCTGCGCTCTTTTGAGTAGAGGGCAGGGCTTTGTTGCAGTGCAATGGGGCACCCTGGCCATAGTGGGTTGCTATGTCTCTCCCAATAGGTCCCTTGCCGACTACGAGGTGTACCTGGACGAGGTGGCTGACTGCGTTCGCAGATGCCCATCTCGTCCTCTGATTGTCCTGGGGGACTTTAATGCTCACGCAAGGGCGTGGGGGAACCCCAGAGACAGTCCAAAGGGAGAGACCGTTCAGGAGTGGGCGGCTGGTCTAGACCTCCGATTAGTTAATCGGGGGTCTGTGAGTACTTGCGTGCGGTGGCAGGGGGAGTCGATCGTGGATCTTACATGGGCGACTCCTGCTGCCATGCGGATGTTGTCGGGATGGCGAGTTGCAGAGGAGGTGGTCACCCTATCTGACCACCGCCACATCTTCATGGATGTGGCATTTCGCCGTCCCGTCGTTAATACCACCCGCCATGAAGGCAACCCTCCGCGACGTTGGTGTCTCAAGCGGCTAGATCGAGATATGTCAAGGCCGCCGCCAATGTCACGGCGTGGCCGGAAAACACCGATGAGATTCCGTCCGATCCGGAAAGAGAAGCGAACTGGTTCCGTGGCACGATGACGCAAATTTGCGATGCATCCATGCCGCGATCCAGTCGCCACAAGCACCGGGCAGTGTATTGGTGGTCGGCAGAAATCGCGCGAGTTCGCGCGATTTGCTTGCGGAGCCGACGCCTGTACACCAGAGCCCGGAGAAGAAGGCGAGCTTCTGCCGAGGAGACAGCCAGTCTCTACAGGGAGTATCGAGCGGCTACGGTTGCTATGCAGATCGCCATCTCAGACGCCAAGAAAAGGTGTTGGGATGAGCTCCTGGAGGGACTTAATGAGGATCCGTGGGGGCGCCCTTATAAGATGGTTCTGGGTAAACTTAGGCCATGGGTGTATATTAATATGTCAATTTTTATAAAGGAGACTATGAATCAATTTGTAAATTCCTAAAAGAACAGAACTGGGACGACTTATTTGAGGGACAGGGTGACGTGAATGAGATGCTTGAGGTCTTATATGAAGTTCTCAATACCGCTATACGAAAATTTGTTTCATTCTGTGTACCAAAAAGTAATAAATTCCCTCCGTGGTTTAACCGTAAACTGATAAAAATGTTAAGTGTAAAAAATAAGCTTAGGAAGCGATACAAAAAATATAAGAACCCGTTAGATGCGATTGAATTGAAATATATTGGAAAAGATTGTGAAAGTTTGGCCGCCACATGTTATAAGGTGTATATGACATTTCTGGAAAGTGAAGTCAGTAAAAATCCCAAGCTATTTTGGTCACATGTGAAGGCCAAACGAGGTGGATCTAGTGCTTATCCTACATCTATGACAGATGGGTTAAATACTTCATCTGATGGAACAGAAATATGCGACATGTTCGCTAACTACTTTTCCTCTGTTTATAGTTCTGATCAAAATATTAGTAATGAATTCTATTCTGGATATCTACAATCATTAGAGAAAAATAGTTTATGTTTAAATATTCCTTTATTAAATCATGAAACCCTATTAAATAAATTAAAAAGTATAGATATTAAAAAAGGAGCAGGTCCCGATGGAATACCTCCCTTCTTTATTGCAAAATGCTCCTCTGAGTTAGTCATGCCACTTATGCTTCTTTATAATAGATCTTTAGTCTCTGGTGTATTTCCATCGAGATGGAAAATTGCAAAGGTAGTTCCAATTCATAAATCTGATGACAGTACAACTATATCAAACTATAGGCCCATATCAATCTTATCATCTTTTGCCAAAATTTTCGAAGCACTAATATGTCCATATATCCAAAATCATTTAAAGCTCTATCTGAGTGATCATCAGCATGGTTTCGTCAGGTTTCGATCCACGAGTACAAATTTGGTTCCTTTTACTGAGTTATTAGTAAATGCCATAGATTCGGGGCATCAAGCTGACGTCATCTACACGGATTTTAGTAAAGCTTTTGACAAGGTTTCTCATAAAATTTTAATCGGTAAATTACGTGCCTACGGCATTGCTGCGACCTTGTTACAGTGGTTAACTTCTTACTTGCTGGACCGGATATATTTTGTTGTAGTAAATGGCTATCAGTCAGCTTTACAGTGTGTTTCTTCCGGTGTCCCCCAGGGTTCACATTTAGGACCAGTTTTATTTAATTTTTTCATAAACGACATTCCGGATTGTTTCCACTTTTCAGAAGTTTTCATATACGCGGATGATTTAAAGTTTGTACGAATAATCCGGTCACATGAAGATGCCCGACATCTACAGAGTGACCTTGATAGGCTCGTTCAATGGTGCATAAATAACAAAATGCATCTTAATTCCAATAAGTGTTATCACGTAAAATACACGCGAAAAAATAATTTTATAAATTTCAAATACGTTATAAACCATGACCAAATTAATGAAGTCGATACAATCCGGGACCTAGGCGTGTTGTTTGATAGGAAATTAACATTTACGCCTCATTTAAATAGTATTATAAAAAGAGCATCGAAAATGTTGGGCTATGTTTTAAGAAATTGCAAAACTTATCGAAATAGTAAAACAATAGCCTGATTCGTAGCATCTTGGAATATTGTAGCGTAATCTGGCGGCCACACTATGCTACCCACTCACTGCGTCTTGAGCGTATCCAAAAGCGTTTCCTCTGGCATCTCGCATTTTCAAATGGCTTAGATAAAAAAAATCGTTCTTATAAAAGTAGACTGAAACACTTTAACATTAAGTCCTTAGCTAATCGCAGATCACTAATTGATGCATTGTTTGTGAGCAAAATTCTTCAGCATAAAATTGATTGCCCCACGTCGTTGGCCCTTTTCAAATTTCGCGTTCCATCTAGGCTTCCACGGAGCTCTATCACACCACTTTGTCCACCATTGATGAAGTCGGTTCTAGGCGCCCATTCTCCCTTTGCGAGGTTTTGCAGGACGGTTAATTGCTGTAGCGATCAAATTGATTTACATTTTGACTCTTATAATAAACAAAAATTAATCCTCAGCAGTTTGCCGGATCTTGAATAACTTGAACACACTATATACCAAATTAATATGTCAGGCATGGTCACTATTCGCTTACTTCTGTCACAATTTTTTTTTTTTTAATCATATATTCATATTGGTATTTATAGCACTTAATTTTTATGTTTCGTATTGTGTATGTATATCTATATTGAGTTAGGTTGTCATTAAGTAATTTGTTAGCTTTTTTATCTTATATGTGGTGTTTACCTATAAGTGATTGTTACATTAGCTCATGTTATTTCTTGTATGATTTGTGTATTGTATGTTATGTAAACAATTGTTGGTAAACCTTAAATAAATAAAAAAAAAAAAAAAAAAAAAAATGGGTGCCCCCCCTAACGGAAACTCTAGATCCAGACCTGCTGGGACGAGTGGTCAACACCCTCTTCCCGGCGGGGCGATCGGGTCCCTCAGTCCGCCCCCCATCGTCATGGGAGTGGCATGACGAGATGGGGGTGACCGTACAGGAGCTAGATCGAGCCGTTGGCCGCTTGAAAGCCCGTAACACCGCACCAGGGCCCGACGGTGTACCGAGTCGGGTGTGGGTGTTGAGTCTGGCTGCCCTGGGGGACAGGTTGAGGCAGTTGTTTAACAGCTGCCTCCGGTATGCCACGTTCCCCACGGCCTGGAAGGAGGCAAGTTTGGTCCTCTTGAAGAAGGAAGGCAGACCCTGTTGGACGAGGTTGGTAAGCTGTTTGAAAGAATACTTGCCGCTCGTCTCAGCGGGCATCTGTCGTGTGTCGGTCCCGATCTGGCTGATAGCCAGTACGGCTTCCGGCAGGGACGTTCGACCGTAGACGCGGTCCTGCGCGTCCGTTCCCTGTCGGAGCAGGCGGTATCCCGGGGTGGAGTGGCGTTGGCAATAAGCCTTGACATTGTCAACGCCTTTAACTCTCTGCCCTGGGACGCGATCAGGGGGGCACTAGTACATCATCAGGTGCCCTCATACCTGCAAGGCGTGGTCGGGGACTACTTGCACGACAGGTATATTTTGTACATGGACCAAGACGGTAAGAGAATCCGGAGGGAGATAACGCGTGGGGTTCCACAGGGGTCGGTTTTGGGCCCTTTACTGTGGAATCTCGCGTACGATGCGGTTCTGCGTGTCAACCTCCCTGCTGGCGTTAATCTCGTTTGTTATGCAGACGACACGTTGGTGGTCGCCAGTGGGGATACCTTCGAGGGGACCAAACAGCTCGCCGAGCTTGGGGTGGAAGCCGTCGTCGCAAAAATTTGCGAGTTGGGTCTGGAGATAGCGCCTCACAAGACCGAGGCGCTATGGTTCCACAAATTGCCTAGGAGCAGGGAACCACCCGACTCGCACGTCCGGGTGGGTGAGTCAGAAGTCAGGGTGGGGCGGTACATGAAGTACCTAGGCCTCATTCTGGACAGTCGCTGGGGCTTCGAGGAGCACTTTGATCGCCTAGTCCCCCGGATCGAGAGGGTAGCGGGTGCTATGCACAGACTGCTGCCCAATCTCGGGGGACCGAGGGAGGAAGTTCGCCGCCTCTATGCGGGGGTCATACGATCCGTAGCCCTTTACGGGGCGCCCGTATGGGCGAAGAGGCTGGCCATCCGACGCTGCGGGACGAGGGTCTATAGCGTCCAACGAAGAGTGGCCCTACGGATCGTGCGAGCATACCGGACCGTATCATTTGAGGCGGCAACAGTTCTGGCTCGCTTTCCGCCGCTGGATATTCTGGCGGGTATTGGATATTCTAACGATCCAGAAGAGGCGATCAAACGGCAGGAGCGACTTATCGCACTAGTTAAGGGTGCCCACCCTGTAGATATATGCTTTGTCAGCCAGAACAGAGCATAGCAACAACTTGAAAGGATCCGAATCAGCATTTACTTTACACGTGTAGAACTTTCTGGAACAAATTATGCTGATGTATTAACTTACTTCTTTCGCAATAAACTGTATGGCATTTTTGTTGAACTAACATTTTAATAATGTATAATTGAAGACATTCATTCTGTTCTCAGACTTGGCTGAGTAATATTGTAATTTGGTTTTATTAAATAAATTATTTTTTTATTTAAAACCGTGTCTCCAATCCTTGACTGGCGCAGCCGGTAAGTGACCTTGTCGTTTGGGTCCCTTGTGCCATCGCGAATCGAATTTTCGGGCACCGAGATTCTAACGTTCGTTTCAACGATTTAACGGGTCAGCGAACCAAATAAATTCGTCAAGAGAAGCCACGGTGCAGGACAAGCTGAGCAGATTCACCGATCACAGAAGGAGAGCGGAAAAACAACGGGTCATGTGAGTAGATCTTTTCACTATCCTGTCAACTTTCCTTTGAATTTTCCTGGTGATCATTATATGTGTCTCGTGTAACCATTAGGATTAGAAAAAGCCAACTGGCACGTAGCACATTATTATAGTACCTAAAGTGATAAAATCTCACGTTAGCTTAGTAGTCTATATATTTCATAGTTTGTTTTTTTTTGTTTGTGTTTTTATAAATAGATAAAGATGGAAGGAATCATAGTTGTACCCCCGGGTGTTCTCAAAATAATCCCGTTATTCAGTGGAGAGACAAGGCTCTTGTCATTATTTATCCGAAAAACTGAATATATTATTAATTTATATCGGGGAAATGAATTACAAAACGAATATCTTTTTAATGCTATAACAAGTAGATTAGGCGGGGAAGCTGCAAATTTAATTGGAGAACGAGATTCGATACACTCTTGGGCAGAATTAAAACAGGTTTTGCAAGATCATTTTGGGGATCCAAGGACAGAAGATTGTCTAGTCCTTGAGTTAGAGAGTTTAAAAATAAATAGGGGCGAAAGTTATTTAGATTTTTGTCACCGTATACAACAATTAAGAAGCATCTTAATCGCAAAAATTAATGAATCAGTAGAAGATGAAGCTGCAAGGTTATCTAAGCAACATATTTATACAAATCTTTCTATGAATGTTTTCTTATTTAATTTGCCGAAATACTTAGTTAGGCTGGTGCGATTAAAGAATGTTTCGACACTGGAAGATGCATTAAAAGCTGTCTTAGAGGAACAATATTTCCAAGAAGTTTATGATCAGAAACAATCACAGAACCCTAAATTTAATCAAAACTTCCAGGGACGAAACAGTTCTTACAATAATTTTAATCCACAAGCGTCGCCGAGTGCAAGTACTAGTGCACCAAATATGCAACAGTCGAACAATTTTTTTACTCCTAATCGTAATTCTTCTCAGATGCAAAATAGAAATAACGGTCGCAATAACAATTTTTCAAACAATTCATTCCCATCTAGAAACAATAATAGGAATCAGAATAATCCTTTTTATCAAAATAATCCGTTCTATAATAATTACAACGCATCGGAACAAGCGAGACCGCAGTTCCAAGGTAGACAATTTGCTGACAACGTACAGCGTGGCTCGCAACAGGCGCAGCCGACGCCAACGTCCGGCTCAGGTTGCGATACCGACGTAACCATGAGAACGGCCAGTTCAAGACGTGTCAATTACACTGACTATAATGATAATGTGTTTCCAAGTACTTCTACCGAAAACGAACAGATAGGAAATTTTTGCATAAGGGCCTCTACACACCAGTGCGAATAAAATTAAATTGTAGTATATTAAATCTCCCGCACATACGTATACCAGAACTTAATGCAATTTTTATGGTTGATACCGGAAGTCAACGATCATTCTTAAGCCCGAAGTTAGCAAATCAATATTTTTGCGACTTTAAGCGAAGCGAAAACTTTGAAGTAGTTAGTACCCACGCTAGTAGCAAGCATAATGAGGTAGCGTACATACCCCTACCTAGGACGTTTAAAAGTTATGAGTGGCACAAATTTTATATTTATTGTGTCGACGATAGATATGATGGTTTAATCGGTAGCAATTTATTGACGCAACTTCATGCAAATATCGACATGAAAAATAGAAAGTTATTTACTAAAGATACTTGTATATCAATTATTTACAGTCCACCAATACGTGAATTTTATGTGTTACCCCCGCGTAGCGAACTAAGGGTCAAAATTCCAGTTACTTTGTTACACGGTGAGGCCATAATAAATTTTACAGAATTTACTGATGGTGTTAGAATGCCGACGGCTTTAGTAAACTGCGTACATGGTTATGCGACAACAGTCATCCAAAATGCTAGATCCGAGCAAATGGAATTAACGATAACCAGTCCATTCAAGGTCGAACCATACTTAGAAACTACGTTAGTACATGATAAGATTAACGTGAATTTTACCGATAAGGATAGTCATAAGATAGATCAACTATTAACGGATAATCTCTCCAAGTTAAAAGTAGATCATATGAACGAAGAAGAGAAACAATCCGTAATGCATATTTGTAATGAATATAAAGATATCTTCTATTGCGAGGACATACCTCTTTCATTTACAAATGAGGTAAAACACAGAATTAGAACCAAAAACGAAGACCCAATACACATTAAAGCTCATAGATTACCGCCTGCACAAACGGCAGAAATTAAAAATCAGGTAGAGAAAATGCTTAAAGATAATGTCATCCAAAAATCGTTTTCACCTTGGAGTGCACCAGTTCACCTGGTACCCAAAAAAGTAGATAATTCTGGTAAGAAAAAATGGAGGATGGTCGTAGATTACAGACGACTAAACGATATCACTATTGATGATAAATACCCTTTACCTAATATCAATGACCTTTTCGATATGTTAGGTAAGAGTATGTACTTTACTACTTTAGATTTAGCAAGTGGGTATCATCAAATTGAGGTAGAGAGAGAGGACAGAGCGAAAACAGGTTTTAGCACACCTTTTGGGCACTATGAATTCAACAGGATGCCATTCGGACTAAAAACGGCGCCGGCTACATTTCAGCGGGCAATGGATAACGTTTTGAGAGGCTTGCAAGGTATCCATTGCCTAGTGTATCTCGATGACGTCATAATATTCGCAAAAAGTATTCAGGAACATAATGAGAAACTTAGGGCAGTATTTGAGAGATTTCGTGAAACTAACTTAAAGGTGCAGTTAGATAAATCCCATTTTCTACGAAAGGAAGTACTTTATTTAGGACACACTATAACCAGTGAAGGTTTAAAACCTAATAATGATAAGATAGAAGCGGTTTTAAAGTATCCTATACCCAAAACCACAACCGAAATTAAAAGTTTTCTAGGTCTCATAGGGTACTATAGGAAATTTATTAAGGATTTTGCAAAAATAACTAGACCACTTACAATTTGTTTAAAAAAAGGTAAAATTATAGACTTAAATGACGAATATATAGAAAGTTTTGAAACATGTAAGAAACTTCTTACAAATGCTCCGTTATTACAGTTCCCGGATTTTAAGAAAGCATTCATTCTGACCACGGATGCATCAAACTTTGCAATCGGGGCAGTACTTTCGCAGGGCACTATAGGTTCAGACAAACCAGTAGCCTATGCTAGCAGAACCTTAAGTGATACTGAATCAAGATACAGCACCATAGAAAAAGAGCTTTTAGCAGTCATTTGGGCGGTAAAACATTTTAGGCCGTATTTATGGGGTAAAAAGTTTTACATATATACAGACCATAGACCTTTGGCTTGGCTCTATTCGCTAAACGAACCAAACAGCAAGCTTACTAGATGGCGCCTTAGACTTGAGGAATATGATTTCGAAATTAATTATAAGAAAGGGTCACAGAATTCAAATGCAGATGCATTGTCCCGAGTAAAAATAAATAATTTAAGCGCAGACAGTAATAATATCGTAGTTAGTTTAAATGGCAGTAAAATTAGAGAAATAAAGGTTAATATGTTAGATAACGATAACGAATCCATGCAAGTAAACGTAGATAATGAGGAAACTGATAGGAATTTAGAATTGAATAATAGAGTCAAAGAAATTATTTGTATATCAGACTCTGATTCTGATACATTAAGCATAGATAGAAAAGAGGCTCCTGTTATAGATATATCTGATTCAGACGACGGAGTCACTGCTCATTCAATATCGAATAGGGAGCATGAAGGTATACCAATTTTAAATGAAGCAGTCGATACCAAACCTCGACAAATACTTGTTCACATTTGGTATAAAAATGATATTCTTGTAAAAGATATCTCTAATAATAGTCAAAAAATAATCGAGGTACACATGCCGGCCTCTAATAATGAAAATTTAGTTAAGCAATTTTTAAAGGAGTATATAGACTTTAAGCAGAAATATTTCGTTTATTTCGAATCGGAAGTATTTAGAAAAGTATTTAGCAATGTAGTAACAGCATTATATAAAAAAGGCTCGCAAAATTTAATAGAATGTACAGAAAGAGTAGTCAATGTAACAAATGAAGAAGAGCAAAGGGAAATTGTTATAAAGTACCATGCAGGAAAAACTGTTCACCGGGGTATTCGGGAAACACTCACAAAACTTAAAAGACATTATTGGTGGCCTAATATGAAGGACACAATTGCCGCCATTATTAATGCATGCGAACAGTGTAGAAAAATGAAGTACGATAGGAAACCTATAAAACCCCCAATACAACTTACTCAAACACAGAGTATGCCATTTGAAGAAGTTTTCATGGACCTTTTGTACATAGAAAATAACTATTACCTAACTATAGTGGATGCGTTTAGCAAGTTAGCACAAGCTTTTAGAGTACCCAATAGAAGTACACCGGAAATAGTTAAGGCACTAATTAAGTATTTTAGTATGTATGGAATACCTAGAAAGATAAATAGTGACCCCGGGACCGAATTTAATAATAACCTTGTTAAAGAACTATTGAATCTATACAAAATCGAAATACATGTAGGAACACCAAACAACCCTAATTCAATGGGTATAGTTGAACGTTTCCATTCTACGATAATAGAAATTTATAGGTTAGGAAAATATGAAAAAAGTGATCAAGATGCAGCATCTGTAATGACCTACGCCATTATGGCGTATAATAACACCATACATAGCGCAACAAATTTCACTCCTTTTGAAATGGTATTTGGGCATACAGAATCAGGAAATGCATTCGATATAGATAGAGATAAAAATCTCTTACAGAAATTAGTTCAGGATCATAGAAAAAGACTCAAAGTCTTATACGAATACGTTAGTGAAAAGATTAAGGAAAATAAAAGTAAAACTTTAGAGAAGAAAGGTGGCGAAAAACCACCAGAGATAAAAGAAGGCGATGTAGTCTTCATGAAAACTACTCGAAATCGGAAAGCTAAGGATGTAGCACGATACGAAAAAGCGAAAGCAATAGGGAAAGTAGATAAGAATATTGTACCGGTAAAGTTGGGAAAAAGAAATACGAAAGTAGCAATAAAAAACGTAAAACGCCCTCCGCAGGTGGTGGCAGACGATCTTGACGCTCCTGGTCCTAGCGGAATCAGCAAGCAGCGTAAATCTCCAGGAGATGACTCAGAATCCTGGAATAGCGCCGATACGGATAAGTTCAGCAGTGATTCAGAATAGTCACTGGACTATTTTTAAGACTTTAGATTTAGATACTATAGCCAGGTATTTAGATAATAATTCTAACCAATATTTTAGAGTAAAAGATATGATTTATACGCAAAGTGAGTCGCGTAGCGAATTAATAGGATTAGTTGTACAAATAGAATCTTTTATGGAACTTACAAAAGATAGATTAAAACAGATATTGCCTAGTAAAAGGGTAAGAAGGGGCTTAATAAACCCGTTAGGTTCTATTATTAAATTAATTTCAGGTAACCTAGATAATAATGATGCCATGAGATATAATTCGGAGATTAATCATCTTAAAAATAGGGAACATTCAGTAGAAAGAAAACTGACACTTATGCAAAAAGCATTTGACAAACTAGTTAATATTTCAGATGACCTAAAGTATAACTTGATTCAATTGAATACTAAAACTTTGCATTTACAAACACTGCAGTTAAATCAGTCTAAAATACATAATATAGTAAGTCAAATGAATACCCTATATCAAATCTTAAATAACTTTCGTACTATTTATAATGTAATTCAAGAGATAGAAACGGCGATAGCTTTCAGCAGAATACACATACTCCACCAATCTATAATTAATTCCACAGAACTTTTTAACATTTTATTAGAGATAGAAAAACATCGTAGACTAGTTTATACGGTAGGTAAGGACAACCTTACGAAATTAGAAAGTACTATAGTTCTTAGATCTTATTCTGATAATGATAAGTTAGTATTTGTGTTGGAAGTACCCTTGTTAGACACGGTCACATATAATTACTACAAGATTATCCCAATACCCATATATAATCCTAGTTCCTTAAAAACCTCTATCATAATTCCTAAGTATCCCCACCTTATAGTGAATGGATTGAAATACAGACCTGTATCTACCCCGTGCGAGCAGATTGAAGATGATCGAGTCCTCTGTAAGGAAAATAACATCGAGCAATACGCTGACACGACGTGCATAGAACAAATAATGATGCTTAAAAACTACTCTGCATGCCATAAGAACTTTATTCAAATAGAAGATGTAAGAAGTCACATCGTAGCCAATGGAATATGGCTAGTTTTCACGAAGAAAAACTTAGTACTTACCGAAAACTGCAATGATGTAATCATGAAGTATAACCTGAAAGGAACATTTCTGGTAACCCCCAATCGAAACTGCGAGACTCAAATTGGAGATAGAACCATCAGTAAGGCAGCTGAAACAAGGACACCCGATTCGAGGTTGCTGTTGAGACCTGTAATTATGCCTGAGCTACAACAGGAAATCAAAGTAGAAGATAGCCAAGTAGACCTTCGTGGTGTGGATCTCAACGATATTAAAGATATTCTAAACAGTGCAAAATACAATAGTGAAAGTGTCGATAAAAGTGAAATCATAGTGACCCAGGACATAAGTATATGGACAATAAGTATTATAGTAATAATGTTTGCATTTACTTTAGCATTTGTGATTGTTAAATTTAAAATCTTTAAGAAAATCCTTGTGTTACGACGAAATCATCTGGAACCAAAAGATTTGTCTCCAGCTGATTTCTCTCTTGGGGGGGGAGGAGTTAAGGGTGCCCACCCTGTAGATATATGCTTTGTCAGCCAGAACAGAGCATAGCAACAACTTGAAAGGATCCGAATCAGCATTTACTTTACACGTGTAGAACTTTCTGGAACAAATTATGCTGATGTATTAACTTACTTCTTTCGCAATAAACTGTATGGCATTTTTGTTGAACTAACATTTTAATAATGTATAATTGAAGACATTCATTCTGTTCTCAGACTTGGCTGAGTAATATTGTAATTTGGTTTTATTAAATAAATTATTTTTTTATTTAAAACCGTGTCTCCAATCCTTGACTCACTCGCGACGTGGCGCGCGAGGCTTCGTGAGGAGCGGTTTGCGCGCAAACGCGTCGTCGGGGCAGTCCTGCCAGTCTTCGAAGCCTGGATGCAGCGACAGGGTGGACGACTCACCTACAGACTCACACAGATACTCACCGGCCACGGGTGCTTCGGTGATTATCTGTGTAAGATCGGACGTGAAGCGACGGCGGCCTGCTTCCACTGTGGTGGAAACGATCAGGATTCTGCTACGCATACTCTCGCGGTGTGCCCCGCGTGGGAACCGGAGCGGCGAATCCTGGTCAATCCGGCCTCATGGCACGGGCAATCCAGCGGGTGGACCTCTCGCTGCATAGCGTCGTCTCTGCGATGCTCAGCAGCGAGGGGTCCTGGGAGGCAGTGGTCTCCTTCTGCGAGATTGTTATCTCGCAGAAGGAGGAGGCGGAGCGGGGGCGCGAGGACGATCCTCTCGCGCACCCCCTCCGGCGTAGGCGGCCGGGGTTGAGGCGGCGGCAGTTTGCCGCGCGCCTTAACCCTTAGTGACTGCGGGCGGAGGATGGGAGACCTCCGCCCGCCGTGACAAGTCACTCGGCGGTCTGGGGGGTGGCCATGCGTATTCGGCCATCCCCCCATTGACGCGGGAAGCCCTGGCAGAGGCCGGGGCGACCGGTGGGCACCGTGGAGAATGCTTAGAGCGGGTTCCACGGTGCCCGAGTAACCGGAGTGCGAGGGTACGCCAAGGTGGTTTTTGGTGGGTAAACCTCTCTACCCCTTCTCATAATGAGAAGGGGAGATGAGGGAGTCCCACATATCCTCCCCGCCGCTCCCAAGGCGGGGGGTCGAATGCGTAATGCATTTTCCACCTTGTCAAAAAAAAAAAAAAAAAAAAAAAAAAGGTTTTTTTTTTTTTTTTTTTTTTTTTTTTCTCCTACCTCCAACGTTATTGGAGCCTTTGTTTACTACTTCTATTTCTCATTCATTCCAGTTCTCGCATCTATGCTTCTCGCACTTTCATTCTGCATTCTTGTTCTTTCTCTCGTTCATCATCGTTCACTACCTTTATGGGGGGGTTCCCATTTACTGTCTACGTTTCCTAAACTATCTAATTAACTAGGGTTTTATTCTGGACTTCATGCAAGGGTTCTTTCTTTAAGGAGTTTTTACCAGGGTTCTTTATTGTATTCTTAAGGGCTAATTTATTTATTTTTGTGCAGTTTATCTTTTTCTTATTTAGCTTAACTATTTACACTTTCTTATTTTTATTTTAACTCTATTTTTAATGCTAACCTATATTTTATTAACCAATTTTACTTATACACATTTTACTTGTAACCTTTCTATTATTTATTTGTGTAAGATAACATGAAATTACTAATTCTAATTATTAAATTACTACTACAATTTATTTGTGATTCTAACTAAGTTTTTATGCTATACAATAATATACCTATTATGGTTAGGTTAGGTTAGGTTAGGTTTTTTAAATTATTTTTTTACTCGCGTCCCTCGGACAAAATCAGAGGCTTTTTCCACCCTTTTGTTGAATTAATATCACAGTTTTTACAATATTAAAGAAAATTTTTTGATTTTATCTTTTTCCGAATACAATTTTGTAGGTTTCTCAACTATCCAAATTACCTTACTTGTTTTTTGCAATAACTTTTGTCCCAATTTGTGTACAGTATGCCAAAAATATTTCCTGGGTTGCTTTCCCTTTTAGCAGCATTTCAAGGTTTCCACTCTTTATTTGTGCTTGTAGTGCACATTCGGCCTCAAAACGTTCCTTCCCGAAGGCAGGGCACTCGGCGAGGATGTGTCCGACTGTTTGGCTCACGCCCGGCTCGCAGAAGCACGACGGGTCCTCCTTGCACTTGAATCTGTACAAGTATTCGGAGAACCCACCGTGCCCCGTTAGCACCTGCGTCATCACGCCTGCCGGGCGGAGCTTTCGGACTATCCTGTACGCCTCCACTGCGTCGGGAAGGAACGTCTTGGTGACCCCAGCCGTGTCGCCGGCTTTGTATCTCCGGTTCCATTCGTCAAGCGAGTCCTTACGGAGCTCACGCTTGACGAATGAAACCGGGCACCCATCGTAGTCCGGCCGCTTCTTGGAGTGCAGGGCAGCCTCCTTGGCTAACTGGTCCGCGCGCTCGTTCCCCTCCAAGCCCGCGTGTGCTTTGATCCAGAACAAGGAGACTTCCTTGTTCTGGAGTTGGCTGCGCGAGATGTTCTCGCGGGCTTCGACAGCCAGGGGGTGGGGGGAACTCACGTTTACTACGGTTTCCAGCGCCGAACGCGAGTCACTAAGGATCCCAAAGCTCGCCTCACCGCATTGGAGGATGAACCTCGTGGCCTTGCATATGGCCAGCAGTTCCGCCTGGTAGACAGTGCAGTGTGGTGGCAGCTTAAGTTTGAGGGCCTTTGTCTCAGCCCCACTTCTCCACAGAGACAGTGCGGCTCCGACCCTGCCCTCAATCTTGCTGCCATCCGTGTAGATTTGGACCGCCTGGTTGACGCGGTCCTCTACTTGCTGCTGGTCTACCAGACTCACGAACTCCAGGCGCATATGCTCTGCCGGATGCGGGGCTTTGGTGAAGGCCACACCGCGTTCGACCTCCCGATCGCCTAGCACTGTCAGGGGAACTCCTCTTTTAGCCTCATACAGGGCGGCTGCCTCCTGTATCTTGAGGTCGAGAGGAAGTATCCCGGACAGCACCAGTGCCGCGTTCAGGGAGACGGTGCGGTAGGCCCCACACAGCTTTTGGGCGAATCCTCGTTGGACCGCGTTCAGCTGCCTCTGCACTCCAAGTTTCTGTGTTGCCGGTGCCCAAGCGCTGGAGGCATACGAGATCACTGGCTCCACCGCAGCCGTGTAGATGACACGGATCACGTCCGGGTGGAGTCCCCAGCTTATCTTGGCGGCTCTGGACAGCTGCTTATATATGTTCAACGCCTTCCTGCAGATGTTCGCAGTGTGGGCGTTGAACGTCAGCTTGCTGTCAATAGTGAGCCCCAAGATTTTGATCTCGTCGGACATGCCAATGTCTACACCGCCCATGTGCAGGAGCGGCGTGTCGAACTTCAGCTTCCTGGTTATCACCATCGCTTTGGTTTTATGTGGCGCAAATTTCAGCTTGTTTTCGACACCCCACCCCCGGACATACGCGAGGGCGGCATTGGCATGTCTCTGTACCTCCAATGCTGTCTCACCGGCAAACACCAGGACGACGTCGTCGGCAAAAGCCTGACAATAGTCGCCCCGTCTTTCGAGCCCTCTCAGTAATGGGTCGAGAAGAAGATTCCAGAAGATGGGGCCGCCGATGGAGCCTTGTACGCAACCTTTGTAGGTGCTTTTGGCGTACTCCTCACCGGCGTACCTCACCCTCACTCTTCGGTTCCGAAGGTAGCTGTCCACCACTCTCCTTAGATTCACCGGACACTTTTCCTCAGCCAGTCGGACTCTGATCGCGGGCCACCAGGCACTATCGAAGGCTCCCTCTATGTCCAATGATACCATGGTAATCAGCTTTTTGTCCGCCAGATTACCACGTATATGTTGTATCAGGTCATAGAGGGCGTCCTCGGTGCTCTTCTGGGGCATGAATCCGTACTGGCGAGTACTCATCCGGGGAATCAGGTGCCATTGCAACCTTCGGACCAGCATCTTCTCGAAGATCTTCCCCATTACCGAGAGTAGCCCAATGGGCCGGTACGATTTGGGTGCTGTGTAGTCGTCCTTACCGGGCTTTCGGAGGACGACCACTGACCAGCTTCCTTCCAGGCTGTCGGGAAGCAGGACAATTCGAGGCACTTGTTTAGCAGGGCTAGGTGAAGTTCGGGGTCTTTGGCGATGACCTGGCTGCAGATGTCGGCGGTTAGCCCATCTGCCCCGGGGGCCTTCTTGGGATTGAAGCTGTCCACCGCGGACTCCAGCTCCCGCAGCGTAAATGGCGGGTCATGTTGTTCATCATGACCCGGCCCATTTACGAGCTCGGCTGTGGCTCTTGTCCGTCGGTGGTCAGCATCATCCTCACTTCCGAGGTCCTCCGGGTAGAAAGTTTCCGCCAAGATCTGCGCGGACTCCTGCTGGGTCATCTCTTTCCCGTTCTTCACTAGGGGTGGGTCCTCCTTGCAGTTTGTCCCAACACCCTATAAATGCCCTGCCAAACTCCTTCCTTGTCCTGCTTCCCGCAGAAGCTCTTCCAGCTTTCGGTCTGGGCTTTTTTGGCCTCCGTTTCATAATTTGCTTTTGCTTGCAGGTACTCCCCGACGACCTTCGCTCTACGGACTGGCGCTGCACATCGGACTCTGCGCTTCCTGGTGGCGACCTCCTTCTTCATCCTGGCGAGTTCCTCGGACCACCACGGCATGGTAGGTTTTACCTTGGCTCTATTTTTAGGGATACATTGATCACACGTATCTACAATACTTGCCAAATATTTTCCTAATGTGTTTTCCAAATTTTGATTCGTTTGAATTTTTCCAATTTCATTTTTATTAATTTTGTTTGCTTCCTTTAACTGGTCCAGTTTCTCATGAAACTGGAACCAGTTAACCTTTTTTGTATTGTAGATACGTGTGGTCCTTTGGATATGTACCCCTTTTGACCGCTTTAGGTTTACCCTAAAGGTGATGCCGTTGTGGTCCGAGCTCGTCAGGCTCTCCTCTACCTTCCAGTCCTCCACCAGGTTGAGCAAGTCCGTCGTGCAGGCCGTCACATCGACGTGGCTCGTGTACCGCCGACCTCCCCGTACAGTGTCGAAGGTCGGGGTCTCGCCGTCGTTGAGTACCTGCAAGCCCATCTCTTCCAGAGCGCCTGCCATTTCCTCCCCTCTGTGGTCGGCTCTTCCGCTTCCCCACCAGCTGCTTTTCGCGTTTGCATCGCCTCCTACTAGGATAGCTGTAGGCCCAAGCTGTTCCGCTATTTTGGCTAGATGCTCCAGGTATGGCCCAATGGGCTGGTCTGGCTCGAAGTAGTAGGATACAACTACGATCTCCCAGGCACTGGTTCGGATCTTCACCACCACGATGTTATTGGTGGTGAGACTCGGGCACTGTAAGACATCAATGTCCTGATTGTAGACAGCAATTGCCGCCTTTACAGTGCCCTCTTCTTGGCCAGTGTTCTGGAAGATCCTAGTGCCCCTGTGATTTTTCATACTTCGAGCAGCGCCCACGTAGGGTTCCTGGAACAACGTCCAGCTTTCTTCTATCCATCTCCAGCAGAAGCTCACAGGTAGCGAGATTCTTCCGCTGGAGATTGGCCTGAGCTATCCTAATCGGCTTGCTACTGGTGGGGTTCTCTGTGGTGCCCTCAGCAATACGCTATACTGGCCCGGGCCAATGAGTCCCATTTGCGCCTCACTGGACACTCCTGACTGAACGCGTTGTGTTCAGTCTGGTCCAGCTTGGCGCGCGTGCAGTTACAGCACGCTGGGGGCTCATTGGCGAGCCAGTCAGCGCATTCCGATTTAATGTGGGGTCCCCCGCAATGGCTACACTTGACGACGGTTTCTTTGCAGAAACGTCGCCCGTGCCCGTAGCCGAGGCACAAGGAGCACTGCACGAGTGGAGAGTGGTCCTCCACTTTGACCTTTTGCAGGTCCACGTGCACCGCTCCAGCCGCGACTGCTCTCGACCAAATTGCGGGGGACACCCGCATCACCACATGACCGGCGTGGGGGTTCCTCGCTTTCCTACGAAAGCGCACCTCCAGCCGGCATTCCTCCTCTTTGAGACCCACGAACAGGTCCCGATTCTGGTTCCTCAGGGCCTTTTGGATGTCATCATCACTATTGTATGACATCACATCCTTCAGAACCAGAAGCGGGTCCTTGTTCTGGATCTCCTCCACGACGAGCCGACCACCCGTTCCTTGCAGGCGCTCTTTAACTTTGTCTCTTTCCTCTTTTGTACCGCAGCCCACAATAATTTTCCTATCCTTTGCCTTCCTCACGCGGTCAACCTTTACCCAGCCATCCTTGGCATTGATCGCCTCCCTAACGCTGGCATATATTTCTTCTCCACTCTCCGTCTCATCCCTGGAGGTGACCACAACCGAGTGCAGCGCAGTTTGTTCTGAGATCCGTTTTGCGGTATCTGCAGCAGCCACACTCGCGTATGTGGTCCTCTCCAGGGCTGAGCACTGCCTTTCTAATATTACTTTCAACTTTTCCATTCTTTCATTATTTTCCCTTATTAGGTTCTCATGTTTGGCCAGCTCTCCCATCAGATCCCCCTCTCCCATCCCTTTCTTTGCCTCCTCCTTTTTCTTCTGGCTGGGTGAGACCGGCGGAGGAAGTTCCGCCTGTTTCACCCAGCCAGTTTTATTGTTTTCTCCTTTCCCATTTCCAAGCTGCAGTGCCCACACTGGAAGTGACTGAGGAGGAGATCCCGGAAGTGTCACAGGGGGAGATGGGTGCGGCTGTTTTGAGGCTACGTGCCAAAAACTCCGCCCCCGGCCCCGACGGCGTTCCGGGACGTGTACTGGCCCTGGCCCTTGCCCCAGACGCCCTAGAACTTCGACTGAGGAGACTATTCGATGCCTGTCTGGCCCAAGCCATAATTCCACAGAGGTGGAAGACAGGCCGACTGGTTCTCCTCCAGAAGGAAGGGCGTCCAGCGGAATCACCCTCCGCCTACCGACCCATTGTGCTGCTCGACGACATTGCCAAGCTCTTTGAAAGAGTCGTGGCGGGGCGAATCATCGAGCACCTCGAGGGAGTGGGTCCGGATCTGGCGGAGTGCCAGTTTGGGTTTCGCAGGGGTCGTTCGACCATCGACGCGGTGTTGCGGGTCAAGTCCCAAGCGCAGGAGGTGGTTGCCCGGGGTGGGGTTGTCCTGGCGGTGTCTCTTGACATCGCCAATGCCTTCAATTCCCTCCCCTGGAGCTGCATTGAGGAGGCGCTCCGGTACCATGGAGTGCCCTTGTACCTGCGCCGAGTCATAGGGGCTTACCTGTCGCAAAGGTCGGTGGTCTATCCATGTCGGGAGGGCTGGGGCCGCCAGGAGATGACGTGTGGAGTTCCACAGGGGTCGGTGCTGGGTCCGCTCCTGTGGAACATTGGATACGACTGGGTGCTGCGGGTACCGTGTATCATGGGTGTTGGCGTAACGTGTTATGCTGACGATACCCTGGTCACTGCCCGCGGCACGTCGTATAGTACAGCCGCTTACCGTGCTACTGCAGGTGTGGCACAAGTGGTGGGCCGGATACGACGGTTGGGCTTAGAGGTGGCACTCGGTAAGTCTGAGGCCCTGTGTTTTCATGGGCCTCGACAAGCGCCACCTCGGGATGCCCATATCGTCGTGAGTGAAGTCCGCATAGACGTCGGGTTGACGATGAAGTATCTGGGTCTCGTCCTCGACGGTCGGTGGGACTTCACAGCCCACTTCGGGCGCCTGGTGCCAAGGGTGATGGGTGCGGCGGCTGCTCTTGGGCGGCTGCTGCCGAACACGGGCCAACCGGGTGCCCTGTGCAGGCGGCTGTACTTGGGGATCGTGCGATCGATGGTGTTATACGGAGCTCCCGTATGGGCGGAAGCCCTTAACCGCCGTAATATCGCCCTACTGCGAAGACCGCAGAGGGTGGTGGCGGTCAGGGCAATACGGGGATATCGCACGGTCTCCTCCGAAGCGGCGTGCGTGCTGGCCGGTTCCTTGCCTTGGGACCTCGAGGCGAGAGCCCTCGCGTCAGTGTACTTTTGGCGCGAGGAGGCGCTGGCCCAGGGCCAGCGGCCGGCACCACGCGAGGTGGAAGGGCGCAGAGCACAGTTGCGCGCGCTCGCCATCCAGGAATGGAAAACCAGGCTGGAGCACCCTAGTGCGGGTCTAAGGACCATTGAGGCCATCCGTCCGGTGTTGGAGGAGTGGCTTGAACGGGGTCATGGCACGTTAACCTTCCGGATGACGCAGATCCTCTCGGGACATGGTTGTTTCGGGAGGTATCTGTGTCGGATTGCCGGGAGGGAGCCGACCCCCGTGTGCCACCACTGCGACGGATGCCCTGAGGAGGTCGCCCAGCACACGCTGGAGGTGTGCCCGGCCTGGGCAAGCGAGCGCGGCGAGCTCTGCGCCGAAGTGGGGACCGACCTCTCACTGCCGAGCGTAGTAAGAGCTGCAGTCGACAGTGAGAGGTCGTGGGGCGCACTCCACTCCTTCTGCGAGCGCGTAATGCTTGCAAAGGAGGCGGCGGAGCGGGACAGGGAGGAAACTTCCACCCTGGCTATCCGCCGCAGGAGAATTGGGCGCCGGAGGGCGGCTTTCGTGAGCCACCCTCTCCCCCACGTGATGAGCCCACGGGCGGTGGACTCGGGGGAGTCTGCTGCCCACTACGATCGGGCTCGGGTAGGCGTGCGAGTGTTCCCGCACGCCACCCAAGGCGAGACGGTGGAGACAAGAGCTCCGGTCTCCACCGTCGACGAAGAGGAGGCCTCACACCAGGCCGTCGCTGCTGGGTACGCGGACGAATGCTTCGGCGCCCCCGTACACCCAGCCGGCAGCGACATGTAGGAACACTGTGGGGTTTTAGTCAGTAGGAGTCTGACATAACCCGCCCGCTCCCCCCGGGGCGGTTGGGTATCCATGAGGATTTCCCCACATAAAAAAAAAAAAAAAAAAAAAAAGGTTAGGTTAGGTTACTGCAGATCAGCCCAGGATCTGCTGATGCAGACCATGGCTGAGTGGCTGGTGGACGTGGCGGTGGTCGCTGAGCCGTACTCGGTCCCCAGCCGTTGGCTGGGTGACCGGGACGGCCTGGTGGCGATGGTGATGCGGTCTTCCACAGACTCCCCTCCCCTCTCGCTCTTAGAGAGGGGACCGGGATATGTGGCCGCCGCGTGGGGAGACATAGCCCTAGTGGGGGTCTATTTCTCCCCAAACCGCCCTCTCTCGGATTTCGAGAATTTTCTCGAAATCCTCACCGCGGTGATTGGGAGGGCGGCGCCGCGCCAGGTCGCCGTAATGGGTGACCTGAACGCCAAGTCGGTAGCCTGGGGCAACCGGGCCGACACTTGCAACATCCGGGGTCAAGCCGTCGAGTTCTGGGCGGCCTCGACCGGTGTGTCCCTCCTCAACAGAGGGACATTCCACACGTGCGTGCGGCAACGGGGAGGGTCAGTGGTCGACGTTTCGTTTGCCACCCCCGTTCTAGCCGCCCGCATCATAAACTGGCGGGTGGAGACGGTGGAGACCTTGTCGGACCACCGATATGTGCGGTTCGACATCTCCACCCAGAGCCCTCGGGGGACGGCCCGTTCGGGCCAATCTCCCTTCCCACGTTGGGCTCTTACCCGCCTGGACAGAGAAGCCGCTGAGGAGGCGGCGTTCCTGCAGGACTGGCTCACGCCTCCTGTCCAAGTCCAGGACGTGGACGCCGCTGCGGTACAGCTGCGGGGGTCCCTGACCGAGGTGTGCAACTTCAGTATGCCTCGGTCTCGCCGCCCGCCTCCCCGACGCGCCGTCTATTGGTGGTCGGAGGAGCTGGCGGGGCTCCGAGCCGCCTGCGTGGTGGCCAGGAGGGCCTACACGCGGAGCCGACGGCGCAGCGCCCGTGATCCGGCCAATGAGGACAGCCTCTACGCCTCCTACGTGGAGGCGAAAGAGGTCCTCAGGTCGGCCATGCGCGGCGCCGATGACGCGGCGAGAGCCGAGATGCTGGAGGATCTCGATAGGGATCCATATGGGAGACCATACAAGGCGGCGCGGAACAAACTGCGCCCCTGTGGTCCCCCATTGGCGGAGACCCTCGACCCGACATTGCTGGATGGGGTGGTGCGGTCCCTGTTCCCGTCGGGGACCAACTTCACCCCACCAGTAATGGACCCCCCACGGGGGGCGGCTCCACCGGAAGAGGGGGTTCCCCCGATATCGGTGGTGGAGCTCGAAGCGGAGACTCTTCGCCTTCGCGCGAAGAAGACGGCCCCTGGGCCGGATGGCGTCCCCGCACGAGTGGTAGCCATCGCTGCTACTCAGATGGGGGAGAGGCTTCGGGAGCTCTTCAGCGCGTGTTTCGTGACTGGACGGTTCCCGAAGCCTTGGAAGGAGGGGCAGTTATGCCTCCTCCGAAAGGAGGGACGCCCAGCGGATTCCCCCTCGGCGTACCGACCCATCGTTCTGCTCGATGAGGTCGGTAAGTTGTTCGAGGGGATCATTGCCGACCGGCTCAAGGGGCACATGCGGTTAGTGGGGCCGGACCTGTCGGACGCCCAGTTTGGTTTCAGACGTAGGCGTTCGACGGTGGACGCGCTGGCCCGTCTCAAGGGCCAGGTGCGGGAGGCAGTGGAGGCGGGGGACGGGGTGTTGGCGGTGTCATTCGACATAGCCAACGCTTTCAACTCCGTCCCCCACTCAACGATCTTGGAGGCACTCCGGTACCACGGAGTGCCTCACTACCTGCAGACACTACTGGCCAGCTACCTGGAGGATCGAGCGGTCCTCCTTGTAGACAAGACGGCCAGGGTGAGGAGCTATGTTGCGGGGGCCGGTGTTCCTCAGGGGTCCGTCCTAGGACCACTCCTGTGGAACATCGGTTTCGACTGGCTCCTGCGGGGAACCCTCCTCCGTGGCACGAGCGTCATCTGCTACGCAGATGATACTCTCCTCACTGCCCGGGGGAGGGACTTCAGGGAGGCGGCCAGATTGGCCTCAGCCGGTGGATCCCTAGTCGCAGGTAGGATCCGCCGCCTAGGATTGCAGGTGGCGCTGCAAAAAACAGAGGCCGTGTTCTTTCACGGGCCTCGGCAGCGCATCCCCCCTGACGCCCACGTTGTCGTGGAGGGCGTCGACATCGGGGTCAAGACCCAGATGAAATATCTGGGTCTTGTACTAGACAGCAGGTGGCGTTTCGGCCCGCACTTCAGCGGGTTGTCAACGCGCCTGCTGAAAGCCGCGGGCGCCCTTTCGTGGCTCCTCCCGAATCTGGGGGGGCCTGGGGCTCGATGCCGGCGCTTGTATGCCGGCATCCTTAAAAGTATGGCCCTCTACGGGGCCCCGATTTGGGCGGACTCCCTCCACAGGAGGGAGAACGCAACCGTCATCCGCAGGCCCCAAAGGGCCATTGCGTTACGGGTGGCGAGGGCCTACCGTTCGGTGGGCTTCGCGGCTGGGTGCGCTCTGGCTGGCACCCCTCCTTGGGAGCTCGAAGCGTGGGTGCTCGCCAGAGTGTACGAGTGGACGGCGCGGCAAAGGGCACTCGGGGAGCGTCCGGCCGCGGAAGAGCGGGAGGCCGTGCGGCGGGAGGCGAGGGACGCGATCGTCCATCACTGGACGGAGGACCTTGCCAACGCCACCTTCGGCCGCCGGACGTTGGACGCGCTCGGGCCGGTCCTGCGTGACTGGCTCGAACGGGACCACGGTTTCCTCACGTTCCGTCTGGTGCAGGTGTTGTCCGGACATGGATGCTTCGGATCCCACCTGCACCGGATTCGAAGGGAGGAAACCCCAGCGTGCCACGACTGCGGCGCGGCAGAGGACACGGCGCAGCACACCCTCGAGGTGTGCCCGGCCTGGTCTGAGCTGCGCCGCGGTCTAACCGCGGTGGTGGGGCCGGACCTCTCGCTTCCCGGCGTGGTCAACTCCATGCTGGGAGGCGAGAGGTCCTGGGCGGCGGTAGCCTCCTTCTGCGAGGAAGTGATGTCGCAGAAGGAGGCGTCGGAGCGTGCGCGGGAGGACGACCCTCTCGCATCCACGCTCCGCAGGCGACGAAGGGGCGGGAGAAGGCGGCAGTACGACCGTCGCCACCTCCCGCCCTAGTTGGTGGTGAATAGCGAGAGATAAGCGCGGGGGGCGCTTTCTCTTGCATTGCACGGTTCACCACCGTCGCCGGGGGGAATGGCCGAGCACTCACGGTCATTCCCGGACCCCCCTTCTGGGGAGGGGGGTCTAGCAGGGCCCGCTGTAATGGCGGGCGATCGTCGGCGGGGGACTGGATGTAAAGGCTCTGCCGGATTCCCAGTTCCCCTCCACAAAGACGATGCGGGAGTGCCGCTGGGTCGTTTAGTGGGTATACCGGTTGGCTAGCAACCGGGGAGCCCCACATAACCCTTCCTGTCCCCCCGACGGGCTAGGGTATGCGTAATGCATTTTTCCCAGCGTCAAAAAAAAAAAAAAAAAAAAAGGTTAGGTTAGGTTAGGTTAGGTTAGGTTAGGTTAGGTTAGGTTAGGTTAGGTTAGGTTAGGTTAGGTTAGGTTAGGTTAGGTTAGGTTAGGTTAGGTTAGGTTAGGTTAGGTTAGGTTAGGTTAGGTTAGGTTAGGTTAGGTTAGGTTAGGTTAGGTTAGGTTAGGTTAGGTTAGGTTAGGTTAGGTTAGGTTAGGTTAGGTTAGGTTAGGTTAGGTTAGGTTAGGTTAGGTTAGGTTAGGTTAGGTTAGGTTAGGTTAGGTTAGGTTAGGTTAGGTTAGGTTAGGTTAGGTTAGGTTAGGTTAGGTTAGGTTAGGTTAGGTTAGGTTAGGTTAGGTTAGGTTAGGTTAGGTTAGGTTAGGTTAGGTTAGGTTAGGTTAGGTTAGGTTAGGTTAGGTTAGGTTAGGTTAGGTTAGGTTAGGTTAGGTTAGGTTAGGTTAGGTTAGGTTAGGTTAGGTTAGGTTAGGTTAGGTTAGGTTAGGTTAGGTTAGGTTAGGTTAGGTTAGGTTAGGTTAGGTTAGGTTAGGTTAGGTTAGGTTAGGTTAGGTTAGGTTAGGTTAGGTTAGGTTAGGTTAGGTTAGGTTAGGTTAGGTTAGGTTAGGTTAGGTTAGGTTAGGTTAGGTTAGGTTAGGTTAGGTTAGGTTAGGTTAGGTTAGGTTAGGTTAGGTTAGGTTAGGTTAGGTTAGGTTAGGTTAGGTTAGGTTAGGTTAGGTTAGGTTAGGTTAGGTTAGGTTAGGTTAGGTTAGGTTAGGTTAGGTTAGGTTAGGTTAGGTTAGGTTAGGTTAGGTTAGGTTAGGTTAGGTTAGGTTAGGTTAGGTTAGGTTAGGTTAGGTTAGGTTAGGTTAGGTTAGGTTAGGTTAGGTTAGGTTAGGTTAGGTTAGGTTAGGTTAGGTTAGGTTAGGTTAGGTTAGGTTAGGTTAGGTTAGGTTAGGTTAGGTTAGGTTAGGTTAGGTTAGGTTAGGTTAGGTTAGGTTAGGTTAGGTTAGGTTAGGTTAGGTTAGGTTAGGTTAGGTTAGGTTAGGTTAGGTTAGGTTAGGTTAGGTTAGGTTAGGTTAGGTTAGGTTAGGTTAGGTTAGGTTAGGTTAGGTTAGGTTAGGTTAGGTTAGGTTAGGTTAGGTTAGGTTAGGTTAGGTTAGGTTAGGTTAGGTTAGGTTAGGTTAGGTTAGGTTAGGTTAGGTTAGGTTAGGTTAGGTTAGGTTAGGTTAGGTTAGGTTAGGTTAGGTTAGGTTAGGTTAGGTTAGGTTAGGTTAGGTTAGGTTAGGTTAGGTTAGGTTAGGTTAGGTTAGGTTAGGTTAGGTTAGGTTAGGTTAGGTTAGGTTAGGTTAGGTTAGGTTAGGTTAGGTTAGGTTAGGTTAGGTTAGGTTAGGTTAGGTTAGGTTAGGTTAGGTTAGGTTAGGTTAGGTTAGGTTAGG